>OU015757.1:58257553-58317371 GCA_907169655.1 Acomys percivali
AGGGAGGGAGGGAGGAGAGGAGAGGGAGGGGTAAGGGGAAGGGGATGGAGGGAAGCAGGGTGAGGGAAGAGAGGGAGGGAGGGAGGGAGCTCTCTCCACATGTGTATGCCGGTGCATGCACATACGGATACATGGAGGCCAGAGGACAGTATCAAGTACCGTCTTCCATCACTCTGCACCTTATTCTTTGGAGATGGGATCTCTCCCTGAAACTGAAACTTGTGGGTTGTTTTTTTTTTTTTTTTTTTTTTTTGTCAGCTAATCTGGGAGCCATCAAGCCCCAGTGATCCCACTGTCTCTGATCTCAACAGTGTAGTTTCATGTACAAGTGAGAAATACGCCCAACTTGTTATGTGGGTTCTGGGATGTGTCATGCAGCAAGTGCTCTTAACCATCTGAGCCATCTCTCCAGCCCTGATAGAAAGTTTGGGTTGTGCTTTAATTTATCAACTACAATGGGTTCCAGATCTCAAGGTCTGTTCCACAATGCGAGTAAGATTTCACTTTCCATGCTCTTGCAGAGGACCTAGATTCAGTTCCCAGCACGCACATCATGACTCACAATTGTCTGTAACTCCAGTTCCAGGGGATCCGATGCCTTCCTTGACTCCCACAGGCACCAGGCATGCACACAGTGCATAGACATACATGCAGGAAAAACACTCACACATATAAAACAAAACAAGAAAATATATATTTTTTATTACGATTTTGCTTTAAAGGGTATGGTGAAATTCAGTTGAAATGGCCTTATCTATAAGCCAGATCATGGCAACTAAACCATACCTAAAACCCTCATTTGCTGAAAGCAGTTAAAAAAAAGTTCATAAAAATAAATAAATTAATTAATTAATTAATTAATTAATTAAATGTTCACTAGGAATATCCTTCTAGCTTTCCAGAGATCAGGAATAGAAATTGGCCTGAATGACATACCCCATACATACAAAACTTTGAAACTCAAGTCATAAACCCTTGCGGTAGATCAGTAATAAACTTAAAAACCTAAAAAGTACAACAGGTGCTGTGAACAAGCAATGACCAACTGAGCAAGAACAGCTACAGACCAAGAGAGAAAATAACTTCAACTCTCTTAGACAATTAAAATCAAAAAGGAAGCTACTGCGGTCCTGTGTGAAGGTAGTAAGTGTCGTGAAAAGCCTGAGGCACCAAGGAGAGCGCAGTGAAAGGCTAACTCCCCTTTCCACACCACTGCCCTCCCCACCAGAGTGAACATCCTGAAATGGTCTTCAAAGCATGAAGCTCTCAGCCTCTTTTTAATTTCCCCCACCCCACAGAATTTAAGAAGAATGTCACTTTAAAATAGATTCTTAGATTATTACTTTGTATTACATATGCTGTATACATGGGGGCATGTGTGTGGAGGTCTGAGGAAAGCTCCTTCCACCTTGGAGTGGGTACCAGAGATCACGCTGTCAGGCCTGCATAGCCAGTGCTTCCACCAGCTGAGCCATCTTATCAACCAGTGACTTCTGTCTTAAAGGATCTATGACTCCTAATCTCCAGGGACATGGGAACGCCCCATTCTTTTGTAGTTCCCAGAGTCACTTACTAAAAAACAAAACAGAACAGAAATCCTCCCTAACAACTGCCAGTCAACTGAATTGGTTACGTATTTATTAGGTTTCTATTCTGCAAGATCAGAAGACACGAAAAGCAGGGTTGATGCCCGCACCATGAAAGCCACTCTGCTTTAGAAGCCTTTGCTGGCCATAACCACTGTCAAAGGCAGCATGCTGCATAGTCCACACACACTCCGCAGAGACCAGGTATTCTAGAAGCTCACTGAATATTTCCCCTAAAACCCTGGCCTCTTCAAGCTCATGCCCAAACAAGTCAGGTGCCTGGGATTGAATCAGCCGGTTGTGGAACGCTGCCTATCATCCTGCCCCTCAAAGGCCTTCTGTGCAGGCATCTTTTCCACACAGACTGAGTAGGCCAGGTGGACTGGCCTGCCCGCACCCGAAGCTGTGGGGTTAAGGGGAGGGCTCTCCTGAAGGCAGTGGGAAGAGGCAAACAGGCTTTAAAACACGTAATGGTAGGAAGGGGACAAGGAAGGTCCATGAAGCTGGAGCAAGGCGAAAGAAACGTCCAGGGAGCCTGAAATGAGTAAACTAAAGAGACTTGTGAGATTGAAGAAGAATAGTGGGTGATTCACAGGAAATGGTGAATGAAACCAGCCCAGAGCAGCTGCCTCTCACACATGAACCTCAGGGATAAGATGAAAATGTATGAGATTCAAAACTGGTTCTTTCCCATGAGTCCTTGGTGCTTGAGGGATATGGATGGCGAGTGAGCACATATATGCGCTGCAGATATATTTATTCTGATTTTTATGCTAGAATATTCTGTTTGTTATTTTGAGGGTGCCCTACATGTTACTATGGTCCTACGCCACCTTCTACCCTTCTTCATTGGATTCTTAAAATGATTTATTTTTAATCATGTGTATAGGTACGTGTCTGTGTGGGGACGTGTACATGTGTGGGGTGCATTAAGAAGTCAGAGGTGTCAAATTCCTCCAGCACTAGACTTATATGCAAGTTTTAAATACCTAATGTGAATTCTGGGAAGCGACCTCTGGTCCTCTGCAAGAACAGTTTTTTTTTTTTTTTTAACTGCTGAGCCACCTCTCCAACACCTTTTCATAGAATTTTATCACATCTCTCTGTGAAAATTAACTGATTTTCAGACATGCTTTACACACAGTGGGCCTTCCTGGGTAACATAATCATGAGACGAAAGAAATCTGAAGGGCAGGAGCAGTAAATTAAAGTCAGCCACAAACAGCTTGCCTAAGCCCCAGCCCATATGAAAAACAATGCAGTTTACAGGTTATTAGCAAGGGACACTGCTCTTTCTGCTTGGCAGCCAAAGGCACAGTCATGTGCCAAGTACACAAATGCACCTTGTAAATAAATTCTCTCAGCAAGCCAGATTTTAAATTGTGCAAATCTAAAATGGATTTTCTTGATTTGGAGAAATCGGTGTTTTAACTTTTTTTTTTTTTTTTTTTTGGTACAAGGTGAGGTTTTGTTACAATTGTCAGATCTTCATATCATTTGTACAGTTCATAGGAAAGTGGAATCAAACCATATGCTCTTGCACGTGTCTTTAGTTTACTTTCATTTTTTTTTTTTTTAATTTCATGATAGCCGGGCACAGTGCCACATGCCTGTAATCCCAACACTCAGAGAAGCAGAAGCAGGTGGACCTCTGAGAGTTCAAGGCTAGCCTGGTCTACAAATTAAGCCCAGGACAGCCAAGGCTATACAGAAGAACCCTGTCTCAAAAAAAAAAATTAAACTTCATTATATGTATGTAGTGTATGTATGCACAGGCATGCCACAGTGTAAGCAGACAGAGGACAGATTGAGGGAGTTGGCTGTCACCCTCCACCAAGTGAGTCCTGAGACTCATTCTCCAGTTGTCAAGCTTTGCAACAAGCGCCTTTACGTTCTGAGCCATCTCGTCAGCCCTTAATTTTCTTCCTAGATTTTTTCCAGAAAATCTACCCTTTGTCTTTTTCTCTGTCAAAATCCTACACATCTTCTCTCTCTCCCTAAATGACCATATCTAGTGTTACCTTTAAATATCATCTACAGCTGGTGAGCCTCAGATGCCATTTCCAGTTCAGACAACTTTATACCTCTATTAAGAATGCTGAATGGGCAACTCAAAATTAATGTGGCTCAAACAAAACTTTTTCCGAGGGTCATAGAGTCCAGAGTGGCCTAGAACCCACTACACAGCTGAGGTTGACCTTGAACATTTGCCTCACCTCCTGAGTGCTGGGATTAAGTTTATGTGGTGTTGGGAATGAGACCCAGAGTTTTTGTGCATGTCAGAGAAGTGCTCTATCACCGGAGCTACACTTCCAGCCCTGAAACTAAATTTCTAGGGTCCTTCTTTGTTCCCCCATCTCAATAAATGGTGGCATCATTTACCCAGCCAAAACTCTTAGCCTAGCTTAGATTCTCCCCTTCGCTCATGTCCCACACTGAACTGCAGACTACCCGCAAAGCAAAGCATAACTGACCCTGACCACTTACCATCACTCTGGTCCAGGCCACACCTCTACCCGTTGCCCGGCAACTGACAAGGTCTCAAAAGTTACCAAGCATCCTCTTGCCTTCTTGCCCTCATTTCTACCTTCCATTCAGGGTCCCAAGGAATGGTTTTCCAGTACAGACCCACAGCAACTATTACACTTGAACTTCTCCAGGGCAATCCAATCACTCGGAGCAAAACTCCAACTCTTTATCATGGCCTACACAGTTTGGCTCCCGCCCACGTTATCCTAGCCCATCCCTCCCCAAACCACCTCCAGCCCAAGTCCAAACTGGCCAACTTCCTGTTCCTCCACCAAGCAAGTGCAGCCTGCGTCAAAGCCTTTGCCTTTCCCTTGCCGTTCACTCTAAACATTCCTCCCCAGATCCCTTTACTCCATCCAGGTCTCTGTAAAAAACTAGTCACCCTTTCTCTCCTTCCCCCCTTTCCTCGTTCTCTCCCCAAATTCTCTCACTTGGGCTTTTTTTTTTTTTTTTTTTTTTTTTTAATAGCACTTATTATTCCCTGAAATCACATTTTCCACATGGCTTATCTGTTCGCTCCACTCACAACCGCATACACAGTAAGTTCCCACCAGATCTGAGGGTTGTAAGGAGTGGAGGTTCCACAGCAAGCGAGATAGCAGAGCCCTCAGAGCTCATGTTCGTATCTGGCATCATTGCTCAAGCCTAAGCTGCTGAGAAGAGCAGACACATAGCACACCTCGTGAACAGCGAATCCCTGGTGCCCAGAGCAATGCCTTGGCATGGAGAGGGCATACACATGTCTGCTGGCTGGATTCAGTGCTCATCTGCTCCCCTGAAGTTTCCACTCTAAAGTCCTCTTTCTACCTGATGGAATTCAAGGGACCCAGAGTGCCCTTCATGTCCCCCGAGACAGTCAATAAAACCAGCCTCTGTGGGTGAGTTGGGTCCCTAGGCCTGACTATCCCGACTGACTGTCCTTTCTTCCAACCACAGCACCAGGCGAGCTCCTCCAGTGCCTGTGTCATTAGGAGTTGTCTCACTGGGTCATTAGGGTGTCCCATCCATGCAATGGGAGATGACCGGGCAGTAAAATTAAACAGGTCAGTTCTCCTCTACAAAGTGGCCAGAATCAAATGTATGGGTCACACAGCCTCCTTCGGCTCCTGTGGTCCGTGTCCTCTGAGGACACCTGCAGCAGGCACTAGCTATCACTTGTGCAACCATTCCTATTGGAGCACTGCACACAAGGTCGCGATGGGCTTGTGCTTTCACTTCTTTCAGCTGCTGTGGAGGCAGGACAGTTGCCTGCTGTGATGAACAAGTTTCTCCCTAGGAACATTCATCGAGTACAAAATGATCTGATCACAAATAAACATGAAGGTAATTTTGAAATTCAATCCATTCACCTTAAATTTAAAAATAAATAAATAAACCACACACAGAGCTACACAATGGAAAAATTAGTTGTCTCCAACTGAGTCTCATTGGGGATACAAACCATACTCGGGGGCAGGCCCTACGCTCAGCAGTAGATGGCCAACACAAAGTGAATTCAATGGTATTTTTGGAAGTTTTTTGTCATATGATGCTTTGTCTGACATTTTTTTAAACCATATTGGTCTTTTGCTTATATAATATGGTTTCCAACCTTGTATCTTTATAAGACGTTTGTATGTGCATGAATGTATGAGTTTCTTGTGCTTTTTCTTTGGCTCTTTAATTTTTTTGTTTGTTCCTATTCTGGTTTGATTTTTCTGTTGATTTTATCTTATTTTATTATTTTTTAGATGCTTGGTTGTTTTTTGATGAGAGGACGGGTATGGATTTGGGTGAGTGGGGAGGGCCTGTGAGGAGTTGGGGGAAACTATAATCAGAATGTTTTATATGAAAAAAATTTTTTCAATAAAACAGAACTAAACTGATAGTAACAGACTTAAAAAGAAAAAGATGGAAATATCTTAAAGAATCACACCAAAGGTCTCAGAAAAAAGTATTTAAAACCCATGTTTTCAACCTATCTATATGAAAGAACAAAAATCCAGTTATCCTCATGTTACTGTGTTAGTTAACTCAGAGCCTTAACTCTCAGGATTAGCAGGTAAAGACAGACATGAGCATCACAAAGCAAGGCAGGAAGACTGCGTCCAGCCCTGGGCTGCAGTGACCCAGGGTGTAGCAGCTGGTTCTTCAAGCTATTTCTGGGAAGCTTGAAAAGGTTACTTAATTAAAGTGTGTGAGAGAAAAGTGAGCTGCAGGGTACCTCAGAGCCCCACAGTACCACACTGTATCTGCCCAACACCTCACTCTCTTTGAAGTATTTTCACATACATTATCTCCTTCAGTCTTCAAAGAAAGCAACCATGCAGTACAAACAAGACAGGATATACTCTGCTGTTTGGAACCCCAGAAACCACACCATTATTCTAGATCCCACAGTAAAAGTGGCAGAACCTAGAGATGCCTAAACTCAGCTGTGGCCGTCTGAATGAGAATGTCCCCCATAGGCTCGGGTGTTTTAACACTTGGTCCCCAGTTGGTGGCGCTGTGTGGACAGGTTTAAGAACTGGGACTTTGCTACAGGAAGTATGTCGATGTGGGCAGGCTTTGAAGTTTCAAAGCCACATGCCATTCCCAGTTCACTCTCTGCTTCCTGCTACTTGTGGTTGGTGGTGGGAGTTCTCAGCTGTTCCCGCTACCATGGCTGCCACCTGCTGCCATAATTCCCTAACATGATATTCTCTTATCCCCTGGAATTATAAGTCTCAATAAGCCCTTCCTTCTAGAAGTTGCCTTGGTCACAGTACTGTACCACAGAATAGAAAAGAAACTAACACACCAGCCTACAGACTTTCTTCCATGAAAGAGATGAATATATTATCTGCAAATCAAAGTACATGGTCACTAGTTCCCTCCACTGCAATAGAGGGGGAAATAAAAGCATGTATTCACCAGTATTTTAAGGAGGTCGGAAGACGCATTGGTCCTGGAGCTCTGGGCAGAGAGGGTCTCAGATTCTTCCAATGGATGCCAACTCCTGAAACAACACATAAAGCATCATGAGTAAACCACAAACACACTGGCCTCACCCCAGTAGGCTCATCTCAACCCGACCGCCAGGCACCCCACTCTCAGGCCAAAGCCCTCAGGCTCCTCTTCCAGCCTAAACCTCTGGCTCAACCCCGTTTCCAACAATAGACCCATAATCCTCAGCTCACACGTGCAAACAGCTCCCACTTCAGTGACAGGGTCTCAGGTACAAGGAAGCTCCAGAGGTCATCTACAACCGGGTCACAAACTGAAAGCAAAGGGTCACTCAGCCTACAGAGGCACAGCACTTCAACTGCTTCATCTATCCTGGAACTCCGAGACTCAAGCTAAAACTCAGGAAAGCCTCGTAAAAGCTCAGGCATCTTAGGCCTGAAAAAATGATTGCCACCCAAGCCTGAGAAACTAAGTCCAATCCCCATAACCCACACTGGGATGAAAGACCTCACTCTCAAATGTCCTCTGACATCCATGTGTACACACACACACACACACACACACACACACACACACACACACACACAACCACACAAAATAAATTATGATGATGATGATGATGAACCTCACCCTTTTGACTTCTCTTTAAACGTCAAACACATCTGAAGATCTGTAAACTCAGCCGACATTCGTGTCAGACAGTGGCTAGCAGACAGTGGCTAGCAAACAGCAGGCACCCTTCACAAGCAGGCTTGCCCACACTGAATACCACGCCCGGCATTCTGTGTTTTCTCTACACAGCAAACTCTGGCCTTCATCCCTCATGGCCCTCATTTGCCTCTGCTTTTGTAGAGAACCTGGGTCAGTTCCCAGCACCCACACGACAACTTAAAACCATCTGTAACTCCAGTTCCAGGGGGAACAGAGGCCCTTGTCTGGCCTCCATAGGCACTACATGTATATGGTGCACACATACACATGCACGCAAACACTCACAAGTGAAAAAAAGTTTTAAAGAGAAAAATCCAAGGGCATTTGCCCAGTATGTGTGAGGCCCTGGGTTCTATCTCCAGCTCACTCTAACAAAAACAAAAAAGAAAACAACTACATATATGCTTATGTGTAATGACAGCAGCATTGTTTTGTTTGGTTGATTGCTTTGGTTTGGTTTTTCGAGACAGGATTTCTCTGTGCAGTCTTGGCTGTCCTGGACTCACCTTATAGATGAGACTGGCCTCGAACTCACAGAGATCCACCTACCTCTGCCTCCCGAGTGCTGGGATTAGAGATGTGCGCCACCACACCTGGCTCACGGTAGCAGCACTGTAATACATTACAGCTTTAAGCTGTACCAGCATTCAGCTTTAAGGTGGTAAGAGTTATTTATATCATTCTCTCAAAGAATTTATTGATTTGTTCACTGGGCTCGATTATATAGCAGAAAGCATGAGGTGTCAGAGATACAAAGTCACCATGGCCCTTCAGTTGTCCTGAGAAAAAGGCCAGTCCAGACACTCTAAATGGGCGTGCTCGGGCAGGGCAGGAGCACTGAGCAGGAGCACCCAGTGCCGCAGAAACAGAAGCTTCTTCCAGCACAGAGGACTGGGAAAATTCCAAAGCCTAGATGGGAGTGGACAGAAAAGGGAAGATGCGAATCCCAGCCCATGCGACAATGCAGGCAAAAGCAAGGGCATTTGAACAGCCATCTAGTTTAGCTTTGTCTGGGTCTCTTATTACCTTGGTGATCTTAAACAATAACAATACACACAAACAAAACAAACAAACAAGAACCCCACCCTTGCCTTACATAATGTAACTCCACATTTGCAGGAATGTGATGCATAGCACTGTATGTGCACTCTCATCCGTGCGTGTCCCCAAATGTCCACAGCAAGAATACTGCCAGCTCAGTCTTGTTCCCTGGCAATGCCTATTCATACACTCCTAAGGGACAACTAGTGTTTCTCAGGACCTGGAACACCATGGCAGGAACCCTAGGCTTTTCTTGAGGACTCTGAGAAAGATGAGTTTTTCTTCATGCCAGTTATAGCACTGAGAAACCTATCCCCACACTCCAAGGCCCTGAATACCCAGAAACTACTGACCTTAAACAGGAGTGTTCACAAGAAAAAGAATCTCTGAAAACCTGTCCATCCAAATCTCCAAGTGGAGCCTTTTCACTTGTCAGAAAGAGATGAGCTTACCAGCCTGGGCTGAGACACTAGGAGCAGTTCTAACACAGCCTTGGGGCTGGGAAGATGTGCTCAGTCAGCAAAGTGTCTGCTGCACAACTCTAAGGACCTGGGTTCGACTCCCCAGAACCCACATGTAAAAAGCTCAGCTTGGCAGTCAGCGTCTATAATCCCTGCACTGGAGAAAGGGACAGGAGGAAAAGAAGCTATCCCTGGAACTCATCTCCAGGAAGCCTATCTGAATTGGTGAGCTCGAAGTTCAGTGAGAGATTCTGTATCAAAATATAAGGGGGTTTGGGGGAGTGATTGAAGAGGGCACCCAAAGTTGACCTCTGGCTGGCTTCCATACACAAACACATGCACGTACACACGCACACATGCACACATGCGCACACATGCATGTACACACAGACAAGCACACACACAAACATGGGCACGCATGCACACACACATATACAGTGGAGGGGGGATGGGTAGGAGCTTAAAGCATTAGAGTGAAAGCCAAATGTGTGAGGAAGGCTCAGGTTGGGGTGAGGAAACAAGACGCAGACCCCCTGAATGGTGGACAGAGCCTCATTGGAGCTATAGCTGTTTGGCAGGTTTCTGATCTGGCTGAAAAAGAAAATCACCTAGAGAACTAAAAAGACTATAATGAAAATAATTTTATTTTTGCTTTGGCAGCCCAAAAGCCTCCCACAGGCAACTCTGGCACCTAGCTGGGAATGGGTCCATTCTACGAGGAGCACAGCTGACTCTGGTACCCAGCTAGGGGTAGGTACACTTTACCCAAGAGTGCAGAAGCACCAGAACAGTCTCGTCAAGGTCATTAGCTAAGCTTCCTCAAGGAAAGCACCAGGAGTTCTGCTTATAGATTTATTCGCTCTTAGAACGTCCATCGCATTTCTATCCCACCCTGACGCCCACTGCTTAACTCCATTAAGTAAATGACAGAATGCCGGCAGCAAGATTGGCAACGGGGTGAGGCGGGCCTCCCTCCCTTCAGTGGCATACACACAGTCTGCATGTTCCCAGATGAAATGCTGGAAGCCTCGTCCCAGCAGCACATACCTGTGCAGGTCCGCCTCCAGCAGGACAGAGAATCTGCACCTCTCCAGCCATCAAATGGCCTTCGAGGAACAGATTCAGGATGCAAGCATTCTGGCCAGGTCCCTCCTGCCCATCAAAGGGCAAGCACTGCAGATGAGTGCAATGTGGGGCAATGTGCCAAGCCAGCTGAGCACTTCTCTCTGCAGATTTCCACTTTGTGGTCATGTAATGGCTTGAGCCATCTCAAGCCAAAGATGGCAAAGTAAATGTATGTGCCACGAAGATGACAGATTGGAGCAAGCTACTTCACTGAATGGACCCGCCTGCAGAGATCTCTTCCCGACATCACCAAGTGCTCGCAGGTGACCTTCAGAGAGCCAACACCACAGAAACCCACAGCTAGCCAAGGTCAACCTTCGTGAACAAGAGGCCAAGCAACAAGCCTCACTAACCTTCAACAAACAAGGAGACACTCCCAGAATCCCAAGAAATCCACAGCTATCCAAGGTCAACCTTTTTTGAACAAGAAGCCAAGGAGCAAGCTTCACTAACCTCCAACAAAACAAAGGAGACACTCCCAGAATCCCACTCCAACATGAGGATCCTCCACGTGAGTCGGAAATCAAGTTTGGAAGGGTAGGAGGTGGTATGTAGGGTGGCAGGGAGTTTAGGGAAAGCAAAAAGACTCTTCCCACTTCTAGTAGCCCTCAATTTTTAAATGATTCATTCATTATCTGATATTTCTAACACTTTCTGGCCTAACACAAGAGACTTCTCTAGTCTGGTGGTTCAAAAGGCACGGCAGTTTTTGCTTCAGGCCCTACTAGAGACCTCAAGTCCTCACCTCCCTCATCTGTAGCCTCCTATTCTCTTCCCCATCCCAAGACCACAGAGCAGTGCTGGCTGTTGTACGGCCATCTTGGCTACCCTCGTTGCTACCACATGTCAGCCAGGCCCAGCCAACCCAGCCCAGCCCAACAGGAGCCCCCATGCCCAGAGTCCTCAGAAGCCATTGCACATGTGCGTCACAGCGCAGACCACTTCTATTTTCACACTGTGTTTTGTCCCAACTAAATGGCCAAGGATCCACCCCGCCCTGCTTCGCGCCTTTTTATCGGTGCTGTTTGTTGTTTTCAAGTTTGACCGCGGGTCATGTATCCCAATACAGTATCTCAAAACTCTGGTTTCTGTCAAAATAATACCCCAAATTTCATGCCACCTAGCCAAACTTGGCTGTTCTCTCTCTGTTCTTAATATACAGCTTGAGTCGTTTCCCAAGCTCACGGCAGACTTCTCTCTCTTACCAGCGACAAATCCAGAGTCTAAGAGAGAAAGTCTGCAACCAGCCTTGAGGCCAAACAGCTTGGGAAGGAAACAAATCCGAGTACTCCATCCCTTCCAGTTGCTTTTCATATCACACTGCATCGCTTATTCTATTTAAGATCACTTTACAACTTGCAAAATTAACCCCTTTTTAACTGTAAAAGGGATTTTTGGGATCACAGGGGCTATCACCAGTGCCAACACCCTAAGGGCTTGCCCTCCACTGAAGCTTCCACGGGCTTCACACTAGTGTGGCGCTCTCCGCTCTGGTCCCAGTGCCTGCCCATCCTCTTCCTCCTGAGCCACTGGCAGAGGAAGTGGGTCTTTGAGGTCTTTTTTTAAAAGCTGTCCCACCTACTCCACAAATTCAGTAGGAGAAAGAATGAATGTTTCCAAGGACTCTGAATGACAAAACACTCATAAAATACAACAGAATTAGCTGGAAACTAGCAAAAAAATTTTAATTTTAGCTTCCCTTTTAAAAAAAAAATTATAAAAGCACGCCTACTTTAAATGATTCAGAGTGACTATGCTTTTTCTTCTACTTGCATATACATGTGTTCCCCTCAAGCTGATGGTTTCCTTGCTGTTCCCCACCCTAAGACTGTGTGTGTGTGTGTGTGTGTGTGTGTGTGTGTGTGTGTGTGTGTGTGTGTGTGTGTGCAGGGCCAGGTTAGGCTTCCACAGTTACCTATTCTATCGGATTTGGGGCTCTTGAGAACATCTCAACAAAACCAAGCACACTAAAACTGCCCAGAGGCTCACCCCTCCACACCCTCTAATGCTATTGCATTTAGTAGTAATAGAATTTACTGTTTCTACCTCATAAAAATGAAATAAATAACAAAAACCTCTTTCCCTGTCTCTTGGCAAGGATACGGCATCCTCAGGATTCAGAGCACAGAGCAAACATGACCTCTTGACCAAGGCCAGTCTGACCCCCGACCCTTACTCTCACCAGCAAAAGCTCTTGTCCTAGTAGAGCGTACCATGGTCCACCTTTATCATATTTGTCTCCGTCAAAGCAGCAGGGATCTAGTCTGACAAGTTCATTTCTATAACCTCAAGACCACAACAGTTCCTGCCACATAACATGCAAGAAGGTGGGCAGAACAGGGCTGGGGGCTCTCTGAGGATGCCATGACTTTGCCATGGTCCCTGGGATGAGTCTTCTGAGGCCTCTAGCTGTGACTCTTCCATTCTGTCAGTACTTGGATACCTCCACTGTATATATCCACTAACTGCTTAGACTAGAGTTCCCAAAGAGGCTCAGTTATCACACAGGGCTTCTACTCTGCCTCCATCCAGCCATACACCATTTGAGAACTAGGGATATGGACTAGGGTAGCTGACTTGCCTCAAACTCACACCTGAAGCCACACCATCATTACCCTCTACCACGACCAACGAACTTACAGTATAGTGCTATTACCTCATCCGTGAAGTCTATGCCTCCTTCTGCCACCTCATTGCCCGGTACCTTCCTTCCAACCCCCTAGCTTCCTCCACCCTGGTCTAGGCTGGTATCCTTCCCCACTATCATACTACTTATGCCAACATCCCCAAATTACCTTTCATCTGTCTATTTTCCTAATTGGGTATCCCTTAATGGTCAGCACCCAATCTAACATGCCCCTGTTGGTTCTGAGCTTGGCACACAGTAGGTATTTAACAAAAATCTACTGACCTGGACCACACACCTTGTTTTCTGATTTACGATTCCGATATCCATGGTGACTCCTTAAAGAACCTCAACACAACTAACAGGAAGTGCCCTATTGCTAAGTACACTTGTTCAAATCTCCCTAGAAGATGTCATGACCATGATCGTCATACTGAGGAGAGAATGAGGAGAGGCGGAGTGCTGAGGCAGAGGGGTGAGTACCAACAGCCCTCGCTCTGCCATGCAACCATAGAAATGTCATTTTTCCCTCTCCGATCTCAAATCTCCTCCTTGGTAAGATGAAAACATCTGGTCAGAAACAAAGAAGCATGTATCATATGATCCTATTTGCATAAGTGTTCAGAGTAGATGGGCCCATAGAGACAGAAAGTAGATTACTGGATACCAGAGGAGGGGGAGGAGGAGAGTGGAGATGAATGCTGATGGACAAGGGACTTCATTAGGGCATGCTGGAAAAAAAAATGTGGCAATAACGCACAACATTGCAATAAGCTAGAAAATGCTGAACTGCCTATTTGGAAGTGATTAAATAGTGAATTTTATGAAGCATGAATTTTATCTGACAAAAATAAAATAAAATAACAGCTAGATAGAGTAGGGGTTGAAAATTAAAGATTCCTCAGGCTTTACCAGGCCTAGGGCAAGTTGTAGTGAGAATTCTGGATTTTTTAGTTTCTTTAGAAAAACATAGAAATATTATAAGAATGTTTTCATTTTATATAGGGCTGCTTGGGACTGTCCACAGCATCTGACTATGATTTGCCTCGTGCTTTAGCACAGGCGTGGTTTTGCCAGCTGCAGACAGATTCTGCAATTGTGTAACATTTAAAATTCTGAGAATTTTTCAGAGGGTATATAAATGCTCGAGTCCTAATAAGTGGTGTGGATGGCTGCTGGTTGTTCATGGTGGTTGGCTGCAGTTTGTTAGAAGTCATGCTCAAAGAAGAAACAAGAGTTAAAAAATTAGATTCAGGGATCTCCTTCTCTTTCTTCTCTGTCCTTTCTCTCCTACCTAGTGATGGGGTGAAACAGGTATTGGGGCAGGGGTAGGGGAGAGGATAAAGAGTGGGAAAAAGACGAATCCTCAAAATAGCTAAAGATAAATCACAGCATGTTCTGTGGACCTCAACTTTTCTATTTATCTGCACAAACAACTTAAAAGTCAAGTGCGTGTGTGTATATTTGTGTGTGTGTGTGTGTGTATGTGTGTGTGTGTAGCAATAGTAGTGGTAGAATCTAATGGTCACACCAAGCTAGCTGGTCACTCACTATGTAGTCCAAGCTACATTTGAACAACTTATATGTACTGGGATTACAGGCATATGCTACTACACCTGGCTCCCAAATATTTTAACTGTAGCGGTTATTATACAAATGGTGCATATAATAAAACTGCACAGGACAACATACATACACACAAATGAGCACAAATAAACCCCAGTGGAACGGGTTCTATAATAAAGTCTATATAACAATGTGGATACACTGTAGCAATGTCAGCTTCCTGGATCATGTTGCCACTTGAAAAAGTAGCACTTTGCCACTTCTTATCAGTCTGCAATTGGTTTATTAAATTTTTAATCATTAAGCTAAAGACTGTATAATTTTACAGGATGGCTTCTCCTTAAAAAGAGAAAACTGTAACCGGGCGTGGTGGCGCACCCTTTAATCCCAGCACTTGGGAGGCAGAGACTGGTGGATCGCTGTGAGTTCGAGGCCAGCCTGGTCTACAAATTGAGTCTAGGACAGCCAAGGCTACACAGAGAGACCCTCTCTCAAAAAACAAAACAAACAAACAAACAAAAACCAGCAAGCTGTGGTAATGCTGAGCCTCAAAGGTCACAGCTGTATGG
The DNA here is from genome assembly GCA_907169655.1 of Acomys percivali. Classification (NCBI taxonomy): domain Eukaryota; kingdom Metazoa; phylum Chordata; class Mammalia; order Rodentia; family Muridae; genus Acomys; species Acomys percivali. The sequence goes on from OU015757.1 coordinate 58,272,693, forward strand.
AGCTGTGTGGTAGTCACTTCTAGACAAAGTGTTTACTGTCGTCTGTCCACCACCAAGGCCTCACGTCGATGCCATTTATCATGGATGTATGCTCTGGTTTTCTCGTAAAGAGAAATATTTCTCTATCAACATAAAAAAGAAAGACAAAGGGTGTCTTATGTCTGTCCCCACCCCCAAAAGAAGGAAACCACAGCATTCTTGTGAGGACAAAGAAGATTCCACCTGGTTTGATCTTAGCCTTACTCCCAAGCTACCTGCTTGGCCACTGAGGGATTTGAGATCCCATACCCTTGGGCTGTGGCTCTGTAGGACCAATTTTCTTAGATTGTCAGCAAACATATTTTTTAAAAAACAAACCACCAGAGAAGAACACCTCTTAAGTACACAGTATCCCGTTCTCCCTAAATATACTGGTTTCTTGGCCTTGCCTTTCCTGGCAGGCTCTTTCTCTGCCATTAATATGTGGCCACACTTAGATAAATAAGAAACTGCAGCTGTGTTTGGCAGGGGTGGGAAAGGGCCCTTGGGGTGCACATTCCTAGCCCTTCCTACCACACCACCATGCCCCTCAAAGATGATGAGTGGAACTCAGGGGCAGGGCACAGTCAGAGAAGCCAGGGGAACTGCCCAGCGAATGTCGACAGCACAGACAGTCCCAATTACGCTGCAAGGAAGGAGCACTGGGGCTTCGGCCTGATGGAGAAATTTCAATATCCCCCGCAGGTGACAGACATGCAGACTGCCTGGCACTGACCCATGCTGAGGGGTTTGGAAATCAGTCATCTGGAAAACTGTGAACCCCTGCTACCTGGGTAGCTAGGTAAAATACATCTCTCAAATCAAGACATACTAGAAGCATGCTGACTTCCAGAGAAACTACAAGCTCACGTGGCTGCAGAGCTGAAACACAGTTAGTATGACTTGAGGCAGGCCTAGCTAATATATACAGTGGACACTGAAGGTTCAACATTAAAGAGAATATGAAATATCTCACTGATATTTTTGTAGGTTTTGTTTCCTTTTTATTTATTCTTCTCTCATATCTTACATTCTGACTGCAGTTTCTTCTCCCTCCCCTCCCCTTCCTCCCAGATCTATCCCCGACTCCCACCCCCACTTCACCTCCCCTCAGAAAGAAGCAGGCCTTAAAGGAACATCACCCAAATACTGCATGACAAGCTACAGTAAAACCCAGCACATATCCTCACATCAAGGCTGGATGAGGCAACCCAGGAGGAGGAAAAGGGTCCCAAAGGCAGGCAAAAAGCCAAAGACAGCCCTGCTCCCACGGTTAGGAATCCCACAAGAACACTGAGCTACACAACCATAACACGCATGCAGAGGACGTAGGCCAGATCCATAGAGGCTCCCTGATCTCTGGTATGTTTATGTTGATTACTCATTGAAATAATTCTTTTAGATGCTGGGTTGATGAAACATGCTACAATGAATCTCACCTGTTCCTAGTTTGTAACTGTGACTACCAGAAACTCATATGTTAGCTACATTGCATTCTATTCTGTTGCACTATAAGGCTTGAGAGAACACCATGGACAGGGAGGCTAAGTGTATTGCAAAGTGGCAGAGCATTTACCTCACATGTGCAACGCCTATAAAAATATATACATGCATGCATGCATGCATACATACATTTACACATCTGTATGTATATAGATATATATATAGATGTATACACACACACATTATAGACAATGTCATGGCAAGCAGGCTAACAAGAGTGTGCTGTGTGGCCCTCCACCAGCCATACATCAGGAAACTCAGGGCACATGCTTTTTCTGCCCCTGCCCGTGACCCAGTGGCATCAAGTCTTGCCAACGCTCTCTGAAGGCCACTCTTCTGCAGCCCTGCTGTGCCCAGAGCTGACACAAAGGGCTCCATGCTCAGAGCTGCAGTCCCAGCAGCCTGCAGATTCTGGGCCTTTAGCTTCAAGGAGAATCATCATGGAGCATGAACGTGGGACAAAGAGCACGGATTGATTAGAGCCCAGGAAGCTGGCTGCCAGAAGAAAGCCAAACAGCCCCTGTTCCTTGCCCTAAAAAAACAAAAACAAAAACAAAAACAAAAAACTCCCTCAAAGCAACACAAAAGAGCAATTTCTTAAAGAGCAAAAATTAAAGTATCTTTTCCCAAAAATATTTTTGTGGCTAAAATGTGGCCTAGAAACTCAATCTTTTCTTCCTTAAAGCAAATTTCTTTTCTATTGATGGTAAGCACACACTCTGAATGAACTGGTGTATTCCTCCAACTCCATCCGAACTGCCTGCAGCTGCTTTTGAAGATAGGGTTTAAAGAAAACAAGCAACTGAATCGGAAAATGACATTGCCATGCTTCGCTCTTTGTTGTTTGTTTTGAGACAGTCTCGTGTAGCTCAGGCTGGGCATCCGACTCCTTAGATAGCCGAGGATAACCCTGGATTTCTGATCCTCCTCCCTCCATTCTCCTCAGGCCTAGGATAAGAAAGAGGTGTGCATGCCACCAGACCCAGTTATGACATCCTGAGGATGGGACCAGTCCTGTCGTGAACACTAGGCAGACACTCTACCCTCAGCCTTGTTTCTGTGCTTTAGAGGCAGGAGAGTGACCTGTGGTTCTTCTAGGTGGCAGTGGCACAAGCTTACTCCAACATGTCAGCACTGGGAGCTTATGGAGAGCATTTCCGAAACCCACCACACTGTCAGCTCTGCCTTCCCCACTGGGCAATGCTGGAGAAGCCTAGGTACAACCAGGCTTCCATGTAACACAGTCGAAATTCTTGATGCACAAAAGGCATCTTTGACGTCTTTCATGCCTGTGTCTCTCTCTGCCTGCTGCTGGCCTGTGCCCCTCCAAGAACTCCAGAGCTCTTCATCCCCCTCGGCCCAGCCTACCCATCCAAGACTCTTCTCTCCCTCTGACTTCCTTTGGCTTCTCTTTGTTCTTCTCTCGCACAAGTACTGAGCCTTTCCAGAAACAAGTACTGCCCTTGCTTACACACGCCCGCATGCAACACTGACCCTCCCCACCCCTGGTCCCTCAGTTTCAGCCTCTACTCCTTGCTCTGACTCTATATGAGGAAGCCAGAAACAGAGCTAAGCAGGAGAAAGTTATCCTTAGAAGGCAGAGTAACTGGGAGAGCTGAGTAATAGACAGTGGAATCCTCCTTACCAGAGAGAAGGGAAGTCCGTGAACACTCACAGAGGTCTGCCCCAAGCAGTGAGCTACAACCAAGGCATGTTAAACATTACTGCTCAACCAGCTTGGACAAGAAAGATGTTCTTTGTATCCAGGACAGAGCTCTGCTGGGAGAAGAGCCTCAAAGTAGCCACCGGTCAACCACTTGGAACCACTTTGGCTCCCAATAGTTTCCCGCTTTGCTGTATCCACCACCATAGTAAATGGGAGAAATCAGTACACAGAGGGAGTTAATTCTGGGATGCAGCCTACAGCAGAGAGGTTACCAATGCCCATAGCACAGACTGTGAGCCCAACACCATTCAGAACTTTGGAGATGGGTCTTCTCATGAAAGGCCTGTCTTTACATGCACTGGGATGGGGTGGGAGACAGTCAGGGGAAAGAGGAGAAACTGTGAGCTGACCCAGCCTCTGCTGTCAAGGAAGAAGCAGAGAGGATGAGAACCATATAAGGGAAAAGTGCTTCCCCTGTTGCATCTGCTTGAGAAGGGAGCTAAGGAGAGAGAGAGACAGACAGAGACAGAGACAGAGACAGAGACAGAGACACAGAGAGAGAAGAGAGAGAGAGAGAGAGACAGAGACAGAGACAGAGACAGAGACACAGAGAGAGAAGAGAGAGAGAGAGAGAGAGAGAGAGAGAGAGAGAGAGAGAGAGAGAGAGAGAGCGCGCATGATGCTGGGGAAGGCTGACAATCTGTGTTCTGGTCCTACCATGGACTGCCTGTGGGGCCGTGGGCAAGCTCCTGCATCCCTGGGCCTGTTTCTAGTTCTCCAAAATGGTAGGGCAGACTATTGGTATTTGAGTTCTTTTTACAGGGGGTGACATTCCACATTACCGCAATATTTAGAACACTTGCTGTGGGAATTGCAGACAGGTAGGAGGAGGGAAGACAGAAAATGAATACGAAATATGGTAAAATCTGCTAGTACTGACAGATTACAGCTCTAAGAATATATCCGCTATAGCTTCAAATCAAGGGCCAAGCACAGTCAGTAATCACAAGTCAATATCTGGGCCCTTAGTCTCAGCAGAACTACAGGCATGCTATACTTTTTGCCTGTGAGCCACACTGAAGGCACATTAAGGGGCAGTGACGGCCACTCACTTTGGTGAGAACGTCCTCGTCCATCCTCCCTAATTTACTGCAGAGCAAGCTGGCTCAGCCTTGGTGGCGTCAGATGGGAGAGAAGCCCACAGTGCCAGACTCCCCATCAAATGTGAAATTGGTAGATCACTATTAGACTCCCTGGGACTTGTGGACACTTAGAAACTGCCATACAAGCTCACCTAGAAGTTCTAAGAAAATAGAAGACAAGAGAAACCCATGTCAGCTTTTCTTCCCTCCACTGCCCTGACAGGCAGGGTGGTCACCAACCCGGAAGGCAGAGATGGATTTCTACCTTCAAGTCACGCAGGTGGTGGCTCCGGTACCGAAAACTGAGGCTGAAACCATAGGTAAAGACACTTGTCCATGAGCAAATCTTTACATCTCACTGACTCTGTTTCCTTATCCACAGAAGTAGGGAAACAGTAAGAGCTACACCTCATGGAGTTATGAGGAAGACTGAAAGGAATAACACACACAACGGTGCTCAGCAAAAGGTACACCATAGAAAGGCTGTTATCTTTAGGAAAAGAAACTGGTTTTCATCTGATGCTCAAAGTTCATGATGCAATAAAAAGTATGACCTGCTGTGCTAGTCAGCATCCTTCCCATCCTTCAGGAAGGAAGGACTTCTGCAGGCCTGCCTTGCTCTCTCCAGGAGACAGGAACTCTGTGGTCCCTGACTCTGCAGGACCAAAGAGAAAGCATTCTCATGAGGTCCGTGGAAGCAAAGCAGGGCTATTGCTGAGGCGGGGAGATGTCCCCCTGTACTGCTCAAGGCCCCGGTCCCAGACCAGAAGACAATAAAGGAAGACTCAAGTCCAACTGCAGTTCCCATACACGAAGTTCTTGCTCCCACTAGGCTGGCAGAGCCTGAGAGGGAAAGCTCCTGGCACACTGGTGTCTAGTCACCTCATCTACTGGGGACCGGTGACACATAGCAGAGTAACAGCAGAGGCACAGGAAGGTGAGATGATGGGCCGGGAAGTTCAGATGACCCAACGCTGAGGTCCTGGTCATGAAGGAGCTGGTTAAGTAGGAAAAGGATTAAGAGTACAGAAATAATAAGAGGTGGGAAGCGGCTTCAATCTCAGCTCTGCCGCTTTCAGACCTCAAGACCTTGAACAAAACATGCTATGCTGGGGCCTCAATTTCCCCGCAAACAAAACTGAAATAATTAGCTGTCATTGCCTCACAGAGGAGTTGTAAGGATCGCATGGGGTCATCTGTACAGGCATGCACACAGTATGTGACACATGCTAAGGGCTCATTTCATTAATGGCAGCTAGCACTACAGTTACACTGAATATAAGGACAGTGAGAAAAGAGGTAGACAAAGCTTAGCATGACCAAAAGACGGTGTTACTAAGTTTTTTACTGTTAGATTTTGTCACATGAAAAAAAATAAATAAACTGAATCAAGGCAGGTTTATGGGGAGAAACAGCAGCACACAGGAGTATAGAGACCCAGGTTCAAAATCGCTTTAACTGCACAACTGTGGCCTAGAAATTTCCACACAGGTACCAACGAAGATAGAGGACACATGACTGTCCGACAGAGAGGCCAATGCAAACACCTGCTCTCAGCTAAAACAACATCAACTCCACTAGAGCAAGTCAGGGAACTCTAACAGGAAGCTACATCTATCTTTGATTGACAGCAATGGGAGATATATAAACACTGTTCAAAGCAAAGGGTATTTTGAATTTATAAAGCATAAAACTAACAAGGATATCTTTGGTGACAGAGAACTGAGGCCACAGTTCCCATGACAGCCCTGGCTCCCTAGGTCCTTTCTCCCATCTGTAATCCCTCCCATATTCCCCACCTTGCTACCCCCTTGGACAGATTGAGAATGGATTCAAAAGAACCCATGCTTTTCTCAAAATAAAACAATCTCTTTCCAATATAAAAGAAACGCATGCTCGTCAGAGAAAGCTGGGAGAACAATGGGAGTCTCAGAAGAAACGCACAGATCCACCCATCCATGCTAACATGTTAATTTATTGCTGCCCTGCCCCTCCGGCCCTGGCCTCATGGCAAAACATTTTTATTGAGAGCCTGAATGTCACACTGAGTTTCCTAAGATGGCAAGCATTTCTGGAGATTCAATAAAAGCAGTAAAAGTGGGTAAGAGTCTAAGTCTGGCTGCTGAATAGAGACAATAGCGACACTTGTATACTCGCTCCCACAGCATGAATGCACGCACGTTTGTGTCGGGTCTTGCCTCTTACAGCCTTGGAAACCATCAGAATATATGATGGGCACTCTTGATTTAGAAAACTTAACTCTGAGCATCAAGAAAAGAACCCCAGCTAGGCAGCGGCGCACACCTTTAATCCCAGCACTCAGGAGGCAGAGGCAGGTGGGTCCCTGAGAGTGAGTTCCAGGACAGCCAGGGCTACACAGAGAAACCCAGTCTGGAAAAACCAAAAAAATAAAAAATAAAAATAAAATAGAGGGGGGAAAAAAAAGCAAAGCACCCCATCCACTAAAACAATGCTCTTTCAGTATCAAAGTGTCTACCGTTTCAAATAAGCATTTTTGAAAAAAATTTTTTTTTAATCCAAAAGCTCTTATGTGTACCTTGGCACAAAGATGGGTCAGTTCTAAGACAGATTTCCAAAAAAATACTTTAATTATTCCTGATGTCACTGATACCATCCTATCGGACTCACATAAATCAAAATCACAGCAAAGAAGAAAAATAAAACTGAACTTTTCTGTAACACAGTGGTTGCTTAGAAAACAGGAATTTTTGACAACTCCCTTTGGGGCTGGCCTCATAAAACCATTCCTGACTGTTTATGCCGCAGCAATGAGAAGAACTCTTTGCTCACCTTTCCAATGAGCTGCGCCTTAGAGATTTTTCCAGAAGTTAGAGTTATCTTAGGATAAAAGGGCTAAGCTAAATCCCAGGGCAAGCTGGAGAACATGAAACAGTTCTCTATCCGGCTTTCCTGTTTATGGCTCTACAATTCAACTGAGGCTAGCCTCAAACTCAGGATTCGAGATCCTCCTGCCTCAGCCTCCTAAAGTGCTATAATTGCAGGCCTGTGGCATCTCAGAGGCTCAAGCTCACCTTTACCACGATGCTTCTAATATTTGTAAAACATGGTCCCCTGATGCCAGCCTCATAGTTAGTGGGGACTTGAGTGGGTTGCTGGCACTTAAGAGTGAAAAATGGGTTGGCCCTCAGGTCAAAGTGAGCCCCTGACAACCTAAGAACCTTTTCTGAACTGTCATTTTGTCTGTTCATCCCAAAGCCAAACACTTCCTTACATCAAAAATGGCCTACTCCTCCTAGAAGAAAGATTTCAGCTACTAAAATGTATATATCATAACATTCACATTCAGACTATTATTAGATACCACTGTATGATTTTTTATTTAATATTTTTAAAGATTTATTTTTAATTATGTGTGCGTATCTGTGTGTGAATGTGTATGTGTGAGTGCGCCTCAGAGGCTAGAGGTGGCAGACTCCCTGAAGCTGCGGTCACAAGTAGTTGTGAGCTGCCTGATGTGGGTGCTGGGAATTGAACTGAGATCCTCCACAAGAGCAGCAAGAGCTCTGAACAAATGAGCCCTCTCTGTGGGCCCTTTAAAAATTTTTTTTCAAAAAGACTTAAAATTAAACACACACATGAATAGTCACATACAGAGAGACCTGTGAAAATAAAGTGAGACACAAAGAAACGAAAGGGACCTAAGCCAAACAGTTGGTGGCCCAGACTATTTTATATATATATATATATATATCTCACTATTTGAAACATCTGTAGAATAAAGGTAGAATGTGGTACACTTCAACAATGAAACGAAGCTCCAGGAGACAGTTTCCTTAAAATAGGTTAATGCAATGCTCTGGACTAATGGGACACACGATCCTGGACATTCAAATCAGATTCGTGAGGGACACAAGGCAGAAAGTTTAAGCCTGGCTTATCTAGGTCATACAAGTCCACTGACGTTTCTTGGGACAGTGTAACGGCCGAGACATCTTCTACCGGCCTATCATTCACCTTCTATCACTTCTGCCTGAACAGGAAGAACAGTTCCTTAACTAGGAAGATGTTTTCATCCTTCCTAGGTGGATGAGAGTCCCAGATGACAATATTAGCTTAGCAAGAAAAAAAAAAAAAAAACCTCTCCAAGAAGAGCCATTCACCTCAGCCTAGGAGCTTCTCATCGGAATGAGCTCCTGGCTCCAGAGGTGTAAACTCAGAGCTATATTGACTGTGTGGCTTCCAAGTGTCCTTAGAACTACATTCCTAGTGTTCAAGAATTTTACAGTGGAAACCACAGGGCATTGCCCTTGTTGGCTTCTCTCACGCCTAAAGAATGACAAAGATGGTAAGATCACTGACACGAGCCCCAGTGAGGCCTTCTCCAGAACCCAGAAGGGCCATAAATAGAAAAGCCCAGAAAAGACAGCAGTGGGAGCCTGGAGGAAACAGGATCAGCCTGGAGGAATGGACTCTGGATGTGGACAAGGAATTCAGAGATGGCCGGGGGTGGTCCTGGGAACAAAGTGGAGCTGTCAATGCTTTGAAATAGCACACATACTGTACCCTAAAGCCTGGACTGTGGGCAGCCCTATGGTAAGGGTGGAATTCCTGGGGCTCCATACAGATTCTAGTCAGATCTCCAAGACCCTGGCATCTTCCCACTGCTCGCAAGTCCTGGGCACTGCCAGCCAAATACACACAGAAGCTGCCGTTTTGAGAGTATCCTGTGGTTAAGAGCTCCGAGAAGGCAACTTCTTGCCTCCCCAGGTTAACTGGAGTCCCCAAGTTCTTCACTGTGGCGTTGTATTTCCTCTACATTCTGCTTTTATGATAAAAAGCCAAAACTAATAAAAAAAAATAGGCCTGTGTTCATAACAATTTGGTCTGGAGAACAAGCCCCAGAGGTGCCTTCACTTTAATCCCAAATGACAGACCCTTGCCTCTCTGTTTGATGGGGCTGGTAACTATACATGGTCCGATTCAAACCTGGAACTTAGGATTTTGGAGCAGACCTTAAAGCTGACTAACAAAGGCCCAAAAGGCCAAAGGCTGTGCATGTTACTCCACATAAGGGACCCTTGTCCCTTCAAAATAGGCGTGACACTCTGTGACTTTCACAAACTCAAGACAGGATTTTAGTTCCTCTAAAAACAAAAGGGGGTGGTGTACAGGGAGGAGGAGAAGGAAAAGCGCCAAACCCCTCGGGCCCCACAACGGGAGTCAACAGATAATGTCCCCAAAGTAACAAGGCATCAAAGATATTTTTAAACGCAGAAACAAAAATACAAAATAGATATACCTGGGGAATGAAAGCGTTAAGAGGAGAAAAGGCCAGGCAGGGAGCACGGTACCGTAAAAGGATTTGATTCCTAAAACTATACGCATGTGTAACTCTGCGAAAAACTGTAGGGGGTGGAGTGAGCACGGAGGCCAGAGGAGGGTCTCTAGTGTCTTGCCCTGTCGCCCTTATTTCATTGAAACAAAGTCTTTCACTGAACTCGGGGTTAGGCTGACAGTCAGCTAGCTCCAGCAATCCTCCAGCCTCTGCCCACCACAGGCTGGGGTTACAGGCTCAGGCACATGGCTACATCCAGCTGTTTTTGTGGGTGCTGGGATCTGAACTGGGGCCCTAGTACACTACGTGCTCTTCCCCCACTAACCCATCTCCCCTGCTCCAGGAAAAAAATACTTGAAAAGAAAAAAGAAAAGATAGGGAAAGGCTAAAGTACCACAAATGCAAATGTTTTCTAATTCCAGCCATTTAAAAGTAATGCGTTACAGAAATGATATTTAAGTACTTTTTTGCCCTATTTTTTTTTCACCAAGAGCATTATGATTTAACTATCCTCCTGATTAAAGTAATAGTTTTCACTGTTTAGAAAAATTAGAAAGCAATCCCCCTCCATGAAATAAAGGTGGGGAGGGGCGTTGCTACTGCATGATGCAGCAGGATTTCCACTTTCAAATGTACATCCATTATGAAAACACACACTACCCTTAAGGTCTTTGGACATGCCTCAAAACAAGAAGGGGAATTATTTTACTTGGAAACATATTAAATAAACTGGGCCTTTACTTCTTATACCACCAATTTCAGGAGTTCACTCTACAAGGATAGCATGCAGAGTTGTACATGGTACAGTCACAAAAGCAAACAAGCAACAACCAGAAAATCCTTTTTTCGAAGCGATGGTGGGACTATTTTTAAAGAATTTCTATCTATAAATTGCAGCAGAGAGGTGGGGACCTTTACTGCAAACTGACTTCATCTGCAGGTACACTGCTTCCTGGCTACTGTAATTTTTTTTTTCATTTCTTCCTGCAAAAGTCTTCCAACCCATCGCTAGCTGGTTGATGACCAGTTAGCTCCAGCAATCCTCCTGCCTCTGCCCACCACATCCTGGGGGTAGAGGCTCACACACATGGCTACATCCAGCTTTCTTTTGCGGGTGCTGGGATCTGAACTATGGAGCTAAAGGGCATCGCCTTGGTGTTTTTACGTTTGCAGATACAGTCTGGGAACCTGAGGTTTAAAATTGAAATACACCCTACTCCAAGCATCCATTTTCTTAGGTCCACGCTGCCAACATGGTTCTGCCCATCTCCTGATGAAGACATACAAAAAGAAGGGGAGGCATGTAGGCATAAGGTTATTGTGTAGTTTAAATTCTGATTTCCTGTCTAAATGTTGTGTAAACTCTGCTCCCCAACTGTCCCCCTGATATGTCATTAAAGCAGCTTCCAGCCAATCAATGAGCAAGGGAGAGACTGGAGCTGGACTTCCTGCCAGCCAGGGGAGGAGGAGTCAGGGGGAGAAGCCAGAGGAGTGGTCCACCAGGAGAGGTCCAAGGAAGAAGAGGAAGGAGGAAGGAGCTGGAGCCGAGGAAAGCTAGAAAAATGCAAGTATCGCTGGGATGTTTGCTGGGAGTAAGACAAATTTGATAAAGGGTTAAGAACATACTTAAACCGCTCAGATTGTGTTGCGAAGCCTTGTATTATAAGAGTCTCAGCCGGGCGTGGTGGCGCACGCCTTTAATCCCAGCACTCGGGAGGCAGAGGCAGGAGGATTGTTGTAAGTTCGAGGCCAGCCTGGTCTACAAAAGTAAGTCCAGGACAGCCAAGACTGTTACACAGAGAAACCCTGTCTTGAAAAAAACCTAAAAAAAAAAAAAAAAAAAAAAATTATTTGTGTGATAGCCGGGTTAAAGAAATAAACTGAAAGAAGCAAACCCTAATTTATGAAAATAGGTCCCAGAGTACTTCCCACAAGAAAGCCAAGAGGTAGCTCTGGTTGGAAGAAGCAAGCCATTGCGTTTTCCACGGGTCAGGAAGGCCTATTCCCAGCAAGGAGCAGGAAGATCCGTGTTTTCACATGGTGGCAAATGTCCCCTTTGGATTTGCTTCAAACCTTGGAGGCTGATTTTCTGATAAACAAATTCTCTTGAATTAGAGGTTATCGGGTGGCTAGCGGGTGAGGGTTCTGATGGAAAGAGATTACCCACAATTCACTTTTGCCTATACAAGAGGTCAGGGCCTCTGCCTGCACTAGGTCTTGACCAGGGATGTGGGACCCACATGACCCAGGCTATGCACTACAGCAAAGTTCAAGTATACCATTAACTGGCACAGCTTTTATGAGCACTGAAACACACTGCTCTATCCAGCAAGAAGTTGGAATGCCAACCCTGGCTCCAATCAGCACCCATAAGACGCAGGGGGAGGCGCAATGTCCTGAACAGCAGTTGGCCAAACACGCGTTGCGGGAGGTGCAGCTGCCAAGCCTTTCATGTTTACCAGGAAGAAAGTGTGTTGATTTTGCAGATTTTTGATAATGTTTTCACAGCCAGTGTTATTCCCAACCCATTTCAAAACGCAATCTGAGAAATGTCCTGTCCCTCATCCGTCTGCTTGTACTTCAACGGTTTCATCAACCTGAAACACAGAGGGCCCCCTTCTCTTTCCAGACCACACCTCCATGAAGCCAAGAGGAAGCAGGGATCTCTGCCACAGCAGCGCAGGGCAGAGAGAAGAAACTCAAACTCTGACGTGGAACACCGTGGCGTAGGACCCTGGCCCTAAGGCTCTAAGACATCTAAGTAGGCAAGATAAGAGCAGTTAGATCCTTACAACTCTGTCTTTGAGCCTGTGGTTGTATGTAACTGTTCTCACTTTTACAACAAGCCACCCAGGTGCAATAGGCCATGAAAACAAACAAGGCCTAGCATAGACTGGACGATTACTTTAGACTAAGGGCAAAGACTAGACAAAGCAAGGAGCCATCTTGCAGGATGGGCCTGAATGCTAGGACAGAAGAACTCTAGATGAGAAAGGGCCACCAACAAAACTCACTGAGCCTGCCCAGGCCCTTTTGAGTACTGGGTTCTTAGATTGTTTTCTAATGGTATTTTTCTTTCTTTCTTTCTTTTAACACAATCCTGAACATTGACTATTTTGTAGAAGGGGGGGAGGAGGGATTGATTTAAAAGAGAAAAACACGTCCTTGGGAGAGACCTAGAAGGAATGCTGCTTGCAGTAAGACTTGTTCCCATGTCTCCCGCTCACACATGCTCAGCTAGGCCCATGAGCAATCTGTTGCCACAGCCGATGCCCAGCAGCCTCTGCCATACATTGATCCAGTGGGGGAGTTGTCTAGCCAGTTCCCAACCTGATCCTGCTCTGTTTTGGTTAGTACCCTACTCTGGGTATGACCCAAAATTGCCTGGGGTCTCCTTAGAAGGGCTCCTGGGAACACTGATAATCCCCTTTCCATCCAAGAAGATCGTAACTGAGGGGACCAACTCAGTTTTGATCATGGATCTGAGCTGTGTACACAGCTCAAATGGAAGTTGCTCTATCTTAGAAACATCATGATGGACAATCTACGTGCCTCATCATCAGTGAAATGTGTGTAGACTCAGCACTCTATGGATTCCATCACTTCCACCACGCTTATAGGAACTTCAGAGAGGCAATCAGCCCAGCGGAAGCTGAACAGTCACTCCAGACACTGCACCTGAAGATGACGAGAGAGGAGATGCTTTATAGGAACTTAGAACTTGAGTTTGAATGAGCTGAGTTGCCTTAAGAATGAAGGTGCCCTCTGGTGTGAATAGACGCCTGGCCAAACCTGTCTAAAGTGCCAGTAAGAAAAACCTTTCCCCAATACCACAACCAAAAGGGCAGCAGCTATCTGAAGTCAACCCAAGTTCTCATGGAAGTTGCTTCTATCCCCTCTAGACACAGCCCTGGACCAAGGGTCACCACTGTCCACTCAGCTCACTCTAGCTAATCCATACCCCTAAGCTGATATCTACTGTAGGCATATTTTTACTTTTTAAACCTATTTTATTTGGGTTCTTATAACTACCCCGATCCCTTCCAAGCCTCTCCCCGATCCCAACACTAGGTAGGCAAGAAAGAAGGTTAGAGGGGAAGGAGACACAGACCTCTTTAAACTACTTCCTACTGATAAAGGTCATCAGGTTCCTAGTGGCAGGCCCAATCTTCTTCGTCAGAATATCCAGCAATCTAGCAGTCCAGCAATCCCACAATAGCAAACACAGCAACAGAAACCAGCAACAGCAGGGCGAATAGCAGCTACCACAGGCCTCTCAGGGCTCTCCCATTTATACCCTCTCCAGAGTCCCCAGAATTAAACTATTTGGGCAAAAAACATACCCCTCCTAGAGCACAAGACAATCATAGTTAACGGCTGTGGACTAACTGAGGCAGCCTCACATTCCACATCTGGAATTAAAAAAACAGAAACAAAAACATATTCACATAACCCAAAATCTCATTACAATCTACATTTGCCCAACCATAAGAAACATGGACTTCAGGTGTCCATCCTGGGGCATAAGCTTATGCTGGAGTAAGTGACAAGAGGGGGACTTCTCTAGGTGGGACCACTTAGCCAGTGACAATGGCTAAGTAACCCCATCCCCAAGGAGTCAGGCAAATTTGGGGCCACTCTGGGCACACAAGGAAGCAAGAAAACATTATACAAAATAAAACAATAAACAAAACAAAAGAGTGATTACTAGTCCACCCCCATCACCTGAGAGATCTGAGGGAGAGAATACATGTGACATGGGGAGGGCTGGACAGCGGGACTGTCCAAGGGAAAGAAAGGAATCAAGCAGAAGAGGACGGCGGATGGGCAACTAGAAAGATTAATAACGACACACACATTTGAAAAAGCCATAATTAAATCTATTACTTGGCATACTAGCCAAAAAGATCAAACTATAAAGCTGTGTCCATACTGAACACAAATCCTCTGATCCTACCCCAGACACACTGAGTGAAAAATTCTGAAGAGGACAGAAGCCTATGTCTTCATGAACTTTCCATATGATTCCGACACAGCTAAAGTCTGGGGTCTAGTGCTTATGCTATTAATAATATGACCCGCAATGGTAAATCAACAAATGCGGCATCATTTGAACAGGCTTACAGAGCAATCTCTAATATATTACCTTGTAGGTACCTCTCTGGACCCCGGGGCTCTACAATTTACTTTGCATTTCAGAGATAAATAAAGTAGCAATATTATCCTGCCTTATAGATAAGGAGATTGAAGTGGGGGGCGGGGTTGTTACAAATTACCCCTGCCCAAAGCACAAGAGTGCACTCACGCACTGACAACCTCATTGTAATTAGAGACTTAACTCCAAGTAATTAAAAGTTACCAGCCCATACCAGTTTCCTTTCTCCACAGCCCACAGAGATGCTGTTGACAGCAGGGATGAGATTCACTTCCTTTGTACTTAGTCCATTGGTACTCACTTCCAAGTAAGCACTTCTTAAGACCACCCATAAACTGTGGTGATGAACAGAAAAGGTGACTTTGAAACCACTAAGAGTCTCAAAGCTGGCCTGACACAGACAGCTGCCCTCAGCTTACAGGCTGAGTGCCAAAAGTTCACTTACAAACAGAGGGCTGGGACTCACAGAACATCTTCCTGGGATATGATGTAGAGACAGTGTGTAAAAACCACCAAGTCATGTCACAAAAACTTGTCTGCAAAAGGCAGAGGCAGGAGGACTAAGAAGTTTAAACCCCAGCTTCCAGCCTGAGCCCAAAGCCCACATCATTTAGCATCCTGGGCCTCAGTTTCCTCACCCAGAAGTCACAATACTCACTTTGAAGGAGGGTTTGGAGGATCAAGTGGCAATGTACATAGTGTCAGGCACACCAAAGACACTCAACAAATTACTAGTTCCAAAAAGAGTGGGGAAAGAAGTAGAGTGCTAAGCTCAGAGGTTGTAAAAGTAACTTTTATTCTCCTGGCTCAGCTGTTGTCTGGGAGGCTAACTGCCTCCTTCTGCTAACCTAGGCCTAGTCCTGGAAGCTTCTAGCCTCTGCACAATCTACCCTAGGCCTAGAATGTTTTCAGCCTCTGAGACTTACTGCTTAATAAGCTTACCCTTACTTGTTCTTTCTGAACCTGGGCTGGCTGGTTCAACTCAGCTGTTCTGACCCAAACTCTTCTCCCAGCTGACTTATTCAATCTGGATTCTCTCTTTCGGCCTCTGAGTTGCTCTCCTTGGCCTCAAACTAACTCAGCAATGTGCTCTAATCTTCTGGCTTCTTCTCATTTTCTGGCTCATTCCATCTTCACCTGAGTTCTCTCTCTTCAACCTATCTCTCTATTACTATCCCATAGTAATGGAGTAAAACTGCCTGCTCTCTCTGTAATACTGTCTCTTAGGTAGCTTTCATTTCCTCTCTCTTCTGCAGAGAGTTGGGTGTAACCTATTCTGTCAAATCTTCTCTGATTCGTAACCTTTTCTGCCACTCAATTAACATCACTTTCAAACACAGGTGCTTCCTTCTACAAACTAACTTCATCTTCACTGTTTGGGATTAAACGCATGTATCACCACACCTGGACCTAAGCTTTTCTTTACCTGATACTTGCTCTATACCAGGCTGGCCTTGAACTCAGATCTATTTGCCCCCTGTCTCCTGGATTAAAGGCATGTTTGTATTCCAGCTGGATCACACAGACCTAGAAGGTCTTTGGATGTGATCTCTTGCCAGAACAGCCATGTTCTGAATTAGCATTTCTCTACAAGAGGTTGTTTTACCGTTCCCTGCTCTCCCCTCTTTGGATTTTCTTCAGCTATTAGCTCAATAGTCACTTCCCTGAGAACCTTCTGTGCCCCCCCCCCAGGGCCTTACAATGGTTTGTAATGATTTTACTCTATTTGTCTTGTCTTCCTATGATCACATCCACAGGCACCCTCTTCCAGTGGGTGCACACCAACCCCAGATGGAGGTTTGCAGTAAATGAAGGTGGTGCAGGACGCCATACACGTTTAGGGATTACCAAAGCTCTCCCTATATCAGCCCTGGCACAGCCAGACACCTACGGCAAGGCATGGAAAAATAATGCTGCCAAGTGCAACGACTGAGTGCCTTCATGCACCAAGAGCAATCCTGGGAAATCTTCATAAACCTGTCAAGATGGACAGTCACCTGCTGCAGAAAATGAAACTAGAAGTCAGGAAGATTAAGCAAACGCTCCCAAGCAAAGTAAACAAGTAACACGGCCAGAAACTAGAACTCAAAGGAGTTGATTGCAAAGAGTGTGTACCTGGGCCACATTCAGCTACCAGTCACCGAATGGGATTTAAGCTTCTGTGGAAAGGAAACAATTCCAGTTCCGGTTCTTCCACTGCTCTGTGACCCAGGGTAAAGTCACCTCACCACACCAGGCTCCAGGGACACTCCCTGCTCAGTAATGTAAGAGTACAGCACATGACCAGTTCAGAAGAGACACAGTACTGCTGAGCCTACAGAATGCTTACCAGTCCAAAATCTACCAGGAAATGACACCTCCCTGGCCAGGGACTCAGCCATGCCACGGTTGCTAAGCTATCACCCAAACTGGGAGTTATTACAAGCTTTGAACTTTGACAGAGGCCAACAAATTGTTTACTAGGCCCCCGGGGAACCTGGAACAAGCCAACCACAAACACTAAGGGAAAAGAGACTGCTTACGTATATCTAAATAAGCCCAAACCTCCCCTTCTGTGGCAGAAAGCTGTAAAAGGAGCATGTATCCATCCTGGAACCTCCTTGGGCTGACACTCATCAGCAATCTTCTCTGCAGCACGAAGCCCCTCTGGGGTATGCCCAACATATGCACAGCTGTAGGGGCAGCCTTCTGACGCCAGGGCCATCCACCAACCAAGACTTCCTAGTCTCAGCCCCTGCGCTGCTGCTGTACAGAGCTGGAATTTACAGTCTCTCCTACAAAGCCTTACAAGGTCAAAAACGTTCGTGTTGTGTAATTCCGATGATGAAAAGGCTGTGGAGCAGCCCCGGCTAAATGGCCAATACAAATGACACTACAGAAACCTAACAGCCAAAATGTGGACTCAGCACCGGGCACCACTGGAGCCTTTGAGCCTGGTGCTGGCCCAGCTTCAGCGGCACATAGGCCTACTCCTGTACTGGTTCCTAAGCCCTGCCAGTTCCCACCAAGAATGTGCACAGTCACCCCCAGCACCCTGCCCTATTGTCCCAGCACCATAATAGGGGACACAAAAAAGCTGGCATTCGTGTGAGAATGAACCCTGAGGCTCACACTCCGCAAAGCAAAAGTGGGCAGCAACTTTAGTGGGTACAGCAAGGCAAGAGGGAACCGGTAAGCCTGTAAAATGGGTCATCAAGGACAGAAGAAGAAAAGGACTATTCATCTTGCTTGTCAAACATCAAACATAGAAACACAAAGTATTCCTGGGGCAAGGAAGTAGGGAGAGTCAAGAGTAATGAGGAGTGAGAAAGGGAAAGGGAAAGAGAGAGGTAGTAGAAAGAGGAAGAAAGTTCCCTCAACCTGAAGTTGCTTTGGTCTTGCTCTGCACCACCGCCACCCCCACTAACCAAGGCCCTTCTAAAGTGAGCCTTGAAATTCTAACCTAAATATCAAGCAGAAAAGACACAACAGAGCCAGGCAGTGGTGACTCATGCCTTTAATCCCAGCACTTGGGAGGCAGAGGCAGGAGGATCATTGTGATTTTAGGGTCAGCCTGGTCTACAGATCCAGTCCCAGGACAGCCAAGGCTACTCAGAGAAACTTTGTCTTAAAAATAACAACAAGAAGAAGAAAATAGGCCTTGAATGTACACTCCTGCATTTGCCTCCAGTGGTTTATTTGCATTACAGGCCTGTCACCAGGCCTGGGTCTTAAGATGTATTTCTTTCTTGCTTTGTTAATTAGCATTCAACATACTAGATATCATTTTCAAACCAAGTGTCAATATGTATTCCTTGAGCCCTTCCTTAACACCTATGTTTACTAGGTTAGCACTTCCTTCATCAAGGTAATGCCACTATACCTAAGTCCTGGCATTTCATCAACTCGATCTTTGGGAGCCTTACAGAAAGTCTCTTATGAAGAGGAAAAAAAAATCTAAAGAGAAATTGTGCCAAATGTTATTTTATGCCATTGGATCATAAATCCCACCAGTTCCCACACTCATGTCAATACTCAATCAGGGAGCAGAACGTACATGTACAAAATGCAAGAGTAATGACTGCAGGGCCAGAGTTCTTTTCTGCATGACCAAGCAGAAGACACACAGGGGCCAATTTACAAGGTTGGTACTAAGCAACAGGAAAAACGGGCTCTGATGTATTGTGTACGTGTTTATAGGTCAGGCATTTACTGGTGCTTATAGACATGCTAAATCAACCTTTAGAACAAAATTCTAGGCCAATTTTATCAGCTCAACTTAAGACGGGGGCGGGGGTAGCATTTAGCCCCAACTCATAAAAATGAATCAAAACACACACAAACACCCTCTAGCTCCAGGACTATCCAGCTCTTCCTAGTGATGGAGAGGAAGGAGGCAGGACCTCAGAATACCTGGACACCCTCTCTTCTGCATGTTGATGTGGCAAGAGGGGTAGGAGGCCTGCACGCCAGAAGCAGCCTGTGGACAGCTTCTCCATGGCTCTGATACGGAGGCTCACCTCCTAAACTGTTACCTCACAGTTCTGCTCTTGGACATTTTAAAAGCTAATCCACTCCTGCTATGTAAGACTTCAGCACAGAGGGGCACGGTGTGGCCTGATCAGGCTTTGGGGATAAAAAAACAATCTGAACCATTTTACTTAAGTCCCACCCCCAGATTTGACTACAACTTCCAAGTTGCAAAGCGAATCCTACTAGAGTCCTTCCAGGACTGGCTTTCCTGTTTCATCCTAGGCCACCATGTATGAAAACTGCATGGCGGAGACATAGCACCAAGCAAAGTGCCCAGCAGGGCAGTTCTATAGCCAAGCTCTATACCCTAAACTGAGCGGATGTATGGAGTACGGAAGAGCAGTTACAGAGGTGATCGGACTCTCATTTGGAAAACCAGAGGAAATGAAACCGTATTTATCAACAGTCTTACCACAGTATTATTTTGGGACATTTCCTTATAGTTGCTCATAAATATTTGGCATGTGGTTGTGACCAGAGCTTATGCATAATTCGATTTTTTTCCTCTGACTTCTATTCAGGCTTGATAATCAAGAGTCATAGGTCCTACGGCCCCTCACCTGTCCCAGCCATCTCCCTGCCCAGATGAATTAGACCCCTTCCTCTTCTACTCTGCCACTCTCCTCAGAAGCCATGAGAGTCATACCCTTCTGAAACATTCCTAATTAGGTTACTCCGTAGGCTCGCCCATGAAGCACAGCCCTCGCAGGGCAGTCTCACTATAAGCTTTGGTTTTTTTCCTGGTAGAACAGAGACATATGTCAACATGGGCTAGGCTGGAGCAGCAGTGCCGTGGCTAATTTGTTTTAGCCATTCTCCCACTTTTTTTTTTTTTAATGTGGTTTCAGTTTTGCTGCAGACAAAATATAATTTCTCTCATGCATATTTAACTGATTATAATAAAAGTTTCTTAGAATTACTATTGACCAACTGTAAAATCACATAAGCCAGAAAAAACTCTGAGGACCTGGGACATGGATCAATGTGCTATTTTAAAACAGGAAAGTAGATGATCTACAAATAAATAAGCCCTGACAGCTATAAGCCAATGATGATTCCTGACACAATTACAGAATAAATAATATTAGGAAAGGGAAGTATGAGTACACAAAGATAAAGCCTTTAAAAAGTCATTTTTCTCATACAGTGGTTATCAAGTTGATAGCCCAAGTGAGGTGCAAGAGATTTATATTTCAGCAATATCTAAAAAAAAAGAATTCTGCTGTAAGGAACCAGAGTGGTGGCTAGGTGGTAAAGGACTTGCCACGCAAGCATGAGAGCCTGGGGTCAATCACTAGAACCTACATAAAAGCTAGGCACGGTAATGAATGCTGGTGGTCCCGGCACTGGGAAGGCAGAGACAGCCAGATCCATGGGGCTTGCTCACCCACCAGCCTAATCTAATCCAGGTACCAGGAAGAGACCCTGTCTCAGGAAACAAGGTGGATGGTTCCTGAAGAACAACACCTGAGGTTGGCTTCTGGCCTACACACACACACACACACACACACACACACATACACACACTTCACCCATGACTCACTAGAAGAAAATTTTTTTTCACTACTGTCTTCCTAAGCTAGGTGCCAACCATCTCCACTGAACTGTGCCTCCTTTGGTGACGTCAATCGCACATACACATACCCCTCATGAACTTAAGTTTGGCTGGGCTACTCAACTCCTATCCTCCAACCAGGAATCTAGTAACCATGGTCCAAAGAGGCTGGTCCAAATCCAGCCTCTATCTAGCCTCTGCGGCCCCCCCACCCACCCACCTTCCTACCCCACACCCCCACCCACCCCGTTTTCATAGTTTTATTCTGTGACAAGCTGTCTACTACTACTTGGGCATGACAGTGAAAAGACTGACTACATACAAAGGAGTACAAGGAGCTTCGTGAATAAGCTGACCCACCTCTGCAAGGAGCTGACCTTCTCACTTCCTCTGTGGGTCCTCAGCACTAACACTGTTCCAGGCACACTGGAAATATCTAGGGGGTGAAGAGGTAAACACTGGCTCCACTCTCCGGCAGATGACCAGCTAGGAAAAGGTTGCTGGCAGCTCGATGCGGGATTTGATTCTGAGCCACGCCCTATCCAGTACCTCTTTAACAAAGACTTGGCTAAAGACACAGGAGGTAGGCTTATCAAGACCTCAGGTGGCCCAAAAAGGGCAGAGGAGCTAGTGCTTCAGGGAACAGAGTCAAGATTCAGGTGATCCTGAGAGCCCAGCCTCAAGGCCGAACAAAGCCAACTGAGCAACAACTGTGGGCTGAGAGCCGCTCTCAGCTTCCCAAGTCCACAGACTGACACAGTGTGTAGCAAGGTCCATCAGAGCCCACAGTGCAGGTAATACAATCTCCTCCTCCAGCAGCAAAAGTAGGACAGTGTCCAGCCCACGAAACCCAGTACCACCCTCTCCACAGCCTGCCACCGTCAGGTCACAGGTGGAGGGTCTCTGCTCAGGAGACCACACTGTCATAAGTATTTTTAACAGACTCCAATCATATGTCTGAAAAGGCACCAACAGTTCGTGGTAACAAGTCTCTACTCCCCCGTTGATGCCGCCTCTTCCTCCTTCTCCTCCTCCTCCTCCAGTCTTTTTGAGACATCCTCTTACCACATAGCCCCAGGTGCTGCTCAGCTTGCATGATCCTCCTACCTCATTCTCTTAAGTGTTAGGACTATGGGGATACACCACTACTAAACATGCTAAAACATGAACCATCGCCTCTCAGTGGTAACATTATGTGCTTAATCTTTTCCTTTTTTGTGGTCTAGAGACTGGACCCAGAACCTAGCACATGATAGCCATAGAGACGCAACCCTGTCAGTCAGCATCACCCCTTTCCCATGGATCCTCTTAGAGGTATTCTGCATCTGTGCAGACTGTAGTACACTCTACGCAGCCCCAATCCCACAGAGCCCTGAGCCAACACTTGAGTACCTCACTGCTTTCTGTGTCTGCACCGTCCTCCACTGTGTGGGGATTTTATGCTGATGGACTTTGAGTTACTCCAGTCTTATGCCACACACATTTCTGTGAGGAACATATACACACGTCTTTTCTCAAGGACACAACTACCCCTGTGGGGAAAAATTCAAACAAATAGAATGTTACAATCCAGACAAATACTATCAAGTTGGACAGCACCTTTTAAAAGAGTAATAGATAAAATTAATGAGTGTTGGGCTTTAAAAAAAAAAAAAAAAAAAAAAAGGCCAAAAGAAGACCTAATCCTGTGGGTCGTGAACCCGTGAACCTCGACCTTTCACAGGGTGGAGGTTCAGATATGCTGCATATCAGATATTTACATTAAAATTCATAACAGTAACAAAATTACAGTTATAAAGTAGCAAAGAAGTGTTTAAGGGTTGGGGGTCACGGCAACATAAGGAACTGTATTACAGGGTGGCAGCATGAGGAAGGTTGAGAACCACTGACCTAATGAATTGTAGGATGGAGAAAAAAGGGCTAAGTGTGGAAAGTGAGTACTGTTACCTCCATACCCCACTGGCTAGCACCAGAGCATTTAGTCCTGCTGGTCATGTGCTTGACACAGCACTGGAAGCTTCTGTGTCTCATCTCACCAACTGTACAACAACCCTGGGGAGAGTACCTTTGATTGCTGATTGGCATGGAAGGGCAATGCCATGCCTGGGCACACAGTCCTGGAATATGCAAGAAAGCAAAGCGGACACAATGCAGAAGTCAACAGCCTGGAGCTCAGCCCCAAAGGAAACTCCTGGAGCACGGCTCCTGCATCTATGGCTCCGGGAACACTGTGGAAGAGGAGGCAAAAAGACTGTGATACCCAGAATTCTGAGATGTCTGCTGTGAGACTGTCTCTCCTAGAACTGTCCGTGAATTAAAAAGGCCTGAACAGTGACAGCATCAATCGATGTACGAACACAAAAGGGGGACAAAACTCTCACAGGGTCCCTCCCACTCCTATCCAAGGAACTACAGGGAACTTAGGACTGCTGAGAGAGGGATGTTTATCCAATACAAAGTAATTGTCCCTAAAACCGCATATGCACAAACAACAAAAGTTAACTCATTAAGATGAATGCCTATGTTCACACATATATACATACACATATGCAACAATAACTATTAATAACTATTACTTTGAGAGTGGAGGAAGACGTAGGAGAAGCTGGAGGAAGAAGACATGGGATGGCATGGAGGGAGAAAAGGGAAGAAAAGAAGTGATACAATTATACATTAATTAAAAATGTATTTAAAAGCCAGAAGTGGCGGTGCACACCTTTAGTCCCAGCACTCAAGAGGCATAGGGAAGTGGATCTCCGTGAGTTCGGAGGTGAGCCTGGTCTACAGAGTGAGTTCCAGGACTGCCAGTACTGTTACACAGAGAAACCCTGTCTCAAAATAACAAAATGAAATGTGTTTAAAAAGAAAGCAAATAAGGAAACTGAGCAAACCAGTAAGCAACACTCCTTGGCTTGGGCTTCAGCTCTGGCCTCCAGCTTCCTGCCCAGCCTTCCCTTCATGTTAGACTGCCGGTTGTAAAATGAAATAAATCTTTTCCTCCTCCAGTTGCTTTTGGTCATGGTCTTTATCACAGCAATAGAAGGCTGGGGGCTATTGTTCTAACCTATGGCAGTTCTCTAACTAGGCCAAGTATCAAAAGCACCTACCAAGAGCTTGTAAAACTGATTTAGGGGCCCTACCTCTAAGTTTCTGAGCCAGCAGGTCTGGGTGGGGCTGGAAGATCTGCATTTCTAACTAGTTCCCAGATAACACTGATGCTTTGGCCCAGGGACTTGACAAGACTGTAAGAGCTACTCCCTAGAAGAAAGAGCTGTCACTACACTTAGTAATTAGCATGTAACATTTTACAGGAGGAGTGTACCAATGAACCTGCACTGCAGGTCCAGTGGGAGAACATGTTCTATCAAACGAGGAGAAAAAAGACAAAAGCTTGGGGCTTGCTGGCCACAAGCTTGGCTCCAGGTTGAGAGACAGGCCCTGCCTCAAAGAGTAACGTAAGCAGTGATGGACCAGGACATCCGTCCTTTGGCCTCTGTACACATGCAAGGACACACATACCTGCACATGGATATGTACACACAAACACACTCACTCACACACATTTTAAAAGAACACAGTGAGACCTGAGTGCTCAAGGGAAATGGGAACACATGTTGTATTAGCTCATATTAAGGATTTATTAGGCTAAAGATGTAACTCGGGTGGTAAAGCGCTTGGCTAGCATGCCCAAAGCCTTAGGTTTATCTCAGCTCCACAGAAGGCCAGGCACGGTGGCATATGCTTACAATCTCAGCACTCTGGAGGTGGAGGTACAAGATCAGACATTCAAATTCAGGCTCAGCAGAATGGCAAGTGTAAGCCAGCCTGGGCTACAAAAGAACCAAGGATGACTCTGAAATTAATCTTCCTGCCTCCGCTTCCGAAGTGCTGGGACCACAGACATATTCAAAAGATACAGTGGTTTGCCTGAGTATGCAGAGGGCTCCTGTCCTCAAAGGGAACAAGTAGAGGCTAACTAAGTGACAGAAATGTCACGAAGCACCTATGTACTCCAAGACAGCGTGGAGCAGACAGCCATCACCTCTAACACTTCCACAAAGCTATACTGAGTCTGTGTGTGCCTCAAGAGAGGCAGGGTGCTCTGTAAGTCATCAGTGATTCTTGGTGAACTGGCCTACCAATGGCCTCAACTGCGTAAACTTACACCAATTGCTGCACTCCCGTGCCTCAGTTTCCTTCAACAGAAAAGAGAGATGCTGCTAACTACTTCATGGGATCATCTAAGCAAGTGACTAGCAGATAGTGAGCTAACAGATGTACCAAAGTACTGAAAATGCACACAAGATCTCCCTTTCTCTCTCTGCTGTGCTATGCTGCAATTCATCTTGCATCTAACTGACATTTCCATTAAAGTCAAATAAGCAAACAACCAAGGGCAAATTCAGAACCATACTGATCCACCCTTAAAATGTCATGCTTTTACCTGCTAATAACTAGCATATCATAAAGCCATTCTTGGCCAGCAAGATGCCTCAGTGGGTAAAGACACTTGCCACAAAAGCTGGAGACCTGACTTCAATCCCAGGAACCCACATAAAGTCAGAAGGAAAGAACTGAGTCCACAAAGTTGTCCTTTGACCTCCACCCAGAAGACATTGCGTGCACACACAAGTATGAGAGCACACATACACATGCCACAGTAGTATTTATTTTTTAATGTTAAAGCCATTCTTCCAATAGCCGTTTGCTGTGCACCTACTGTGAGCTGAGAGCCATGCAAGACTCTGGAGGAAAACAGAAAAGGCTTCCTTCCCTTTTTGGTGCCTTCCACAGCTTAAGAACAGATGTGCACTCTCACCACCTGGTAACACCAAGGGGTTCATCACTATATTTACTAGCTGGCCATCTGCACTTACCAAACAAGGGAAACCACAACACAGAATGACAGAAACAGAAGTGAACCAAGACCTAGGGGGAAGTTCTTAACTATTAAGACCTAGGGCACACGGTGTTGGAGGCACTTAGGAGATACCTGGGGGTAAAGGATAGGGAAGCCTGGGCAGCCAAGGAAAGCTGCTGTTCACTCCATACACTGCTTATATGAATGAGGGAAAAAATGGAAGTCACGGAGGTAAAATCGCTTGCCCAAGTCAAATTTCTGAAGGCCACACATATCTATGACTCAGACATGATTTGATTGTCCCCTATAACTCCAAGTACTGAAAACTTGAGCCCCAGGGTGGCAAAACTGAGGAACTAGAACTCTCAGGAGGTGGAAGCCAGATGAAGGAATTTAAGTCAGGGACACTCCACTCTCAGGAATAGACGACTCCAAGTCTCACTGGAGCTGGAGGCACCCGGCCCCTCCCAGGCCTCTTGCATCCTGTCTCACCGCTTTCCTCATGAGCTCCAACCCTGTGTGACACCACCCACCAGGCAACCCTCTCCAAAGCAGAACAGATGCTGGGGGCCAAGCTCTTGAGTCTCTAGCACTATAATCTAAATGGACCATTTTGCTTTGTAAAGAATCCAGACTTACCCTATTTTGTCATCGTAATAAAAGATTAAACTAAGCCATTAGTGTCAGACCCATAAAGATCACTGCACAGGGTCCCCCTTCTGAGGAAGACTGGTAAATAAATATTAACTGAATTAAACAGAGCCCTTCTGTTGTCAGAGAACTCTGTACACACTCCAGTCACGCTATTTCCTATTCGCCAGAGTGTGAGCCCCGGCAGCAGGCTGGACAGCAGCCATCTCTATCACAGGACAGGTCTTCATGAACCTCCTTACCACAGCATTGAACGCTGTTACTTTCCTCTGCCTAGAATGCCTTCCAAGACGCTGGCACACCCGGCATGCTTCCTACCCAGCCCAGCTCCAGTGCCACCTCCTCCACCAGGCACAACCAGGCACTCCCTCACCCTCTCCCACAGGACCCTGTACATGCCTGTTAGCACTTATCACACCTCTTTGTAATCATCTTGTTTACCTATGAGACAGCCCCTCGAGGGCAATGACTTTTGTCGGGGAAACCTCAGCTCCCAGCTCGGCTTGCCATGTTACGCTTGCACAACAAAAACACTTAGAAGGTGTTTAGTGAATGGGACGTGGGCAGAAAACAGAGAGAAAGGAAGAGATGAACCCAGGACCTTACCACAGACACAGAACGCAAAGCCCTACACAACTGTAGATGAGTCTCACTGGGAGGTAGGACGAGGGCCCGTTATTCCTATTCCTTTTGCTTATATTTGAAAAAAACTGAGGAATTTTCTCTCTGGTGTGTCTGTTGCACTTCGGGAAAGCGTAGTTATCAACACACCCCCCCCCCCCCCCCCCCCCCGTGCAAACCTGTGACCCACCCTCCACACACAACTCCCTCCTCCTCACTCTTCCCACACCTTGCACAGGAGTCTTTAGTGCCCTCCCAACCATACCCACCTGGACTCTCTCTGTGTACTCCACTCTGAGCACGGGCACTTATCCCTGCTCATTGTGCCACTCATTAGCTCCCTGTGGGCCTCTGGCAGGGCGGCCGTCTCCCAACACTGCCCAGAGCACAGGCCACAGGAGAGACTCCAAACCTCCAGAGCTAGAAAGGAGCTTTTCAAACAAAAGATTCACTGTCAAGGGAGGCCAAAGCCAAGACTGTGGCCCTCAGCCAGATGTGGTGAGCCCGTGTACTCTGGACACCTGGAAGCTCACGTCCAGGGAGACCTCGCTAAGCTGACAACATGGCAGTGGCAACCCTGTGCCATGCTCAGCATGACTCTGCACAGATGGCATGGCTGGCTCCACCCTCACCTCTCTGATCCTGATCCTCTGCCCACTGAGCTGCCAGTCTGGATGCGACTGTGTAAATGTGGGCACTGCCCAGAAAGAAGACCGGCAGAACTGGGGCTCACAGAAGTGTCTATTCGCTCTGCCTGCCGCTGCCACGCTACCCACACTTACCACCAATCTACCCGGTCAGCACTGGCTCCTTACTCTCAATCAGAACCTCACATTTCCAAAGACAACAGCCGTTTACTCCTTTCTGAGGCTCCCCTCCCTCCGTTCACATCTTGACTGCTATATAGAAAGAAGCTTTCCTCTCTCTCTCACACACACACTCCCTCCCTCCCTCCCCCCTCTCTGTCTCTGCCCCCCCCCTCGTGTTTATTGTACTCAGGATATGTTTCCTAATGCCCTGAGAATTATTCCCATGGGGAACATTCGGCTCCTCTGGAAATCTGTGACACTGAAACCCCCTTTCCTGAGTGCCTTCCTTCAGGAGCTTAACAAGGCTGGCCACCACTGATAAGCCTTGGACTGCACAGAGAAGCCGGCTGCATGGCCAGGAGGCAGGCAGTCTGCCTCCCAAGCTGTGCGAGCCCCTCCCCCTCCTCCGGCCACATCCCCTCCAAGCTTGCTTCCCCATCCAGAAAGCATGGATGATACATCAAATCCAAAAGCTTACTGCTCAGGTTTAAAACAATATATGCACAGCACGTGAGGGCACAAGACCTAACAGGTTGCCCTCCCTTACAAAACAGGAGCCCAAAGAACATTTTGCCATTTGTTCACGCATAGTCAATTTCAAGGTATAAAAAGTGTCCTGAGGAAGGCCTCCTGCCAAGAATGGAAGAAAAGCGATAAAGGGGGGCTGCTTGGACATCAGACGTGTTACAAATGTCTGTAGGAGTAGAGCTAACGGCCACTCACGCACCTCTCTTCTCTGTCTCTCCCAATCCTAACCTCCACAACCACACTGGGCATTTATCTGAGTCAAGTGACTGCGCCTCACTTCCTCAGCTGCACAATAGAGATAACCTTTCCAGCAACCCTGGTGGCACAGGACACCACAGCCAGCCTTGTCCTTATTTCCTGGGTGTGCTCGGCCAAGCACCCATGCACTGGGAGCCTTGGCAGCCTGGGATCCTGCTTCTCCCTTCCAGACCAAGCCTCTGTCTGTTTGCCCATCTTTTACCTCAGAGTTACAGCCCACCCTACATCTGGATTCAGAACCCCCGCTTCTTCCCTCCATGTGCAAGAACTGTAATCCCTTTACAATAGCAATGATTAGCTCAAGAAAGACATGTGACTTAAATCCAGCCTATAATGTACGAGGGAAAGACTGTGCAGTGTACTTCCAGAAGCTCCCTAAGTCCTGAGAGAGTGCCAGCATCTATCTGTTGCCTTCAGGCCTGAAGCATAAGCCGGACACGTTTGTGGAAATGCCGCCGCCCTCAATGTCAATGACAGCAAAGTAAGGCAGGACCTGGGGACATCAAAATAGTCAACTCTGAGGCCCACCCTATGTCTGAAGAAGTCAGGAAGGCACAATTCATAGTGCAGGCCACAAGAAGCCCCTCCTGTTTAAGAAACCATTAGTTTCCCAGTTGCTAGCCATTCTAGCTTAGGTTTTCTTACCTCACACTGAGAATGCCCAGATTCAGCCTGCATAGCCTGCAAAGCACATTAAAAACACAGGTTTGCCATTCTAATAGGGAGTGATACACAGATAGGTCAGAACCACAAGGGTCCTCCTGCTCCCCAAAGCTTAAGAACTGACTCCACAGTTGTGGAGCCTCCAGAGCAGTGCCAGCACGCATTCGGCATTGAAACATCAACTCAGAACAGACCTCCCAGACACAGACCTTCCCACCTCCCTACTTCCTGAGAAATGCTACTGTGGAAAGAAGAGACAAGGGAATCTGAGCCAGTAAACAAATCTCACCTCTTCCTCCCAGAGGCTGCTTCGGCAGTTAGGAAACCGGCTGCTAGCATTTGGCCAAAAGCCTTTCCCACAACAACCCAATGCCGTTGTTGCTTCTGAGCCACCCCAGCTGGGGACATCACCTGGATCTGCTTGCCATGCCAACCACAGTCCACGGTGAGGAAGGGCTCAAGGCTGTGTGACTGGGCATCCCCACTCTCTCAGTGGCCTTTTAAACTGTATTAAAGGGTCAATTTCCTGGACTCGCCTTTTCTTATCCTAGAACGATCAACCCTGTAGTACCAGGAAGCTCAAGTTATTAGATGAAAGGACGAGCTGCTGGGCCACCAGACAGAAGAGGCCAAAGGGATCACAGCTACTTCCTTCGTCCCAGAGTTGGGGTGAGCCTGCAGCTCCCCTTTATGCAGCACTGTCGGAGAGTGGATTTTCTCTTGATGGCTCAGCTAATGTGTGGAAGGGAGGATAGAGATTGCTTAGGTTGATAAAAAAAAAAAAAAAGAGAGAGAGAGAGAGAACCAACAGGAGCAGAAGACACTAACTTAGCGGGTACCAGTTGACCATGTGGACCGTGCAGGCTAAGAGCAGTAAAGAAAGTCTCACCTCTGCCTTTCAAGGTTAACGCATCCGATCTTAGGTTCATTTAACTAATGTGCGCTTTTTTTTCCACTCTGTTCAAGAAATGCTCTAATAGCTACTAAATGCAAAACACCACACCGGGGCTGTAGTGACAAGGCAGGGGCCAGGGCTGAAGACAACAGAAAGGTCCTAGCTCTAATAGTAGAGACACTTCAGAAGCATCCCCAATCATCCCCAGCCCTCCCAAGCTCCACAGAGGCCAGGGACCCTTTGTTTCGCGCTTCCTCTGCACCCTGGATCCACGGTTATCAGAGCAGCCACCACAGGCACTGTTCTTGCCTGCTCATCACTCTTCTGGCTCTCAGAGCAAGGTTCATGTCATTTTCTTCATCAGTATGTATCTAACAAAGGTCTCGGCCCGAGGAAGCGCTCACTGAACACTGGCTAGTAAAATCGATAGGCAGAGAGATGATTGGAGCTACCGAGGAACTGTGGCCAGAGTCAGAGTCAAGAAAGCCTTGCTGAAGGGCTGAGGCATCAAAGCTAGAACTTAAGGCAGTGCTTCTCAACCCGCAGGTCACGGCCCCACGGCGGGTTGCATATCAGATATCCTGCATGTTAAGATGTTTACATTAAAATTCATAGCAGTAGAAAAATTACAGTTAATGAAGTAGCAACAAAAGAATTGTATGGTTGGGGGGGTGGGTCACCACAATATGAGGAACTGTATAAAAGGGTGGTAGCGTTAAGAAAGTTGAGAACCACTGCCTTAGGGGTTCTGACAAGGGTGGCCAAAGCCCACTTCCTCCAAACTGCCTAGTTCCGGGTCAGGCACAAAGTTGCTGTCTACTAATTGCTTCCAATATATGAGTCTACTACTGAACTCACTTGTCAAAAAAAAAAAAAAAAAAAAGACGTCTTCACTTCCTACAGTCTTCTGCTTCTTACATAAACAGGACACAACCCCTAAATAGCAATTAACTAGTAAACTCAGGGAAAGATAACTGCCTGCCTGTCTTGACAGACACTGCTCTGAGACAGTGTAGCTGAATGACTACACTCCATTGACCCAGACACAGGGAGTTTCCAGGACACACTGTGAAGTGACACAAGCCACATGTCTCACCTTTCCCCTTTACGCATGAACCGGCCTTCAGACATCTTGAAAGACTACACAAGAAACTAGTAAAAAGGGATTGCCTATCTGTTGAGTAATATAATTACTTCTGAGAAAGAGAATGGACTGACCATAAACTGGGACAAAAACAAACAGTGGAATTGTACTGGGAAAGCAGGAGTACGTGCTCACACCACCTCACCAAGCCTAGGGAGGGGAGTGCACACAGAAGAGAGGCTGCTATAGCCATCCATGTACTCCTAACATACAGTTCCTTTTTGTTTTGCTTTTATATTTTTGTTTGGGGGCACAAGGTTTCTCTGTGTAGACTTGGCTATCCTGGACTAGTTTTGTAGACCAGGCTGGCCTCGAACTCATAGAGATCAGTCTGCTTCTGCCTCCCTGAGTTCTGAGATTAAAGGCATGCACCACTCTGCGGTGGGAAACTCTTATGCACAATAAATATTCAAAAAGCTAATAATATTTTCTTAGACAGGGTAAAGCTGAAGAATTTAGCTTCCCAACTTTTTCAGATCAAAAAGTTCGTGTGGCAACTTGAACAGGGTGCTTAATGGTCACCCTGAAGAGCTCCCCAAGACGGAAAACAAAATCACCCACTACTCATCGCACCACCTCTTTGCAGGACCCAAGAAAACAGTCTGAGTGAGGAGAGCTAGCTGTACATGGCCTAAAAAGGCTGGGAGTCCATGTGGGGCTGCTAGGACGGAGGGACGGAGGGGGAATATAAACAGTGTGACACAGACATAGAGCAGCTCAGGTTTTACACAATCGTGACAACAAAGTGAGACTGACTCAGGGCTGAATCAAGCTCTTTATATTGTTTCTACTTAAAAAGGAAATGTATTGACTACAAGCCTCCTCACAGATTTATCTTCCCTGACATCAAGCACATTCATAGCCTATTTAAAATTCCAGAGGACAATGGCGGGTTTAAGAAAGTGGAGAGTTGAGGCTTTGCCAGGCCCTTTGAGAAGCTGGGCAGAAGCTTCTCCGACTCTTAATTGTTCAGGAAATGGGCACGCTGTAGTAGTCCTTTTCCTTATCAGTTGTAACTTCCAGTTCGAAAAATGCTTGTTGGGAGAGCTGCCTGGACCCGTTTTAGAGACTCTGCGTGGTGTCATTCCGTCACTACTCCCTTCCTCCCCAATATCACGGCAGCTCCTGAGGCTCAGACTACTGGTACTGGGGCCACAGTCCTCCCTAAGCCTGCTCAACCATGTCCCACCAGGGAACCCTCACACACTTTGCTCCACTGCCATCCAAACGGGAACATTTGAAACTGGCAGGGGCACTGATAGCAATTACACTGTGAAAAAAAATGGTAAAACCACGCCCCAGAAAACTAGAAAGTGAGGCCATCTTTCTATAGAATAGGCCCAGTCACCATACCAGAGCCTGAACTCAAGCCCCCCACCTTCTGACCCCATCAACCTTTCCATCTTTTGCATCCTGACCATATCACAGGATCCAGCCAACAAAGGCTAAGTTGCCCAGCATGTCTTGGGCATGCTCTCTCTGGACATTTGCTCACTCCACTTCATCAATTACCTATTATGTGTTAGACAAAAAACAAAATTAAGACACTTCTACCTCTGATAAAACACTCCCCCAGCTCTTCCCTCCCTCTCTTTCATGGGGGGGGGGGGTGCCATACATGGATATGTGCATACCACTGGAGATGGACAGAGAGATACCCAAGAATCACACCACTCCACAAAGCTGTGAGATCAGAGATCCCGCCACACTTGTTAAGCACTCCACAAACAACCACTGGATGGAGAACTAACTTGAAAGAACCCTATTTACTTAGTCTGAAATGAGTGTGGTTGGTTGCTTGGTTTTCTGTAATGCTAGGGACCAAACCCAGGGCCACAAGCACTCTACCACTGTATTATATCCCTAGATATTTATAATGGTGAGTAGCCACAGCATTAATTAAATAAAAGGATAGAAAGTACAGTTAGCTAGATCTAAGTTATGTCCACACTCACAGAACTGGACTCTACCCACCCGTCACCCGCTCAGCTCACGGGCAGCTCTAGGCCACATAGGCTCTTGTGCCTTGCTGTGCCTTTTATTCCAGGTGTCCACCTACTCCCACATCATCCTAGTCCTCCCGGGAACAAACAGTGAGAAGCCCAAACCAGTCAGGTACAGCAAACGTCTTTGGAGGTATAGTTAGTTTCTCAATAGGCCCTTCCACTCGCCTGTGTGATGGGTCAGGTTTCCTAACCTCCACATCTTATAAAGGCTAGAAGGCTACCCTACATACTATAAGAAGTTTTAGGAGCATGCTTGGCCACTGTGAACTAGACATCAATGACACCTCCTAAATTATAACAACCCAAATGTCTCCAGATGGTGCTCCACATTAGGTGCAACTACCCCCCATTAGGAACCACTGAGAAGCAGTAACCTCCCTAAATGTGCCTGTCCTCCCAGCCTCAAATGGTCAAACCACTGCAATTCAGAGTTCAGCAAGACCGAGTAGGGGTAAAGATAGAAAGAACATTAGATTGAGCATCCCCCTGATACATTGCAATGGGTTGCTTGTTTGTTTGTTTGTTTGTTTGTGTTTGTTTTTTGAGACAGGGTTTCTCTGTGTAGCCTTGGCTGTCCTGGAACTCCCTCTGTAAACCAGGTTGGCCTCAAACTCAGAGATCTGCCTGCTTCTGAGTGCTGGGATTAAAGGCATGCATCACCACACCCAGCTATACTTTGGATCTTGAGACTTGGTCCCCAGCCTACAATGCTACTGGGGAACGGTGGACTCTTTAGGAGGTAGGGCCTTCTAGGGAACAGAGAGATGCCCATGAAAAGGGTATTGGGCTCCATCCTGTCCTTCTGTCTCCTGGCTGCCATCAACAAATTAGCTTCCTTGTTCACGTGCCTCCAGCCTTCTGTGCTGCCTAGCCTTTCTGTTAAGGCTACTTCTGAAACTATGAGTCAAAATACACCTTTCTCCTCGTAAGTTTATTGTCCCAGGTATTTTATCACAGTGACAGGAAGGTGACCAGCACAATCTCCTGGCTCTGTATCACAATTCTATGACTTTGGGTAGGACACAGTCTCTTAATTAGTGCCTTCATCTGACAAGCCATGGGAGGGGGAGTACCTATTTTATGGCAAAGCCATGGGAATTACATAAAATGACACCTGAAGCTTGCCTTGTTCAGTCAGTGTTCAATCAATGAAAACCCCCTCAGCCAAGCCTACAGCTTATTCTTCTATTTCTGTGGCCTTTGATCTTTCCCCTTCTTCCTAAGCGCTTTCCACCTGTTCAAAGCCTCCGGTCTAAAGGAATCCTTCAGGCTGGTTCAAAGGCATCTGAGGTTAAAGTGAAGGAAACACACGGATGCACGCGCACACACAGAGGACCTTTCAGACTCAACCCTTGCCCACACCAACTCTCTGGACAAAGGTTTCCATTGTTGTCTAAATACAAACTCTTCCACAGGGAGCCTTAAAATAGCTCTAAGGACCAGTCTTCAGACTTCCACTTCTCATCTCCATTCTGGCCCCTGACCTCAGCATATCCTCTCTCCTTTCTGCGTCCCAGTTTCCAAATCCGTAAAGCCACAATGAGCTCTGAGTGCCCTCGGCAGCAGTTGCTAAGGGTTTGAACTATACGGGGATGCTGTGCCATGAACAGGAGTTAAAGCCGTGTTTTAGGTATGCGCTTAACTTTGGCGTGAGAGTCACAGAGGACAGTCATTCTCTTTGCCCTACATTTCCAAGGCAGCCATCAGAAGAACAGGTATTTATTGCCATGGGAGTTGGAAATCCAAATAAAATGAAATACCATGCCACCACTAAGACCACTAAGACCCTAGACAAACAGGTTCCTCCCTCTAACCCCACAGCCTGATTTGTGGCATGGAATAATAACAGAGGCAGAAATGAGGGGAGGAATATTATCCTAGTTCGGTTTTTGTTGCTGTGGTAAAACACCATGATCAAATCCAGCTTGGGAAAGAAAGGCCTCTGGCTCACAGGTTCAATAGGGTCCATCACAGAGGGAAGCCACGGCCAGACCTCAGGGCAGGAGCTGAAGCAGAGACCACGGAGCAACACTGCTTTCTGGCTCAGTTTTCCTAGCTTGCCCAGAGGTGGCCCCATCCACTGTGGGCTGGGCCCCCGGACATCAATTAGCAATCAAGAAAATATGCAAACAGAAGTCAATGCGATAAAAAAAAAAATTCCTCAATTAGGTTCCCACATCCCAAGTATGTCAAGCTGACAACCAAAATTAGCCATCGCCATTATGAAACTAAGACCAGAAAAGCACCTGAAGCAGCAAGCATACACACTAAGTATGCAGAAAGTATGCTGGGTGTGGTGGCACACGCCTTTAATCTCAGCACTCCAGAAGAAGAGGAGGACAGATCTGAGTTTGAGGCCAACCTGGTCTCTGGGCTAGCCAAGGCTATACGGCAAGACCCTCTCTCAAAAACAAGCAAGCAAGAAAAAAAGAGAGAGAGAGAGAGAGAGCACAGCCTGCCTGCCTGTCTGCCTGCTCAACTCACTACACTAAGGTCCATGTCACACATTCAACTGCTGTCTCCTCTCTCTTCTCAGTCCTCAAGGCTCTCCAAGTCCTCCTCTGCCAGGAAGCCTTCTCTGCACAGATGTTCTCAAGACTGAGGCCATGAGTTTCCCAAGACTGGCCTTAGGGGAGGTGCAAGCTCAGCAGGTCCTTAACCTAACAATTTCCTTTCGGAGTCCAGGAAGATTAAGCCCTTCTCAGCTCCACCCCAGAATGGAGCCCTTGACTTTCAACCCTGGCATACAATGAGGCTTTACATACATTGTGTCCGTCTCAAAAACACCCTGAAATGTCAGATGACTGCAAACCTGGTCACCAGAGTGCCTCCAGTGCCTTGTGGTTTGTCCTCTCACCTCCGTGGGGTGGCCTCACAAGTCCCCTGCCCTAGAGCCCAGGACTGTGGTGACTGACTGGAGGGTCTGAAAGAAGCCCAAACCATAAGGGTGACTCTCCCAGGCTCAGGAAAGAAAGAGACTGACCTGTGGTCTCTCCAGGGGCTCAGAGACAAGGCTGGAGTAAGAACGGGGTTTTGGGGGCTCTTGCAACTTCAACTTCATTCTCTCCTTTTGAACCCATCTCCCCCCACCCTACCCACCCACTACTAGTCCTTCAAAACTCCAAGATCCCTCCTCAAGGAAGCCTGCCCTGCCCTCAACCACCTACAACAACTCTGAGTCCTCCAAATAGGCCCCACTGCATAATCACTATCCTTCTGTCTGTCACTCCACTGCCAGGGCCACAGAAACATGACCTCACCAAACCTCAAAATGACCACGGTCAACATGGCCATGTCCCTTCAACCACTAACCTTGGCATTGGCATTCATCCCAAAAATATCCAAGTGCTTCTTGTCCTTAGACTTGAAATTCTTCTTACCAATAAATGGCACCTGCCCTGTGAATCCCCACCTTGCCCCCGCCCCTACCCCCACCCCAGATGTCTTGATCTCTCTCTCTCTAGAACGTCCTAATTATTCTCAAGCCCATGTCCCCTCACGTCCTTCCTGAAATCCAGGACTTCCGGTACTGACTCAGCTGGGCCTCCCATAACACCTCCAACCAAGAGGCCTGCTGAATGGCTTCCACCGTGAACTGAAACACAATCCGTCCAGCTCTCAGGCCAGTCTGGGCTCCTGGGTGGCCTCAAGCTCCCTACATCCAAATGACCTCTTACTGTTCTTCCAAGATTGGATTTGGGCCCAGACTGAGTCAAATGACCTCTTATCATTCTTCCAAAATTAGGCTTTCTTCTTTAATTACACCTTATCTGGCCACACTCAATGTGGATTCTAATTACGTAATTACTGCAAGTCCTGGACTTGAAAACAAAAAAACAAAAAAAGAAGAGTGAGCCTCGTTACACAGGTAAGGAAACACTAAATATGTATAGATACAATGCGTTGTTCACATACAATGCTGTACCCCAGTCACATGAAGATGAAAATCACACTAGACAGAGAAGAATAAGAACTTTATAGAGTGGCCTATTGAAGGTCTTAGAAAAAGGCAGCCCATCCATTGTGCAATGAAAACTAGGGTCTGTGTGACCCTGAGCATGTTCGCTTCTGCAGCGTGCTCACTCCTACCCAACAGTGCCACCCTCTTGTGAATCCTAGATAGCCTTTGTGTTGTCACCCCGCAGAGGCATCTCTGCACCATGCTCTTCTTCCTGCTAGCCCAGGTCGGTCCTGCCCAGCTTTTCCCATGTGGTACTCTCCCAGTCGTAGCAGAGGCACCTAGCGGGCCTTCCTTCCTTCCTTCTGCCTCCAGCCTTACTGAAGTATTGGCCCTCACTAAGAGCCTGGCATACCACCTTGCCTTTGCACGCACCAGTTCTTCAGTCTTCTACCTTATGCTGGGCCAGTTCCCACACCTTCTCGTGTGCCCACATGTCACCCGCGCCTAACACAGTGACCATCATACATTAATATAAAACCTTTTCACTTGCCCATCTCTTCCTGAGAGCAAGAGTCACCAAGGTTTTCCATCACATCTTCCTATTAGTTAAATAGTTTTAAGCACATTTACTTATAAGCTAATTATAAAATCTGTACAACTATAAATAGGTAATTCATTTCTTTTTTAAAGAATAAACAGAACTTCAACTGATAATCTTTTTTTCCTGTACTTCAATGGATCTCTTGAGGGCTCTACTGAGGGAAACAGGCTTGTTGGTTTTATTATTATTATTATTATTATTATTATTATTATTATTATTATTATCATTATTATTAACGGTGGTGGTGGTAGTAGTGCTGGTACCATTTCTTTGTTTTCCTGGAACTGGAATCTTGCATAAAACTTCAAAACTTATCAAATAATCAAATGAATTAATTTATACTACAGAAAGCAGAGCACCTGCTGTGAGTCAGACACTTGCCAGGATGATGACAAGACATGACCCTGCTGATCTCTTCATGGAGCCACAGAGTGGGCAGACCGACAAGCCTTGCACAGCGGCTGGGACAAATGCTGAGGAGAATGCTCTGACCAGAGCTCCAGAACCGTGAGAGACTAAGAAGTTAGCTTAGTCTGCAGGGTCAAAGGAAGAAGTCTCCAAACACATGATGCTTCAGGTGAGATCTGAGGATGACCAGAGCCAGAGTGAAGGGAGGAAAGAGTAGTGGAGGCCGAGGAGCCCACAGATGTTCAAGTCGCGTGGCTGGATGGAAGGGAGGAAGCACCAGGAAGCGGAGGTCCATATAAAGGAAGGAACAGCCCTGGAGGATGGCAGGCCTCCTCTCCGATACGACTCTCCACCTGTCTAAAAAGTTCACTCCAACCTCTGAAGGAATGGCTTGGCCCTACCCTACCTAACCTCAAGAAGAAAGCAGAGCAGGTAAACTCTCAGGCACCCCTCAAACTTCCTATTTTTTGAGAAGCACAGGAGCTCCCAAAAGATTCCTGGAAACTATGTGGGTTGCCTTAAGTACTACCACTCAAAGGCTCCTGGCACTTTGATTGGTTAGCTATTTTACATATTCCAACAACAGTCTTTCTATCTGGCCTATATTCTCAAAATTAAGGACTCACTCAAAATAAATCCGGAAGCAAGTGCAGCCCCTGAGGTTGGCACCCTGCAATCAAGGGCATCTTCCCTGAGGCTTCCTCATGAGCGCCACCTGCGGAACGCAGAACCACAGGCCACAAAACCCCTTCTCTGCTGGAGCTGAGGAAGGGGAAATTAGTCAGGATGATGCTTCAGGTGAGCATTTAAATAGCCCAGAACTTTAATAATTAAAGATAAAACCATGTACGTGGACTGGCATGCAGGCTGGCTGGCAGCCCTGGGGCCTCCTGCAGCAGCTGTCTTGACAAGGCGCATATCTTCTATCAGTGCTCAGAGATGAGTAATAGTTCCCAGCTCCCAAGAGGCCTCGCCCCCTCACACCTGCCAGCGCTGGCTCACTTATGCACCATGTCCCACAAAGCCAAGCATGAAATGGTCCGAAAAGGCCTACCACTGCCTTGGTCAGGCAGTCTGCTTTTTGACCAGTCATCACCAAACCCTGCGGAAGCCTGAGGCTCTCTCTCCCGGCTTCCTCCAGATACTCTCATTTCTGTCCCTGCCGGGGATCTCGCTTTCTCCGAGGCCTCTGTTCTCTTTGTTCTGCTTAGAAACAGTTCCTACAGTGGCCTTAGCCTCTCTACCCAGATCTCTACTGACCAGGCCACTGGGGCAGCAAATCAGATCTCTCAGCTCCAGTTCCAGCCCTTCCTACCTCATCCCTACTCTCCAGATCCTGCCAGTCCCCTGTCACAGTCTGCTGTGCTCACTGTCTAGGAAGCAGGGCCAAGTGCAGGAGAGCCCGCAGTGTCTGTGCTGCATTGGCCTTGGAAGGATTCCCTAACAACGACACACCAGGAAAATGTCCCCACTGCCCACTCTACTCACTGTGGCCAATATTCTCAGTCACCCAGCATCGGCGCTGCCCTGACCAAAAGACAACCTCCAAGGAGAGAAGAATGCCCTGCAAATGAATTTGTGTCATTTTATAACAGAGAAGGAAACTGCTCCTGTGTACAGCTACCAGTATCTCAGACAGGCGCTAGGCTGTGGGAGACGCTGTTTGGATTCTGCAATGCGTGATCTTTCATACTAGGAAACCAAGCTCAAAGGTCAGCTGACAGGCGGATGTCAATAATCAATGCATCAGGTGCTATATAAGTGAGTAATGGGCATTCGCACTGACTTGTGAGCAGAAGGGTAATTCCAGAGTCTAACTAAACACCCATCCCTATTATAGCCACTACATGCAAGCCACAACGCCCACCTCCCACCCAGACGGAACATCCACGCAAAGATGGTAATGGGCTGACAGAGTCAGTTACAAGGGAAAGCTTCGAGAACGTAATGCTCCTCAGACAGCCTGTATTCCTTCCCCACCCTGAGAATTCAGGTTGTTGGGAACAGTCTCCTCACAGGTCAATGCCGGGTCAGCCATTTATACACAAGTGCCCCAGACATGTCACTAGTCTTACTGCTTGTCCGGCCCATGCTCCCAACTAGCGTGAGGCATGTTGCCACACCCTTCACACAGACTGAAGTGTGCGCTTCCTGCCTGGGTCTCCCACTCCCACTTTGTCACAGCAAATCTACCCATCCCACTTCAATCCCAGAAACACACCGTTGACTGCCTGCCAGGGGAGACCAGGATCCTGCTTTCTTGGTACCAATGAGGAAATCAACTTAGGAACTCCCTTTTAACAGCATTTGCTCAGTGAATGAAACCAACTGTAGTGGTGCTGAGGTTCAGAGCCAAGACCCTGCACTTGACCTCAAGCTGCAGTCCAGTTCTGGGGTTATGACCGTGCGCTGCTCACGCGGCTGTAGAACACTTCCTAAGCTACAGCTCCATAGGAGCTGTACCATCCCTACATTACCAACACCAGAACTCTCTTCATTCAAGAAAACAATGCATCCCTAAAGCACTGTGCGCTACTTTAGATAGGCCTGCCGGCAAGATGGGGCAAGGATGGGGATGACGTCACCAAGACCTTAAAGAACAGATCAAGCCCCAACTGCTAAGTGACCCAACTTCTTGTCCCTTCTCTTCTCTCATCTGAACTCCGTTTGTGCATGCTTCTGTTCTAGCTCGTGATGTGACCCCACTTCTCCCTGAAGACAGAGATAGGAGGAGGGATCTGCAAGGACAAGAGAAAAGCCAGAATTAGGCGGGACAAAAACAGCAAGAATGAGACAGAAAAAGACCCAGGGTATGAGTGACCAGCTTGAGGGCTCAAAGGACTTTGTGAACATGCTGGCATTTTTATATGACTAAAGCGGGCCCTGGCTTTGAAATCATCAGTTCTGCCCCGCTCTGAGTAGCCAGTGAGTGGGTAGAAGGAACACAGCTTCACCTGCCTATATTCTTTGTCTAGTCTCCAATCTTTTTTTTTATTTATGGCTTTTTTTTTTTTCAAGATAGGGTTTCTCTGTGTAACCCTGGCTGCCCTGGAACTTGCTCTGTACACAAGGCTGGCCTCAAACTCAGAGATCTGCCTGCCTCTGCCTCCCCAAGGCATGCAGTGTGCTGCTACCACCACCCGGCTAGTCTCCAGTCGTCTATGTTAAGATGCCTCGTGGGCTCTGTAACTTCTGTTCCTTGTTTCATTCTCTGTGACAGTGATGACAGTGGGTTGAGGATGGTGCTCCCCCAGGAGAGCACTTGCCTAGGCTACACTAAGCACTACATAAAAGCAAGCATAAAGGCACACCTGCCGTCCCATCTAATCCTCTTCCAGA
This sequence comes from Acomys percivali, assembly GCA_907169655.1. NCBI lineage: Eukaryota > Metazoa > Chordata > Mammalia > Rodentia > Muridae > Acomys > Acomys percivali. The sequence goes on from OU015757.1 coordinate 58,314,246, forward strand.
AAGTTCCATTATTTTCACAACTGAGACACTGAATTGCTCTAGAGCTCAGGCGGGATCTAGGAAATGGCAAAGCCAAGAGCTAAACCAAGTAGCCAGAGAACAGAGCCCACGCTCCTGGTCTCTCTCTCCACCCCTGCATCGCTCAGGAAGAGAGCCACACTCAGCAAGAACAGACCTTTCCCAGCTCAGTCCATCCAACCTCCTAACCTTAAGCAAACAACTCTCTATGCCTCTGATGTCTCCACTACAAAGCAAAGCTGGTCGCAGACGTATGGTGTTGAAACTGGAGTCTTAGGTGTGCAATCCAGTGTCCCTGAAAGAACTGTCTAATATGAAGCAACGGTTCTAAGTCCGTGCTATCCACAGAATGGTCAATCAAGCACAGAGAGGCACTGAGCAGTCAACTGCGGCACATGTGGCTGAGAAAATGAATTTATACCAGTAGCCCACATAGTCACAAGCAGCTAGTGGCTACCATGCTGGACAACTGGGCTCTGGCCTATAAACACCAGGGGAGCAGGTGCCATTTCCCTTTCATGACTATATTCCTAGAACCCAGTACAGTTCCTGGTGCTCAAAACTATCCACTGAGCAAATCAAAAGCAAAGATCTTTCCAGATGTTTCAACAGGATTTCATCTCCCTTACAGGTATTGATTCTCCAGCATTCCTGTCAGTGGGAGGAGAGCCTTGCCTGAAAAGGTGCCCAGGCTTCCCCATGCAATCTGTCAGGGAGCCACCCACACAATGAAAGGTCTTCAGTAGAGCCAGTGTGTCCCGGAAACTTCCACTTAGTAGTCCTGGCACATAGCTCATAGGCTTAGGAAAGCCGAAGTCAGCTATGAAAAAGTCCTTAAGTGTTTCTAAACACCTACCTATATGTAATCTATATGTAATTCATTGTCATAGTTAAGGTGAAATCCATCTTACGTTCTAACAATGGGAGGCTTATTGAACAAGTTCATGACTACTGCCCAGCTGGGGGGTAACAGGTCTCTAGGGTTAGGATTGCCATCTTGAACTGTTATCTCCACTGACTTCAATATCTGAACTTCTGAACTTCTCACCAGTGTGAGTGAGAGGCCAGGAAATGTGTAGCAGGACCCCAATATGTAAACCTTTCTCTGAGAAAACTGTAAATTGTAGTATCATGTTCTTTCAAGTACTTCTTGGTGTAAAAAAAAAGAAAGAAAAAAACCAACATTTACTGTAAACCTATGTGCTGAAGACTATGGTAGACACCGAAGATGGAAAGATGACTATAAGGCATTCCTGTAAGGCGGTCACAGCCTAGAAAGAGCAAGAAAGAAAGTGTTTAAGAAGACACCAAGCTTTAGAGAAAGACATAGAGCCGATGTAATACCACAACAGACATGCAAAACACTACAAGACTACCTGAGCAGTGAGTTCTGGAAGGATCCTAATACTACGTTACCTTAGTTTAAGATTCTATTGGTGCAATGAAACACCATGACCACAAAGCAAGGTGGGGAGGAAAGGGTTCATTCGGCTCATACTCCACCAACAAAGGAAGGCAGGAACTCAAACAGGGCAGGAACCTGGAGGCAGGAGCTGATGCAGAGGCCATGGTGGGGTGCTGCTTGCTGGCTTGCTTTCCTATAGAACCCAAGTCCACCAGCCCATGGAATGACACCACCCACAATGGGGTGGGCCTTCCCCCACTTCAACCACTAACTAAGAAAATGCCCGAGAGGCTTGCTTCCAGCCTGACCTTATGAAGGCATTTTCTTAATTGAGGTTCCTTCCTCTCAAATGACTTTAGCTTGTGGCAAGTTGGCATAAAAGTATGAGTAGACAAGCTTTGAACACAGTAGCTCCGCAATATAAAGAACTAAGCCAACACCAGAGCACGAAGGCTGAGTAAACTGAGACCCAGATAAGCTAACAGACTTCTCAAGATAATCCATGTGGTTACTTATGGGGCAAAATACAGCTCCGTTCATGTCACTGTTCATGATCCCAGGGGCCCATGATGATGTTTTATGACTTTTCTCTTTCTACATAGTGAGAGTACAGGCGGGATCTGCTGCCTGTGATTCTGTCTGTTTCAAAATAAACCATGATTTATTTTTGTAAAACTGCATCACTGGGTCTGTCTGGAAGTCTAATGACTGTATGCCTACTGCCTTAGAAAAATATATTCAATTACCTCAGGCCTGAGGTTACACCAGATTGGTAGAGCACTTGCTAACATTCCCAAAGCCCAGAGTTCGAGTCACAGAACCACAGAGGTGAGTGCAGGGTGGGTATCTCATGGGCTTAGACTCAGTATCGGGAAGCATAAGCCAAAGAGCATGGCTAAAGACATGAAATATGTTCTAATAAAATCAGAACGCTGCCAGTTTCTCCACTGTCTTCTCAAATCCCACTAAAGAACTAAAAAGAAACTTGCTTCTTAATGGAAAGACGGTAACAGCCCCCCCACCCCACCCCCTGCCCCGCAAGATATGCCTAGAGAGCCCAGGGAGACCCAGTTGATCACCGTGTGGCAGCTGACTTGGGGTCCTGCTTTGTCTACTCTGCTACGTACCAGGCAGGAAAGGAACCACTAAGGTAGTGGCCACCCCCGGCACAGAAGCTGAGGAGTGCTCAGGAACTAGAGGCAACAGTGATTTTTGGAGGGGAGAAGCAGGTGAGGGGGTGCAATGGGAGGGGAAAAGAGAGCTTACTTCCTGAAAGACTGGACAAGGAGCAATCAGACTCATGTTCCTTTCTTGAAGTTTCTCAACTGGTACTGTCAGTAGAAGACTCGGGCTCAGCAAAGGGAGGCAGCTGGGATTGAGTGAAAGCCTCCAGAGCAGACAAAGGTAACAATAGCCCACTCACCCCCTACACACACACACACACACACACACACACACACACACACACAGATACACAGACACACACAAACATGTATACACACAGGCAAAAACACAGACACTACATAGACAGATACAGACAAACACAGCAGACACAGACACACCACACAGACACACAGACATAGATACACATACAAACACACAGACATACAAGATACACAGACACACACATGCACACACACATACAGGTACAGACACACATACATACACATATGCAGAGACACACACACAGACATACAGATACA
>OU015757.1:58322010-58336488 GCA_907169655.1 Acomys percivali
GTGCTCTCTGCTTCCATACCCAGAGAAGGGTCCAGAGAGAGCGAAGCTGAGGTGACCAGGATGCTACCAGGGCCACATAGACAAAGCTCTCTTCCCTGGGCTCTGTCCTTCCACACCTGCTATCTGCACTCAACTCTATTTAGGAGACGAAAAAGAAGAGCTGAATGGGTCTTTGTTCTGCCAGGAAGAAGCAATCTTCTTTTCTTCTTTTGCTATAATTTCATCCCCATCCCCAAATTCCCAATCTCTTCACAAAGTTTACAGAAACTCAACCATTATAGGGGGGATGGGGGGGGAGAGAAAGACAGAACCAACAAAAGGCAGGTGTTCCACAGAAGAAGGTGATGATCCTTCACCCCACAGGGGGAAACAGCACCTCCTTCAGGTACTGCCTGCCTGCAGGGAAGTCACCAGACAGTTACCACAGGTCCTCAAGCTGAGAAATATACCATCTTTGATGGCCTCAAAAACGAACCCTTCCCTAACCTTCTTCAAAGGTGCCCCTCAGGCTCAGAAGGGAGACCTCTGAGCTGGGCTGGCATGGAGTTATTTAAGGCAGCAAGCAGGAGGGTGGGGCAGAAAACTGTTGGCACTATCTTCCTCCTCCACCCCTCCCCCTCACAGCCAACACATACACACCTCACTCTGTAGACATCTCACTCACTAAAGGCCGAAGCTATAAAATGTCTGTTTTCTGTCATTGACACTGCTGTCATCTCCCCCCCCCACCACACACACACACACACACTTTTCATCCACCCTTGAATCACCACCACGTTATCTTTCCAGCCAAAAACACTCAAATCTATTCAAAAATTAAAACAAAAAACAAAAAAACAAAAACATATGGTCAAACAAGCCATCCCTGGCCTTCACCTAGGAAGAAAAAGGACACACAAACCAGTGGGGGGAGGTGGGAAGGGGGGAGTTGGAGGGTGGGCGGTCAGACGAAGTCAAGAGGCCTAACATGCCAGGCAGGTTCTATGGTGTCTCTAGATGAACCTCCCGCCTCCTGACAGGGAAATCAATTTGAGCAATTTCAGTAGGTCGGCCCTGTGACAACAGAGGCATCCCAGAGCTCAGCGATTCAAACAAAAATCCAAAGGCTCATCCAGAACATTCTGGGAAAACCCTCGGACCGGATGAAATGAGCCGGGTCAGAGGGATCCCTTCTGCTTTTATGTAGCAATGCATATTAAATTCTGTCTGCCCGGGGGGGCGGGGGGGGGGGGGAGCATGCACTGATGAATTTCAAAGCCGTAGTATGACAGGCAGAGGTTCCAGGATACAGAATTCGACAGCACACCGCCCTTCAAAGGAGCATAATGACTTTATGTCTTATTTCCCTTCTATCATGAATGTCACTACCGCTTATCAGGGAAACCACGCTGGAAAGCAGAGAGGGACGGCCCGGGAAATAGGAGAAAGGAGTAGCTTTCCGTCCCTTTAGTGACGGGCTGCTTTGCAAGATGCTGTCATCCACAGGAAGGATGAAAGGGCCTGGACGGTGAGCGGAGGCAAGGTATCCCTGGACGGACACACACCCATCACCATGCGCCGGTGCAGATGGGACTGGGCCAGCAGCATAGTCCCTGCACCTCTACTGCCGCCACCATTCGGCTTTGGGGATTGGGGCCGGGGTGTTGATGAATGAACACACCTGAAATGCCTTCATCCGGACAATCGTTCCCTCCTTCCTCTCTAGCCGCTGCAAACGAGAGCCTCAATAGTTTTTTCACTTTCCAGCGCAAACCCACCCGGTCTCCATCCACCCACACTGCAGCCAGCCTGAGGCGGGCGGATATTCCCTGCTAGCAGAGGCCATGATCCGAAAACCGAAAAGCCGTAAAGAAACCTGGAATCCCCCAAGATCCCCGCGTCCTAGCAACTTTCCTTGAAGGGATGTGAGGGACACCAGGAGCAGCCGGGAGGCATGGCTCCGCAGGAGTCCCCTGCGGCCACCCGGGGATGCTCTAGGGGAGCGGGGGTGGTAGGGTGGGGGAACCCTAGGTCCCTCCAACAGCTGGCCCTTTAAAAGCACCTCCTCCGCTCACGGAACAAAGGCGCCGCTCTGGGGGCCGGCAGCGCCAGCCCAGGAGCCGCCGCCGGAGAGCGCAGCCGCCGCCCGCTTACCTCGCGGGTCCCCCGGCAAGGGCTGCGCGCGTCCAGCCCCGGCTCGCGCTCCACGCTGCAGTCAGCCCCGCTCTGTTTTTCTGCTACTCCGAGCTGACTTCACCGACACTCCGCGGCCGGCCAATGGGCGGCGGCGACCAGCCCCTCATTAGCATGGCCTGGAACCGTCCACTCCGGCAGCGCCCAGGGGGCGGGGCCTGGCCGGCCGTGACAGGAAGGGGCGTGTGCGCCAATGGGGAGGCGAGGAAGAGCCCGCCGCCAAGCCAGCGTCCCGGAGAGCGGGGCGCGCGCCCGCGGATCCCTGCGGGCAGAGCGCGCGCGCGCGCGCGCCCCCGCTAACCCTTTCTGCCCTGGGCTGGCCGCAAGTGCCACCAGATGCTAGTCCTGCGGTCTCTCTGTTTGCCCACAGGGAGCTTGAAAGGAACGGTAAGCGTAAAACAACAGCCAGTGTATCCTAGCTATCTATAAATTATTTACCCCTGTGCCCTTTTGTCGCTCTGTAGAATAACAAGGTTAACATATGTAAGACTTTGGGATCAAAGCTTGCTCATGGCGCTCACTCTGGTTACACGCTACCAAACAGGTGCCTAATGCTTCCTGTTTTCTCATTTGATTTTTCACAGCCTTGTGAGAGAGACCCTATTAATAGTTTCTTTTGTTTTAGGCTTTAGGCTCTTTTTTTTTTTTTTTAGACAGACGTTCCTGTGTTCTATGGTGGCCTCAAACTTACTGTGTACCCAAGGATGATCCTGAATGTCTGATCTTCTTACCTCCACCTTCTGAGTGCTGGGATTACAGGATACGCCGCTCCCCCGCCCCCCCCCCACACACACACACCATAGGCCATCCTCCTGACTCAGCCTCTACAATGGTAGATTATAGGCTATCTGCTCTCCTGGCACTGAGATTTTATTCATGCAACCTATATTCAAGGCCCCATGGGCATGAATAAGTTGAGCCCTGAGGTGACTGCAAGGACCCTGCCCTTCAGCTTACATGTGAAGGAGGGACAAATAAACCAGACCATCATAAATGAGCTAGAGTGTTAACCAAGCTCGGGCTATGCAGTTTGACTTTATGCTTTCTGTCTTAGAACCTTCTCCAGGTCCCTACAGAATAGCAGAAAGGGGACAGAGAGGAGCCAGCAAGATTTAGTCTGGAACTTGCCTCCTCTAGGACCAGCTAGTCAGGGTTTCTATTGCTGCAACAAGACACCATAGCCAAAGTAACTTGGGGAGGATAGGGATTTATTTAGCTTACACTTCCACAGCACTGTCCATCATCAAAGAGGTCAGGACAGGAACTCAAGCAGGGCAGGAACCTGGAGGCAGGAGCTGGTTCAGGAATCATGGAGGGATGCTGCTTACTGGCTTACTCTCCATGGCTTGCGCAGCCTGCTTTCTTGTTTTGCTTGTTTCCTTGTTTTGTTTGAGACAAGGTTTCTCTATGTAGCCTTGGCTGTCCTGGACTCACTTTGTAGACCAGGCTGGCCTGGAACTCACGTTGTCCCGCCTGCCTCTGCCTCCAGAGTGCTGGGATTAAAGGCATGCACCACAATGGCCCAGCTCTCAGCCTGCTTTCTTATAGAACCCAGGACCAACAGCCCAGGATGGCTCCACCCATAATGGACTAGGACCTGCTCCATCAATCACTTATTAAGAAAACGCCTCCACAGCTTTGCCTACAGCCCCATTTTATGGAGGTATTCTCTTAATCGAGGTTCCCTTCTCTCAGATGACCTTCACCTGTGTCACATTGTTGTAAAACTATCCAACACAGGAGGCTAGTCAACCCTTCAAGTGGAGCACAACTAATTCTTCTCAGCTGCCTTTGGCAAGAATCTGCAGCCCAAGCAAGTTCCCAGTTAGCAGGCTGCATGGTGGGATAAGGAAAGGACTCTGTGCCTGCACGGGCCAGGGGAGCCCCATCTGTAAAGATTCTTAGATATCAGGGACCAGTCACAAGTCCTTGCTGAGCACCTGCTGTCCTCAGTTATGTTGTTTGTGTTTTATTAATTGAAGACTCCTGGCTGCCTGGGAGCTCACTCTCTAACCAAGGAAGCAAGAAGCCACAGAAAGCCCAGGATCCCCCGGCCCAGGGCTCTGCCTCACCCAGACCTCATCCTACTGCTTTGCAAAACACACTTCCCAGGCTCTACTGTTAACTTACACCACAGTCTGAACAAACAGCTTTCTAGTCTGTAAAGCAATAAAACGGCAAGTATTCATTTGCCTGTCTGGTCTGCTGTGCACTGCTGTACCAGTGCTGGGAACGTTATATGCACTGGGACACACCAAACAGCAAACATAGGCAAAGGCATTATTGATACTAGGAGGTTATCTAAGGAGTAGGAAATAGAAGACAGAGAAGCTGAGTCTGTTATCTACCTACTAAATCCAGGCAACAAGATTTAGAATAGAGAAAAAAAAAAAAAAAAAAAAAAAAAGTCAGAACAGTTCAAATGTTCAATTTGGGTGCATTGGATAAGAAAATCTCAAAGAACAGCTCCCAACCTGTGGTCTAATAAAAGTTCAGAATAAAATCAACCTAAGAGATCGTTAGGTTTAATTGCACCAATGCATCCCCTCTCTCCAGCCATTCACTGATTTAGCTGGGAGGCAGGCCTGGTGCTATATATGTGTCTCCCTGCTGCCCCAAGGTGAGGCCCAAGGAAGCGGAGACGGAGTCACATTCATGTGGGCTTTGCTGGCTCGTTTTATGTCAAGGTAAACTCGTGTCATATGAAAGAAAGGGAGTCTCAGTTAAGACTGTGCCTCCATAAGAAAGGGCATTTTCTTAATTAGTGACTGATGGAGGAGTGCCCCGCCCTCTGCTGATGGGTATCATCCAGGCATGATGGTCCTGGCTTCTACAGGAAAGCAGATTGAGCAAACCATGGTGAACAAGGCAGGAAAGGGTACCCCTCCATGGCCTCTGCCTCAGCTTCTGCCTCCAGATTCTTGCCCTGTTTGAGTTCTTGCCCCGACCTTCCTTCAACAATAGGCTACAATGTGGAAATATAAGCCGAACACGCCTTTTCCTACCCAAGTGGCTTTCGGTTGTGCGGTTCCATCACAGCAACAGGAACCCTGACTGGGACATGGGCCAAGGTTCACACTAAGGACAAGCAGCCTATGCTGAGACATACCCTACACTTGCTTTAATGCTGTGATTGCCTCTCCTAGAATTCTTTTTTTTTTTTTTTTTTTTTTCAACAAAAGATCCTGCATTTTTACTTTGAACTAGAGCCTTGGGTTAAGGATATAGCTCAATGGTAGAACACCTGCCTCGCATGTGTTAGGCCCTGGGTTTGATCAACGACCTGGGCCCTATAAATTAGGTAACTTGTCTTAAGGACAGATGATAGCAAGTAATAAACCCATGATAGAGCTTAGAGCAGTGACTCTCAACCTTCCTAACACTGAACCCTTTGATACATGTTGTGGTAACTCTCCCTCAACTATAAAACTTTTCATTGCTACTATGTAACTGTACTTTTGCTACTGTTATGAATCATAATGTAAAGATCTGATATTCAGGGTATCTGATTTGGGAACCCTTGAAAGAGTTGCAACCCACAGGTTGAGAGCCATTGGCCTTGAGTGGCACTTAGGGCTCTCTACTGTCCGTCACAACTGTGTCTCATAAAGTGCACTCGCATTCCCAGCTCCCCAGGAAACTAGGGAGGCCCCTGCTTTCCAGCCCCACAACACTTCACCTTTTCCTTTCATATGGAATTTGCCATATTTGGCATGAACTCATGTGTATTTCTGAGTAGTTTTATTCCTCAGCCCCTCTCCACACAGACTGTAAATGCCATAACATCTCAGCCTGTGTCTGCTCATCTCAATGGGGCTTACACACACTGAAAAAAATTTTTCACTTAAGTTTAGTTTAATCTTATTAGTAACTCATCAGTTCCTCTTCATGTGCCTCGGCTTGCTCCCAGCAATGTCTGTACTACTGGTGAGAGAAATAAAAATACAAAACAGAAGAGTCCTCCACATAAACCAGAGTCATAACCATGCTCGTGGGTCCCTCCACAGGCCATCTGCACAAGCAACCAAGAGAAGGAGAAACAGGATTTTACAAACAAGCCTAGCCACCAGCCTTCTGTTCCTGGGGTCACATAAATTTAGTGACAGATATCTAGATGACAGTGGCAAGTTGTAGAAACAGCAAAATTTCCTTAAAGACTCCATTGCCACCCAGGCATGGTAGTAGAGAAAAGAGAGAAAGAAACACAACCACAAAAGTTGTGCCTAAAAAGTACAGAACTGATATAAACACCAACAGAGAGAGAGTGAGAGAGAGAGAGAGAGAGAGCGAGAGAGAGAGAGAGAGAGAGCTCAAATGCCAAGGTTCTATCTCCAACACCACAGAAAAACAAAAACAAACAAACAAACAAAAAGACTTGATAGAATGTCACTTCCAAGAATTCCACATTCTTTGAAAGTCTTGTGACCATAGACACCGCCTTAGGGAAACTTGGTGAAATGAGTGGAGACTGGACAGGCCACTAGAAAATAACAAGAGCAAAGGGGACAAATACTCGAGATATATATAAATCACTAAGCCTAAGATCCCAGTCACCAGACCTTTGTTTATCAGCCTACAAACATGTGTGCAGATGGGTGTGAAAACATGTATACACAACCCCAAGTGCTACATTGTAGTTGAACAAGTGTGCAAGGTTTGTCTTGGACATCTGCACATGCTGTTTGTTGGATAGTCAAACTAAATATAATAAATTTTAAAAAAAAGTCCCAGGTGGACCTTGGTAGAAATCAGGATGTATTGCTGTCAACTGCTGCGTTGACACTGTGGGATGGGTGTATGACCCTACAGAAGGGTCCACCACCCTTGGCTGGGGACTCAGCAGGGTAAAAGACAAGGCAGCCTGCTGAAGGCGTTGCTAGGAGACGTATCTTTTCTGGCCGGGACAGCAGAGTCATTGGTTAGAAAATGCCGAGCTTCAGAAGATGTTCTACTGCAGAGTAACTGACCTACCCAAGACTTTATTTGAAAAAATGGTGTTTAGGGTGGGTACCTCTAGCTGACAACTCTCAGAGAGGCACTCTGATTGAGGCTGGAGAGGGATGGGGAGGGAACACAGGAGGAGAAATATGGGAAAGTAGGCACTGAGAAAGGGAGAAAAGATAGAGAGCCTGGAGAGCCAGAGAGACCATGTGGGATGAACTGGGGGCGAAAAAACCCAGCAACACAAGGAATGGGGCAACTAGCCTGCTAAACAAATGTGAATTTAATAAGGCTTTTTAAAATCAACAGCAATGACGTTATAGAGAATAACTGACATTCTGGAAGCTGCGGGAGACTTAATCAGAGGTAATTGAAAGAGTTCACTGAGGGACTCATTTCAGAAGGCCAAATTAAGTCACAAGGATGCCTCGGGATAGGAAATTCTGTTCTTGAGCATTTATCAAAAGGGCGACTGAGGGGAAGGAACAGAAAGAAGGTGCCTGGGATATCCACAAATGTTCAGTGCTTTTATTACCGCAGCACACCTGCTTTGTCCCCATTCAGTACAGCCTAATATTTTCATTACCTCAGCTCATGGCATAGAACAGCAGAGGCCATGCCTCTTAGGGATCTTGGTACCTGCTTCCCTGACTAGCTGACCCCAACACTTCATCTGAGCACAAAGGCACTCAGTGAGAGGAAGTGTGGAAGAGCCACCTGTTTCCAGGGGCATTTGGCAATCAAAGCAGAGTTTGCATGGCCTGCCTGGCTCTGCAGGTAAGAAGGAAATAATCAGGCTGGGAATACAAGCTCAGTGATAGAGTGCTTGCCTAGCATGACATTAAGGCCCTAAGTTCAAGTCCCAGCACCAAATTAAACCAAAAAAATAAGGAAATAATGCATGAATAATTCCTGTCCAGTGTTAGAGTGAGAACAATTGGATTTTGTATAAAAGGAAACTAGACAGAAATGCCTATATCTTAGGCCATGAGGGCCAAGAACTTCTCTAGTCTTGTAGTTGAGATAGAGCCAAAACACAAGCTAGAACCAGGTTGGCACAGCTGGCTACAGCCCAGTGAAAGGGTATTGACAGTAAGCGCTCCACAGAGGAAAGCAAGGGCCCCAGCGAAGCCAGTGGCAGCTGGACTCAGGACCACGCTAGACAAGACTGCAGGTTGGATGCTAGGTCAGTGCACCCCCCACTCTGACTCCAGAGGTTGCTGGGCCTGGATTTCTAACAACCAAAAGTCAAGAAGGCTGGGAACCCAGCTGGACGAGCAACTCTGGTGTTGTGCGAAGAGAACTCTCTAGCCACTCAAGTTACAAGCCTTATATGGCTGCCTACTCTTTTCCAGGTCCTCACTCAGAGCTGGAGCACCTGAACATGGAGATAAAGGCCTCACCCCTCCATGCTCAGTCTCATGGGAAAGAACGATAGATTCATGGGCGGCTGCAAGACAGCAGTAGGTACTGTGGCCAGCAAGCCAATTTGTGAGGTCGTACGGCCATGGAACACAGCTATCTGATTCCAGAACATTCTCATCATTGCAAAAAGATACCCTATTTCTATTGCCATCAGCAGTTCCCTCACATGTCCCCTCTCCTCTCAGTCCCTGGCAGTCACTACTACTATACTTTCTGTCTCTATAGATTTGCCTGTTCTGAACATCTCAAATAAATGCAATCATACAGCACGTGTTTTCAGTTCTCTTGGGCATATAAATGGATCCTACACTGGGTTTTGCTTCTTAAGGAGCTGACTGGTTGTTCCCAAAGCAGCGTGTCGACATTCACGCAACGTAGGAGGGCTGTAATCTACATCCTCCCAAATACATGCAGCTGTCTATAGCTGTTATAGCAGCCATACTAATGAGTCGGAAGTGGTCTCTCATCATGGTTTTGGCCAACAACATTGAATATTGTGCCCTGTTTGGCCCTTCTTTGTATGTCTTCTTTGTAGAAATATGTGTTCAGAGATTCTGTCTTATTAAGTTGAATCATCATTTTTGTCATGGATTTGTATGAATGGCAGAGGAGAATACCGTTTAGGGTGGGCCGGGTAGGTAGAGAGGACGAGAGGGTGTCTACCACAGACGCCTTCTTGAGCTAACCTCCAGGATCATTAGGAAGAAGGGCCAGCATTCTTTTTTTAACAACTACTTACCGGATTTCCATCCTTCCTACACTGTTGCCACAAATTGAGCGAGTCCCTACTCTGGAGGAGAGAGGCAACTACTTCAGACTACCCATTGCTTCTGTAGAGCCCCAGGTGACCTGACCCCAGCCTTCTCAGTTACCTGGATCTCACATGTGCCTTCCGTGTTCTAAACACCCTTGGATTTAACCTAATGACCCCATGGGGGGAATTTGAGTGTCTGTTTATTGCCACTGGTTGCCTTGGTGCCAGCTGACCAGCCAGGCCTGTGACAGTCAAGTCCTTGCTGGGTTCCGGCTCCTGTAAGACACCCTATCTAGGATGAGATTTGGTGCTTTCTCACAGCCCACACACTTCCCTGGAGAGCTCACTCTAGTCAGGTCTCCTGAAGACCTAGTGAGCTCCAAACACACAGAGTATATTACATGAGAGAAGAAAGTCCTGTTTGTAATAGCTGCTTTAATATATTAAGACGTTTAAGTAGGTTATAGAATAGCACAGATATTTTCATATTTAAATTGTGTATATGTGGAGGTATTGTGCACACGAATGCTGGTGTCTACAAAGGCTAGGTGTTGGAGCCCCTATGGAGTTACAGGCGTTGTGATCCACCCAGTGTAGATTCTAGGACTCAAACGCAGGGGCCAGTCTACATTCTTCCAGTGGCTGAGCTATCTCTCCATCCTTAAAAATAATTATGTGTAGAGGTAAACTTGACTGATGTAATTTAATAGAGATTACTTAATTTGTTTCTTTTTGCTTACCAGCAGTTTCTACATTTTTCATAATAATATCTTGCTAGTATATTTAAGGAAAAATAAGCTTAGTGTCACAAAATATTATAAGACTAAAACATCACCCTATTTTGTTTTGTAAATGTAAATTAATAACAAATTAGTGACATAATACTCCTGTGACTTGCTCTCCAAGAGAGTCCACAAGATCATATCACTTGCTGATTGTGTCCCTGACACCCAGAGTGGTTTAGAAACAGAAGGCAGCGGTTGACTACAAAGCAGAAAGTATTCACTTCTTGTACATAGTGGCTGCCCCGAGCTTCTCGGTCTTAGCACCAAACCTTGGCATTTAGCAGCCTCTGTGGGTGTGAAGCCCTGGCCTGGCTTTCAGAGGCTTAGACCAGAATTGCCACAGAAGCATCAGAACAATAGAATGTGATGTCGTGGGCATCCCGGAGGGAAATGAGGCTAGATTGAAATGCATTTTTGCATCATCGATTTTCCCTGCTGATTGAACCCTGTTTATCTCATTTGCCAGATCAGCCTCAAAGTGCATGAACTATTTGTGCCTCGTTAGTTTCCAATAGATTGATTTTGCTAGGATTGCAAATTGACCATCTTGAATTGAAGCCTGCAGAAACAGCTCTTCCTCACCCACTGGGACACAGACCTATGCACCCACAGCAGCCTAAGCAGGCATTGTGGAGGGAAGTACAGAGAGCTGTTTAAGACCATGGTACAGAACACCTTCCATCACGTCTGGGAACCAGGAAGAATATGTGGACTTAAAGCAAACAAGTGTCATCTCTTCTCTCTCCTCTTTCTCTCTTACAATCTCCTACTATCTCTTCTGCCCCCCCCTTCTCTCTCTCTCCTCTCTGAACATACAGTATAATGATTTTACATGGCTCGGTTAGGAAAGCTCTTGCCACCCAAGCTTGAGGACCTGGGTTTGGGATCCCAGAACCCAAGCATGGACAAACATGTCTGTATGTCCTGTAATCCCAGGGCTGGGGGAGGGGACAGAGACAAGTGGATCCCTAAAACTTGATGAACTTTGGGTTCATCATGAGATCCTGTTTCAAATAAAGGTGTAGACCAATCTAGGAAAGACACCTGGTCTCCACCTCTGGCTTACACACACACACACTTTTTTTTTCAAGTCTATAAAAGCAAAAAAAAAAAAAAAAGGATAAAGGGAGCTAAATGTGTTTGGTGGGCCTTCAAGTGCTGCGTATATGTGCAACTTTCATTTTTACCTTTAGACTTTTCCGCATTTTCAAAATAATGTGAAATGATTGACAAACTTATAAAACGTATAAAAATAAAAGTGGGTAGAGCAACAAAATGTCATGTGTGAAAGTAACAAGAGAAACCCACTCACCTCATTCTATAAGGGGTACTAGCTTCTGCCCCTTAAAACAACAGAGAACCCAAGATAGTCCAAATGGAGAGGAGGAAATATGTTCCATTAGTGATTCAAATGTCACGGGCAAATCTGGCTCAGGTGTAATTTAGTCTAGGGACACCAGAGCTGTCATTAGACCCCTTTTCTCACCTCTGCTTTTCTCTGAGTCTTGACTGCAGCTTCTCCTACTGCAGAGCAGACCACCTTGCCCTGCCTAACTAGCAACCCAGTGAGTCTCGACTCACACCCTTCCAAGTCTCAGAGCCCAGGTGAAACTCTCCAACAGCTCCAGTATGACAAAGGACTTAGAAGATTGTAGTTAAACTAGTTAGGGTCATGAACTACACTAATAAATCATCCCTGAAAGAGTGTGGCAAGGGATTGGCCAGCCTGCGTCACTTGCCTTGATGAGGATACACAGAAGAATAGATGAATGAAACACAAAATCACTTATTTAAACAAAAAAGTTCCTTTAAAAAAAGAGTGATCTCCCTTGCAGGAATACATGATATACTTAGTTAAGCCAAGCAGAGAAAAGAAAGAAAAAGCTCACGGGGGTAAGCAATAGGTTCACTGCAACAAAGTAAAATATGGCACAATTCAGAACATAATTGGTTATCCTACAATGGCACAGGCAATAAATTCTAGACTGGGTCAAAATGATCTGAGGAAACCTGGTGTGCGAGAATAAATGTGCGTTAGGATAGTGAGATGGTGAGGTGTGGAGAACACACAGAAATGAGACCGTCTATTGAGACGGTGCAGGAGGCGGGACATAGCTATGGATGATCAAGAACAGGGTGTGTAGAAGCAAATAAGGGGGCAAAGGCGGCTGCATGTGGTGGCCCATGCCTGTCATCCTAAGCCCTCAGGAGGCCGAGGCAATAAGAGTGCTGCGAATTTGAGGCCAGCCTGGGCTACA
The DNA here is from genome assembly GCA_907169655.1 of Acomys percivali. Lineage (NCBI taxonomy): Eukaryota > Metazoa > Chordata > Mammalia > Rodentia > Muridae > Acomys > Acomys percivali. The sequence goes on from OU015757.1 coordinate 58,334,346, forward strand.
TAGCAAGACCCTGTCACAGGGGCATGGAGTTGAAGGGGGAAACCAAACAAATCAAAAGAGGTTTTAAGGAAATGTTGAGTGCATTAGATAGGTAGTCAGGACAGAGTACGGTGGCCTTAAAAGCTAAGCTTTTGACTTTGAACTTTTGTTTCAGCCAATGAAGACTCAGCAAGAGTGTTTAAACAGAGAATGGTGTGGTGGAGGTGGCACACAGGGCAACCTGGCTGATGGCAGCAATAGCAGGAACTAGTGCCAACAAAGTAGACAGAGCACCCGGTTGAGACACAGACCAGCCCAGGTGTGAGGTAATAAGGCCAGGGAGGCGGCCAGGGGAATGAGGACCAAGAAACATCTCGCACAGCAGTTCATTCATTCAGTTAACAAATAGCTGTTCGGTTGCTCATCTCTGAGAACCAGGAACTGTGCGAGATACGGCAAAGTGTTCCTAGACTTGCCTTCTGCTGAGATACAAGGGGCTGGGCAGAAATCAAATAAAGACCTCCTAGGTAACCAGGATCATAGCATTTGCCACTAGGAGAAATAGGAAGTCTTAGTTTAGGCATCCAAGGGTGCTATAGTATAAATTCAGTTTGATGACGGATCAGAGCAGACAGAGGGACACTAGCCAGAGACCAGAAAGGAATGTGGGACTTAAGTCCAGAGTTGGAGGCAAAAGGTAGACACCTGGATACCTCTGTGAAGAGAGACTTCATGGCCACGGTGACACGGGACAGTCTGAGCCAGCCTGCCCAAGCTCAGGGAGAGACATGGAGATATTTTTGCTTGTCTGTTCAGCATCAGGTGCAAATAGGTTTGAGCAACCCTGCGCTTCTGTCTCTCGATTCCTGCCACCAGCACCATCATCACATAGGCTGAGATGACTGTCGGAAAGTTGATTGAAATCTCTGATCTGACTTCCATTCTACTCCTGGCTTGAATAAAGTTCTTCCCTCCCCTCTGCTAGGAGAGGGTGTACCAAAGCCAGATGGTGAGCTGTGAATAGAAATAAACCCTGTTCATGTGTAGCAAGAATATTTATATCCAATCCCATAATATCACAGCAGGCATAATTATACCCAATCCTGTTGTGGGAATCAGGCATCAAAACTACCCCAGTGTGCTGTGAAGACCAAGGAGATTTAACTATTGGGACAGGGGACAATCTGCTGCTCCTGCAAGATGGCTGGGTAGAAACAGGCTGGGACAGCTTAGAGATCATCAGGGGATACTACCAATGGAGGCCAGACAGGACATGACAGTTTCAGGAACTCATACTCCTGTTTCAGTAGTAATGGTTCTGTTTATATCACATCTTAAAACATTGTAAAATTGATACTTATTCACTGCACAGGTCTGGAAAGCACAGAAGATATCTATAATCTCACAATATACATCAACATCAACATTTCCTCATATCATTAAAATATGTGCTAAAAATGGTATTTTAAAACTTCTGAGCCAGGCGTGGTGGCACATGCCTTTAATCCCAGCACCCCGGAAGCACAGGCAGCCGGATCTCTGTGAAGTTTGAGGGCAGCCTGATCTACAAAGAGAGTTCCAGGACAGCCAGGGCTGTTACACAAAGAAACTCTGTCTCAAAAAACCAAACGAAACCAAAACAAAATTTCTACTCATATTCACACAGTGAAAGGCTACCTGGCAGTTCAAGTGAATAAGGAAGAGATTTGTGGACAACAAATAGCTGTTAAGATTACTTTGCAGAGACATATTTCAATACCATTTTAGGGGAGGGAATCTAAAGCAATAATAGATGTAAAATGGCTAGAAAATCAACAAAAACAATTTCCCTGGGGAAAGAAGAGGTTGGATTTTCTATAATAATTTATTATTTCTCTTTAAAATAACTTAAAACAGGATTACAGGAATGCATTCCTGTAATCCCAGCACCCAGGAAGTTGAGACAGGAGGATGACACTGGGTCTATCACACCCTTCTTCACCTGTAACCTTCCAAATCTGTGGGGGAGACACCCTGCTCTATAGTTTTCCCTTCTTCAGAATGCCATGCAGTTGGAATCTTGCTGGGAGCTATTCAGATATGTATGCTTCTAAATGAAGTTTTCTTTTTCTACGTGTGTGTGTGTGTGTGTGTGTGTGTGTGTGTGTGTGTGTGTGTGTGTGTG
>OU015757.1:58343208-58355852 GCA_907169655.1 Acomys percivali
GAAGAAGAAGAAGAAGAAGAAGAAGAAGAAGAAGAAGAAGAAGAAGACTGAATTCGAATCCACTTCTCCATCATTTGCATCAACAGAAATGTCGTCCCACCTTTCTCTGATGCAAGTTAATATACCCATCTTCCCCAAAGCTTCCTTATTCGACATGGGTTTTAGCCTTCTTGGTATGTAAAAGCCCACTAGTCTGACAAGATTCTTTGTACTGACCCTCCACAACACATAGCACTCCACCCTGAATCTGTGCCGTCTTGGAAGGTAGTGTGGGGAGAAGCAGAGAAGCTTCTGGAAGAGTGACTGAAGATTAGCAGCCAGAGTACTGGAGTTGGCACACCCAGGTTTAAATCCTAACCCTGCGCATCACTGAGGACCAATCTTAGGTGAAAAGCTTGTATCTCTAAACATCAGTTTCTCCATCTGTGCTGGGAAAACCAGAGTAATGGACGTAAACCAAAACCCCTTAGCAGAGCGTCTGATAAGTTTCCAAGCACCAGTGCTTCCCTGAATGTCCCATCTGACCTACTATTCCCAGTCAGAGTTCCTTAACAGTTTCAGCTCAGACTTCCACAATTTTTCAGTGGTGACAAAGTTCCCAGATGACATCCTGTTTTCTTATTCGGACACTTCCCCTCAGGAATCTCCCTTTCCCTCCAGCTCCTCCTCCTCCTCTATCTCCATGTATCATCAGGCATCCATGCTCCCTTTCTCCTTCGGTTCTCCTTTTGCTCCATTTGCCCTGATTACTGTTTTGCCCATCTTTCTTTAAAGCATGGAAAGTCGAATCAGTACCACACACTGTTGTTGCTGTCTATTCTGCCTCCTGCCTTGGCTCCAGATAGTAAAATAACAAAAACAGAAACACACACAATTAACATGGAAGAAGTGAGATCAGGAAGTGCTGCCTCTTTCCACATTGGCATCTTAAGCTGCGGTTATTCTGCATCTACGCATTGCCTGCCTCTCTTAGTAGGTAAAAGTCAGCATAGAAAGTGGACCATCAGCTGTGAGGACAAAGGACAGTTAGATGACATAGGCTCCTCCACGCCTTCCTTGAAGCTTCTCTCCTCCCCCCCGCCCCCCCGCCGCATTAGAGCTTTCTGTCATATTCTTCACTGTGACAAAATTCCTCTGATAGGTTGCTATTGACCACGGCTCCCTCCACTGCACCCTCGACTAGGCTTTGTGCTAAATAGTCCTTATCCAACTGGAGGGAGCTCTCTTCTACAGACCTTTTTAGCTACGTTGATACATGGTTGAGTTTATCAGCGTTGAATCTCTAGCCAGGGTTAGAGCACTGAAGATGAGGTAACCAGAGTACCTCCCCAGCAGGTTGGCTGGGAAGAATCAGAAGAAAGGATTGAGGCCAGGTAGCCAGGCAGGGGGTGAAGAAGCACCCTGTCCTGAAGACTGTCATGGTACACATAACCCTCACACTTAGTTCACAAGTAGAGACATTGTAGTGTAGCTCTAGTGGACCCATGGGTATAGTAACAACAAAGCCAGGCTCTAGATGTTGTAATTTACAGAAGCAGTTCTGGATTTTTAGGAAACGTTTTTACTAAAGCCAAAACAGCCGAAATTCCACTACCTTTCATGTGGGAGCTTTTCTGGAGATAGATTGATCCTCTCTCTCCATTCCACTCAGCTCCATGAAAGCCGGTGCATGCTCTTGCAGTGGGCAGCTTAGAAGGATCTGAAGAAATCCAGGAGGAAACCAAGTGATTCCCAACAGAGACAAGACCTGATTAGAGATCCATTTAAAGGAGCTTTTAAAGAATCCAGTTCTGGACTGGAGAGATAGATCAGAGGTTAAAAGTACTTCTTGCTGTTGCAGAAGACCTGGGCTTGGTTCCCAGTACCCACATGGTAGCTCACAACCACCCATAGCTCCAGTTCCAGGGGATTCTAAGCTCTTTTCTGACTTCTGTGGGCACCAGGCACACTTGTAATGAACATACTTGCAAATAGGCAAAACATTCGTATGTATAAAATAAAACAAGTATATTTTTAAAATGTAAAAGCGTAAAGATTCCAGTTTTGCACGTGGGAACCCTGGCATCCGAGGTGGGCTGTTCACTCACTACTGACATTTTGACAGGAGGCTGGGAGGAGCTAGGGCATGCTTCTGCTGTTCTGACAGGAAGGACTGTTGGATGAACATGCTACTGCTAAAACATTGATGGGGAGCCCATCCTACTGGAGCAAGTCCAGCAAAACTGATACGATTCCAAAGCAAGTGCTGAATACACACAGTCGCTTCCCAACAAACCACCTGTGCTGGATACAAGGTTGAGGAAGGAGAAGAGCCTCCTAGGAACAAAGCTCCACTATTCCTTCGCTTTTGGCCACAGTCAATGGATATTGGCCAACCTGCCCCATGTTACCAAGAGATGACTGCTGCACGTGCCTTCCTTCCTCAGTCCCACTCTTATCTGAACAGAGGAAAATACAGGTTCTGCAACCTGTCATAAAGGGAAACTTTAGACTCACCAGCAATGTGTTGGACCGCTTTGGAGCAGTCTCAGAAAGTGATGAACAAACAAAATCCACAAGAAAAAAATTGATGGAGCTGGCATAGCTCAGCTTTAACAGGAAAAGGTGACAGCCAGTTATAGTGGCTGTTTCCGGCACAGAAAAGCAGGATCATCTGCACTTTCCAAATCTCCTCTGGGCTCAGCCAGTGGGGTGCTGGACTGGAAAAGCAACAAACGTGGCCTCAGGAGAGTGAGCCTCCAGTTTCCACACTGCTAGCACATGACCCAGGCAATCGGCTTCTGTAGGTCTCAGGTTCCATGGCTGTAAAATTTTGAAGTTGGGCCATTTGGGGAACTCCTCATCAAAACTTCTTTTAAGAGTCTATAGAAGACTAAATGCCTGGAGTATCCATACTTTTGATATTTAGGTTGCTGTTTATGTGCATGAGTGTTTTGCCTGCATGCATGACTGTGCCTGGTGTCCATGGAGGTCAGGAGATAGCATCAGGTCCTCTGGAAATGGAGTTACAGATGATCACGAGCCACCATGTAGGTGCTGGGAATCAAACCTGGGTCTTCTGAAAGGGCAGCCAATGCTTCTAACAGCTAAGTCGTCTCTCCGGCCCCTAAGATAGAATACTTTTAAATCATCACAAACCAAACAGACTTATATGATGATCCATAGGGTATGGGATGCAAGAGGGGAAAAAAAGCTAGTCAAACAAACTCAATGATAAGTGGGAAAGACAAGACTTGCATGGTGGTACACACCTGTAATACCAACACTTGGAAGGATGAGGTTAGAGTATTTCAAGTTCAAGGCTAGTCTAGAGCACATAATTATTTAGTGACCCTCCCTCTTCCCCTTTAGTTAGGAAGCAGACTGAAGTCACTCTAGACCTTGTATGGTGTTGTGGCTCCTGCATCATCTCAGACTCTTTGATCCTCAGCGTGTGTCTCAGTACATAGGGCGAATGATGTGCTTGTTTGGGTTCAAACATATAGACATAAAAAGAACATACAATGGATTTTGATATACTCATCACCCAGTCTGAAGAGCCGTCCCCAAAGTCAGCCCTGGGTTTTCTGTGTTCCCACTAACTGACCCTAAACCTCCCTCCAAATTATTTTGAGGCAAGTTTCAGAAATCTTATAATTTTACCTACAGCTATTTCAATGTGCCCTGGTTTTATCGCTGTGGCTTGGCTAGTTTTTGACACAGGGTTGCTCAAGCTGGTCTTGAGCTCATAACCCTATTGCCTCGACCCCTAGAATCTAAGATTACAAGTATGTGCCACTGTGACCAGCTTCAAGGTATCATCTTCAAAGATAAACACTATGATTTATACTGTAAATAGTGTAAAAGCACAGCATCATTATCACATCTCAAAATCTATGATGAGCCAGGCGTGGTGGCTCACGCCTTTAATGCCAGCACTTGAGAAGCAGAGGGAGGTGGATCAGCTGTGAGTTCGAGGCCAGCCTGGTCTACATAGTGAGTTCAGGACAGCCAAGGCTACACAGAGAAACTCTATCTTAAAAAAAAAAAATCTATAATGCATTGTTAAATATAATTCATTTTTTCCTGATTTGCCATAAAATGACTTTAAAAATAATTTGCTAAAAAAAAAAAAAAGATCTGTTTCACCACTGTGTGATATGTATACTGAATCCATTCATCTAGAGCCCTAGTCTAAATTGATTGATCTAGAGCCCTGGTCTACCCTTGACTCCTTTTGACATACTTATTGAAGAAACAGAGTCACTTGTAGTCTCCAGAAGTTGGTAGTGAGGCCAAGAGTTGGATGAGGTCCAGGTTCAAATTCTCAGCAAGAATGCCTCATAGGTAGATTTCTGTGTTTCTATAAAAATGTTGGAAATGAATGTTCATCATTGTCTAGATACATTATTTCATTCAGGGCAGCAAAATGCTGATATGCTAACTTCATTTCTTAGCTTCATTCCCTCTTCATGCATTAGCTGGGATATGTCTATAAGGAAAAGCAAACCGTCATTAACTCCCTGCTTATCTACACACAGTAGGAAAGGAAGGGCAGAACAACTGCTGCTCCTTTTTCTGTGTTTGCCGTTTCCAATGAATGGATTGAGAGCTGGGGGTGCTGTTGCAGGGTATTTGATCCCATTGTGAACCCTGGGGAAGTGAACTATAAAACCTTGTTTCTTGTTTGGTGTGGCTGAACCTTAACACACACCTTTAATCCAAGGACTTTCTGTTTACTGTAAACAGGTGATTATGGTGTGGCTCAGCCCTAGCACACACCTTTAATCCAAGAGCTTTTTGTACACAGGACTTAATAAACTTAACCCTAAGCCAAGAAGTGGAGCAAGAATCAGATGACAGGGATTTAAAGAGTAGGAGGGACTTTGAGTTGAAAGGTATTTAAGACAGTATAGATTGAAAGGGGCTTTTTTTTTTTTTTTTTAAGCTTTGTGCTTGCAAGCTCTTTGGATTTTAGTTTTTTTGGCTTTTCTTTTTTGGGCGCATGAACTAAGCTAGCAAGTTTTGGGCCTTGGGCTTTTGGCTTTTAGCTTTGGACTTTTTGGGTTTTCTTCTGGGATGTGAGCTGAGGAGGAAGGTCAGATGGGTGCTTTCTCTGCCTATCTGAGCTAGCAAATTTTCACCCCAGCAGCTGGCTCCCTAATCTTTATTAGTAATATTGAATGACTGGGGCCTTTTTAAAAATTCACTTTACATCCTGATGGTAGCCCCACCCCTCCTCACTTCTCAGTACGAACCCCCTCCCAGCTCATCAAGCTGTGTCAGGACTGAGCACATCCTCTTCCCCTGTGGCCCCTTGTCCCATCAGGGGCAAGTGATCAAGAAGCTGTCAAGAGAGTCACTGTCAGAGACAGCCCCAGCTCTTCTTACTAGAGGACCCACATGAAGCCTGAGCTGCCCATGAGCCAGAACTTTGTAGGGGCCTAGATCTAATCCGTGCAAGGTCCTTGGTTGGTGCCTCAGTCTCAGCAGGACCCTCTGGGCCCTGGACCCTTGGCTCTGTTGGTCTCCTTGTGAAACTCCTGTCACCTCTAGGTTCTTTTCTCCTTCCCCTCACTTTGCCATTAGACTCCGTATGCTCCACCCAGTGTTTGGCTGTGAGTATCAGCATCTGTTTCAAGGCACTGTTGGATGGAACCTCTCAGAGGACAACTCGGCTAGGCTCCTGTCTGCATGCATAGCAGAGTACCGTTAATGGTGTCAGGGGTTGGTTCTCTCCCATAGAGTGTGTCTTGGATTGGTCCAGGCATTGGTTGGACATCCCCTCAGTCTCTGCTCTATCTTTATTCCTGAACATCTTGTAGGCAGGGTGAATTTTGAGTCAAACTTTTTGTGGGTGGATTGGTGTTCCCTTCCTTCTACTAGGAGACTTGTCTAGTTAGAGATTAAGCTCTTCAGTCTTTATGGCCCCTGCTACTAGGAGTCTTAGCTAAAATCCCTCCTCTATACCCCCAGGAGCCTACCCTAACTTAGGACTCCAGCTTTTCACAGAGATGCCCCCACCCACAGTTTCTCTTCTCTCTACAGGCCTTTTGTCATCCCACCCCTGCTTTCCCCAGGTCTGATCTCCACCCTCCTATCTCTCTGTTTCCTCTTCTACCTTGCTCCCTTTCTTCAGCCACTACCTCTGTCTATTCCATTTCCCCTTCTGAGTGAAGTTTAAGCATCTTCCCTGGGATCCTCCTTGTTACTTATCTTCTTTGGGTCTGCGCATTGTAGTATGTTTATTCGATACTATATGGCTAAAATCTACTCATGAGTACATGCCATGTGTGTCTTTCTGGGTCTGGGTTACCACATTCAGGATGATCTTTTCCAGTTCCACCTGTTTACCTGCAAATTTCGTGACTTCTTTGTTTTTAATGGCTGAGTAGTATTCCATCATGTAAATGTACCACAATTTCTTTATCCATTCAACAGGATGTAGCTCATTTAGTAGAGTTTTGACTGGATTTGATCTCTAGCACCACATAACTCAGAAGTGGAGGCAGGACAATCAGGAATTTAAGGTCACCTTTGGCTTCAGAGCCAGTTCAAGGCCAGCCTGGGCTATATGAGAGTCTTCCAAAAAAAAAAAAAAAAAAAAAAAGGGTATTTATTCATCACCATCTTTCAAAGTATGACAGATGAGATGAGAGTTCTCTCTTGAGGCTTTGCCTTTGAGGAACTTTTGGAGAAACTATGCCCTCCTCAAGGCTGTCATGAGTTTCAGGGAAAGATTATCATAGGAACTCCCAGTCGGCCAGACTCCGGAGACTAAACAACACAGCAACAATGTCTAGCAATCCAGCATCCCATTCAATCTCTTTCTCCATGGAGCACCCAAGTCTCTTAGTCATGGTCAAAATAAAACAGAGAAACAGTAACTCAGCCAACAGCTGGCTTTGGCTCCAGATTCTGGCTTTCTGTGTGTGAATCGCCAATGAGCAAACAGCCCCTTCCATGTCTGAATGGCCTTCCTCTTCTTCTGAGACTGTGTCTTTTAGGGATTTCCTTCTGTGAAGTTTCAATCATTTGAATCTGGTTGGGGCTTCCAAGACATGACATCAAAAGCTAACAACTGGGAAAGTACAGATATAGAACAATCAGAAGAGACCTGTGCTGCTATGAAAGGCCAGTATGTGGGTAAGGAACTCAGGAGGCTTGGGTGAACAGATAAATATTTCAAATATGCAAATATTTCATTTAATGTATTCATTTATTTGTTTTTGTTTTGTTTTGTTTTCTGAGACAGGGTTTCTCTGTGTAGCCTTGGTTGTCTCAGACTTGCTTTGTAGAGTAGGCTGGCCTTGAACTCACATGGATCCGCCAGCCTCTGCCTCCCTGAGTGCTGGGGATTAAAGGCATGTACCACCACACCTGGCTCATTTACTGAGTTTTAAATTTCAGAAATTACATTTTTCAGTTTCTGACACTTATTTGATTCTATTTTTATAGATTCTGCCTGTCTGTTGAAGTGCTCTTTTCAACTAATGTGTTTCCTTAATTTTCTTTACTACGTTATAAAATCTTTGTCTGCTAACTTGAATATTTCTGTTTCCGTGTTGGCTTTTTTTTTTTTTTTTAGGTAATTTTTCTAGGTAATTTTCCTGCTTTTTGCCCAACCAGAGGCAGCAGGTACTGACAGATGCTAGCAGATATGGTGAGGGGATGGTCATGTCAGTCTGCTTACACAGTCAATTGGTTTGGACCAGTTTTCACTCGATTCTGCCTGGCATCTCTGGGTCCTTCTGATGATTTAATGGAGCCCTCTTAAGCTCCAGAGTGACAGCCTGGCATGTCTCTTGTCTTCTCACTCCTGAATGCCTGTGGGAGATTCAGTTCTGTTCTTAGGAGCTTGAGCTAAGCAAGCTATTTGATAGCTTACCCCCAAGTTTGGCAAACATCTTGAGGAGCACACCTGTCTTATGCCCTGTGTTTGAGTCAGGCCTCCTCCTTCCTTTAGGACTGTTTCTTGTATACTGCAAGGCCATGGGAAAAGTACCCTCCTATTAGAGCTCAGCCTCTGATGCTCCATCAGACTTAATACGGTAAATGCTCCATGGGGCAAACTGTCCATGTGTTTAGAGCTCCCATGGAGTCTGCTGTTCTGCCTGATCTCATGAAGCATTAGTAATGCTGTCTTTGTCCTAGTAATGACCTCACGCTGGGAATATTCTGTAGCCTTGACTGGCACCTGGATTTGGAAGAAACAAAACAAAACAAAAGCCGGGGCCGGGGAGGGGTGGACAAAATTATCAGATATGACCAGGTCATTCAGAAAGGCTTTTTTCTCTTAGATTTTTAGTCCAATCGTCCTCATCTCTGCCAGAGGTCTCTGTGCCCTTAAAAATAGGCCTTTTAAAATACCAAGCATGGTGGCACACGCCTCTACTCCCAGCCTTCTGGAGGCAGAGGCAGACGGATCGTTCTGAGTTTAAGGCCAACGTGGTCTACAAAGTGAGTCCAGGACAGCCAAGGCTACACAGAGAAACTCTGTCTCGAAAAACAGACCAAAACAAACCAAACCCCACCCCACCCCAAAATACCATACCTAGATTTTACTAGATGCTTTAGTAGCATACTTCACATATAGAAAAGGAGATTCCATACAGCTATTTTAACATTTAACCGTAAGTGGCTGAGGGAGCCCAGATCATGCCACGACATCTCATGCCCCACTCAGTGAGACCCAGTGACCCAGATATACATGTCAAGGTCTTTAACTGAAATGGGGGGTGGGGAGGAGAAGGAAGAACCTTCTTATTTTTGCAGTGGGTAGGAAGTATGACAAAGCTATGAGAAAAGTCTGGAAGAAGTTGGCCAAGAGCTATGGAAATGAAGCCCGCATTCTGGAGAGAAGTGAGGTTATGTCCAAGGGCTGGGGGTGGGGTTGGAGACCTTGATTCTTTTTGTTTGTTTGGTTTTGGTTTTACTTTTGGTTTTTTGGTTTTTGGTTTCTGGTTTTTTGGTTTTTGGAGACAAGGTTCCTCTGTGTAGAGTTGGCTGTCCTGGGCTTGCTTTGTATATCAGGCTAGCCCCGAACTCGCAGCGATCCACCTGCTTCTGGCTCCCAGAGTGCTGGGATTACAGGCGCGTACCACCACGCCTGGCAGGAGACTCTGGTTCTTGTCGCTTGCTTTTTTATGTGGTTTGGTAACTTGAGCTACCCATTTCCCTTCTACCCCTGAGCCGACTCTAGGCCTTTGAGAGGCTGGGCCACCTTCAATCCAACTCCACCCTTGGGCTCAGGGGACACTCTAGTGTCCATATCCTTGACTTCTTAAGCTATGGGGAGGTGGTTTATGTTACCTGTCACTCAGAGTCTTAACTAAGACTGTGGCTTTAGTGACAGGCAGGCCTAGCGAAGCCGGCAGGCTCCGTGGAGGAGGAGGAGGAGGAGAGCGTGGCTGGGGATGGATGGAGGCCGTGGCTTTATTAGATAACAAGTGCTTGCAGGAGAAACTGGAGCTTCTGGATTTGGGTCACACAACCCCAAGTGGGAGGAGCTTCAGATATGTCTAAGATGTCTAAGATGTCATCTGAGTGTCGGCCTAAGCCATGCTATTTCTGACTTTACCCGAACCAGGAAAGCCAGTTCCCCAAATGATAGTCAAAGATGGGAGGGAAAACAGGAGATTCCTGTATTTGCAAGTTTCACCTACCCTTGGGTCGCCCAGCTTGCAGCCGAGCCTTGAGTTTACACCAGAGAGTAAACAAGAGAGCTATTTGGACATCACATACCACTTTGCCAGTTTCCGTTCTCTTTAATTATTTACCATCTAATTGTCTACAGTGAAACAGAATCTGCAAACAGAATCCAAGACGTGGCCTCATGAGTGAGCTGGAGAGGGAAAGCTGAAGTTGAGGGGAGCAGTTTGTGCTGGTTAGTTCTGTGTCAATTTGACCCAAGCTAGAGCCGCCTGAGAGGGAATGCTTCTCACTGAGAAAATGCTCCCATAAGCTCTGGCTGTAGGCAAGCCTGTAGGGCATTTTCTTAATTAGTGATTAAAGTGAGAGGGTCCAGACCATTGTGGGTTGGGCCACCACTGCACTGGTGACCCTGGGTTCCATAAGAAAGCAGGCTGAGCAAGCCATTAGGAGCAAGCCAGTAAGTAGCACCCCTCCATGGCCTCAGCATCAGCTCCTGCCTCCAGGCTCCTGCCCTGTTGAATTTCTGTCCTGATTTCATTCAGTTGATGGACTATGATGTCGAAGTGTGAACCAAAGAAACCCTTTCCTCCCTAACTTGCTTCTGATTGTAGTGTCTTATCGCAGCGATAGAAACCCTAGGATACAGCAGGAGCAGAAGCAGGCTACCCCCTCTTGTATCCGATAGCCTTCCCGGCAGGCTTAGGCGTGCCGGGTGGGGCTGGCACTGTGCATAGCCAAGAGTCCGGGCTAGAAGGAACCTCAGAACTCTAGTCTGGTCTCCTCTGAGGCCCAGTGTTCCTGCAGGGCTGCTTTGGGCCACAGTCTGGACTTTTCCCTGAACTGACTATGTCTCCAAGTGCCCTAAGCCTTGGTTCCTTCATCTTCAAAAGACTCAGTACAAAAGAGATGGGTGAGAAAATAAGTCTTTCTTTAGATTGGAAAAAAAACCCCACTATGACTAATTTTATTTTCACTTGTGCCAGTTACTGTGAAAACAAGCAAAAAAAAAATTTAAAAAAAAATATATATCTTTAAGTAGAACACTTAGAAAAAAAACGACACAAGCAGAATGAACTGGTCTCCCACTGCTTTTATTAGTTACTCTTCTCGTTGCTGTGACAAATATCAGACAATGCGACTTAAGGAAGAACAGGTTTACTCTGGATCACAGTTGGTGGTACAGCCCATCGTGATGGGGAAGCAAGGGTGGCAGGAGCTTGGCGCAGTTGGTCCCGCTCCATCCACAGGTGGGAAGCAGCGAGGGACCAGTGCTGATGTTCAGCTCCCTTTTTCCTTCTTACTCGGTTCACAGCACCAACGCATGGATGGTCTCACCCCCAGTTAGGATGGTCTCTCTCCTCCAATTAACTGAATCTGGTAACCCCCTCGCAGACCTAGCCAGAGGGTTGTCTCCCAGAGGAGTCTGGTCCCTGCCAACAATCGATATTATCCATCACATTGCTCAATAGGATTTCCTCAGGATCATTTTGAAATATTTTCTTCCAGCTTTTTTAAACGATATAATAGAATCAAAGAACACTATAAAATTTTATGCTTTTATTTGTGTAGGGAGGGGGGCTAGTGCTACATCATGAGTGAAGACATCAGAGGGCAGTGCGTAGGAGGAGTCAGTTCTCTTGTCCTATCACGCGGGTTCTGGGGACCAAACCAAGACTGTCAGGCTTGGTGGGCTGGCAAACACCTTTACATATCGAGCATCGTGCTGACCTGAGAAGGACTGTATTGTTTATAGCCTAGTTTTCCTATTGGCATTTATAATAAGCTTCTTCTCAGGGTCAATAAATACTTATTTTAGTTTGCTTTCTGTTGCTGTGATAAAACACCACAACCAAAGCTGACTTGGAAAGGCAAGGATTTATTTCATCTTATTACTCCTAGATCACAATCGATCACAGAGGGAAGTCAGGGCAGGAACTGAACCAGAGACCGTGGAGGACCTCTGCTTACTGGTTTGCTCATCTACCTTACTAATCCAGCCCAGGACCGTTTATCTAGGGATGGTACTGCCCACAGTGGGCTGGGCCCTCTCACATCAATCAGCAATGGAGAAAATGTCCCCACAGACCGGTCTGATGGAGGCAGTTCCTCACCTGGGGTCCCCTTTTCCCAAGTGACTCTAGTTTGTGTCAAGTTGACAAAAACTAACCAGCATGAGAAAAATAAGATTTTTTTGTTTTGTTTTGTTTTGGTTTTTTTGAGATAGGGTTTCTCTGTGTAGCCTTGACTGTCCTGGAGTTGCTTCGTAGACCAGGCTGGCCTCGAACTCACAGAGATCTGCTTGCCTCTGCCTCCCTGAATGCTGAGATTACAGCCATGCACCACTGTGCCCTTCAAAACAAGATTTTTAATGATTTCATTATAAGGAGGTACATGACTAGAGCCCAGTGGATTCATTTGGTTTCACTTTAAAACGCAGTTGTGGGGGTGGCTGGAGAGATGGCTCAGTGGTTAAGAGCACTGTCCGCTTTTCCAAAGGACTCAATGCCTAACACCCAACCACATGGCAGCTCACAACAGTCTGTAACTCTACTTCCAGGTGACCTGACAGCCTCACAGCAGTGCATATAAATTAAATACATTATTTAAAAATACAAAACAAAACAAAAACGCAGTTGAGGAGCTAGGAAAGATGGCGGTTCCAATAGTGAGAAACAAGAACAAATCTGAAAACAGTTCTTCTCTGCAGGTCAACTTCAAACAGCACAACAACTCCCCCCCACTCCTCCCACTACAGCACACACAGCGATCCTGCGACCCCAACAATAATAATTCCCGAAAAGAAAGTGAAGGAAAGGACCTGGAGCAGTTAAGTCTGGGGTGTATGTGAGTGCCCCGATGAAGGCCGCACATGACGCTCGCTAGTGTCTAATCAATCCGCCGCGTGTGCGAGCCTAAGAACCACGGGCCCTTTGCTACCTTTCTATTAATGCTTCCTTCCATTCATCATCTACACATAGGACCCACCAGACCTCTCCCCTAGTGCCCCCCCC
>OU015757.1:58355862-58402254 GCA_907169655.1 Acomys percivali
TCCAGTTGCTACTTAGGGTCCCATATACACCAGCAGGTGCAACTGGAAGTTGCCAAGGAAACTCATCCATGTCTTCCAAAACGGATTTTGGAGTAAAGCATGAAGGAGGAAGCAGGCATGTCACCCCACCCCCTTTCCCTCAGGCATCTAGGGGGAGGGGATGGGGGTAAGTAAAGGCATGCTGCAGAAAGTCAGCAGAGCATCCACACCTGCTCATTATATCAAGTGTCCAGAGACTCACGAAATAATTAAGGAGCTGTTGGCTCCTTCCCAGCGCAGGTGTGGAAGAAGTTTCCAGACCAGCAGGTCCTCTTGCAAAGCTGGAGCAGAAAAGAGGATCCGATTACTTGAAATGGGGGTCCAGCTAGTAGCTATGGAGACCTCCCTCAGCCATGGGACCTGCCTTGAAGTTAAGGCACAAGAAACTTCCTGGGAAAGTTTTCAGTGAAAGCCCAGTGAAGAGCACGATCCTTTGTTTAAATCCAGATTCCACAACCATTTCCCATGTGACCTTGAAATGCTTATTCAATCTTTCCAGTCCCCAGTTTTTATATCTATAAAACAAAGACAGTGATTCTCTCAGATTATTGCAGTATCCTACTATGCCATCTGACATATAGGAGCCATGTACAAAGAATGGCATTTCCTCATTTCCTGGGAAAGGATGCTTGGCCATTAAGAGCAATGTCCAGAGCTAAGGAAAATCTATTCCTTAGAAGTATACATTGTAACATTAAACCAGTGTACCATGTGCTAGACATGATGTTGAGTGCTTCATACAGGATCTCAAGAAACTCACTTATGCATCAGTATTACAAAAGTTCAGAAATGCAACATACTTTCCCTAGGCAAGGAAAACAAAAACAAAAACAAAAAGCACCCACGTCCTTCCTCTGTAGGTGAGTGGGCCACTGGATGCAGTGTTGTGCCATTCCTAGCTGAGCAGAGTGGGAGTGCATGAGAAGTGGTTGGTAGACCTAGGAAAAGCAGACTTGCTCAGGTCCATGGGGCTAGACTGCCCTCTAGCGTTAGAGAGATCCCAGGGCCAGGTGGTTCAGGAGGCATGAGAACAGTCTCATCATGAGGGGTTGGGGTGGGGGACTCTCCCCTCCCTACCAGCCCTGCCCAGCAAGACCCGGTGAGTCTCCTGTCTCTGCCCTCCTTAGCACTGGAGATACAGGCATATGTAGCTACATGCCAGTTTTAAAGGTGATTCTGGTCCAAACCCAGGTCTTCATGCTTGCACAGCAAGCATTCTTACCACGATGATCACCATTCTTACTAGGATGATCACCCTTCCCCAGCAAAATACTAGAGATCACGTGGCTGGACAAACAGCAATTTATTTCTAATAGTCTGGAGCTTGGGAAAGTCCAAGGTCCAGGATTCAGTTCTTTGTGAGGGCTTGTCTCTTGGCTTGCAGAAGACACTCTTGGTTTTCCACTGTTTTAGCTGGTCCTTCTGTGTTCTGGGCCTCAGTTTGAAGGTATCTGAGGCCCATAAACTCAGTGATGACTAAAGGGGTGTGTGTGTGTGTGTGTGTGTGTGTGTCTGTCTGTCTGTCTGTCTGTCTGTCTGCGAGTGTCAAAGATATACTTCGCTTTCAAATGTGTCCCCACTCCCCACAGCACCTGAGCAGCAATGAATGTCACATAGGAAGAACTGAAAATTTGCAATTTAGTGATTGAAAGTGCATCCCCATACCTAAATGGGAAAAGCTCTGTGATAGATCTATTGAATCAGTGATCTTCTTTCTTTCTTTCTTTCTTTCTTTCTTTCTTTCTTTCTTTCTTTCTTTCTTTTTTTCTTTCTTTCTTTCTACAATGTTCTGTCTGCATGTGTGTCTGTAGGCCAGAAGAGGGTACCAGATCTCATTATAGATGGTTGTGAGCCACCATGTGGTTGCTGAGAATTGAACTCAGGACCTTTGGAAGAGCAGCCAGTGCTCTTGACCTCTGAGTAATTTCTCCAGCCCCAGTGATCTGTTTTAATAAGCTCTGCAGACTATTTTGAAGGTTCATAAGTTTGAGGAGCCTCAATTTACAGAGATTTCTAGAAAAATAGGACCAAAGTCCTAAGCAAATCACATCTTAATTATACCTCTGGACTTCTTCAGTTATGTAAACAAACACAACTGGTTTTCTTTATACTAGTTTGAATTGCACTTCCTGTTACTTGTACATGGAAACATTCCCAGGTACAGGAGGACTTTGTTACAATAGAGCACAAATACTTACCCCTACATAAAACAGTATCTGTCTTATTAGCGTTATTATTGCTATGACCAAAAACCATGACCAAAAGCAAGCTGGGGGGATGGGGAGAGTTCCTTTGGCTTACACTTGAACATCTTAGTCCTTCACTGAAGGAAGTTAGGGCAGGAACTCAAACAGGGAAGGAACCTAGAGGCAGGAGCTGATGCAGAAGCCAGGAAGGAGTGCTGCTCACTGTTTTGATCCTCATGGCTTGCTCGGGTTGATTTTTTATAGACCCCAATGTTAGGCGCGGATCACACCCAGAGGTGGTGCCGATCCTACTTCAGCTCCTGTGCATGCGCGGTTAAGGGCACGACAACAATGTTTCTCTTTCCCCTCCCCCACGGGGATATGCTAATGAGGCATTGGCCGGAGGCTCAATTCCCCCTCCCCCACGGGGGAATGCTAATGAGGCATTGGCGGGTGCGCCAATCAGCCAGAGACACACCTGCATATAAGCAGCGCGCTCGAGGGCTGGGGTCTTTTGCTTCAGCTTCAAAGGGCGCTCCCAATAAAGTGTGATCGAGAAGGATCCTGGTGTCGGCGTCTTTCCTGCTGGCGGGGAGGTTGCGACGCCCCAAGACCACCATGCCAGGGATGGCACCACCCATGATGGGTTGGGCACTCCCCCATCAATCACTAATTAATAAAATGCTCTACAGGGTTGCCTGCTGCCCAGTCTTATGGAGGCATATTCTCAATTGAGGCTCCCTACTCTCTGATGACTCTGTCTTGTGTCAAGTTGACATAAAACTACCCAGCACATAAACTTAGGGACATTAGGGTAACAATGACACAAACAATATCTCATAGTTATAAAAAAAAAAGGGGGGGGGGAGATCTGGGGGCTGGAGAGATGGCTTAGTGGTTAAGAGCACTGACTGCTCTTCCAAAGGACCCGGGTTCAATTCCCAGCACCCACATGGCAGCTCACAACTCCAAGATCTGACACCCTCACACAGACACGCAGGCAGGCAGAACACCAATGCACATAAAATAAAAATAAATTTAAAAAAGGGGGGGGGGATCTGATTAACAGAAAGTCTGAGCCAGTTACAATTTCCAGGTGATCAAAAATTACAGAAACTTCTTGTTTGCTCAGAGATGTAAATTCTGTGTTTGTTTTATTTTTATTTTTATTTTTATTTTTATTTGGGGAGAGGACATTTGCATGCACGTGTGTGAATGTTAGAGAATGGCGGGTAGAAATCAGTTCTCTCCACGCACTGTGGGTTACAGGGATTCCCCTCAGGTTGGCAAGCGCTGGTGTGCTGAGCCATCTCTCTGTCCCTCTGCGTTTATTCCACACCACACTGTATGGCTCGTGTGTAAGTATCTAGTGTTTCTCACTTTGTCCTCGCCCTTTCCCCTTCAGCCGTGTCAGGGTCACCTCCACTCCTTAGGCAGCAGGCAAACGTTCTTCTCACTTTCTCTCTGGTTCAAAATAACATCACCATTGCTTCACGCCCTTTGCAATGCCAGCTGTCTATGCTGCTCAGGTACTTAAATGTCTGGTCAGACTCTGGCCTCTGTAGCTCACTGTTCATGGAGAGGACCACTCTGGCCTTCTGGGAAGCAGATGCAGGCAGGGTAGAAAATCTGACTTTTGAATGTGGCCTCGGCAGTAACAAAAATAATCTTCTGGAATTTGTGAATAGCACCAAGCTCATGGGGAATCACAACCGGTGGCCATCTTTCTCTCACAGCGCTTCGTCATCTATCTACCGTACCCACTACCCAGCAGGCATAGCAACAGTCGCAAGAAGAACCAGGTGGCCTAGGCAAGAAGTTTAGCTTTTTTCTTCCAAGTGGAGGAGCAGGGACTTGTGCCCAGGCACATCATCTGGTCTTCTAATACGAAAAATAAAAAGCCGGCTCAAATGAGCTTAAGCGAAAAAACGGAATTACCGAATTGAGTCTAGGAGTGCATTTCAGACACAGGTGTCTCTGGCGTCTTGCCTTTCCTTGGATGATTTTTACTCATACCCTCCCTACACAGTAGGCAGACTGGACACAATCAGCCCTAATCTCCTCGAAATAGACTTCATGGCCCCAGGAGACTAAAGCTTGCTTTTCCTAATAACTGCATAAAAATTCCACCAACATGCTACTTGGTTGAATTTAAACCACATGGCCAGCTGAGTGCTTGGGTTAATGAGGCCTGAATCATGTGAGCATCAATTATAGCATAGGAGAAGCAGTGTCCCACTTTGAACCACACCAACTGACAGGCTCGTGACAAGCCCAGGGGAGATGGGTTCATAAGACAAGGGACAAAGGGTAGACATACCTTTTCTCACGAAGTCCCGGTTGCTGATCTAATAAACAATCTCCTAATGGTAGTGTGTCACTATTGTTGCCATAGGATGTAGTGACAGAAAATCTACAACCGACCTGAACTGCCGCTGGAGTAAGAGCATGACTGGGGACTGGCCAAGGGGACTTTTTCTTTTGCCCCTTGTGAGAACTGGGAGCCTCGGGCTGGTGGCTTTGGTGTCATGTGTGCTTTAGGAACCAGCAGAGCTGTCCCTTCCCATTGGACAACCCAGTGAACGCTGGGCCATCCAAGTAGGGCCACTAAGGCTCCTCCTAGTCCCCTTCAGGTGTTTCTTCACTTTGGATGAAGAAAGGGAGGGGGCTGGTGGCCCAGTCTCTGTGTGAAATTGACACAGCTAAGGTTTCTGAATAGGGGAACTGGCCTTGTTGGCTGTTCCACCTGCCTTTTCTCGGCCACATCTCAT
Organism: Acomys percivali; assembly: GCA_907169655.1. Lineage (NCBI taxonomy): Eukaryota > Metazoa > Chordata > Mammalia > Rodentia > Muridae > Acomys > Acomys percivali. The sequence goes on from OU015757.1 coordinate 58,360,859, forward strand.
CCCTGTCCCATGCTGTAAAAATGGAGGCTCCAGGAGGTACCAGCTCCACTATGATGTACTTTGTTGACCTGTAACCTCAGTCACTGCACTCTAGGCTTTCTGGTTTCATCCTTGCTCTGTCCCTTGCTCACACCACCCTGCTACTGGCGAAGCCCAGAACTCACATGCCAGCCTGTGTTCTCGGTGAGCCGGTGAAGGGCTCAGCTCTCTTGACTGCTATTTCAGACTCCGGGGGCAGGAGGGGGGGCATCTGTTCTCTGGTGGGAGCTGGCTGCAGTATCTGTGTTGTCTTTTCAGCAGGACCTTGCTTATTGCCTTTTCAGGCAAGCTATGGCAGAACTCCCCACTTCATGGGGCAGGCAGGCTGGGTGACTTGCCAGACCATGTAAGGGTCTAGGATGAGAGGCAGAGCCTGGAGCCAGCCTGGGAACATGAGCCACACGACACCGACACCGTAATTCTTAGGCCCATAAAACTACTCTGGATCAGAAGTAGCTTGTCAGTGAATGCTCGATTCTTTTGGAAGCCCTCCAGAAACAAAGAGCCTTTGAAATGCAGACTGCAGGGTACCAAAGACTCTTGAGGATGGGGCTGGGGGTGGAGGGAGGACAGCTGGCACTAAAAAAAGGGAGTGAGGGGGCTAGAGGTGTTTAGAGTCACCAGATGGGTGAGGAGAGTAAACATATAGTCACTAGTCACAGTGAACCAAAGATGCAGGGTGGCAACATGGTGGAGTGGATGCTGTGGGGACACGACAGAGGCAAACAAGTTCATCCCATGCACAGCCCCAGACTCAGATCATCGTATAAACAGCCTACAAGTTCTTCATGCCCACCATTCTGTTTTCTTTTCCTCTGGAGGCTGGAGTCCCTCCCTCCACCACTTCAACTGAGACTGTCCCCGCAGCTAACTTCCAGAGAGCAGCAAGCTAAGAACAGAGCAGGAGGGTCACTAGGGAGGGAGAGGGAAGACGAGGGTAGGGACAAATAAGGGAAGAAACTTCAACCGTGTACACAGGCTTTTATAAGAACTTTATTTTTCAAAAAAGGGGAAAGAATCCAAAGTATTAAAATAATCCTCTAGTCTTTGTTCTGGAGGTCAATAGGATGACAAAATAATTCATATAAAAAGGTCAAGCATAATTGAAGGTCTTCTTCCCACTTGTAGGAACATCCTGAAATTCATACCTCCAGTGTGATGCTTGGATTCCAACTACATCAAAGGTACCCTGTGTCCCCTGGCCAGGGACAGACTGCAGATGTCTGGGATGCTCACCCGTAACTTTACAGACTTTTTGGCCAATCTTCCCAGTGGATATAGGTTAGTCCACTTTAGTCACCATTTCCGATGAAAATGTTAAAGGTTTTAAGGAGCTGCCCCTCCTTAAGAACCCCCAGTCTCAGGCCGGGTGTGGTGGCGCACGCCTTTAATCCCAGCACTCGGGAGGCAGAGGCTGGTGGATCGCTGTGAGTTCGAAGCCAGCCTGGTCTAGGACAGCCAAGGCTACACAGAAAGACCCTGTCTCAAAAAAAAAAAAAAAAAAAAAAAAAAAATCCTCAATTTCCTTTTCTGAAGATGAGCATGTATAAAGGAAATGAAATTACATGTGGAAATGACAGGGCTGCGGCTGACAGGGCTGGCCTCAGTCAAACACCAAGAGGCTGAGGCGATATAAACAGCCAAGGCTTGTCATTGATGTAAGATGCTGTCCTTTAGTTCCCCTAAGAGGGAACAGACTGGGAAAAGCCAAGCCTCTACCTGCAACAGTTGATGCTCTTCCCAAGACAGGACTGCGGGGTTAGGGAGGCGGCCTGGCAGTAGAGCCTTTGCCTAGCATGTACGCGGCCCTAAGTTCAACCCAATCAACAGAGACAGACACAGACAAGGCTGGAATGGAGTATGAACATTAGCTAAGGCTGGAAGTGCTGAGTTGAGCCAGGAGTGTGGGTGGTCTTTCAGGATGGCAGACCCTTCCAAGAAGTGGGGGACGACACCAGGTTCTCTCTGGAGATTCTTGAGGAGCCTAACTGTGCCAGACTGCACAGAACAGTCCTGACAGTCTGGCTCCTCTCAGCTGAAATTCCTCTGGGGAACGGGGAGGGTCTCGTGAAGATACTTTAGGCTGCCGTGCTCAGAGAAGTCTGAGACCACGTGGTCTTGCCCTCGGAGCAGCCACTTAGTGGTTAGCAATCCCTCGAGGCCTACTGGTCCCCGGGCGTGGATTCGTGATGTACTGATTCCCACTTCAGCTCCTATTAAAAAACAAAAACAAGCAAAAAACAAAACAAAACAAAAACAAAAACAAAACATTATGGAGAGTGAGCTGTGGCTCTTGCCAGCTGCTGCAGCTGCCTGTTCACCCATGGGCCTACAATGGGAATCTTCTCTACTAACTTCTGACCCATCCTCCCAGGGCCGCCTGGTGCTCCTCATCCAGGTGGTGTGCTCTCTGTCATGACAGATCACAAATGCCCCTTCCCCACGCTGAGATGCAGTGCAGTTCGTTGCCTCTTTTCCTGTCCTTCATTCAAGTGTATTCAGACAGTTTAGGAAGATCCATCCTCATCAGTCTAGGCATCTCAACTGTGTACCCCACTGTTAACAGCTGGGGCATGTCTTGATGCTTACAACAGTGTCCAGTATAGACTTCATCTCCTAAGATCACCCGCCTCCTTTGAGATATAGTCTTACTGTATAGCCCAGGTTAGCCTTGAATTTTTGACCTTCCTGCCTTAGCCTCCTGAGTGGTAGGCAGAACAGCAGGAATGGGCCATTATGTCAAAATAGTATTTATTTCTTTTTAAAAGATTATTTTTATATTATATGCGTAAACTTGTATGTTTATATGTGTACCATATGCATGCCAGTGCCCATGGAGGCCAGAAGAGAAGATCAGATGGGAAAAGAACCCCAGTCCTCCACAGAAGCAGCAAGTGCTTTTAAACTCGGGGCCCCCAAATAGTTTTATACTCTAGAAAGCATAGTTCCTAGGACTCTCCAGGCATCTGGCACAAAGGCGCCTGCCAGTTATTGAATACATGAGAAGTTATTGCTCATTTGTCTTCTTCTTGCTCCAGAGTCCAGGATTTTCCTGGGTCTGGCTCAGTGTTCTCCACTGCATTCAGTGGCCGTTAGATTCCTCGTGCATCACAAGCTCACTGAGTGTGTATACTGCACCAGGCCGAGGGATGAGGTAGTGGGGAACAAGCTCCTGCAGCTGTGGAGTGGACAGTCACTGGACATAGAGCCAAAGCCAGGCCAGTTATCACTTTCCTCCAGGGTTTGAGTTCGAGGGCTGTGACAGTTAGTTAAGTCAGAATCCCAGTGAGATAGAAACGGGAACTCAAAGCCAATGACTAAGAAGAGTGTGGTCAAGTCCCTTACAGCCCTCCATAATCAGGGAGAGTGATTTCCGGAGAGCTTGTGGGAAGGAAGCCAGGATGCAGCTCAGCCTAGCCTGTCGGAGGCCCTCGGGTTTGATCCCTAACACCAAAGAGAAAAACCCATCACCACCAACAAAACCAACACCAATAACGAAAAGCGTCAGGGGATTAAAACTCTCAGATGCTGGCTGGGCATGGTGCCACAAGCCTTTAGTCCCTATGCTTGGGATGCAGGGGAATGTAGATCTCTTGGTCTGAGGCCAGCCTGGACTGTATAGCAAGTTTCAAGGTAGCCAGTGCTCCATAGAAAGACCCTCTCTCACAAAACAAAACAACAACACACACACATACACACCTCAAATATTCACAAAATGTGCCACAAATCTTACTGGATGCTGTGTAAATGGTCCACAGAAAAGCAGACTATTGGAGTAACTCTGGAGAGCTTTAAGTTTTATCAGTAATGAGAGGAGCGGGTGTCTGTATCTAATGGTCTCATGGGTTTGTGCTGGTGCCTGGGATGAACCCAGAGCTCGGTGAATTCCAAGCACGTGCTTTAGACTGAACACCATCCCCACTCCCCACCACTTCCTTGTTGGCTCCTGATGGTGGTACTCAGGCTCTGTGCAGGCACCAATATCAGCACCTTCCGTCCTGTGTTGTGGTTCCTATCTCCAAGGCAACCTGGCTGTGTCACTCAAAAGCAGTAAGCCTGCAGTGGCATGCTCTCTGGGGACCACTGCCTGCACTGTAATGGGGGTGCCCAGAGTCGTATATGTTTGGTCTGACACTGGCTGTGTGAGTCTGGGCAACAACTTGACTTGTCTCTCGTTTCCCCCATCTATGGAGAGGGCATTAAGAGCAGCTGCCTTCCTCACAGGTGGAAGGTCCACCAGTGCAGGTGGTGATGGGGCCCTTCTTGATTCTCTGGTCCGTGTCTAGGTCACACATGTGACTGGAGGGAGGCGTCGTTACCACAGTCCTCACAGCCTGTGGTAGGAGAGCCACAGGGGACTCCTTTTCCTTGTTCTTACCCAGTCCGAAGCGGTAGCCATCAGAGAAGCGAGTACTGGCGTTCCAGAACACGCAGGCGCTGTCAACGTGCTGGAGGAAGAACTCCGCTGTTTTCTCTACAGGAGTTAAGAAAGAGAAACCGAGTGAGGACAAGGTGTGGAGACAGATCTGGCCACACATGTTCTCCTAACATGTCAAACATGCAGCCTTAGGACAGCTCTGAAAGGGAAGATGATGAACTAGATCCCATGGTGAGGCCGCTGGAATCAGATCTCTAGGCAGTTATACCTTGATGCTGGGGTGGCCACTCTAGGTCTGACCTCCCAGTCCACACCCATTAGCTCTGTGTCCTTGAGCAGATGTGTGGACGTCTCTGTGCGAGGGTGGGGGTGGGAGTGGGGAGGGGGTGTGTGGAGAAGGGAAGGACATTACTCCGTTTGTGGGGTGTGGAGGATGAAGCCAGTTGGCCCCTGGGAACCCTTACCCCAGGGCCTCATGGTAAATGGTCAGTTAATGATTGCTGTTGCTTGGTGCTATAGTCGTAGCTCCAGCAACTTGGCTGTGAACCCCTTAGGGGCATGTGACTTCCTTTACCACCAGGCCTCAGAGCCAGGTACCCTGTGGCTTCCTTCACCACCAGGCCTCAGAGCCAGGCGCCCTGGCATGTTCTCTGATGTGCTATTTGGGTATTAAATGAATCGATGCACAGAGTTTGTCCCGCTCTCAACCTCCAGCTGCTGGTTTCTTCAGCTGTACATTCTCTATTTTTCTTTTTTTTTGGACCCAGGGTCTTGCTGGTCAGGCTTTTGCCTTGTGGCAATCCTCCTGCCTCAGCTTCCTGCACTATGAGATTACAGATGTTTAGTCATAATATCTGGCTTTGAACTACGTGGCAGGGCAGCTGCATGGGTAAAGACACTGCCTCCGAAGCTGGGGAAGCCATGTTTAAAGTGGCGCCAATCATCCCCGCCCTGCAGATGGGGGTCATTAGGATGGGCCCACAGGTAGATCAGCGAGTGCTCAGAAAACCACCAGCTGCCTCCAACGCTAGGACTGTCACTGATCAGTCTGGGGTGTACTTTCTTGCAGGACTGGAGGGACTGAGAGCTACGACACCAACTGCAGGTCAGAGCAAAGAAACCTGGCACCACATGCCGGAAGCTGTGCACACTGACCGTTCTCTGTGACGATGACGTCTGTGTGAGAGCTGCCGTACTTATGGATGTGATCAATGGCTTCCTGGACGCTGTCCACCACTTCAATGCACACTTCCAGGTCCCCATACTCTGTTCGGAGTGACTTCACTTCTGAGGGACTGAAGGTCAGGTAGGAGGCGAACTTGGGGCCTGCGTGAATTTTTACCTGTCAGAGAGGAAATTGGATTCAAGAGTTTTGGGTGACTATTCAGGCAGCAAACTGTCTCTGTCATTTTTTCATATTGGAAGCTGCTAACCTGCACTTCTGATTCACTCAGGTAATTAAGTTTTATTCCTTCTCAGGTCTCTGATAAGGCTGAAGACAAGATAGTTTAGTCCTTTTAGTTATGTTTAGTTGTTTAGGGGATAAGACGTTTTTAGGTCTAGACAGATGTTTTAAGTTGATAGCCATGAGATATGATAGATATTGATTTATGTTCAGAATTTTAGACTCACTAAGATCGGAAAGATGTTTTCTGCAAGGTTGCCAAATACAATTAGCCAATTGTATTTGAATGTAACATTAATATAATTCCTGACTGTTTTGTGGTTCTTCTTGCTGTATGTTGTTTATTTTATTTATGTGTAATAATATAAATGTATATTATCCCCACCCCACAAAAAAAAGGAACTGTGATGAATTCACCTTTAACATGGCTCTAAAAATTGGGGGGGGAGGCTGTAGTAGGAACCAGCAGCTGGGCCTGAATGACGAGCCGGGGTGAAGAGGAGTCTGGGTAATATAGCAAGGCCCTGGCAAGCCGCAGCCAGGCTGCTCGTGGGCCTGGAGGGTGACCTAGCCCTGCCCACACCAGCACGCTCTGCTCTGTGCTAGGCTGGGGGCTTGCCGGCCACTTTTCCAGCAGCAGCCCCTTGAGCAAGCTGTAAGAGGATTAGAAGGGAAAGCCTTTGAATGCATGCATGAGGCACACAGGCCCTGGCTTCTGACTTTTCACTAAAGGAACATTTACTAAAGGAATCATAATCCCCCATTCTCTATGAAGTGGAACCTGTGCTTGACTCATGAGAGGAAAGAGGCACCCATACGTTCCTTTCTTTCCAATACCCCAGGGCAGCCCTGGCTTGGTGCTCAACACTAAGAACCTCAAGCTAGGTACCTGTTCAGTTTTGCCCTGCCATGCCAGCTCCAGGCCCCTAAACTGATCCTGCTTCCTGAGGGACTTAACCACAGTCTGATCCCACACAGGCCTTGCTCCCCGACACTACACAGGACTAGGTCCTGCCTCGACTCCTTCAGATGGTGGCTCCATCTATACAAGCTGTATCGGTCCTGCCTGGTGGCCTGGGGCCTTGATGGGACTTTATTGGGCACTCCACTCTCTCCAGGACTTGGGAACACAATTTGTCATCAGAGCCCCCTACAAGCAAGGGTGCTGCATGTAGTACACACATTGCCTCATCTTGGTTTGAAGCCTGTCAAGGTAATCCTCATTTTGACAATGAACATGGCAAGGGTTTGTCTACATTAGAATGAGGGGGCTCACTTCTAGCCAAGAACAGCTTTCTCCTGTGCAGTGCATGTGACTGTGGTATTTGGCATCTTCAGGCAGCCAGCAATCAAATGGGCCACTAGAGTACAGACTTGAACACGAGCGGTTGTGTGCTCCAATTCCCTTTTACTCTGTGTGGCACACTTTCACTTTCAAAGTAATGACTTCAGGTGCCGGGTAGTTCTGACTGTTGACCTGACTGGGGATTGGTAGAGCACACCTCTGCACCTGCCTGTGACACTTAGATCCCGAGGGCCTAACGAATGGATTAATCCCTTGATGGATTATTGGGAGAGGGTGAAAGGTGAAGATGAGCCTACTTGAGGAAAGGTACCACTGGAGACATATTCCCTCTTTCCTGGCTTCCTGGTTACCATGAGGTAAGCTGTTCCCTCTTCATGATGGAACGGACCCTCTGACTACAGGAAGCAGCTGCTTTGTCAGCTCTCAGGTTCTCTAGCTGCAGCCATGAGGAAACGCTGCCTCCCACTATGGCATCACACTTCCCCAGACTCCTACTGGCAGCCTCTATTCTGCGTTTCAGGCTAGGCTGATACACAGTGCTGCGCTCAGACACAGAGATTCTAGGCTTTTCCTTCTTTCGTGGATTTGTTTGGCCCTCCATGTCGTCGAGCTTCTTTTATTACAGCCTCTTAGTTGCTTCTGTTGGGTGTTTTGTTTGGCTACAGTGACACAGAAAGCTAGCACAGCTATTTGCTGGGGCCACAGTGCATTGCTAAGCATCCTTCCCTTCCAGCTGTCAAGATCAGAGCAGCCAAGGCCAGCAGGTGCTTCCCTAGGCTGCGCTAGCTTATGTAAGAGCACCAGAGGATCTGATGCCCTCTCCTGGCCTTTTGGGGCACATGTGGTGAGCAGACGTACAAGAGAACACTCATACATATAAAATAAAAGAGTAAAAACATTGTGCCTCTCCCAAAAAAAAACCCCTCAAAACAAACCAAAAACACTTCTGTTCAATTTTTTAAAATGTTACATAAAAAGGAATGCCTAATTGGAAATATAACTGTGTCACCCAAATAAAACATTGCTGGAAAGATCCCCCTCTGTATGGTGCTATGTGGACTGTTACCTTCGAACCCTTGCAGCAGGGAACACGGTGCACTCTGTAATACATGGAGTTCCATTGACCCAGCAGTCTGTAGGCCGGGGCAGGGGTGATGTCTTTTTTTTTTTTTTGGTTTTTCGAGACAGGGTTTTTCTGTGTATCCTTGGCTGTCCTAGACTCACTTTGTAGACCAGGCTGGCCTTGAACTCACAGCGATCCACCTGCCTCTGCCTCTCGAGTGCTGGGATTAAAGGCATGCACCATCACGTCCAGCTTAGGGGTGACATCTTCTTCACCTCTGTCTTCGGCATGACACTGTACACACAGTGCAAGTGTAAATACTGTTTGCTAACTGCCTGGACACTGCTCCCGGTCTGACCCTTCCTGTGGATCTACCCTACCTGTTCCACTCTCAGCATATCAATGATCTGGTCGAATAAGGGAGTTCTGAGCAGATCCCGGTGGATGAGCAAAGTCTCCAAAGCATTGCAGGCAGCTGGATATTCACACTTGGAGTCTCTGACTGAAGAAAAGGAAGAGCAAGGAGTTGAGTGCTGTGTACATGGTCCACGGGCACGGAGGATTCACCAGGCACTGCCCAGGAGCCCCAGGGCAGCTCACCAAGTCGGGTGACCTTGTCCACACTGGCCTCGCAATCCACATACATGTGGCAGATGCCCTCGCTGTGGCCCATCACCGGGATCCCCTTGGCAGCTTTCTGGATGTCTCTGACCAGCTGGGAGGAGCCTCGAGGGATGATCAGATCTATTATTTTGTCAAGGCGGCAGAGATCCTCCACTTCTTCTCTGGTATTCACCTGAAGAGGGAGAGAAGCAAAGAGGAAGAAGACGGCACCCTCTGGCTACACAAAGTACAGAAACAGCAGCTTCCCTTACAGAGCAATGTCTGCACTCCCCGATAACCAACCGCAATACCAGGAACACTTATGCCGGAAACAAGTTCTTGGTTGGGAAAACCAAAATGTTGTCCGGCAAATCCCAGTCAAGCTGTACAGAGATGGACCATGGGCCTTGCTTGGCACCATGCTCTACACTTCAGACGTGGCCAGTGCCTTCAGAGAGCTCAGTCACAGAAAGGAGGACAGTGGGACAGCCAACCACGGCACAGGGCAGAGGATCTTCTAAAATGCTCAGGACATGCCAAGTGCTGTGAGTGGATAAGCAGGCACAGATGATGCCAGGCCGCAGGACCACTAGAAGTGCCTGCTTAAGGGCATGCTGGGTCTCATCACATGTCCCTAAGACTTCCACTGACAACCTCCATCCTGGGATGCAGACTAGACCAATCACGAGTGCCTGTGTTGGGACACAGAGATGCCAGGCATTTTCTCTTCTGGATTTGTCAGTGTCTTCCATCTAGTCATGTTACAACAGAAATATAAACATACATGTGCCAGAATGCTCATAGCTACTTTATTTCATGAAGTCCACACCCAGAACCAGCCCAAATACCCATCAGCAAAGAAAAGATGAACTGTAGTATGTGGCTATAAAATTACTACACGGTGACGAAGAAAGAGAAAGAACTGCTGGACGCAAAAACACAAGATGAAGACCACCAAGATAATAAAATAATAAATAAAAGTCATAGAATAGAAAAGTGCATTCTGGACAACTCAAAGTTCAGGAACAGATAAAAGTAACTGTATGTTACATGCCTTACGGTATGCCGGGGACATGTAGTTAGTGGTCATGTGCACCCACACAGACATAGTTATGGAGGTGTTTACATGCACTCTGCATGTACTACTGTAAGTATAGTATACACTGGCAGGGAGGGAGGGAGGGAGGGAGGGAGGGGAGGGAGGGAGGGAAGCAGGGACAGAAGGAGGGAAGGAGAGAGGGAAGGAAGGAGGAGGGAGGGAACCCCTTCCGGCCAAGCTGAGTGAGAGCAGGGCTGAGTTCCTAAGCCTGGAACCCTCGCACCGGATTCTCCCTGAACAAGCAGTGAGGCAGCTCCTGCCAACAAAGAGAAAGGACTCCTGAGATGTTGGAGGGAGGGGCCTTCCATGATAAGAGAAAGGTCTAGAAATGGCTTTCAATCAAATCCAAACCCTACCACAGACTGGAGAGTTTTTGTAACCCTTGAATCTGCTTTTACCCAGTCCAGAACATGGGCCTACAAACAAACAGCATTTCCTCACAGGGTTGCAGTGAGAATTAAATGAGATAATCCAAGTGCCTCACATGACTCGCCCCTGTTCCCACCAACCTCAGCTGCCAGCCCAGGCCAGGTTAGTGAGCACAGTACAGCAGCGGCAGCAACACGCTCTCATTCCTCCACACCACAGGCAGGCTGATGGTAAACTGTCTTAAAGCGGCTTAAGTCAAATCCAAACTCTACCAAAGACTGGTGAGTTCTTTATCCGAGTCAGACTACCCAAAATAACCCCACCAATGGGAGGAACCCAGACCTACAATGGGTCTGCCACTCTTGTAACCTAGTAAGTGAGGGCCTGGGGGCCAGGGATAGGGCTCAGCAGGTAAAGGTGCTTGCCACGCAAGCCTGGAGACCTGAGTTCAATTCCTGGAACCCATGTAAAGGTAGAAGGAGAAAGTGACTTCACAAAGTTGTTCTCTGACCTAAACATACGCCCATGTGAGTGTGCACACATGCATATGCGAGCTCACACTCATACCCCCACACACTCATGCACACCAACAGTAATAAAGAAAGTTAAGTTTCTAAAAAGAATGAAGGTCTAATTGATACCGAGTAGCCCAGTAGTGCCAGGATGTATCTGCATGGCAGTAGCTCTTCCCAGCCAATGAAAACCCACCTGGCTCTGCAGAATGGCCTAGAGTTCACAGGACTTGCTGCCTCTCTCTTCAAGCTTACCTGTAGAAGCATCTTGGCTCCTACACAACCTAATATTTGCTACAAATGTCCACAGCCCTCCCTCGGTTGGCCCCGGCTCATTCCCAGTGACCTACCAGCTGTATGGCCTCCTTGACTCCATGGATGGACAGAGCCTCCTGGGTCAGGTGGTGCAGAATGCGGTTGCTGTGTGCGGCCTCCTTCCCTCCTTTTAGCAACAAGCCATTGCCACTTGCAATAGCCAAGGCTGCCACCTGCAGACCAAAGGAAAGCAAGTCCCAGTGACACTGGTGTTTGCATTGCTGGGGGCTTTGTTATGTTGTCTGTTTAACCTTTACCAGTATTTTATCCCACTCTCTCTCAGGTCACACGGCTTATAAATGCACAACTGGCAAAAATTCTGAGATGCCTGACTCTGGGGAACTAAACCATATGGCTTCCATAGCACCAGCAGTGCAACCAGAGTTCAGTGACCAAGGTCACACAGCACTCCCTCCCCACTTTGGCCACAGTGGGGGGGGGGGGGCGCGGGCCAGGGAAAATGACGGCCAGTGAAGGCTGTGGGGCATCTGTGGTTGCAGCTCACTGTGGTCCTGGATTTGACAGGGGGACTCTAAAGGCCTGATGCTGAGAATCTGGAGAATACACGCTCACGCCAGCCCTGGATTGTGACAGCAGCCTGATGGGGGAGCACACACTGCTCAGGGCAGGGAGAGGATGAGCTATCCCATTAAAACAGGCAGAGACATGGGCTCAGTCATCCTAAGCCTGAAGTCTGATTTTCTGAACACTTTTCAGACAAATGAAAAGCACCCTAGTTTTAGGGGAAAAGGCTAAAACCCTTCACCTGGCTATTTTGACCTCCAGGTTAGGGGCTCTTAATGCTTTCTATTTGTCTTGAGCCCCTTAGGAAGACCATGCAAACATTGTCCAGCTAAATGCTGACACACACCATGTTCCGTGCACAAGTTTTAGGATTTGTGTATCGCCATCAGGGCTATGCTCCAGGTGAGGCGTCTCCTTGTGAGGAATCAGGTGGCTGAGAGGCGGACGGGACATTTCATGAACAGAGCCACACTGAGTCAGGACCCGTTCCTGCTAGGACAAATGAGATTTACAGCCACCGCCAGGCTCTTCTACAAGACAGGCTTGTGGCCAGATGGGGAATGAGCGTGGCTGAGGAGAGACATGCACAGGCAGGGAATCCTGTGAGGGACAAGCTGGTGTGAGGTCCAGCTGGGGAGTACCTGCCACAGAGCGCTGCACGGTCCACAGTCCCCTAAGGCCTCACACACAGAGGGGCTAGCTTCTGACTTTAAAGGAGAATTTCCCTTTAAGACACTCACAGCTTCGTGAGGGAAATGGTTATTGATTTCTCAGAGAGTCTAGGGCAATGAAGCAAGGCCAACTCTCTACTGTCCCCTCATGTCCCCCAGCATGGCTGCTTTGATGCGTGCTAACCACATTCCTTAAAGAGGCCTGCATTCAATCTTCCATTAATGACCCAAAGCGCCTTTTCCATTAGATGTGCCTACAGGCAGCAGCACTGAGACAATGGAGTCCTTTTGTGTGGGGGTGGACAGGTGCTAGGTGGATGACTGCTGGCAGGGGTGTGAGCAGAGAGAGCTGGGAATTTGTTCTCTCCCTCTGCAGGGCGGTGATCTGGGCTTGGGTGACAGCTCCCCTCTCACAAGAGTGACAAGGAATATTAACTTTATAACGCTCAGTTGCATCTCTGCTCTGGGATGGCTGGAAGGGTGAATAGCTCAGCTCCACCCACCTTAATCATAAACTGACAACTGCCTGGAAATATCTTTGGGCTGAAGAAAAAGACCTTTCTCTCTCTTATATATGCACATGCTCATACATACATACATACACACACACATACATACATACATACATGCATACATGCATACATACATCTTTGGTGACTTATCTCTAGTCCTGATACTATATGCTCCCTCCAGCCTATCCCCAGTGGCAGGGCCATGGTCACACATACCTGGGGTAGACAGTCAGGGCGAGACTCAAAGATCACCAATAAAACACCTATTGGGACAGTCACTTGCTCTAGTTCCAGGTTTTTGGCAACCCGAGTCCGGCGCAGGACGCGGCCCACGCTATCCTGGGAGGAGGCTGCAATCTGCCGCAACCCGATGGCCAGGCTGTTCAGTTTGGACGTGGAGAGGCTCAGGCGCTTCAGCAGAGGGCTCGCAAGTCTTCCTGAAAAGGCAGTAGGATGACATGATACAACGGCTGATGTGGATAGGCTTTGGCCACCACCCTTATCATAGTAGGGCGGACAAGGAACTGAGGGTCTTGGCGATGTGGTGACATGCAGCTTTACCAAGCTCTTCTTGGGGGTGGGGAGGGACGGCTTGACAACTGCATGTCCCCAAATTATCACGTTCAGCATGTGACATTTCAAAACACTTCAGCATTTCCAAACAGGTAGGCCTGGATTCTACCTAGCAATTTAGCCAGGAGGCTGTGATGTTATGCACAATCTAAAATAGCTACCGACAAGCCAGGCTATCTAAAACATGGCGTGGAAAAATAATGCCAACTGTGAAGCATCAGGTCTAGTCATCAAACATGGCTGATGAATGTGTGCACAGGCTGATGTGTCGATGGTGTCAAGAACAATGACGATTTGTCTACTTTATCTTTCTATTGCTTTTGTTCTTATTATTATAATATTTATTGTGTGTATTATATGTTTTATGTATAAATTTATTATTATTGTTGTTATTACTACTGCTGCTGCTGCTACTATAAACTAGGACTCACTATGCGGCCACCACACCCACCTAGCCTCCACTGTCTTAAGCTGACAGAGCAGAAAATGAAGAGAAAGGAAAGAAGGCACTGGGGCCTGACTGTGACTGCACCTAAGCCATATCACCTACTCTTCCACGAGCACCACACAGACCCTTCCATGAGGACCACACAGACCCTGATGCCACCCATAAAGCTAGCACACTGGTCTAATGGCCCAAGAGATACCTCCTCTTTCCCAACAGGAAGCACGGGCCATTTCTGTGCTCTTTTATATGGATGGTTCGTCTGAACTAGAATCCTGGGTCCACCACTGGCCAGATGGCTTGGGGTGAATGGCAGCTCTGCTGAGTGAGACTGGTAAGTAGTAGCTTCCTCGGATACACTAAGCTATGCAGTTTAAAGGTGATTCTATAGGAAAGCCCTTAGCACAGGGCCTGCTAATACAGCGGTCCCAGGCATCATTAGCTGAGCATCTACAGCAGCGTAGTTCTCCGGCTCCTTTTCTGGTTCTAAAGTTGTCACGGAAACCAGAGCTCACAGGACCCGTGTGAACAGGAAAAGCTCCTTGGAGGGTTAAGATTAATATTTGGAAATGGAACAGGAGTAATAACCATGAATAGTTAGAAAACACTTAGCACAAGCCTCCCACCCTTGATAAAAATAAAATTTCTTCCAATAATCTTGCCTTTAGATAGACATAAGAATTATCAGCAGCCAGGTGGAGGTGGTGCACACCTTTCATCCCAGCACTCAGGAAGCAGAGGCAGGTTAATCTCTGAATTCAGGGCCAGTCTAGTCTATAGAGCAAGTTCCAGGACAGCCAGGGCTACACAGAGAAACCCTGTCTTGAAAAAAGAAACAAAACAAAGCAAAACAAAAAACCCCAAAACAAACAAACCTCCCCAGGCAAAAAGAAGAAAGATGCAAAGATAAATGCATGAACAGCTCCTTACCCAGAAGCAGGAGGAAGGAGGAGGAAGAAGAAGAAAGGGGGGGGGGAGGGAGAAGGAGAAGGAGGACGCAGGAGGAAGAGGACGAGGGAAGGAGGAGACAAAGACAAACTCATGACCATTCCTTACCCTCTGCCTCCTCCATGTCTTTTTTGTTGGCTAACAGGATCTCTTCCCGCTGGTCCGTCAGCAGGTCAGCCAGATGATGGATAATTTCGGCTCTCTACGAGAAAAGCAAAGAAACCATGAAGACTCCAGGTACATGCAAGAATGCACATGCTTCCTCTTCTCCCCTCAGACTGCCAGGCTTATCCCTGGAGCTGAAGTTGTCACAGACTGAAGTCCCTTTATAGGTAACTTTCCTATGTGGCCATGTCGGCCATGTGTCAGATCAGCGGCTTCCCTAATCTTATCTTTGATCAAAACATAGTGACAGAAAGATTGTCTTCAGACCAAGGGAACATACAACTAACTCAGATAATTCTACTAATGCTCGGAATAAACGGGGCCGGCAGACTTGACCGCTAAGGCAAATGCACCGTCAGGGAATGTCCTCACCTGTTCGGGATCTAACGTGGCCAGCATCCTCCCTCCCGATCGAGCCATCTCCCCCTGCTGCTCCACCGTAGGGCCTGCAAGAGCACACGCAAACATCAGACCATAGCTAGCTTCACACTCTCTCTTTCCCAGCATGCGCTTCACCAAATGCAGAAAGAACACCTGGTGTCCTGATACGCTTGATGGACACACAGAGATCGCCAAGGCCGATAGAGTGGCAACACCCCTCCCCCAACCAGCAGTGACCCAAACCACAAACAAACAAGTGCGTGTCAGAGTGACTCGGGGCTAGACACAGAAACAGCCCATGTCTGATGCCGACAAGAGTCTCCCTCCGTGCCTCCCAGAGTTCAGTTTCATTTTGTCCAGCACATTTCTTATGTGTTGGTATGTGTGAGCGCAGACAATGCGGGGCATCTTGGTGTGTGCTTCAGAATTCACACCGTGTCTTACGCACCTCTCTGTATATCTAGTGCCTATTAGTTCTGATCATGCAGTGCAGAGCTAGTAAGTGTTTGCTCATTTTGGAAACTAGGAGGACTAAGTAGGGAAGAGTAGACTCTCACAAAACCCAGTTCTGTAAAGAGCGTTTAAATAGCCAGACTTCATGATGTGACCACATTGATTACATGGCCTGGATTTGCAGGGTGACGGCTCAGGGTTCACTCTGAGCTGGGGTGGCACTGGCTATTACCCAGAAGCCCTGGGACCCGAGGGAGAAGTATTCACCAGCAGGCTTGACTTCTGAAAAGAAGGTGCCGACTTTCTTCCCCTCCACGATGTCTGTGATGACGTGCCCGGACACCTTTGGGTGGGTTCCGTTGGCAATGACGACAGAGGTACCACCTTGCAAAGCCCAGAGGGCAGCTTTCACCTAAGGGGTCAGTCAGGTAAGAGCCAAGATGAGATCCAGACTGAGAACTCACTCGCTATTTAGTAGGCTAAAATGAACAGCAGGACATGTCTCACAGCTCAGATCTGGGAAAACACATGCGGCCACCATCACTTTCCAGCGCAGCCCCAGCATGTACTGCCTGAAGGGGAACCGACGAGCCCTGTTTTCTCTGAGACTCTCTAGTACTGGACTCAAACCTTGCACATTTTGATTTGTTATGCCTGAGCATTTTGATTAGTCAGGTCTGAACAGCTACAACTGAATGGCTGGAGGAGTGAGAGGAACAGAGTTCTTGTGAACAAGGCACTACTTTTCCTTTCCTTTCTCTCTTTTTTTGTTTGTTTGTTTGTTTGTTTTGTGTTGTTTTTCGAGACAGGATTTCTCTGTGTAGCCTTGACTGTCCTGGACTTGCTTTGTAGACCAGGCTGGCCTCGAACTCACAGAGATCCACTTGCCTCTGCCTATTGAGTGCTGGGATTAAAAGCGTGCACCACCACCGTCCGGCTTCTGCTTTTCTTTTCTACCACTGTTATATACGTGATCCTCTGCGTTAAGGGTACACAGCCGCCGAGAACAAATCATGGGAGGGAAATGAGTTTTGAAAAACTTCCAGAAAACATCTGGATTGAAAACAGAAGATTTATTAAGTGTGAAAATTACATGGGCCCTGCCCTCTCCGGTTACAACACTGTGACAGCTGGTTTCCACTGTCTGTTTGCCTGGAAGCCTCCTTCTGAGTGTCTACGAGAGCATCTGTGGAAAGCTTTAACTGGAGAAGGAGAACCCTAAGTGTGAGCTCGGTATCAATACACTTTTATTTCCTGACCACGGAAGCAATGCGACCAGCTGCCAAGCCGGCGGCTGCCAGGACTTCCCTGCCTCGAAGGACTGAGCTCTCAAATGTGAGCCAGCATAGCTTTTGTCCACTGTTCTGTCGCAGCGACGAAAAAGTAATGAACACATGCAGAAAACATACTGCTTGTTTGTAAATAACATACAGCTAGAGACATGACTACACATAGGTATACAACAGCCATGAAATGTATTTAGGTATGTGCATATTTAAGTGTATTTGTGGAATCTTAACCATTAGCTCCCAGGCAAGTTTACGAGTAAAAATGATAAAATACCATTGGACAGGACTTGATGACAGGAATAGCTCAGCATCAGCTTACCTTGGCTTCCATGCCCCCCAATCCCACTCTCGACTTGGTTCCAAACGTCACAGACTGCTGATCTCCAGGATAGAATATATCAATGAGCTTTGCGTCATCTGAGCCTGGGGGGCTATCAAAGAGGCCTAAAAAGTGGATCAGAGTCAGTGACGCTGCATTGAACCACAGGCCTCCACAGGCACTTGCTACTATACCAAACTAACCAGCAGATAACCAAACAGAACAATGGATGTGCTGGGCCAACACCTGTCTCACCAGGGAAGAGGGGAAGGAATCAATGGAGCTGGCCCACACTAAGCAAAGGTTCCAGCACATTCTGTGCTCGCTTAACCAGCCTTAAACAAAGGTCTCCTGACCTCTGAGCAAGGTCACATCCTTGGCACAGTGCCTACAGCAATGGCAAAAGTCCTCCCCGCTGGCATTGTGGCTTATCATGCTGCACCTTGGCCATATAACTAAACGGGAGGCGAGTGCAGAAACAGTACAGTGGCCATATGCCACTTGGGCAGGATGAGAAGTGAAGCAGATAACTCATTAGCTCTCACCGTGCCCTTCCGACCAAGGTTTTGGAGGCTGGACTGAGTCAGCAGGAGAGCTATGCCTCTCAGCATCCCGGCTGGCTTCATCACCATGAAACGCAGCAGCACAGCCTGTATGCAACTGAGCAGGGTAACCCCGTAGTGAAGGGCAGTGTTATATGCATACAACATGAAGTTAAAAACAAAACCCTCACAGAGGGAGTGGAGACCCTGGAGAGGGGAAAGGAGGAAGGTAAGAGGGGCCTGAGAACGTGGTGTCAAATCAAGACCAAAGGAGACACACATTATGGAGACTGCCCATGGCTGAGAACTGCGGCAGGTCATTTTGGGTGGTAGTGCTTTTTCAGTTCTGTGTGTTTATATGTCCGTGTGTGTGCAGGTATGTACATGAGTGTATATAACGTAATGCACATGAGTGTATATAGCGTGGGAGGCAGAAGACAAGCTCAGATGTCTGTTCTCGGTTACCATCCACTTTACTTTTTAAAGACAGGGTCTCATGGACCTGGGACTTACCAAGTGAGCTAGGTTGACTAGCACCAAGCTCTGGTTCTGCTTCCTCAGCTCTCAGATTACAAACCTACACTTGGCTTTTCTTTCTTTTTTAATGTTTGCGCTATGGGTCAAACCCAGGTTCTCATACTTGCAAGGTGAATGCCTTGCCTCCTGAGCCGCCTCCCCAGCCAGTTTTGGTTTTAAATCACTGCTTTTCCTGCACAGGATGCCCACATCATACCAGATCACTAGGACAATCCTGTTCTGTGTAAAACTTCTCTGAGGCCTGGAGGATCCGGTGTGCAATGCTAACGCGTGAGCAGCACTAAGGATTCCGCCATGGGTTCTCTCCAGAAGGGGACAGGCGTGGAGTAGACTGAGGGGCTGTTCAGTTTCAGGTAACTGGGTGGGGAAGCTGTCCCACTGGGAGATGTTTTCCAAGGGCCCCCTGAGCACTCTGCAATTCTCCTCTCTCCTCTTTCCCTAGTCTTCCAACATCCACTACTGTTCTCGGATGGCAAAGGTGCTCATCACTGAGCCTGAGTTTGAGCCCAGGATTCACATGATGGAATGGAGAATCAGCTCTCACAACTTGTCCTCTGAACTCAGCACAGCCCCCCCCCCCAGCCCCAAATAAACAAATGTCAACAGGCTTTTACAGGAAAGGATTTAAAAAGTCTCACTAAGATAGGCACAACACCGAAAAACACACAGTAACAAACAGCTACTGTCAAGGGTTGGACAAATTAGAACCCTCAGACTCTGTGGGCGGCAACATGAAATAGCACGGCGGCTGCGGAAAACATTACCGTGGTTTTAATACCCACTTTTCCTCACCTCTCATTCTTAATTGTTGAGTCTGGGATTGGCTTTAGGGTCTTGCTCTCGCTAGGTAAGCATTCTGTCATGAAGCCCAACAATTACACTCTTAGCTTAAAAAAAAAAAAAAAGAAAGAAAGAAAGAAAAGAAAGAAAGAAAGAAAAACCCACCGAAACACTCATACATAAGTAGGCTCCCAGCAGCATTATTAATAAAAGCACAGATGCCCACCAACTGGTGATCAATACATAAAATTTGGTATGTCCAAAGTGGAATATTACTTGGCAATAAAAAGAAACAGAGCATTGGTGCCTACTATAATGTAGATGGAACCCTGAACACATTATACTAAGTGAAAGGGGCCAGTGACAAAGGACCACACAGTGCATCATTCCATTCACATAAAATCTCTGACAAGGAGACCCACAGAGACAGGAAGCGCACTGGAGGTCGTCTGTGGGGATTTGGATGCAAGCAGGCGCTGACTGCTACCAGGGGTGAGGTTTCTCATCAGGGTGAGGAAAAGAACTTATCATTGTTTACAGAGATGGATATATGAGTGTATGACCTACTCCAAAGATTACTGAACTGAAAACATTAGACAGGTGAATTATGTGGTATATACTATTTCCTTGAAGGTGTCAAAAAGCAAAACAAAACACAAAAGCACCTCAACACATCATTTCCGCATTCAGACTGCATTTCACAGAAACGCCCACCCAAGTTAGAGAGACTCCTTAGCTCACGTGACCCAGGAGATAACTGTCCACAGTAAAAAGTGATCAGAAGAAAAACCACGCGCTCACACGTGCGAGCAGAAGGGAGAGGCATTGCTGTGTACCTTCCACATCTGAAAGGACAATCAGGAGGTCAGTTTTCATTTCCACCGCCAGCCGGGCAGCCAGGCTGTCATTATCCTTCACACTAATAACCTACAGTGTAGGAAAAAAGTAGTGAGTTAGCTCTGTGGAAGCACCCGGACGGGCTCTGACAGGCAAAAACCAATGGTCCACAATGCGCCAACGAGCACAGGCTTCCTTCCAAACATGCATGCCGAACTCTACAAGCCATGCTCACGGCAGCACCTCACCCATCGAGTGGGACTCCCTCAGGTCAGAGGGGCCTCTGCGGCCGAGACTCTCATGCCAGGTCTCCTCTTGCTCATGCCAAACGTCCAGCGTTAGTTATAGTTAGTACAGGCAGCACAGCGCGAGCGCGTGTTAGTCAGTGTCGCCAGCATGCTCTATGCCTATGACTACTGTACCCACATTTACCCCCTGGAGATCACTGTTGGGCTCAGCTGGGGGAACGACAGCATCGTTTGTGTTGACGATGGGCACGATGTTCATCCGCAGCAGCTCGTGCAGTGTGCCGTTGAGATTTCTGCGTTTCTGCTCATCGTGGAAGTCCAAGTTGGTCACCAGAATCTAAGCAGGTTAAACACAAGATGCGGCAGAGGGGAGAAAATTGTGAACGTCCTGGGAATGGCAAAAAAGGCATTGAGCATTGCAGAGACAAGCTTTAGACTTCTAGAAGAAAACACACATTTGGATACCGATCCAATTCCTTGTTTCATTTTCCTTTTTTTAACTAAAAAATTTAAGCTGGGATGTGGTGGCGCATACCTTTAATCCTAGTAGTTGGGAGGCAGAGGCAGGTGGATCTCTGAGTTTGAGGCCAGCCTGGCCTATATAGTGAGTTTCAGGTCAGCCAAGGCTACACAGAGAAATCCTGTCTCAAAAAAAAATTTAATTTTTTGGCAGTGCTAGGGATTGAACCTGCGGCCTGTCACATCTACCCAGGTATGCTCCCACTGAACTGCATTTCTAGCATGCTTAGCCAATTGTGTGAGAGATCCTTGAAAGAATTACAATTAATGATTGAATTTATTTTTATTAATGATGCTAAACTATTTAATGATGCCAACATCTCATCTATAGCTCCCTTTCCGTCTTCAGCCTCCGTACAGACAGGAGCTGCTGACACGTACGCGCATCTGCAATGGATGTTTGCTTGGAACTGTTCAAGTTTCCTGATCGAGAGACACAAGCAGACCGACAGCACCGAACGCAATGATCTGAAGGCCCCGCAACTCCTTCCGCTACAACTGGCTGACTCACCACAAGACTGCGGGAGTGGAGCCCGCGGCTGATGGCAAAGGGGTCGTGGTGGTCACGAAATGCAGATCCGGCCAGTGAAAACCCACCACGTCTTATGTGAGGACCACCACCACCAAGAATGCTCGGCCACCCTCAGCAGCAGCAGGCATGTGATCCGAAAGAACAAGCACAGCCCTGATCTGCGAATAGCGGCAACCCGCTAACCTAACCCTGAGGCCAGAGCCTGTGGTGGTGAAGAGGAAACGGACCCACAAACAACTTCTGAGCCCACACCCCAGAAGCAATAAAGAGTCTGCTGACTTCTTCAAACACACACACACACACACACACATTTCATCTATATAAAAAAACTGGGAAACCAATGTATCTACTTTAGAAGGACATTACAGGGATCTGTGATTTGCTATTACTTGAAAAAAAAAATCTCTGTATTCTAGTATCTGACTCAGGGCTGGGCACAGTAGGAGTTTATGTGCTGGTGAGTGGGCCAATGGTCTGCCTGTCTTCAGAAGGGCCTTAGACAAACCGGATTCGGGCTAGGCTGTCCCCAGTTCTGCTCCAATGCAGGATGCTATCGGAATTAAGAATACTATGTTTGGGGGCTGGAGAGATGGCTCAGAGGTTAAGGGCACTGATTGTTCTTCCAGAGGTCCTGAGTTCAATTCCCAGCGACCACATGGTGGCTCACAGCTATCTATAAGGTGATCTGGTGCCCTCCTCTGGCGTGCAGGTGTACATGCAGGCAGAGCACGGTATATATAATAATAAATAAATCTTTTTTTTTTTTTTGAAGAATACCATGTTTGAACATGTGGGAATGGGGAACTGATCTTCATGATGAACAGACAGAAGGGCTGGACAGAACTTACTTCAGGGGAAAGAATCAGAATAAGGTGTTTGTGGGTGGAGAGCCAGGTGAACACTGTCAACAGGCCTGGGGGAGAGCTGGGTGAACGCTTCAATAGGCCTGTTTCCACCCAAGAAGTAGAGGATTAGGCAGAAGGTAACAGGAGAGAAAAGTGAGTGAGAATGATAGCAAGAAACTAAACAACAGCAAACTCTGAAGAAGACAAAAAGCAAACATGTTTTCTTGAAACTTCTGAAACACGAATCCCTATGCCAGCTACAGGGATGGAGAATAAACATGCTGACGGTGGGATGCCGTGTGGTGTGCGCTTGTGAGAAAAAGCCAATCTTTCCTGGAAAGCTTCGGTTCTGCAGGCTCTAGATGGGGTCAAAGCTGAAGCCACTGTGTCTGGCACGCCTTTGTGAGACTGCAGATACCCACATATGGGTACAGAAGGGTGTGGGAGGGGCGAGCCTGAGGTCTAAAGGTTCAGAGAAACACCTGTCACTACACCGGCCTCACAAACAAGGTTTGCTGCGGCTTTAGCTGGGAAGGCAGTGGTGGCAGTAGGGGCTCCAGGCAGGGAAGCTGGTGCCTGGGCAAAGGTAAATGGCTGAGGTGATAAATCAGACTCGTTTCCATGAAGGAAACACAAGCTGCTGAGCTTAGGTAAGTCTCTAACCCAAGGCCCACGTGGAGTCCCCAGCCCACTGATAAGGGTCTTCTCGGGATTCCTGCAGAAAACAAGGAACCACGGGAGAGGGTGCAAAGAGCGCAGGCGATAAGCCCCGTGTGAGAGGAGGGCCAGGCTGGAAGAGGCCCAGAGGCTGGAGCTTCTCGGGAGCAGGATGGGCAAAGCTTTACCTCAACATCAGGGCAAACAGTGGCAGTGACTTCTTATGGGACTGTCACTACCAACGGAGCAAAACAGAACGTCACCAAAAGCATCAACCCTGAGGGGAAAAACCAAAACCAAAAACCAAACCAAACCAAACAAAAGACCACAACAAAGGTGCAGCCCTGGACTGAAGCGCCCTCACAAGCTCCAGGCGCTGAACCACTAACACTGTTGACGGACTGGAGGGAGGAGGAGAGCGCAGAGATAAGAGGGATGAATATGGAGGTTTCCATTGTCTTTACATTAACTCAGTGATTCTCAACTTGCCTAATGCTGTATATGACCCGTTAATACAGCTCCTTGTGCCATGGTGACCCTCAACCATAAAAGTATTTTTCCTTGCTACTTCATAACTAATTTTAATACTGTTTTTGGAGACAGGTTTGCCAAGGGGTCGCAAGCCACAGGTTGAGAACCGCTGCACTACCTGAGAGTACAGACACAGGCCATGAGGGGAGAACTCCACCCTTTTCTGTTTCAGCGCACTTGAGAACATGACTGTGGATGACGACGACGACGAAGATGACAGAGAAGCAGAAATGAAGACACAAAACCTGAAATACGACAGGACGTGGTGGGGCACGCCTTTAACACCAGCGCTTGGGGAGGCAGAGGTAGGCACATTTCTGTGAGTTCGAAGACAGCCTGGTCTATAGAGTTCCAGGGCAGCCAAGGGCTACACAGAGAAACCATGTCTCCAAAAACAAAACGAAACAAACAAAACCCCTCAAACCCGAGACAGCTCCTACGTAAAATAACAGTCACATAACTAGCAGGGTTAGGCGCACTCGAGGAGTTGGCAAATCAGAATGTCAGGCTTTTTACCGGTTACATGACTGCCTTTTAGATGTTTTTATTTACGGCTTGGCTGTCCAGGTGGTGAAAAACGAAGTAATGCAGAAAGAAGGCTCACTCACAACTCACAACCCAATGCCAGGCAGACTGCTTTGCATATCACAAGTGCCCAGTAACCATTCACTGGATGAATGGAAAGCAAGCCACCCGCCAGCATCCCTTCCTTCCTGGCAGCGCTTAACATATATTTACTGTAGTTAGTGACCAAGTGCACAGAGAAGCAAGCTACCGGAAGTCAAGTAAAGCAACAGAACTGATGCCTAGCTTGTCTGGGTCAGAAGCGTTTGCACTAGTAACAGTCTCTAGAGCAATCCCCCATAGGGATCACATAGCAGATATTCTGCATATCAGATTTTTACATTATAATTCATAACAGTAGTAAAATTAGTTATGAAATAGTAATGAAGATAATTGTATGGCTGGGGGTCACCACGGCATGAGGAGCTGTATTAAAGAGCCACAGCGTTAGGAAGGCTGAGAACTACTGCGCTACAGTTGCTGCTGTAGTAACTGGGTTGGAGGTATATTATGCTATCTTAAATACTTTTTATCCGGGCGCGGTGGCGCATGCCTGTAATCCCAGCACTCCGGGGAGGCAGAGGCAAGCAGATCTTTGTGAGTTCGAGGCCAACTTGGTCTACAAATCGAGTCCAGGCCAAGGTTACAACAGAGAAACCCTGTCTCTAAAAACCTAAGAATAAAAACATTAATTAGGGTTGGAGAGATGGCTCGGTGGCTAAGAGCACTAGCTGCTCATCTAAAGGTCCTGAGTTCAATATCCAGCAACCACATGGTGGCTCACAACCATCTATAATGGCCCTTCTGGCCTGCAGGTGTGTACATGCAGGCAGAGCACTGCACACATAATAATAAATAAATAAATAAATAAATAAATAAATAAATCTTTTTTTTAAAAATTAATTAATTAAAAAATACTTTTCATGCACTTTCTCCTTGAGCCTTTCCTAAAACCCTCTGAAGAGGGCCCTGGGTATTGCCTTCATTTTTCAGATGAGGAAACCCAGGTAGAGACTGAAGTCTGCATGCTCGCACCTGGCTGCGGGCCCTTGCTTGTAGGCTTCTAACTCCTTAAGAACCACGCTCACAGGTCCCACAGCCTCCGCCCCCCTCCCCCAGGAGGCCCAGTCTCTCACCTGGGCAGCGCAGATGCTGTACTGTGTAAACATGGCCTCGTACAAGGCCATCAGGCCACTCTGTCCAGCAGCTGCACAGGCTCGGGCCTCTAAGACTGGAATTGCCTGCAATACACCAACGAGACACGGCACGGTTGAGAAGGAGGGAAGACCCGAAGACTCCACCACGGGGGCCCGGGGAAGCGGCACTCACCATCTCCTTCAGCTGGTTCTGCCCCGAGTGCAGAGCCTGCCGCACACTCTGAGACAGAAGGATCTCGTGGCGCAGGCGCTGCTTGCCGAAGGCAACGGCTCCACTGGTGACCAGCATCATCTCTCGGCCCTGATTCTGCAGCACCGAGACCTAGCAAAGGAAAACAAAAATGCACGAGTCATGGTGGCGCCATCTCTTCTCTCCTCACAGGAGACCTAAGCAGGGCAGACGTGAGTGGATTCCAGTCCTTCCCCGGAGGACAGTGCTTAGCTGGCTTCGGGGAGCTGCTTGGATTGTTTGGTAGAAACAGTCTTACACTGCCTCAGAAATGTAGGGAAGGTGATTCTAGCATGCAGCCAGCTTTGAAATCACAGGACTTGGTGATCTCTCCCATTTACAATATAGAGGGCAGGCTGGGGAGACTCTTGATTCCTATGGTCACCCTCACCAGTGGCAGATGCTGACCCTACTCCGCTTTCCCGGGGACTAGTGTGGCCACTTGTGTTACCCTAGATAAATCTTCTTGGGGGAAAAAAACAACAAAGACTCACAAAGCAACAGTCCTTGCTCCTAACGGTCCATTCCCCTGGTGACTGAGCCCTGTGGCCTGCAGGGAACTCAGAGTGCTGCTGAGACCGTGATCTAAAACAGTCAAATCTGGAGACCAGCTGGCCTCTACCGTGGAGATCCACCTGCCTCTGCCTCCCAAATGCTGGGATTAAAAGGCATGCGCCTTCCACTGCCCAGCTTAAAACAATTAATTCTTATCTTAGAAAAGTTTAGTACGGGGATGGACAGACTGCTCAGTGGTTAAGGGTACACAATGCTCTTGCAAAGGACCTGAGTTCAGGTCCCAGCACCCAGGATGTGTATTTTACAACCACCTGCAACTCTGGCTCCAGGGTGATCCTCTAGCCTCCATGGGCACCTGCATGCATGTGGATATACGCCCCCCCCCACACACACACACAGAGAATTAAGTAAAATAAATCTTTTTTAAAAAGATGTATTGGTCATTTGGAAAATTTTAAAGAATTCAGTATTTAATCAAAACTGGTGAGAATGATTTATAAGCCACACCCAGTTTCATTAACTCCTCCAGTCGGCAGCCATCCTCTCCGGTGAGGCCTCTACACCTCTACCTCAGCTTAACGCCAATCCCAGACCACGTGCGTTACGTAGCTATCTCAGCAGCAATCATCACAAACCAGAGGCTATGCATTTTACGCAATTGCAAAATCATTATCACCCAGAACATCTTCGTATCAAGTGGCCAGTGCTCACCTTTCCGGCCAGTCTGGTTTTTAGCTTGCTCAGTTAAGCATACATCATAAAAGTTAAAATATCTTTAGAGTCTTTCAATCCCTACAGCTTCCTCTCCGCCATTTTCTGTTTTGCATTTCTCTGCTTAATTGAGCTCATTTCCCTTCAAGGGTTCCCCCCCCTCGTTTTTTCTGCCGGTGTCCCTGTAAGGCACAGAGGCTTTTGTTGGGGTGCGTGTCGAGAATTTTCTTCATGTTGTAAGCATAATGCCCTGCTTCTTTTCCTTTCAATGAAGTTGGCAATAACTGCTGATCATCACTGAGATTCACTATTCCGTTAGGGTTTGCAATATGCTGAAATTCTAACTCAGATCAAACCCTGGTGGTCAAACCCAGGGTCCCTGGGCTACGTCTCCAACCCCATCAATGAGTGTCTAAAAGTGTTATTATGAACTCACAGATTTAAACATATTTTACAGCACTGGAGCGGTTACTTGACTCAAACTTCTTTTTTTTTTTCTCTCTCTGCCCGCATGTCCACCTGCAAGCCAGAAGAGGGCACCAGATCTCATTACAGATGGTTGTGAGCCACCATGTGGTTGCTGGGAATTGAACTCCAGGACCTTTGGAAGAGCAGCCAGTGCTCTTAACCTCTGAGCCATCTCTCCAGTCCCCTTTACTCAAACTTTTCTATCTATGGCCATTGGGCGGCACTTGATGTTGCCTACTGAATCCACCTAAAATGCCCAGATGTCTCATGAGACTGTGAACAAGGCCTTGGCCTGATTGCTAGGGCCTTTCTATCAGGTACACAGCAGCAGAGGAGAAGCCAGTGACTGGAGAAAGTCTCCTGCCAGTTTCTCCCAGCTAGTTCATCAAGTTTCTCCTCTGCCCAGACTCTTTCATCTCCTTTGAGGTGAACTAGAACTCCACCTGCTGAGGCTCTGGGTTGACTCTCAGCCTCCCTGACAGTCCCATCGCTGATCTCACCCCTGCCTCCTCCCCTGCCCATCTGCTCTCACTCATATTATTCCTAACAAGCTGATACAGTGGCCATCAAGTTGGAGGCTCTGTTTTAGCCGAGCCGAATTTTCTGCCTTGGCATTTAATTACCTGTTCAACAATTGATGCCAGGCGCCCTAGTGCCAGGCCACACTCATCGCCCCTGGTCACCACGGCGCTGCCGAGTTTCACCACAATTCTCTTGGCATGCTTCAGCTCACTTCGGTGGGCAAAGGGCTTGCCATGGGCACGACTGAGGGGTACTGTGATAAAGGGGATGTTGCTCCAAGAACGAACATGTCTGACAGCTGAAGGCTGGACGCGATCTGTATATCCCAAAGTCACAGGCAAAAAAAATCAGAGAGACACAATATAAATTTACAATGAAATGATTCAGGCAAAACATTAACCAGCTTGGCTACCCAAAACAGCTGAGCTAGTGCACTGTATCTCTAGCTCTTAAATACCTTAAATTCCTTTGTGGTTTTGCTTTTTGTCAGGGGTCTCAATATGTAGCCCAGGCTCGGCTCAAGCTCACAATCCTCCTGCCTCAGCACCCCCAATGCTAGGATTACATGCTGGTCACCATGCAGAGCACACACACAGATCTTAGAAAGACCATTTCAGACAATCATACTGCAGAGTCCCCTCTTCTGTTATATAGATAGCTACTCCTTCAAGTGACTATGTTTCAGGTTACAGAAATTCAAAGAACATAGTCTGGCTTTCTTGCAATAGATTTGCAGCCTAGCACGGGGCAGAGACGTTCACTGAGGCACCATCTGGGATACAGAAGCTGTAGCATCCTTACTGGATCCACCATACCGTGGGACATCCCGGGGACTGAAGCGCTGGTGTGCTTACGGCTGGAACCGTTTGCCTTCTCCAGGCTAACGAACACAGCTGCCCTGCCTCAATCTTCAGGACATTTCTCTAAGTAACATGAGTGCCTCCACCTAATATGAAAGTTGTATACTTGTGTGGCCTAACAGGGTGGTGGAAAGACAGACTTACACCCCTGGGGTGGGGACAGACCTGGATCATCAGTGGCTTTTACAGAACCCTGAGCGCCAAGTATCACGCGACCCTTCGGCAGCTGTCAGGACCAGGGCCCCTGGCCGTCTGTCTACCCTATCTATTGCAGGGGACTTCTTGCCTTGGGAGTATGGGGCGTGACGGCCTGATAGAGTACCTCAGGGGCACAATTAGAAACTAGTGTGCCAGTCCATGTGGTGAGACGGCTAGCTAGCATGGAGAAGGCTTATGATCGGCACAGTCTCTATCAGCAGAGCCTGATAAAGCCTGACTTAAGCCAAGCAGCCAAGGGTCGGTCTGCTTGCAGGGAACTGGGTCGCGGCAGATTATGGCACACAAGGTTCACGAGGGGGTCACAGCTATCAGCAAGGTTTAAAAGCAGATAAGAACTGGGTGAGTTCAATGGGGGCATTCAAGGTGAGTTTCAAGGGATTCAGGACTTGGGAGTTTCCTGTTGAGCAGAATCGTTTTATCTTCCACACCTGGAATGACCCTACCATTCCTTTTTTTTTTTTTTTTTTCTTTTTGAGTTAGGGTCTCAGTAGCTCAGGCTAGCCTCAAATCTACCAGGTCACCAGAGCTGGCTCTGAATTCCTGATCTCCCTGTTTCTGCATTTTGAGTGCTGGGAATATAATCGTACACTACTATGCCTGTCTGCTAGGGGAATTTTTTATGTCCTATAGTTTATTTTACTATTTAAGGTTTGTATTGGGGACTGTTATGATTGGACCTTGAATCCATTCATTGGTCATGTGGTACAAGCCTGGGTTGCCAGCATACAGAGATACTGGAAGATGGTGCAATCTTTAGGGGTAGGACCTGGTGGAAGGTAAGGTTACTGGTGGTGTGTCCTTGAAGGGCCTACTATGACCCTTGCCCCTGCGCCTTCCAGCTGCCGCATGGTAAACCGTCTTCTCTGTCATGCACCCGTGAGTGAGGCACTGCCTTACCGCAGGCCAAAGGGAAACAAACCCTAACCCTACCCATGAGCCCCAGTGACCATGCACAGAGGCTGCAGCATCTGAAACCACAACCTGAGATAATTCTTTCCTTATTTCAAGTCCATTTTTCTCAAGTATTTTGTCATGGTGATGAAAAGCAGACTAGGCTGGAGAGGTGGCTCAGAGGTTAAAAACACTGCCTGCTCTTCCAAAGGTCCTCAGTTCAAGTCTCAGCAACCACATGGTGGCTTATAACCATCTGTAATGAGATCTGCTGTCCCCTTCTGGAGTGCAGGTGTACATGCAGGCAGAGTACTGTATACATAATAAATAAAATAAAAATCTTAAAAAACAAACAAATGAAAAAAAAAAAAAAAAAAGCAGACTAACACATGGATTGCAAAGGCCTTGATTAAGTAGGAAAACCTCAAGCTTCCAGGTGTTCTTCCTCGATTTCTAAGAAATCCTTACCTTCAGGGCACCAAAGAAAATCAGTTTCTCTAGAGAAAGTTCACAGGGCAGTGACAAGTGCGTTTATGTGCGCGTATGTGGTGCAGTGGGTACGGAAGGGCTGCCCATATTCACACTGTGCTGTGGATAGACACAAAAGAACACCACGCCCTTTAGAGTTTCTCCTTGGAGTAGGAGAAGTTTAGCAATCAATGAGGCCGCCAGAGGTGCTTCAGGAAGAGATCTTGATTCTAAGTCTCTCTCTCTCTGGCCTTTTGCTTCCTTCTCTTTTTCTCTGAATACCTTGTGAGGTGGTTTGAATGGGAAATGTCCCCTATAGGCCTCCATGTGATTTCAGGTCGTCGGCTCTGCTGGAGAAAGTGATGTCACTGGACTTTGAGGCCTTAGAATCCCACCTACTTCCTGTCCTCCCTCTCTGCCTCCTGTATGTGGATAAGAGGTAATCAGCCAGCCCCCTGTTAGGGCCAGCAAGCCATGATTTCTCTGCCTTTAAGGATTTAAGGCCTCTGGAAACATAAGCCAAAATAAACCCTTCTTCCTAAACGTTGCCTTCGGCCCCGGTATCTCACCACAGCAAAAGCCTTTTTTTTTTTTTTTTTTAAAGATTTATTTATTTTATTGTATAGTGTTCTGCATGCCTGAAGAGGACACCAAATCACATTATAGATGGTTGTGAGCCACTACGTGGATGCCGGGATTTGAACTCAGGGCCTCTGGAAGAGCAGGCTGTGCTCTTAACCTCTGCACCATCTCTCTAGCCCCAAGTCTAGCTCTTCCTATCTCTTGCCTGCTCTTTGGCTTTCTATGCTCAGTTAACCCAGGATTCCAGGATGCAAAAGAAATTTGGTTATAAAAATGAGAAAAGTCAGAAATCCCTCTTTTTATAAATGTGGATAAATCAGCAATAAAAGTGCCAAATAACTGGGCCAGAAGATACAAGTCGGCAATTTTAGTACTCAGAGGGTTAAGGAAGTTTCATGAGTTGGTGAGATTAAGGCTAGCCAGGCTGGACTACACAGCAAGTTTGAGACCAGCCTGGGCTACCCAGTGAGATCCTTCCTGCCAGTAAATAAATAAATATTTAATAAATAGTGGAATTGTGCACACTAATCACATGTACCACATGACTACCCTGTATAGATTTCCTCAGGCATTTTTTCACAGCAACAGAAAATACGTCAACAATCATCATGATCACGATCTTACAGACCTTTTATGAGTGAAGACTGATGATTACACTTTAGCTATTATCCCCGTTTTATAAATAAGGAAGCTTAGGCCAGGACCTATTTACCAACATTATCAGGTTGTACTTTGCAGCTTCTCCCATCAGTAGGTGGATAGCCTGCCTGAGGGAGGGAGACTACCTGGAACTTAGGGAAAAATAAGACAGGAGAAAAATTTTAGGATGGATATATATTCCCTCACCCCCTTCCCTCTCGTATTTGGACTTAGTTCTAAAGGAAAACTCATAAAAAGAAAAACCATTAAGTTTGATCACATCAAAATAAAAAGCTGTCCTCTGTGAGAGACCCTGTCAAAAGAATGAAAGGCTCTTCAATGAACTAGGAGGAAACGTTTGCAAGTCATATATCTCGCCAAGGAAGAGTACCTACAAGACAGAAAGAATTTTCTAGGTTTGACAGGAGAAAATAAAATGCTCCAATTAAAAATGAGCAAAATATAAAAACAGAGGCTAGGAAAGGAAGAGCACTCACTTGTACTGAAAATTGAAGGATCGGAGTTCAAATCCCCAAAACCCATGCAAAACTCTGGGCAAGGCTGTGTGTGAATGCTTATTATCCCAGCATCACACACTTCCAAGACTTTGCTGGCCAGCCAGCCTACCCTACAGGATGAGCTTCTGGTTCAGTGAGAGACCTGTCTCAAGGCAGTAAGGCAGAAAGTGATAGAAGTGGACATTTGGTGTCCTCCCCTGTTCTCTGCATTTGTGTGCATGAACACATGTAACACACACACACACACACACACACACACACACACACACACACACTACAAATATTTCAGTAAAGAGACTATTCAGCAAACAAGCACACAAAAAAGCCATTTGACATCATTAGTCACTGGTGACAAGCAATGTAAAGCTACCATGTGGTATCATTACATTACACCATGTACCAAAATCCGAAGGTAAAAATGCAGAAGTGGATGAATCATGTACTGTTAGGGGAAGGGTAAAATGCTTTAGTTACTCTACAAAAACAGCTGGGCAAGTCCTACAAAACTACAAACACAGGGCTGGAGAGATGGCTCAGTGGTTAAGAGCATTAACTTACTGCTCTTTCAGTGGACCCAGGTTCAACTCCCAGCATCCGTATTAGGCCGATCACACCTGCCTGTAACTCCAGTTCCTGCATGCATACAGTTCAAACTTCATGCAGGCACAGATACATACAGATAAATAAAAGTAAATAAATAAATCTTAAAAAAAAAAACCTCAACTATGTACCTGGTAAAACTACCATGGTCCAATAATTGCACTCTTGGGCATTTATCCCAGAGAAATGAAGAACCATGTTCATATAAAATCCTTCAAATGAATGTTCCAAATGGCTTTATTCATACCCTCTTCACATACTCAAGAGGTCCAAGCCCAAGGACATCTGTACCATTCATGATGGTTCCCTCTCACATTAACTACTACTCAGATCTGGCTCTGGGGAAATCATGCTAATAGGAAAAACAAACAAACAAACAAACAAACAAACATGGAGAAAAGCAACCCAGATAATCCAAGTCACACACCAGATGATTCTGTTTACATAGCATTCTTCAAATGGGAAAAAAAAAATTAAACATAGAAGAGATTAGTGCTGGCCAAGGGTTAGGGATAAGGGAGAGAAGATAGTGATAAAAATTAAACATGAACATAAAGGTCTGGTGGCCTATCTTCACTGTACTAATGCTTGTACCCTATGGGAAGCACTAAAATTGGGTAAAGGATATAAGGGATTGCTCAGTATAGTAAGGGTAAAGATGTTGAAATTAAATACTTAATTGCAGCAGCAACAACAAGAAGAGTCAAACTAACTTGTACACATTTTGGGATGGATGACTTAAAAAAAAACCCACATTATTGACAAAAATAAGTATTCGGAGCATCCCACTAGCAGGCAGCCTCCTACATACTTCTGCCTGTTCCCCATCCTCCCCCTTTAAACCTGGTCTGCGATACAGTTTGACCACCACCCTTCCCACAAACACATCCAAGGCACATACGGGATCTGGGCACGGCCATGGACTGGACCCAGGGCAGAAGACGTTGGCTGAAAGGCTGGAACCCAGAGCGATGCATGTGTCTCAACATGTTGCGATGTAGTCACAAATCCAAACACCTGTCGGAAGAACTGTTTTAAAGGGGAGATCATGAGAAATGCTAGACAACTCACTGCAAGCCCCTCGACATCTTCTCTTAAAGCAAAACTATGACCCTCTGGGTTTAAAGTCTGCCTGCTACCATCTCCCACCGGAAGGAAGACGTCGGCTTGATTCTTGCCGGCACAAGAGAGGAAAGGCCAGGCCAGGCGCTACAGCCAAAGTCCTCCTTCCGGCTGCCACGGGAATCTAAGGTAACTTCTGCATCTCTAGAGGGCAGAGAGGTTAATGCTTGCAAACGGCTGGCATTTTACTGTACTGTTGTATATATGTATGAGAAAGAGAGTGGGCGAGTAAGTGCTCAGTAGTGAGGATATGGTGGTTATGAAAATGTTCTCATCCAGGGTCACACCTAAGGTTTTCGACAAAGAATATTACACACATATGAACATACACATAGGAAAACACAGTAGGGGACTCCTTCCTGAAAGCACACGGTCGAGACATTCATTATTGAGTGCTAATGCTGTAAGGTCATCACTGTTGTTTCACAAGTGGCCTCCCTTAAACTTGTGTTCCACTGACTGACTGGTAGATGTATTCCAAATCCTTTCCGAGTGTGTGTGTGTGTGTGTGTGTGTGTGTGTGTGTGTGCACGCGCGTGCGCGTGCGGGTGGTCAGGGATACCTGCAAATGTGGAGGTCAGAGGTTGATCCAGGTGTGTGGCTCTATCTCTGCCCACTACATATTTTGAGATTAAGTCCCTCAGTGCACCTGGAGCTTGCTGGCCAGTGAGCTTGCATCTGTTTGTCTCCTTCATCCACTCTGGGGTTCAGAGGCACACCACTACACCCAGATTTTTCATGGGAGCTGCTAGATCCCTGAACGGGGGGGGGGGGGGTCTTTATGCTTGTAATTTACCCATTAGACCACTTCCCAAATCTCTTCTTCAGTGTGCCTCAAAAAAATTAGCATTTGAGCTGGGCACAGTGGCACACAACTATAATCCCAGCACTCAGGAAGGTAGAGGCAGGCAGATGACCGTGAGTTCGAGGCCAGCCTGATCTACAAAGTGAGTCCAGGACAGCCAGGGCTACACAGGGACAGCAAAGAAAAGCAAGAAGTGGAAGTATTCATGTTCAAAAATCACAGAAATGTTGAGAGAAGAGCGTGTGGCAGCAAGTAGATAACTGAACAAGGTAAGTGCTGGCTTTGCTGACTTCAGTGTCTGTACAATACTGACGCATGCTGTGGGTTGATGGTCTGTGTCCAACGCTCAAATTAATCCCTTCAATAAAGGCTACTAAACAATTATTTACACACGTTCTCCAAAGTACCTATAAAGAGCCAATAGGGACATAATTCTAGTGTCCCCTTTGTAACATCTTCCCAGCAACTCCAAAGTCGGACATGATGCTCTGGGTGAGCTGGTTCAAATATTATTGTAACTCTCCCCAAATGGGCTATAAACTTCCATTTTG
Organism: Acomys percivali; assembly: GCA_907169655.1. NCBI lineage: Eukaryota > Metazoa > Chordata > Mammalia > Rodentia > Muridae > Acomys > Acomys percivali. The sequence continues at coordinate 58,395,679 of OU015757.1, forward strand.
GCACATAGTACACAGGATGGGGACCACAAGTCTAGACTAGCTAGGTTTAAGTGTTAGCTCTGTCCTTGACTGGGGTATGCCTTTTAGAGGTTTACTTAAACTTTGTAAGCCTCAATAGCTCTATTTCCTCATCTGTAAACCAGGGGTAATAGAAGTTAACACAGCAAGAGATCACTGTGGGAGTTGGACAAGCAAGGCAAGGAAAGCGCCTGGGTACACAGATAAGGTATCTGTCTCCTTTTGTCTTTTTAAAAAGGCACTGGCAAGCCTTAACCTTTACACGTCTTACTTCCTTCAGGGAAACAAAAAGGTCAAAAGAGCCACTGATGGATGGCTGAGCATGATGGCATACACCTGTGATCCCAGGACTTAGAGGAGGTAGAGGCAAAAAGATCAGAAACCCCAAGTCATTCTCAGCACACTGCCAGTTCTAGGCCAGCCTGAGCCACCTAAGACCCTGTCTCAAAGAGATTCTGATCTGATCAGACGCATGTATGTAGATTGTTTATCTCTTGTCCAAGTGCAGCGAGCTCTGAATGTTTGAGATTGGTTAAGCTACTATGTCTTCCCTTGTATCTCTTGTGTCTCTGTCCCTGGGTGGGAGGTAGCCCATCCCTTCACTGCAAAGGACTGCTCAACCTGCCAGTTTATTGTGACAGCAAAACAGACAAGTGATACAAAAGCCCAATGCGTATCTGTGCAGACTCTGTTATGGAGAGAGGTCTTTGTATTTTAACTCTCAAGTGCCTACACACATCTACACGGAAAGCTCTGTCTTATCTCACTTAGAGAAGTGAACTTCAGTCTCAACAAACCACCCAGAAAACACATGCTGAGTTCATGGTTCACTACTTAACAAAAAGACAAAAGCCCAAAGATAAAAAAATGTCTCTGCTTCAGAGGGTGGGGGAATAATGCTGGGTGTGTGTGTGGGGAGTGTGGGGTGAAAAATCTGAATGCACCTCTAACAGTGCCAGGGGATAATTATTACACGGGGGTGGGGGGCGGGGGTAGGCTTTGGGGGTAAACCTGGCTGCAGGGAGGATCACCTATGAACAGGCTCCATATGTCAGTGTGCGAGCCACAGAGACCAGGCCGGGGGGTGGGGGTGCACCGGAGACTCGTTCATTACACACCAGGTGTATCGGTGCTGGGGTCCTGGAAGCTGATTCCGTACCTGGGTGGGAAAGGGGCTGCAGGGTCTTCCGGCCTCCGACTGGCCGCCTACTCAAAAGATCTCCAAAGATCTCCTATGCCCGGCACAGGGAACAGTGCACGAGCATCTCAGTGCACCTAGGCACCGGCACCGCCACCACCCGCTGCCGGCCCCCACGTCCACGCCCCTCTGGGCCCCGGGCTGCACCCCGATTCTTCCCCATACCCCGCGCGCACCCTCACCTAGTGCTGCCAGGTCACCTACCTGCTAGCCGCCAGCCTCGGCCCCGGCCCACTCTACGCTCGGGCCGCCCTCTCCTCCGCCTTTTCTTCCGTCTACGTCCCAGCTCTCCGGCGTTGCGTCAGCCGCGTTAGAATGAAGCCCCGCAGCGCCGCTGACGTTAGGCGACCGGTCCGACACGAGCTACGCTGTGGCAACGGCGCAGGCGCTTCTGAGAATCGCGCCCACACTCCACGTGGCGGCACCCCCTCCCACCCCCAAGCTCCGCGCCAGTAGAGTATAGGGGCGGGGCTCCGGGTACCCAGACAGGAGCCGGCCCAGGCGGCTTCCCAGCGAGGTAGAGAAGGGGCTGGCTCCCACTTGCTGATGGATTTCATACGGCGAGTTTGACAGCCGATCATCTATATGTCAGGCTCACCTAAGAAATAGATTGGATCAACTAAGAACCTCCCACCCCGAATAAACTGACTATTGAAAAAAATTTGGCACCATGATAAAAATAAGTTGGTAGCAAGTTATCTGAAAATAAAAGCGCAAGTGTTTTCAGCAAAGGCTGTGAAACGAATACTGCATTTTAAAACGGTGTGTTTAATCTCTGATCACTGATTATTCCAAAACTGAATGCATAAAGAGCTTGGACTGGCGTCTCTGTTCTCCTCCCATAGCACCATTGCACACAGGCCATTGTCTAGAGGCCAGCTGCAGTTAGAAGTCGGTGCTTTGCGCTTTTGTAGTCCTGGCAACGCTGCTAAAGCCTAACCAGTCATTCTCTCATTCACTAAAGAGGACTTACTCACGCCATGGTGTAGGGTTATGGGGAAGAGAGGCCTAAAAGGAGGTTTCAGGTCAGGAGAGCTCCACCCTCATGGATGATGGGGTTTGCAGAATCAATTTCTCCTCCCGTTATTCAGCCATATGAAGGCACTCCTGCGCTGTACTGCAGTGTGCCTTGTAAGCAGAAACTAGGAAGCTGATATCACGACAGGGTTCTGAAGTCCAGTGGAGATCTTGAACTTCCCGGCCTCCGGAACCGTGAGGAAAAAAAAAAAAAAAAAAACCAGAAACAAAGCAAAACAAAACCCCAACTACCCAGACTTCGGTATTCGGATAGAGCTCTACAAAACGAAACTGCCTCAGATATATGTGAGGCATTTTCTAGATGGGGAGTGAGGCATTGGTCGGCTCAGTTTCCACATGAGAGAGAGATGTGCAGCTCATTACAAACCAATGCGATGAACGTGCAAGGGTGACTGAGAGATGGGGACAGCTTTAAAGAAAACTGTCATTTGGACGCTCGTGAAGGACAAGTTTACTGAAAAGACGGTGATGGAATATTCAAGGGCTCTTTGAAAATAGGGCTGATGTAACAGGTCCCGAGAGTTTAGTAGGCCCAAAGACCTTGGCACAACTGACTCCATGATGGATGTGCCATTCAGGCTGTAAAACACAAGTGTGTAGCTAGTACTACCTGCCAAAACTAAAAGACCTAACCCATCAAAGCCTATAGTTCCAAGAAAGACTCTAAATGTACTAACCTTGGTTTTTGGCTTCTGCAGTTCCGCTTCAGGCTAACTGTTCTTGTTAGCTGAAGTATGTCAACCCAGAATATGGTTTTTGTGCTTAAAAGCTCATGCTGAGAAAGGCTCTGGGCTACCCTGAACACCCAGTATAGTAGCTGGCCAGCTAATAAAGACTTCCCATTGGCTTAAACCCATGTCTCAGCAGTCTTCTCCGGTGGAGACCTCCTAACAGATGACAAGAGATCTCTGGCTGGGAGCCCACCATTCAAAGGTGTGCTGTGCTAAAGATTTTTGAATCTTGTGAGTCACCAAGTGAGTAAATTCAAACTTTTAAGGCCCTGGAATGGTATGATCATGTTTTTGTGTTAGAAATTGGTAAAGAGGTGTAGAAGGCAGGAGGTTGGTTAGCTTACAGCAAAACTCCAAGGAAGAAATGCTGGGTAGACAAAAGGCTCCAGCAGGGGGCGTGGGGGCGGAGTGAAAGGTGCGCGCGCACTGCACTCCGTGACTGCTAGGGGGAGCATTAGATGAGGAGAGCTGTGCTTTGGGGAAGGAGTGTCAGCACTGTCAGGAGTTAAGTTTTGAGTATGTTGTGGGGGTGGGGGTGGGGGTGGGGTTGCAGTGGGGTTGGGGGTGGGGGTCTGGATTCAAGAGAAACAAAACAGCAGGAACTGGTTAGATCTGGTACATGGGCTTCCCAAAAAACTTCTCATGTACTTACGGCACTGTGGGTGAAGCTAGACCAGGGACCAGGGCTCTCTGAAAATTAGAAGGTAGATTATGATTCTTCAGTTTACCCACATATCACGGTAGTTGCCAGTCTACCTTCTCTCCTAGGGAGCAAGCCTCTCAGAGCAGAAGAGTATATTACTAGAATATAAAGAGATACTTTGTAAGTATTTGAGGAGTGGATAAATTTGATTTCTTTAGGTTTTTGAAATTTTCAGATTTCTCAAAAAGTTCATTGGAACTGACGACCCTCAGTGATGAGAAAAGAAAAGATATTGGGTGGTTAACAACATCCTTGTTAAGCTAGGACATACCTGCAACTCCAGCATTCCAGAGGCAGAGGTCAGAGGATTAAGACTGTAGCCAGCCTGGGCTACATACATAGTGAGTTCCAGGTCAGCCTGGGCTACATACATAGTGAGATCTAGGTCAGCCTGGGCTCTGCAACAACATCCTATCTAAAAGTGTCTCAAAGAATCAAACACGAAAATCTTTAACATCCTACCTTTTTGATTATTTTTAAATTATACTTATGGGCTGGAGAGATGGCTTAAAGGTTAAGAGCACTGACTGTTCTTCTGAGGTCCTGAGTTCAATTCCCAGCAACCACATGATGGCTCACAACCATCTGTCATGTGATTTGATGCCTTTTTCTGGCCTGCAGGAGTGCTTGTAGGCAGAACACTGTATATGTGATAAAAAATATTTTTAAAAATTATACTTCTCATCTATTTTGCCACTAATATTCTACTTTGCTACTATGGAGAAAGGGGTGGGTTAGGTGATTGCAGATAAAGGAAAATTCAAATCCTAGGCACATAGCTTGTTTGTCTCTCTCTTTAAAAAAAGATTTATTTATTTTATTTATTGTATATGAGTGCCTTATCTACTGAAGAGGGCATCAGATCACATTATGAATGGTTGTGAGCCACCATGTGGTTGCTGGGAATTGAACGCAGGACCTCTGAAAGAGCAGGTGACGCTCTTAACCACTGAGCCATCTCTCCAGCCCTGTTTGTCTTTCTATGGAAATCAAGGAAGTAATTCAGCCATAGTATCTTTCCCATATATGAAACAAATACTCCTTTTTTGGCTGGGGGTAACTTCTGTCTTAGCAAATGGGAATAAGGCTGAACATGACCAGGAGTCACGAAGGAAGCCTGTGTTTAGAACAGGGCCTCTCACACTGTAGCCCTGGAACTTGTTGTTCTTGACTGATTGGTTGAGAGACATGGGAGAGGCGGGACATGCCATAGAGCGTAAGGAGGTCAGACCTTGCGGAAGTTGCTTCTTTGCCTCTACCGTGTGGGTTCTTGGAATTGAACTCAGCTCCTCAGATGTGGCAGCAAGCACCTTTACCTGCTGAGCTATTCAACTGGCCCAGGGACTCGCTGTGTGGACCGGGCTGACTTTGCTTCCTAAACACTGGGATTACAGACTTAGGCTACCGCCACCACCGTGCTTGATTTTCAGAGGAATGTATCTTCAGGTGCCAGACTTAATTGTCTTTCTTTGCCTTCTTCTTTGAGGGGTAGGGTGGGGATTGGCAAGGACTGATTCTGGAGCTCAGGCTGCCTTGGGCTCAGGTGGGGATTAGAAGCAAGGACTACCATATTCAGACTTTAAAGTAGCCCCAAATTGTGAATTATGAAGAGCAGATACGCATCCCAATAAAGCAATTTCCTGGGGGAGTAATTCAGTCTCCCAGGGAAATAGGGAAATCTAGGTCTCCCAAGAGACAAGAAGAAACCGGAACATTAGGAACCTATGCTTTCCTCCACTCCTGAGGAGATCACCCAGCCTCCACTCACTCCTCACATTCTCTGAAAATAGTCTTCCCATTAGTGCCTCTGAAGCCAAATGTGAGGGTTGTGGAAAATGTTGGCAGTTGTACATAAATAGAGGAAGGTTTCTTAACACACGGGTAGCCAAATGCTAATTCAAACTTGAACAATGAGGTGCTTGGCAGGGCCCACTTTGTGTCGCATTGTGAGATTCGTCACCTTAGTTCTCACACATGTATACTGAACACTGTGAATGCATCATGTCACCAACACCAATGGATGATTCTGCAACTCAGTTTCCAGGCCACCTCATGTTACGAACCGCAGCATTTTGACTGTACATACGAAGTTTTCTGCTCTTATAGAAAGGTAGTGATTTAGTTGTGGAAAACTTAATTTCCTCCCTGCTGTTCCTCTGAATTAACAAATCTTTCAGCTGTATGACATTAGAATTTTTGGTTTTAAATATGTGATGAAAAATGGTTTTCCCAGACCTAAAATAGTCTGGTAGTTAAGTGTCATTCCAGATGGGCAGGCTTGGTCTCACTTCCAAACTCCTGAGAAAGAAAACTTGCCTGGCCTACTGTGTGATTCTAGGACTCCATGCTTGAACCAGGCAGCTGAGGTAGGGGCTGGAGGCCTGTGTGTCAAGTGAACAGAGGCTCTGCCCACACCTTAGCACAGTGAGTCATGGGTACGCTCCGAGAAGGGGTACACATAGTCAGGAGTCAGCAATGACCAACAAGCACTGTGGCCACACTGTATACTTCATAGGTTCATAAGTGAGGGAGCACGCCACAAATACCAGGAAAACAAAACAAAAATTCCCAAACGAATAAAAAACAGAAGAAATCTGTGATCCTCCTGCAGGTATGTGCTACCACACTCAACTAAAATACAGGCTTTCTTTTCCTTCCTTTTTTAGAGATTTATTTTATGTATGAGTGTTTTATCTGTATGTACACCTGCAGGCCAGAAGAGGGCATCAGATCACATTATAGATGGTAGTGAGCCATCATGTGGTTTCTGGGACTTGAACTCAGGACCTCTGGAGGAGCAGATAGTGCTCTTAACCACTGGCTATCTCTCCAGGCCCCAGATTTCTTTCTTTCTTTCTTTCTTTCTTTCTTTCTTTCTTTCTTTCTTT
>OU015757.1:58402264-58430598 GCA_907169655.1 Acomys percivali
TTTCTTTCTTTCTTTCTTTCTTTCTTTCTTTCTTTCTTTCTTTCTTTCTTTCTTTCTTTCTTTCTTTCTTTCTTTCTTTTCAGATTTCTTTTTCTAATTGTTTATTTATTACAAAAGAGTCTCACAGCCCCTGTCTCCTGGTTCTTCTCCACAGGTGAACCAGAACCTCCAGCCACAGGGCTCAGTCAGGATTTTATCTTAGAGAACCCCAACAGATCACGAAGAGACAAGAACTTGGGAGCGATTCTAGACAGGCCTGAGATGTTGAACAGACAAACCCATCAACAGAAAAGGCGCCACAATGGATGCCCAGCTTCGGCGTGGGAATAAGCATCTGCACCAAGGAGAACAGAGGGAGAGGGACTGATTCTGGAAAAGAACCCGTAGTTTGCTCCAAGTGGACTGGGTGGCAGCTAGCCCACAGCTTAGGATAAATTGTCACACCAGGCTAGTAACCTCTAAGCTCAAGCCTGAAGACCACAGGTCCTCGGTCCTCTAATACCTAGTGGCCGGAGTGACTGTGCCTGGGAGCCAAGGCTGCTTAGCTAGATAACATCTGGGGAACAGACTCTGCTAAAAACTGTGCTGCCAGCTCCCCCACACTCCTGACTGCCCTGTGCAGGGGTCTCTGGCTTGGTAGTAACTGTGGCAGGAATTTTGCCCTTTTCAGAGAAACTAGCTACTACTTGCTAAGGACTCTGGAATGGAACAAAATGAGAAAGCAGCTGGAGACGGTGTACACAGTTGGCATCTTTCGTTCCTGAAGCGGAATTATAACTAAGTGTTTTATTAAAAGATTTTTTTGTGTGTGTGGGGAAGCCAAGTGGTGGTGGCACTCAGGAGGCAGAGGCAGGCAGATCTCCATGAGTTCAAGGCCAGCCTGGTTTACAGATTGAGTTCCAGGACAGCCAGGGCTCTAGAAACCTTGCCTTGAAATAAACAACTCCCCCTCCCCACAAACCAAACCAAACCAAACACCAAAAATCAACCAAACAAATAAACCCAATCTGAGTTTGTGAGCATTAATAACCTCCAACCCTCTCTGCCTGGCTTTCAAATCCCCACACAGTGAGCTCCCATCCCTGCTTAATCCATTGGGTCTTTTTCCTATGATTGGTTTAGTCCATAGAAATACCTGGGCCTCCCCTCAGGTTGTCCCAGATTCCCAGGTCACTTCCCCAGACCATTCACTTCCCTGCAGATTTTGATGTTTGTGCCAACCTCATTGTGTGGTCAAAACTCACCCCTCAAGAATGTATGCCACACTGACTGTCGTCTCCAGTCATACGTACTGCTCAGAGGGGGAAGGTGCCTTAGAATTTCATGTTTCACATGTTTTCACTGAAGTTATTCTTTTACATCTTAACTCTCCATATTCACTGACTTATTCCAGGCTTAATTTTAATCATTAAAATAATTAGATTTAATGTCATTTCTTCCATCAAAAACTTGCCTTAATTAAAAGGACAGCATGAGTCTTTAAGTTTCAAGTTTTCTACTATAATTCTCAACCAATTTGTCTTCCCTCAAGAATAGGAAAAGTTGTTGGGGACAGGCTACATGGCCAATGTTCAGCCATCTTGTCAGAACCTAGGTTCCTATTTCTCCAGAAGTCTGCCATTCACCAGAAACTAGCTGACCTTCTCGTAGGTCAGCAGTTAGACACCTGTTGTGGTTTATTGTGGGTGCTGGTCATTCCAGACCCCCAGCTACTCCTTTTCCGGTGGGACTACTGATAAGATCAGATTAAAGGCCAGCTGCCTGTGAGCAGCAGTTCCAGGAGCTTTTTCCTGACTAACCAGATCCTTCACGACTTTCCTGGAATTTCTCTCCTGCAATTAGCAGCTGTAAAGGTAGATACCTACCTGCTGGAAAGTTAGGTATCCATAGCAACCCTTGCTTACGCAAATACCCATGCCTCTGTGCCTACATAAACTCTGTGAAAATTTTCAATAAACGAGGTTTGAACAGAATGCCGACTTGTCCCCTTCTTTGTGTCTAGTGTTGTGTCTCTATACAGGAAAATTTTCCTCCCGAGCGTTAGTCGAACCCTGGCGGTCTGGGGCAAAAAGTCTGTGTGCATGTTACTGTCTGTGGACTGGCCAGGCAGTCAAGATTTGGTGTGAGCTACCAATGCCTTATCCTTAAAGAAACAGGCTTCAAATAGATGTCATGGACATAAACTTGGACTAAAGGAAGAGAATTTCCCCAGAAAGGAAACAGAGTCCCCTGATTTGAATACTACTATACAGTTTATGAGAGTCCCCACTCCTCTTTAAACTGCACATATATAAAAACGTCCAGGGTGTAGCACAGGGTGTCAATTTCTGCCATGCTGCTGGACTTGGTACAGTGGAGTTCTCGGTCACTTTTATTACCCCACACGACAAAGTAGGGAAGGACAGAAAGGATGTGTGGGGTCGTTTGCTAGTGAGCAAAGGAGATGGGATTCCGTTCACTTAGGAATGAGCAGGAAGAACTACGTTCCTAACTCAGGTCTGGGCAAAGGGTGTGGCAACGTCTTGGCAACAGAGCCAGACAAAATACAGAGCCAGCAGTTTCCTGGCTTGAGTTACCAGCGCTAATGCAGGGGCCAGCCATTCTGCATTCACTCTGGGTGATGGCAGGAGCATGTGCCTGCGAGCAGCTGGGCACATCTCGCAAACCTTCAGGGGGACAAAAGGCAATGTGAAGGGACGGAGGCTCTTGGCCTGCCCAGCTTTACAAGCAGAGAATCCAGTATGTACCCAGAGGCCCTCAGAGCCCTAAGCAGAACGCCATGATGATGGAATATTGTAATCACTTTCCTGGAGTGCCATCTTCAATTTATAAAGATTCCTGGCTGGGCACGGTGGCTCACACCTTTAATCCCAGCACTTTCGAGGCAAAGGCAGGGGGAATCTCTGAGGTGGAGGCCAGCCTGGTCTACACTGGGAGTTCTAGGTTAGCCAAGGCTACATAGTGAGTAAACAGAGTCCCTTTAGTTAGGTTCTGTTTCCATGAGTACGTGAGGACCTGTCCTGCCAGGATCAGTAGGCTGCCTTAGAGTTTCCCATGGGGGAAAAACAAAACCTGAGTATTTTCTTTCTTCACTTGGTCTGTGAGCTAAGAGTTCCAAGTAGAAAGATGCACAGGATGAGGATGAGACAGGCTGAGTCCTTCTGAGCACTGGCCCCTCTGCTGAATGCCACTTTGAAGGGAAAGAAGAAATCAAATGGCAGTTTCCAGTCCGTTTGAGGTTGATCCCTTGGTGGCTCTGGCTTCTGAGTAATATCCACAAAGCTCACAAGAGTGGTCAAAGATACATCCATCCCTCTCTGGTGCTCCTGCAGGGAGAGAGTCAAGGGTCAGTCAGCTCCTGGTACAATCCATGGAGTCTCACCAGCACTGCTTTCTTTGGATTGAAAGCACATGTACTCTAAGCAAGACACATCTTCCTGAAGGGGTCCAAGAAAGCAAATGCATTTCCAACAACAACACATGACTCCAGAACTTGAACAGGTATACCTAAAGGCTCATTCTCAGAGCTTGGTACACACATTCTTGGAGGGAAGAGACAGGAGGATGGGAAGTCTCAAGTCATCCTTGGCTATAGCAAATTTGAGGCCAGTCTGGGCTATAGAAGATGCTGTTTCAAAAGAGACTTTACTGTCTCCAACTAGGGAGCTGCCTGACAGCAGAAAGGCTAGGTGGCGGAGCCACTGCTATTACATGCTTAGCAGCTCTCCCTTATCAGTGAGGATGGCTGAAATTTCATGGGGGAAAAACCCCCAAAGAATTGGGGAAGGGGGGGCTGACGACAAACACAAAACCCTAACCTCAAATATCAGACTCACAGACTGTTTGATTTTGAAGATTCCCCAGCTGTCCACAATTCAAGTCAAATATAAGGGGTGCTCCAGAGGAAATGACCTGTCAGGCTGACCCCCATATCTAATCTGAGACAGGACTTCTAGATGTGGCTGGACCTGATATCATATTCCTAAATGAATCCCGCTGTTCTGACCGCGTGCTTACCAAGCAAACCCTGGTTCTAACTTGTCAGTAAGTAATTATCTTGTAGAAGCTGGAATGAAGCTCTCCTGTTTTCCTTTTATCACCCTGGTGCACACTCCTGCTCTCTGCTGGAGTTCATTTATTTATTTGTGTTTTTAAAGATTTATTTTTTGCTTTATGGCCGTGAGTGTTTTGGCCTGCACATATGGGTGTATCATGTACACCTGCTATCCAGGAAGGCCAGAAAATGGTGTTGGGTCCCCTAAAATTGGAGCTATTTACAGTTGTGAGTTGCCATATGGGAGTTGGGAATTGAACCTGCATCCTTTAGGAGAGACGGCAGTGCTCTTATCCATACAGCCCTCTCTCCAGCACCTACTGTGGTTTTTTGTTTTGTTTTGTTTTGTTTTTTTGAGACAAGGTTTCTCTGTGTGGCCTTGGCTGTCCTGGACTCGCTTTGTAGACCAGGTTGGCCCCAAACTTACAGTGATCGGCCTGCCTCTGCTTCCCGAGTGCTGGGATTAAAGGCATGTGCCACCATCGCCCGGCCCTGCTGTGGTTCTTGAAAAGATCAAACACCACACTCCAAAAATGTAATTCTGCCTGGAGTCACTCTTCCAGGGGCTTTCCCTACTTGTGGTTTTGAAATGGGTGTAGGGGCAATGCTACCTTAATCTTACGAGCTATATGAACTGTCAGGGCTTCCGTAGAGCAGTCACACCCATCACAGCTTTGGCATAGAACTGAGATGCTCGGCCACATTCATCCAAGGACGGCCTGCCTTGGCTAGGTGGCCCAGGGAATCCAAGAGTCCAACCAGACACTGAAAACTAGCTGAGACTAACCGGGCAAAGAGGATTAGAGTGTGCTTAGCACAGGAAACCTAAGAGCAAGCAATCCATGCTCTTTGGAATTTAATTTATAATAGGGGTTTCTGTTAGAACCTTAACGTTGTCCCCAGGAACTTTAGAATGAATAACAAGGTACATTAATAATTTTGGAATAAAGTGACATCACTGAGAGTGCTATTTAAAGAATGCCCTGAGCTGGCTAGGATGCTCAGAAATATTTCGGAATGGAAAATGGAACAGGGGCCAGCCTGGTCTACAAAGCGAGCTCAGGACAGCCAAGGCTACACAGAGAAACTCTGTCTCAAAAAACCAAAAAAAAAAAAGAAAGAAAGAAAGAAAAGAAAAAAAAAGAACAGGGAGTGAATTTTCAGTTCCAGGCTTCGTGTTCTGACCCACTTCAGGGCCTTCAGGAGGAAAACAAACTGCTAACGGCCTAGTTGTCTAGGAAGGACATTTATGGAACAGAAAAGGGGTAATGGCCTCAGGCGGAAATACCCAAGCCATATCTGCCTCCGCAGTATTTATCAGTAACAAAACTCATTTTTTTCAGTTTCTATGACAGTTAAAGTGTGCATGTGTGCGTGTGCGTCAGAAGACAACTCGTGTGAGTCACTTACATCCCTCCATCATGTGGGTCCCAGAGATGAACCTCACATCATCAGGCTTGGGGGCAGGTGTCTTTTCCTGGGTCCCAAGCTGATATTTTAATGTCTAGTTGTCTGACTCCCTTAAAATTTTTTATCTTAAATTTTTAACAACATATCAACACATATGTATGCGTGAATATATGTGTGTGTGTATACACATATACTTATTTCTGGGGTACAGCGTACCATCTTAAAACATACATACATTAGGGAATGATCAGACCAGGGGAGCTGCCATATTGACCACCCTGACATTCAAACTCTGTGTCTGCCTTCTTTTCATTGATTTCCAAGGTGGATAAAGGTTTGCTTTTATTTATTTATTTATTTATTTATTTATTTATTTATTTATCTATTTATCTATTTATCTATTTATTTATTTATTTATTTATATTGTATGTGCATTGGTGCTTTGCCTGCATGTATGTCTGTATGACAGTGTCAGGTCTTGGAGTTACAGACAGTTGTGAGCTGCCATGTAGGTGATGGGAATTGAACCCGGATCCTTTGGAAGAGCAGTCAGTGCTCTTAACCGCTGGCTGAGCCATCTCTCCAGCTCCAAGGCTTCTCAACCTAGAATTGATTTCCCAGACAGCCATGAGCCCAGGAGGCAACTGTGACACCTGTGTCTACTCAACAGTATAGTTTTGAGCCCTCGGTGGCACTTTGATGGCTAAGAAGTCGCACGTGATAAGCTGCCTGAACAGCTGTCCTTTTAGTCTCACGTGGGGCACACACTCATCAGAGCTGCTAGTGATTAGACTTTCAAGAAGTCTTCAGAACAGCGCATCCATGAAACAGACGCAGAAACTCACTGTCACTGGAATTGGAAGACAATAATCTAAAAAAACACGGGTGGAGGCAGGGTTAACCAAGGAAAGGATGGTCATGTATGAGGAGACAGAAATGCTAATTATTCTCATTTGGTCATTATACCTTGTGTCAAAATCCCATTCTGTATCCCATAAACACATACCATTATTATACTTTAATTAAAACCAAGAAAAGCTTTCACGATTGCTGAAGGCTTGGAGTAAATGCAGTCCTGAAGACTGTTCAGTTAAAAGGGATGGAACTGTACTCACCAGGTCATTACATAATACTGAATGATGCTGACCACTTAGGTTTTTGGGTTTTTTTGTTTGTTTTTTTAGTTTTTTGAGACAGGGTTTCTCTGTGTTATCTTGGCTGTCCTGGACTCGCTTTGTAGACCAGGCTGGCTTCAAACTCACAGTGATCCACCTGCCTCTGCTACTAAGTGCTAGGACTACAGGCATGTGCTACTACCCTTGGCCTGACCCACTTAGCTTTGAGTGCAGTTTTATTACTACACGGAGAACAAGGTTTTAGGTGTGCTCAGTGTACTAAATTGAAATTTAGTTTCTGTATTTGCATTTTAAAGTTACATACGGGAAAAAGTGGAGAACTCATTGTTCGGAGTGTGAGTCACTAAACAATTCCCTCAATTCTGCTCGCCTCGTTTCTTTTATTGAGACCAACAATGACACAGCCACCGCAGCACATTTCTTTTTGCTATGGTTCTGTTATGTGTGGTTGACTCCACTTATTTCTCCTTTATGTGGTAACAGTCCGAGCGGCTTACTTTAGAGGTCATTGGCAACACTTCCTGAAGCTTGGGTTCGTGTGCTTCACTTGCGTCGCCCACATAGCAACATCCTTTCTTCAACACAAAATTTACCAGCCAACGACATGAAGAGTTCGGGCTGGGTTTGCTTGGTTTTTGCAGCAGGATGTCCACTTTATGCAGTATTGCATCCTATTGCATTTTAGTCCATTTTTAAACCACCATGTCCTCCTCCAAACATTACAAATGAAAACTATTATTAAATCTGGGGATGCTTCCTGTGGGATGTGTGGTCTGCAGCTGCACTCACGACTGTGAGCTAGAACAGAACATCTCTGGCCAGAGTGTAACTCATGACTGAGATACACAAGCTCTTCATTCCATGGGAAAGAACACCAGCAGGTACATATATGCCGAGTGGTCCCCTTGCGTCTGGTTTTCTTTTTATTCTTTTTTTTTTCATCAAATGTCTTTTTGTTGGGTTTTATTACTTGGTGTGATAAGTAATTTATAAACAATAAAATCGGGGGACGTTAGTGTTCTGGGGGGTAACTGTGTTATCCAGCCAGCGACAAAACAGGAGCCAGAAAGTGCATCGTCTCTGTCCCTGTATGATCCCTTTTTGATCACATCGCTACTAGCTAATGGTTCTTCAATGACTCACAATCAAAACACAGCTGAAACTCCAACTGTTTTCCTACCTAACCATCAGGTAGGCTAAATGACTGGATAGTATTGTAAGCAATGCAAACTACCAGAAAAAGACATGGGGTAAAATATCTGGATAAGAAAACGGACAGTGGGTGGCTGTAATGGCCAAGAGAGCCAGAGGCTTTGGAAAAGAACAAACACAGAAACAGCCCTGTGACAACAGAACTCAAAGTATAGTTGAGGACGACGTATCAGTGGACTCAGTGCAGGTTCTGAAACAGACCACACGAGTCTTTCAGAACCACAACATCTAGAGAAAGAACAGGAAGCTCCAATGGTACTTCCTGATAACCCGAGTGCTACCACAGATAGGGGCACAGACAGTCAATTTGTCCAGTCCTGCTGCTGGGGAGAGGAAAAGTACTTATGCAACCTCAGTCCAGTCAGTCCCCAGTCACTTTACTGGAAAGCAAATATACTGCAACAAACAGAAATTTCAATGTTTTAATTTTCACTAAAAATTACCCAGTTCAAACATGAATCATTTCACCTCATTATTTCTAGGCAAACATGCCATTTTTGAAGCTGTGAAGCCAGAGATTCCACACTCTAAAAACTAAGGCAGATGCCAAGTGTGTCTGCAGCACTTTATAGGCAGGAGACACATGTTTTCTCCAGATGAAAGCATTTATCTAGTGGAGCCCATAGAAGCAAGAATTGGCAACTACACCTGTAACTTCAGTCATAATCAACAGCTCCCAAAACACCATTAGTTGAGTGCCTGAGACAGTGAGCACAAATGCACAGAAAATGCTTTCTGTGGTCAGATTAGTAATGACAGTAGCGTTATTTGAAAAGAGTTAATCTATGCTGAAATCTGGGTGGGAAATGGCAAAGGATGAGTGTGGCTGTACCCACTGTGACAGAATGTTGATTGTCATAAGCATGCTGGAGGGACAGACTGAAAAGGGATCTTGGGAACTCACTCTGAAGAAATACTTATTGGGAATACATCCACTGCCTCTCAGGTGTTTACCCATGTCATCAAACTGTTGGAGGAACGTGGCTTACCTGGACAGACTTGCACTGGTACAGGAATCGGGCTCCTGCCACATGAGCTTGTGGGTTGGACTGAAGTCCTACATGTGCCCACAGCACCTGGATCTCCAGGGAGACTGGTATGGAACAGCACGAGGTGCAGTTGACAGCCTGAAGAAGGCAAAGAAGCATGCGCTCAGTTGCCATTGTTTTTTATTTTTGAAAATATTTATTTTTACTTATGTGTATGCATGTGCCTCTCTCAGTGTATTTGCACGTGTGTGCAGGTGCCCATGGAGGCTAGAGAGGGTGTCAGATCCCCTGTAGCTAGACTTACGGGCAGTTGTGAGCTACCAATGGGTGCTGTGCCATCTTCTCTTGACGTCCCCTGAGCAGCTACTGCTTTTAAAGCACAGTGTAATGATACAGAAGGCCCAAATGGCTTAGAGGAAGCACAAACCAGGCCTCACAAACGTTCCCAATCTAAAGAGGGTTATATTTAAAAAAATGAACAATGAGATGAAGATTCTTCTGAAAACTAAAGATACATCTAACTCTGTGAGTTGTGAGGCAGAGGCAGGCAGATCTCTGTGAGTTCAAGGCCAGTCTGGTCTACAGAGTGAGTTTCAGGACAGCTGGAGCTACACAGAGAGACCTTGTCTCGAAAAACCAATAAAGAAGGAGGAGGAGATGACGATGATGATGGTGACTATTTCCAAAAAGGCACACAACTAAAACAGCACATCTTGTTACTAAGCAACAGCTACAAAGTGTCTCCTATGAACCAAGGACATGAAAGGCCATGGCCTTGAGCAGACAATATGGATTAAAAAAAAAAAAGAAAAGAAAAGAAAGAAAGGATTTGAACACAGAAGCAATGACAAGTTAAGTAAGACACATTAGGGTTAAGTTCTGTAGCCACCCAAAGACTGTTTTGAAGGTACCAGGGAACCATGTAAACTTTGGAACAGAAATACGGTATATATAAAGTAGTACCCTAAGAGAAATAATTGCAAGGTGTAGGAAGACTTCTGCTTTTAAACAGTTAATACCTTTTAGGTAAATGTGAAACGTGTATCTTTATTTGCTGGCACTGAGAACTGAACCCAACTCAGTTACCTGGCAAGAGAACCACACTGAGCCACACCACACACCTTGCCCTAAAGCCTGGCTTGTGGCAAGCTTAAGAGAATGAGCGGCCAGGTGTGGTGGTGGCACATACGGGTAATCCCAGCACTCAGGGAGGCAGAGAAAGGTGGATCTCTGCGAGTTCGAGCCCAGCCTGGTCTACAAAGCCAGTCCAGGACCCTGTCTTAAAAAAACAAAAAGAAAGAAAGAAAAGGAGAACAAGCCTGCGCTCAGCCTCATAAACAAGCCCGTACTGACCACATATTTAAGACGGTAAGTGTAGCTGGAAATGTCGCTCAGTAGGTAAAGCTTGCTTGCTGCCAAGCCTGGCAACTTGACTTTGATCACCCCCAGGACCCACATGGTAGGAGAGGACCACCTCCTTCCACACATGATAAACGCAATAAATGCACTCACATGATAAATGCAATGAAAAAAGGAATTCGAGAGAATATTTGAAATATGTGGCATGGCTTTGAGCCATAAGCAACCATCAATCTTCCCAATGCTGAATCATAATATAAATATCTATGCTTTCAGATAGTCTTAGGTGACTCCTGTGAAAAGGTTGTTCAACCCCCAAAGGGGTCATGACCCACAGGTTGAGAACTGCTGCTCTACATTATCCTCAGATTTTTTTTTTTTTTTTTTTTTTTTAAGGAAAAGAGATTAGACGTAAATGTACCCTGACCGCAAACAGGAATACTTTCTTCTTGATGTGATAAATACAGAGAAAAGTGAGGCTGGTTTTCGCCTTGCAT
The DNA here is from genome assembly GCA_907169655.1 of Acomys percivali. Classification (NCBI taxonomy): domain Eukaryota; kingdom Metazoa; phylum Chordata; class Mammalia; order Rodentia; family Muridae; genus Acomys; species Acomys percivali. The sequence goes on from OU015757.1 coordinate 58,412,922, forward strand.
CCCATAATTTCAAATATGGAAAATGAGTCACCAGTCAGCGGTGGCTTCCTTCCTTACTGAAACGCTGCAGTTCCTGCTCAGGATCCTGGTCCACCCTCCTTTCTGGGCCGGGTCAGCATTGCCAAAGATGGCGACCTGCTCTGGTCTGGGGTTTCCATGAAGACTCTGGTAAATCTCCTTCTGCAAGTCGCTGCAGTTTGCCTCTTTGGGTCTGAAAGTAAACACCATGGAGGCTGGAGTCCAACACTACTAGCATGGAAGTGACGCCACATTAGCATTCAAACATAAAATTAATAATGTTAGAGACCAGAAGAAATAACCTTGGCAGGTACCCCATAGATATAAAGATTATCATTTTTAAAGTGTTATTTAAAATATTAAACAGCTACTACATCTGCATAGCCCCTATAAACAGAAACAAAATTGTGGGAAGTGCTCTGAGGCAAATAATTACCTTAACGTGCATCCAGATACTGCATTCACTCCAAACTGTACTTCGTGCCTCTTAACAGAGCAAATTCCATTACCCTCACTCTGCAACAGAGTCATCTGAGGTACAAAAGCGATGGTCAAGGCGATTATAGCAGATGTAGGAAGTGGGCGGAGCAGGGAAAGCAATGCTTTCACCATTCCCTAAGCACTATTTGAATTATATTAATATACTGTAGGTTCAGTCACAAATATATTTCCTCTATTAGTTCAAGAATCAGACAAATCCTGCCTTTCTAAAAATGATTAGCCATATATTAAATAAGCATTATGTTAAATAAGCCATGTATTAAAATAAGCAAAAGTCAGTGTATTTTCAGTCTGAGGTGTAAAGCCTTTGGTGGCATCAACATAATATACTTCTGTAAAGAAAGTGCTGACTACGAAAGCCCACGGAACTTTGAGGCCTGGGACACCCAAAGGCCAGCAGCATTTTTTTGTCCTCCTTGTCAGGCTGCAATAGTCCACCCAGCGCCAAAAAAGATACCGAGTGACCCAAGTCACCAGTTAGCACCAAGAGTGGCTTCCCAGTGAGGTAGCCCGGATTCCCACTTCTAGGAAGAGTAGGAAAAGCAGCCTCTCTCTGTTGAGATGCCTGCAGGAGGAAGAAGATAGTTAGTGTGCAAACACGCTTCCCACCCGGCTCACACCTTCCCCGCCCGGCCAGGCGATCTATGAGCCGCGCTGAGCAACTTTCCCTTTGCGGCGCTGTACACTATTCCCTTGCTTTCCTCTCCAAAATAAATCTGGGGTTATTGGGTAGTGGTCTTGTTTTGGGGGTGCTCGGGATTAAATTTATGGTCTTGCATATGCTAGGCACGTGCTCTCCCCCATCATGAGCAACCTGAACCCTGAAAGTCACTACGTGCTCATTCTGCCGAGGATTAAAGCCAAGGATCTACTAAGGATCCCTCGACACGATTTCTCAAACACTGGTACTGATTTTGTGCAATGTGTGGTCTGGCTGAATCCTCAGGACTTTAAATATAATTTAATTTCAGTCAGTAATGGGACTGTGGGAAACCCAGAACTCAGCTGATCACAGCCCTGGAAAGAACTCTGCTTGGGTTACATGGAAGAAAATGTAGAAGAAAGGCAGACAGGTCACAGAAGTCAAGACCACAAACCAGAGTTCAGTGGGAAATAAGATTATGGATGTTCAAAAATGAGAAATTCTTGCAAAAGATTTCCTGTGTGCTGCTGACTGAACCTCACCATGAGCATCCTTAACAAGTTCTGATTTCAGTGCCACTTTGGTTGGGCCCAAACAGAGCATCAGAGACTATGTTAATTATACACACACGCGTGTTGAACACCTGTCACTTTAGTCAAAGTAAGGAGTAGTAAATGTTGAGACCTAAAATAAGATCAAAGCAGGCCTTAATATTCTGACCCCATTTCACGTGCCTTACAGAATTAGTGCTATTGTTTCTTTTCTATGAAGTAGAGTGGGAGATTTTATTAAAGATATATGAGTACAGAAAGAGAGGCGCTAAGACAGACAGACAGACAGACAGAGGATAGATACTGTCTCTGCAAAGTACTACCTCTAGGCCTCGTCCCTAAGCGCTCTCTGAGAGCAGGCCACTGACCCTAAAGTGAATGACGAACTCTTGCTGTAAGGAAACGCCTGGCTCGACAGTCAGGTTGGTCTGGCTAAAGCTGACGGAGACTCTCTGGATCCCGGAGGTCCCATTGGTCTCTATCTCATAGACGACCTGAAAAGCAGAAGACGAATTCATTAATAAACAGTTGTCGGCTTACGGTGTTTAGCACAGAAGGCTCTTCTGCATTTTAACTGCGCGTCAGAGGCTTAAGTTAAAGTTGTGAGTGTGGGCGGAGCCAGGCAGGTGCAGAACTGGGCCAAGGTGAGCAAGGAACGAGACGTGGGTTACTAGACGTGTAAGTGTCGGAAGAGAAATAAAGACGACAGCTGGGGACAGAGGGAGTGCAGTCCTTGAAGAGGACGCTTTAAGAGAATTCCTACTCCATTACACGTTTCATTGACTGTAAGAGAAAACTAAAGTAGGCCATCTCAGCCTTTGAGAGGATGCCGTGTCGGCAGATGGGACTGTGAAACTGCTGCTAGGAGGCAGCACAAGGCTCTGTGTACAGAGGAGGAGTCTGGAACAAAGGAGGACAGGAGTGACGGGCATGCCTCCGGTATGGTGGGGAAGACAGTAACAGGCTCAACTCCTGAGGCTAGAGCTGACATGACGTCCAGCAGGTCAGTGAGTCAGTCTAGCCCAGTGACTCTCAGCGTGGAGGTCACGCCCCATTAAGGGTTGACTGACCCTTTCATAGTTGCCTAAGACCACTTGAAAACACAGATATCTTACATTACTGCTGGGGGTTGGTCTGGTGCTGCTCTGTATTCAAATGCTAAATACTGGCCCCCAAGAGCTGGGTGCAGTCCAGACAGTACATTCTCACATACACCAAATGATGTATAAACTTTACTCCCCAATAGTCTGTGATTGGTTAATAAAGTTGCTAACCGCCCAATTACTGGGCAGAACAGAAGTAGGCGGAACTTTGGTTCTCAGGTAGGGACCATGAGGCCAGGAGAAGAGATGAGAAGACACAAAGATGGAGAGAGAGAAGCCAGTTTAATGGAGCAGATCCAGCCCACAAAGGACAACTGACTGGCAAGTACCTTGGGGAATGCAGCTGGGAAGTAGCCAGACTAGCTTAGAAAATTCATTTAAATTGTATCTGCCCAGTTACTGTGCTAAGGTTTGTTTAAATAAATTAATCGGTCTCTTTCTCAATTGTTGGAGGGCTAGCCAGATTAGTAGAGCCTTCAAGAGTTAATAAATATTTAACGCATTATAATTCATAACAGTAACAAAATTACAATCATGAAGTAGCAACAAAATAATTGTATGGTTGGGGGTCACCACAGCATAAAGAACTGTATTAAAGGGTCACAGCATTAGGAAGGTTAAGAACCGCTGCTGTACTGCTGTACCCTTACAGGAAGATGAGGCCCCTCCGCTGATACTGACCAATATGTACCAGTCTAGAATCTGAGTTTCCACACCTGGGAAATGATATTGTGACACGTGTTTCCAGCCAGCAGAGGAGGACTGGTTGGTGAGGCAAGTGTTACGGGAACCTGGAACTTGAAAGAGAAAGAAGCAAATCAACTGAAACTAAACAGCTTTTTCTTTTCCTGCTATATATTACGCTAAAATGAATACTTTTCTTTGCCTTTGGCTATTCCATTTTTCTCTCCTTCCAGTGTGAGATGACTTAAATTCAAGTCATTCATAGTCAGCACATCTCAATACAAGCTTCTTGGAACACTGGTTCTATCAGATATGAAGCAAGGCCTCCAGCCAATCAGATGTAAAGGATTCTGTATTCTACCTACCCTCTTAAGACATTCACAAAGCCTTCTATTATATGAAAGGACTTAAAGACGCCCACTCCAAGTGCAGCATTTAGCTCGACTTAACTCGGGTGTTTTCTAGATTTTCCAAAATCTCGTTAATCTTTACTTCATGTGAAGCTATTTCTAGTGCAATACTCAACTGTAGTACAAAACACCCACATTCTCTCGTGTTATTATAATCTTGAAAGAAATGGCCTCAGATGGCCAACAGCCAGGCATCACTTTTCTGATAAACCTCATCATACCTTCATATTCTGAAGATCAATCACACCTCTTGGAACCTAGGAAAGACGAGAACGGAGACATGACGGTGCAATATGCCTTTCATAAAATCACCAGGAGTTTCCACTTCCTATGATCCCCACACAGACTTTGGTAGAAGAAAGGGAACATCAAAATACTTGAGTGGCCCCTGATCGTCCACCTAACTCTCCTCACTAAATGTCAGAGTGGGGCTGGATGCCATGCTGGATTGAATGCCTACACAGCCAGACCCAGCTCGCTCAAAAAGCAACAACATTAGCGAAACCTGGAACTGTCACTGCTCACATCAGCTGGATGGTAACAAGGGCTTATCACAGAATTACTGCCTCTAATTTTTCCATCTTTCTCCTGATAGTGTAGACCTTAGGAATTATGATTCACAATTAAGGAGTTTTCTATAGGCCACAAGAGCAGGTGGCATGTGAGCTTCACAGTGAGATGGGGTAGAGTGGGGATGGGGCGAGGAGGGAGTGGGGAACGGGATGATGACACTTACCTTCAAGATGGTGAAGTTGTAGTAAGAGGCGGCATCTAGGGCTGGCTCTGAGGTGCAGCTACTGGCCAGGTCCTTGAAGAAATGGGTGCAGGCTGTGCTTTTACTCTCTAGGAAACCTTATAATACAAAGAGTGAAGGCTGCGGTAAGTGAGAAAGCTGAGTTCCAAAAGAGCAAAAGGCTAGTGTCCGCCTGCTCCGACCCACCTGCAGGATTGCTCTCGGCACAAGATCCCCCAGCTCCCACCGCTGCAGGCTGCCTCAGCAGGCTCACTACAGACCAGCTGGGGTAGTAGGTAAGGATGGGCTCCCCAGCCTGAGTGAAAATAGAGGACAAATGTATTCACAGCAAGGTTAGACTGAACACCCCAGAAAAAGAAAGCAAGAGACAAGGTTGATTAGATAGTCTGCTTACTGTCATCTCAAATGAGGAGTGGCTGAGAATGGTTTACCTCATTGTAGGAGGGTACTACAGAGTTACACTGCCAACTGTGCTTTGCCAGGAAAATCAGACGACCCCACCCATTTCCACAGGCTCACCCTATAGAATGGCGGTGGCGGCTCGGTTTTCCATGTCAAGGTGAAGGACGGGCCTCCAAACTCTGCCACCAGGGCCTCGAAGTTGGTTGCATTGACTGTTTGGAGCTTCTGGAAATAGTTTAATTTTGCTAAAAATGTTTTTAAAAGAACAGAGACTTAGATAGAAAGTGTTTCTATTAAAGTATCTGACACAAGACATAAGAAACAATTAATCAGCCAGGCACAGTGGCATACGACTTTAATTCCAGTACGCAGGAAACAGAGGCAGGCAGATATCTGAGTTCAAGGCCAGCCTAGTCTACAGAGAGAGTTCCAGGACAGCCTGGTTACACAGAGAAACCCTGTCTCAAAAAACAAACAAACAAACAAAGACAAGCTTTTCAGTACAACAAACATGTTCACATGCAGGTGAACACCAGAGTTTACGGAAGTGCTACAGGATGACTCATGACAACAGCTTGAATTTAATCCCTGGGACTTATATGGTAGATGTAGAAAGCTGATCCTCAGAGGCTGTGCTTTGATCTCCACAAGTGTGCTGCGGCATGCTCATGTCACATGTATATGTGTGCTACCCCCAACCCCATAAATAACATGTAAATCTTACAGAACAAAGTGCTGCTCCCACACAGGTGAGCTGACACCTGGTCTGGGTACCACCTTCTTTCTACCTCTTCCCTGCATCTCCAGAGCCAAGGCTTCCAGCTCCCCGGCTTCCCCAGCTCTCCTCTGGCTTCCCCAGCTCCCCGGCTTCCCCAGCTCCCCGGCTTCCTCAGCTCTCTGGCTTCCTCCGGAAACTGCACAGAAAGGCTATTTACCTCCTATCACATCCAGTTACTGCTACCTTTGAGGTCAGAGAGTCAATATCTATCGATCCTTTTTGTGGCTTTTACACATGTATTGGTGGAAGTGGTGATAAGGAGACAATGAATGCAGACAACACAGACAAGACATATTAACGAGAATATATAGAGATATTCCTTTTAATGTCCACCATCACACATGGCATACCATTACCCAACCGTTCAAAGCCAGTTAGATTCTGGCATGACTGTGGATCTGAAATGAAGCCCAGACACCACCTCATCCAACCCCATTAGGAAATTTGGATCCTCAGAGGCAAAATGAGTTCCAAGAACCTTAGCGTAAGCTTGCAAAGCCAGGAGCAGACCCCCAGTCTCCTAAGTGCTGGTCTTCAGTTTTTTCCCACTCCACTGTGCTGTAGGGACCCTGTTAGGGATAGGCCCCCTCCTCCCCGCCATCATTATCAGGAAGTACCTACCGTACATTGTGCATAAATAAAGGTACAGTTTTTCTTTTTTAAGGGGCTGATTTAAATTTATCTGGAGAGGGGACTCTACAAGTTAATGACTTAAGACCAGTGTCTGAGAAAGCCAAGGGTGGGCTCACTTCCAACTGGGGCAAGTGACAGAAGATTCTTAGGAGAGCTAAGATATTTGAAATTCAAGGAGAAAGAGGGCAACTTGTGTCAAGGAGAAAAACAAATAAAACTTTGGAAAATTTTAATGCATAGCCTGAGGACAAGGTACATGAATTTGTCCAAATTAAAAGGTCAGTGTAAAATTATTAGCGAACAGCTTGTGGGAGAAAAGGACTTAGAAGATGCGAAAGCACCGTGACTGCTGGGGGAAAGGTGCAATGTTTTAAAGGCAGTGGGGAGTCCCTGGAGATTTCTGAATTTACTAATGACCTTTCCTAACAAGGAAGAGGGTAAAGGTAGGAGAAGTGAGCGATGGGCATTAAAAAAAAAAAGATAGCAATAGAGGAAGTCCAAAGACAAGAACAGGCAAACTTGTTCCTACTCACAGTTGTTCACACGGACACAAAACTGTGTAATTCCACTGGAATCCGTGAAAACTCTGGAAGGAAATGGGGAGTTGCTCCTGAAGATAAGAGAGTTGTCCACACACACCCAGCTTGAAGTTCTGTGAGGAAAGATGAAGATACTGAGGAGAGGAAAGGGTTAGGGTTAGGGGGATGGGTCCCATTCCCACGGATGTCTGGTGCAAATCAGAGGTTCTGTGGACAGCTGCAATGCAACAGAGAGGTTCTGTTTCATTGGATGGCTGGGCTTTCAGGAAAAAACAAGGGGCAGGAGGCCCCCCTTCCTTCTTGCGCCCCCCCCCCCCCCCCCCCCCCCGCTCCCAAGCATGGCAATTCACCTAACACTACCAGGAAGGCAGAAGGAAAAGACTGTCCTCGGATGGAGAAGATCGCAGTCCTTGTCACAGCAGCAGTTTAAATCGCAAGTACCAGGAGTCAAATCACAGACACAGATCGGCAAGGCTATAAAGTGAAAGAACCAGGATGAAGCTCCCCAAAGTTTTCCCGCGTGAACAGCCCTACTACCCGGCTTTGGGGCAAGGCAGTTTTGTTTACAGAATTTCTGATCTGAGAAGTCAGTATTTCTACTCCGTATCTCGTTGCATCACCTGAGAAGGGGTCCGTGGTCCCGTTCTCGGGCATCTCCGGCACACTCGTCCAGGGAGGAGGGTCCTCAGATGAGTCTGGAGGAACTTCAGTCGCCACTTCGGGCGTCACTGGCCGCAGGGCCGAGTAGGTGGGTAAAGCCCGGGCTGGGGAGGAGGGCTGCGGCCGGGCAGCGTCAGGAAGCATCAGGACCACCACCGTCAGCAGGTGCAGCTGCAAGGTGCACATGGGACAGCCTAACCGCGGAGGTGGGGAGGAGACCGGAATCTAGGTGTCCTAAGTCCCAGGAGCGTGGGGAGGAGTCGTCGCATCCGACGTCATCTGCTTCTATCTGAGCATTGGCTCAGGAGGTGGCTGCGTGCTCTTCAACCAATGGAAAGTGATGTTGTTGCGACCCTGCATCCTTCTTGCTCCGCCCTCCTCCTTAGCGGCGCGTGGCTCCGGTCACCTGGCAACCGCTGGGCCAAGGCGCCTTTGCTACTTTCCGCCGCTAGATGGCGGCTTGCATCACGTTGATGCCCCATGCGGACCTGGAGGAGTCGAGTGCGGTCTTCCGTGAAGGGAAGACCTATAGGCATGAGCTGGAATTACTTGTCTCTTTCGATCGGTTTTCCCAAGGTAAGAAGCCCTTTCTGTGGAAGGGCCATGATCTCAAGGAGAAAAACACATCGAAAGTCGCATCCCTTAAGCATGCTGGGAAACTGAGTACCAGACCACCCTGGTTACTCCCGAGACTAGCAGGATCACGAGTTTTAGGCCCGCCTGTTCCCTAAAACAAAGACAAACAAACGAAATCTCCATGATAGGGGCTGGGAGAGATGACTCAGCTGCTAAGAATAGTTGTACTTTCAGAGGACTGAGGTTTGCTTTCCAGCACCTATAAGTTATCTCACGAACATCCGTAACTCCAGTTCTGGGGAGGATCCATTGTCTCTGCCAACTACCCATCTCAGTAGACAGACATCCACAGGTATACAGACACTTGGAGGCAAAACATTCATCTTTTTTTAAAAAATTAAAAATATCTCTACTGTAATACTGTAGTGCAATAAAGCAATGCTTATTTAACTCCATGAGTTTCTTTATTCATTCATTCATTCATTCATTCTCTCTCGCGCGCTCTCTCTGTGTGTCCCTCTCTCTCCCCAGTTTCATGTAGCCCAGGCTGACCCTCAATCTCAAAATGTGACCAAGGATAGCTGAATTTCCGATCCTCCTAGGTGTTGGAATTTCAGGCATACAGGCCACCACAACATTGTAGAGGTCAAACTCATGACCTCTTTTGCTCCATGAACACCCGGCAAACACTCTACCCACTTAAATTTTACCGAATTTTTTTTTAAAGCTTTATTAAATGCATCACCTCAGTAAAAGTGATCTGTACATTTGTTGCTGGAAAGGGTAGTGAGGAGAGGTTCAGTACAAGAATAGGGTGGGAAAGAATGTGAGGAGTTAGCGGAAGTTAAATTTAGAAACATTTTCTGAGGAGAAAGTAAAGTAAGATACAGAAATGGAAATAGCCAAGTAACCAAGTAGAAAGCTTTCTCCCTTTTCACCGTTTTAAATGCAAGATTTTGTAGACTATCTACAGGGGAGCTTGCTTTTCTCAGGAGTGGCATGCTCCTTCTGGCTGTCCAGTAACACAGACATTCTCTATTTCCACTGATCTGGTAGACATGGGCATGCATGGCTGTCACACATGTAATGGGCACCTCGTATGCTTGAGCTGTTAAATATTTAATTTCAAAATTGTAATTAATTCAAAGTTAAATAACCTCTGGTGGCTAAACTATTGAACGAACAGTCGGACTGTATATGGTGCAAACCCACCTGTCAGTCATCTCCCTGGAGCCACAGTTCCAGTATCTGGATTACTTTTATTGTTTGTTTGGGGAAGTAAAGTGAGATCTGCAGTAGTTACCTAACTAAACTCTAGTCCCTTAAAATTGACTTCAGATGCCTCCCTTTTCCAGTGAATTTCTTGGGCAGATAAGATTTGGGACACTTGAAATTGTTCATATTTTACAAGAAGACCTTAGTTTTTATAGTGCCTTGAAATTCATAGCTAAGTATATATCTATGCTTTAAATAGTCTCAAAAATGTTCATGCAACTGGGTGGTGAACTGTGAAGTAAGTAAAGATAGGTATATATAATCTTTGTCCTTAATGTGCTCTTAGTTGTACTAATGATTTCCATAGCTTTTTTTTTTTTTTTTATATTTATTTTTTATTTATATGTAAGTATCTCTGGGTGTGCCCCGTATCTGTGGGTGCCTGTGAAGGACAGAAGAGCAGGTAGGATTGCCCCGGGGTTGGAGTTATAGGTGGTGGTGAGGCTCCTGGTGAGGATGGTGGGAATTGAACTCAGGTCTTCTCAAGGAGTGGAAAGCCGCCTTCCACACTGGGCCACCTCTTCAGCCTCCATTCCATAGGTTTTCAAAGGCCAAATTTATATTATTTATTTTTTTCATTTTTTCAAAAATTTAAATTAATTTATTCATATTCCATCTCAATGGTTATCCCATCCCTTGTATCCTCCCATTCCTCCCTCCCTCCCTCAAATTTATATTATTTAAATTACATGTATTTCCGAGAATATAATTTCTATGGGCAAGCGGTTCTGTGCGTCCTGTTTGCTGATACATCCCTCTGTGTAGTCGTTTGAGCTGTGCTCATATGTGAACATGTGAAATAGCGGAGAGTGCTTTGTTGATCTGCAGTTTAGTTCTTGGGAGATTATCTTGTTACAGGTTGCGCCTATCTTTATAAACTTTGTTTTATATCTGATCATAAGATCTTTTTGATCTTGAGGTTTGGAATTCGCATTTCCACTCTCAACTTATTCCCAGATGAGAGTTGGGAAACTTGGGCCAACTGACGTAATCTCAGGGGGCCTGGTAAGGAAATTCTGTTCGGCTGCATCCGGGTTACTTTTTCTTATGTTCAGGTTTCAACACTTAAGGGTTGGGCTCAGCTCAGAGGCAGAATGCTTGCCTACCACACTATAGGCCCTGCACTCCGTCCCCGGCAGTGGGGGACTGGGGGGGCCGGGCCATGAGTTTATGTCTCCATCTAACTGTAATTTGTAGAGATCTGGGAAAGAGGAAAAGAAGAGGGTTAGGATTTGTTCCTAGTCTTCCTTCCATCTTGATCCAATCTGCTCTGTGCTCAATCACATGCTGAATGCTTTTCCTCACAAGCACGCACAGCTGCTGCAGTCAGATGATCTAATTTGGAAATCTCTACTTCTAAGGTGATGTCATGTTAACGCATCCCAAGACTTGGCTCCCTCCATCTTAAAACTGGCATCTGCATGGCACATGGGAACACATCATATCCTCAAAATTGCCTTTCAGATTTTAATACTAGATCCTGAAAGAATTAAGATTTTTATGTTACGGATTGCAGCAAACAGAAAGCAGGTAGAACTTAGGCAAATTTTTGTTCAACTGTCACAGTGAATTCTTTCTTTTTTTCTTTTTTTTTTTTTTTTGGTTTTTCGAGACAGGGTCTCTCTGTGTAGCCTTGGCTGTCCTAGACTCACTTTGTAGACCAGGCTGGCCTCGAACTCACAGCGATCCACCTGCCTCTGCCTCCCGAGTGCTGGGATTAAAGGCGTGTGCCACCACGCCCGGCTACAGTGAATTCTTTCTATCTTCTCTCGTTCCCTGTCTTTATTGTAAAACTAAACATCATGGAGAAGTCGGCTGTGTTCACAGACTCATGTGCAGACATGAGCACACCTTGAAATGGAAGAACACGCAAAGAGAATTTTGGGGAAGAGACGGAGAGCAGATGATGGACCAGCCTGATTCAATCTTAGGATAAAAAGCCATTTTGTTATGCGGTCAGAATAAAACTGTTTCTATTTGCTACAAAATTCAAGTTTGACTCACACATGGTCTGCCCTGATAAGACAAGGGGTTCTGCCAAGGAAGCTTGAGCTGCTCTGCCGAGATGATCTGTCCGATACTCTAATCTACTGTCTGCTTCTGTAACATTGGCTTGCAAAGCCCATATGTTACACTTTCCCCCTCTACAAGGAGGCCCGAGAAGCTAACCCACACTGTACACTGGAATCTTGCTCTAGAGAAGTCACTCTTATACCTAGCTTAATTGGCTTTAATTGGGATGGTGGTTTCCATTCTTGGCTGGGGGATTAGCCCAGACAGCTGTGAGTTCCCCCCTGCTGTAGCTTCAGCATCTTAGACCCTCAGTAGGGGAGCACTTTCCTATCTCCTTCCTCTTGTGGAAAAAAAAACTGTTCTTTGATCTCCAGCTACAGTTTTGGCTTTGTGAGAGACCTTACCATCAAAAGAGATGGCTAGCAACGTCACCAACAAGACATCCTCGATCCTTGAAATCCTCTGTATTCATTGGGAAGCTCAACACTTTTGTGCTCAAGAAGTCTGATTTGGAGGCATTCTTTTTCAAAGTATGGCAAAAAATGTAGATTGATCTGTGCATAGGGGCTTTGCCTTCATCAAGTATGTTAACGAGAGAAATAACTAGGCTGCTTAGCTGGAGAGGATGGCAGAATGTTTGCTGGCCAGGTGTTACATACTAATGTGGCTGCATAGCCAAAAGGGAGCCACGGACAACCAGGTGTGAGTGATCTGCTGCAGAGATGTATGGCCCCTCATTTGACTTGGGCTGTGGCCTTCAGTGGAATTATTATGACAGGTTGTACAATTGCCCAGCATGCATTCCTTCTTCTCTTTCTATTGCTCATGCTGTGGTGCCATCCAAGTGTAGTGTATTTTGGGAAACTCCTCCCAAAGAGGCAAAAGTGCATTCAATTGAAGAGTGGACAGCTAGGAAAGTTGAAAGGTGATGATGACCTTCGGGCCATCAGGTGCTGATGCAGGTCGGTGGTGGTTCTTCTCAAAAGCTACTGTGTAGGCATGTTATCACAGCAGTGGAAAGCTGCCTGCCACAATGTCCAAATGACTAATGAACAAAAGAGCAGAAACAATGTCATTAATCAGGAAAATATAATAGAGACAAGAAGAAAACACCATAGCCCTAAAAGAGCGAAACACAGAGACCAGCCCAGCTAATGCGAGGTTTCAGTGAGGGTGTGGAATTACTAGGGTCCCCCTTTCCCTACCACCACCACCCCTTTTTGAGACAAGAGCTTGTTTTGTAGCCCAGGTTAGCCTTGAACTCACGGTAATCCTCCTGTGTCAGTCTTCTGAGTGCTGAGATTATAGGCATAAGTATCATGGTGGCTTCACATTTGCCATTGGTGGTAGGGTAAATTGTTGCTATCTTCTACTGTTGGGCTAAACGTATTTGGGTCCTATGACAAAACACATGCTTTCATATATGTACTGAGTAGAAATGTATATGTATTTTCCAAAACTCTTACATGAGGATATTCATAATGTAGTGTTGTTTATAATACTCCAATGATCACTTTAACAACAAACTGTATGTCATAGCATTTACATTTGATATATGTGTGTGTCATATGATATAATATATTACAAAGAAAATGAATAATTTTATGAGTTTACTTAAAAATTTGTTCAGATATATTTATTTCATACGCATGAGTGTTTTGCCTATGTGTGTGTATGTGCCCACAGAAGCCAGAAGAGGATATCACAGCTTCTGAAGCTGGAATTACAGATGGTTGTGAGCCACTATATGGGTGCTGGGACTGGAGCCCAGGTCCTCTTCTAGAACAAAGTGCTCCCAACCCTGACCCACCTCCCCAGTCCTCTTCATGTAAAGAAAATCCAAAACAAGGCAAAACTGTCCTGTTACCAGGGGCTAGGACAAGGTTTGTTTGAGAGAGTTGTGAGTGGCTTGGAGCACAGTGGTGTTCTCTGAGCTGCTCATCACTTTCCTCAGGGTGCTCTGTGAAGCCCTGCCTGTCCTAGAACTCACTCTGTAGATCAGGCTGCCCTCAAACTCATGGAGATCTGCCTGCCTCTGCCCCGCAAGTGCTAGAATTACAGGTTTGTGCCACCACGCTCAGCTAGTTCTGCATAGTTTCAATGAATGTGTGCCCACATGTTTCTGCCACCACAGAAGAGACACCTCGGTCACTAAGAACGTCCCTCCTCTTGCCTCTCCCTAACCGTATCTCCTGTTCCTTCGCATGATGCAGTTTTAACTATCATTAATTTTATAATAGACACAATTAAATGATCATCTAAGTTATTTAAAAATGGCTCACAGCAGGGTGTGGTGATACCTTTAATCCCAGCACTGGGGAGGCAGAGGCAGGAGAATCTCTGTGATTTCCAGGCCAGCCTGGTCTACATAGCAAGCTCCAGGGCAGCCAGGACTATGTAGAGAGGCCCTTCCTCCACCACCACCACCACCACCACCACCACACAACAACAACAACAACAACAATAATAAATGGCTTACAAGAATTTACTAAGTAAATCAAGTGCATAGTGTTTATATGCTAACTGAAGATAAAAGTTGAATCTCACTCTAGCGGAAGTCAGCGTGCCTGCTGGCTGCGTTTTCTTTTGAGATAGGCTCCTGCACTCTGGGAATACAGGTGAGCTGTCTATGCCCAGCTCCAACTCCTTGCTTCTCAGTGACCCAACCACTAGCCACTTTAGATATTCTTGCAATACACTTAGAATATCTTTGTATATCAGCATTAAGACCGTGCATATTAAACTTGACCCAAAGCAATATTTTTGGATCTTATTGAGCACCACCCCTAATTGTTTCTTCAACTTTATTGTCTTTGCCACTAGATAGAGCTAGGTAAACACCAGCCTGTCCCAATTTGGGGTATTGGAATGAGGTTTTTGATGTTTGTGAGGTTTTCCCCCTGTATTTTTAAATTGAGAAAGAGGGGGCTGTGCTCCTGTTTCTGTTACATGCTGTACTTAGTGTCCAGGCGTCCAGTCCTTCACGCCCCTAGGGTTTCATATCATATGACATGGTGAGTTGGGTTTGCTTCTGATTTGTGACAAGTCACATGGAGGTTAGTTCAGCCAAACAATCCATTCTTGTGCTTTATTGGTCCCAGCCTTCTGGGCTGGGCTGGCTTGGCAGGACTGCACGGTCTCGGATGACCTTACACGGCAGCCTGGCTGGGTCACGATGTGAAGGTTGGGAAGACACACATCTGGAACAGGAATTAGCTATAAGTTTTAAATTTGTTGCTTTCTTAATGTTTACATCAGTGAAAGAGTGGCTGGCCGTTGCTCCCTTAGGCCACCGTCTTTGTCTTTTTAGTGGCACCTCCTTGGTTTTTTTTTTTTTTTTTTTTTTTGGTTTTTCAAGACAGGGTTTCTCTGTGTAGCCTTGACTGACCTGGACTCACTGTGTAGTCCAGGCTGGCCTCGAACTCACAGCGATCCGCCTGCCTCTGCCTCCCGAGTGCTGGGATTAAAGGCGTGCGCCACCACGCCCGGCACCTCCTTGGTTTTGAAAGCATCTTCACTATCATGTGGCTTCCTTCCTCTCCATGTTAAACACACTTCTTTCATAATGTCAATATCATTATCTATACTTAAATGATAACAATGCAAGCTTGAAACAAAATTTACTTATAATGTAATTTAAAATTTAAGAACATTAGTCATTTCTATAGCAAATTAGTCCTGTTAATTTTATACGGTTTTAGGAAAAGGCATGTGTTTTGTATTTTGAAAGGTACATATGGTAGCACAACAGAGAAGTTGTACGATGGCTATGTGTACGTCTATCTTTTGCCCTTAGGAGGGTTTTGGTATTTTACTGGAGTTGAAGCTGGGCATAGAGGCACCCACCTGTATCCCAGAAGACGGAGGACGGAAGTTCAAGGTCACCCTGAGCTGTTTAATGAGACCCTGTCTCGAAAGAAGAAAGGGGAGGGGAAGGGAGCAGGAGCAGGCAGGCTGAATTCCACCGGAGCGCGAGTCAACTTTTCTCTTCACTTAAGAATTTCAGAAAACGTAACCATATTTATTTTCAACATATGTAATCAAGAAGTACTAGAAAAAATAGAATGGTCACAAACTTTAAGTGGAAAATCTTGGTTTTTGATTTTATAGTATTAATTCACAAGTCTGCAGAAAGAACGGAAATCTACCATATATCTATACAGCGTATCTGTACATCAATTTAAGTAGCCACAGATATTTTTGTTTTAAGGAATAAATCTAAAGTTCTATGCAGATAAAAGTTTAGTATGACCATATTTTATTTTTACTGTGTAACAATGACATTATCCCAGAGATGACATATAGTTTTCTTTAAAGTTTAAACTGTAAAAATATTCATCAATTTTTTTATTATTTCAGTTGATGACTCCCAAATAAAAATATGAAAATTTATCAACCTTAATGATGTGTATCTTATTTTTAATATTAAATCTTAATCTGTAGCTAAAATTTTTTTAGGCTAAGAGAACTGACGGCTGTGTTAAAGAAGAGAAAGTCCTTTATAGCCTTATTTTAGCCTGTACAGCAGGATCATATGATTACAACCAACTCTGAAACAAAACAAAACATTTTCTTCCAGAACTCAGGTTTGGAGTAGAGCCAGCCACGTTTCCTCTTGGAGGAAAATGGCCTTTGGAAAGTTACCATCACACCGTGTGCTGCAGGTGACCTTGTTTTCTGAGTTTAAGATTATATTAAAAATAATTAAAAATTAAATTAAATTAAAAATTTGTTTTAATTAAATAAATCGAGTAGTTTAAAACACCTTCATTTATAACAGTTACTATACCAAATAGACCACATCTTGAAATTAGTCAAGTTTATACTCTCTGAACCCTTGCACAATACTTTTGCTTGTTTATTTATATCTCTGTGTTACTTAATGTCCAGCCACGATTATATATAATTTATATTAATTTTCTAAAAAGCATTTCAAAAGTATTTCCTTCTTTTAAATTAAAAAAAAATTTTTTTTTAAGTTTTAAGATACGGTCGCTTTACCTAGCCTTGGCTGTTCTTGAGCTCACTATGGGGGCTAGTCTGGCCTCAGCCTCACAGAGATCTGCCTGCCTCTGCCTCCTAAGTTTGATCCCAGGATCAAAGGTGTGCAGCACCACACTTGGCTCTATTTCCCTTTCTAAGATAAACAACTTTTACAAAACTGCAACACAGCTACAGGGTTTTTTGTTTGTTTACTTTTGATATTGTGCTTTAATTACAACATTTTCCCCTACCCTTTCCTCCGCTAGACTTTCTCTTGTAATCTTCCATGTTCTCCCTCAAATTCATGGCCTTTTTTCTCAATTGATATTGCTTACATATATGTATTTGTATTTACATATATATCCCCAACCTGTTGAGTCCATATAGTGTCACTTGTATATGTGATTTCAGCACTAACCATTTGGCAGTGGACAGCAAGCTTCAGGGTTTTTGTTTTGTAAAGAAAAGCTTCTATTGGAGTTTCTTTTTTTTTTGTTTGTTTTTTGTTTTTTTTTGAGACAGGGTTTCTCTGTGTAGCCTTGACTGTCCTGGACTCACTTTGTATTCCAGGCTGGCCTTGAACTCACAGCAATCCGCCTGCCTCTACCTCCCGAGTGCTGGGATTAAAGGTGTGCGCCACCACGCCCGGCTCTATTGGAGTTTCATAGACTTACCATACAAGCTACAGTACAGCATATATTACAGTATATCATTGCTGTGTGTCTCCAGGAAGAAATCTGAGTCAGTATGCAATAGAGACACCTGCAAATCCATGTTTATTGCAGAGCGGTTCACAATAGCCACGTTGTATATTATTTTAGGTGCTTGCCTCAGTTTGAGTTTCATTGCTGTGAAGAGACACCATGACCACAGCAACTGTTATAAAGGAAAACATTTCACTGGGGCTGCCTTACAGTTTCAGAGGTTTAGTCCATCATCATCATGGCGGGAAGCATGGCAGTGTGCAGGCAGACATGGTGCTGGAGAAGCCAAGAGACAGGTCTACATGTTGATCCTCGGTCAACAGAAGGAGACTGTGTGCCACTGTGGGCATAGCTTGAGTGTATACAATACCTCAAAGTCTGCCCCACAGTGACATACTTCCTTCAACAAGGCCACACCTACTCCAACAAGGCCACACCTACTCCAACAAG
>OU015757.1:58430608-58446612 GCA_907169655.1 Acomys percivali
AGGGGGGCAAATTTAGCCTGGAAATGACCCCCAGGTCCTTACTTGTGCTTGGAAGTTGTGTAAGAGCTCTCTGTAGATAATTTATAGGCAGTCAAAAAAATTTAATATCATAAAGATTTATTTTAATCATTACTCATTTTATTCATGGAAAGACTCCTCCCCCATCCATCCATTTTATGAGCTGCCGGTGTCAGAACTTAGTCCGGGAGAACGGTTGTTCTAACTCCTATCTCCTGTTTATTGGCAAAGTCGATGCTTATAATCCACGTTATTATAAATATTTATAATTCCTTCAAGTACATGAATTTTCTTATTTTAGCCTACAAGTATTATTACTACTTGCTGAAGGCTTTTCTTCTATTCTTTTTTTTCCTGGAGGAGAGAACACACACACACACACACACACACAACATGGGGGAGGGCGGGGGTGACCTGAGGAAGGGATGGCAGCTCATTCCATTCTGCAGTGTGTATTTTTGAGATGATTTTTATAAATATTCTTGAGGTGGGTAGCAAAGTCATGAAAGTAAGGTGACATTTTTCCCCCTCCCAAATCATGGTGGGTTGACTCTCCCTTTCAGCTGTTTCTCCCCTTGGTCCTTCTGTCATGTCCACAAAAGAGGCTCAAAGTTACAGTGCAAATAGTATTATAGTGAAGCTCGGCACTTTGAGGACACAGATCTGTGTTAGGGTTCATGCGTGGCCATTGGGGCAGTTTGCCAGGGGCTTTGCTGATACAGGCGAAGAATCCACCTGCAGCTTTGAGGATGATTAGCCACAAGGAGCAGCTAACTGTCAGGAGGTACAGCTGCATTTTCCTTAGTTACCTCATGTCTAACTCCCTCCCTTATGCTCTCAGTATCTGTTGGCCTAGCTTTGCTTATGTATGATTATAACCAACGATGGAGTAAAGACGATCCTTTATCATTTAAAAAATGTTTGACGTTGTTGGGCATGGCCTTGAACTAAGAGAGATGCACCCGCCTCAGCTAGAGTTAAAGGTGTACGCCGTGAGGTAAGACTTTATTTAAAAAAAAAAAAAAAAAAGATTTCAAGGGTTCTCAGAGAAGATAATTTTGGTTGCCACCTTCCAGTTCTGGCAGCTCATAACCGCCTATTATTTCAGTTCCTGGGGATCTAGTGCCCTCTTTTGGACAACACGGGCACTTGCATGAACATGTGCACAGATGTGCAATATATACATAATTAAATATAAAATCTTTTTAAAATGTAAGATGTAAACAGACAAATAGATGATTTTTAAATTTTTGATAGAGGGTCTCTTAGCAACATCCTAAAAATGATGCTAAAATAATATCTCTTACCTATGTGGTTATTCCTAGCAGTGTGGTGGTGAGGTGAAACTATAGGCAGGCTGAAGCTTTCATGTTTAAAATCCTTATGTTAGTTAATCTTAGTTTTAGCTTTGTGATTTGGAGCAATCTAGTTTGAGAATATAAAACTTACAGCCTTGTAAGGCTAAGTGCTGAATTTATTTCATATTACTGAGGTTCTCAATCTTTTTCTCCTTGTTAAAGCATATATTATAATTGTAGGATTTAAAATAGCGTTCCTACTAGTTATTTACAGAGAAGCATACTGTGGGCCCTGAAAATTATCTCTGGAAAATAACCTATCTTCCCTTCTCCCTCTCATTAGAGACATTTTATAGAGTTTTCCTATGTAGCGCAGGCTAATCTCAAGCTAATCTCAGACTCAGTTCCCCTGCCTTAGTCTCTCTAAACCGTGAAAATGTTTTTGTTGTTGTTTGGTTTGGTTTCAGGCAGGATCTCATGTAGTTTAGGATGGCCTGGCGTTAGCTAGGTAGCAGGTCCTGACCCTTCTGCATTCACTTCTCACAAACTAAGATTATCTACACTTGGCTTGCCTGGAAGGCTTTTTGGGTTTTGTGTTTATTTGTTTGTTTGTTTGTTTTTCAGTTTTTCGAGACAGGGTTTCTCTGTGTAACCTTGACTGTCCTGGACTCACTTTGTAGACCAGGCTGTCCTTGAACTCACGAGCCATCTGCCTCTGCCTCCCGAGTGCTGGGATTAAAGGCCTGCGCCACCACGCCTGGCTTGTTTGTTTTTCGAGACAGGGTTTCTCTGTGTAGCCCTGGCTGTCCTGGACTCACTTGTAGACCAGGCTGGCCTCGAACTCACACAGATCTGCCTGCTTCTGCTGGAATTAAAAGCATGTGCCACCATGCCCAGCTTGCCTAGAGGTTTTAAAAAGTGGTTTCCAGCAACAAAACTGCCAGACTGTGCTTTCCCTGGGCTGTCAAATTGGAGCTGCAGCATCTGGGAGTTTTTTAGCAGAGTTCAGGAGGGCAGTGTCTGCTTCTTCAAGATGGTGTGATAATGTGTTGCAGTCTGAAGCAGAGATAACAGCTCCACAGCAAAGCCCAGTAGACTTGCTTTACTGAAAAGGGCAACCCCTTTCCTTCCCTACATTCTACGTTTTCCTGCCCCCACCCACTGCGGGAGACTTGAAACAATGGAGCCAGCAGTAAGAATGGCACCTTTGTATTCACTCTTAGGAAAATTTGTATTTTGGAATGACACTAACTTTCCACCTTCCTCCACTTTGTCTTGGATGAATAAGAATGGCAAATGCTTGTTTACCCAGAAGAGGCACATTCACAAAATCTCCCTTCTCCCAAGCTGCTTTCTGAAAACAGTTAGGCCAGCCAAGCCAGTGACTCCACACTGGGGGTGAGCTAAGGTTGATTCCGGCTTAGTGTACCCTAGTTCTTGATTTATAACAAGGCAGAACCATTGAAATCCATAGAGAAATAATGATAATTTTGTTAATTCACTGACTTTAGATCTTGAAGCACAGGTGACATTCTGTCAGGAATTTCTTACTGTCATCTAATGGCTGCCATCTTTGCTGTACATTTCTCCATTAAAAGGGAAGTGAAAGGAGAAAAGAGACAGGACATGGTTGGAGGCGTGTCACTGGACTGTCCATGTTTAAGCCTATGAGGAAGTGGTTGAAAAAAACAGAGCACCCTGTAAGAGATGGGGACAAGTGGAAAAACAACTGGTGGCTTTATTAGAAACTGGCTTATGTTGTGATGGCTGAAGCAAATCACCACGTAAAGTAAAAGAAAAAATAAAACTAGAGGAACAGTGGCTGACTCTATCAGAAGGCTTATGCTGTTGTTTTTCTGGTGTGTGCAGTGGATTGCAGGGCTTTGTGAGGGGCAGGTGGGCGGGCAGGCGGGGCTCGGTCTGGAGAGCTACTCCACGCTTGGCGTGTAAGTAGACTATAGATTACTTTTTTACTGAAGAGGGAAGATTAGTGGAAATAAAGTAATCATCAATAAATTCTCCTTTTGAGAAAGATTTGTGATGGTGAATATTTATGTGACTGTTTTCCTGCGTGAAAGAAACAGTGGAGCAAAATCGCCCTATTTATTCCTTGAGTTTATTTGAAATTGGATTTCCTCCTTCTATAACTGTAAGAGATTATCACGATTGCACCCTTGATTTCCACAGCTGCTGCTGCTGTGATTGTGACACCCCCTCCCTCTACCCACTTCTTTTGTTTTACTATGTAGTACATGTTGGGCTCAAACCCCTGGCCCTCCTGCCTCACTCAATTGGCTGAGTGTTGGGATTATAGGTGTGTGTCACCAGGTCTGGCTCACGATGGTTTCTTTAGGTTCATAGATCATGTCTCGTTACAAGAGTAAGAAAACAAACTCACCTGCTAAAGATTTACCTAATTAGCTTTTTGTTGTTGTTGTTGTTGTTGTTGTTGTTTTGAGACAGAGTTTCTCTGTGTAGCCTTGGCTGTCCCGGACTCACAGGCTGGTTGAAGACCAGGCTGGTCTTGAACTCACAGAGTCATCCTGCCTCTGCCTTTCTGAGTGCTGGGATTAAAGGCATATGCCACACCAGCCTCCTAACTAGCATTTTTAACAGGTAGTCCAAGCCAGAGCTAAAATGTACATCTCTATTTAGAATTTCTCTTTCAATGGCTTAGACAGCCGGGTAATGCTTCCAAGGGCCTTTCCAGCTTCACGGGTTCTAGCTAACACAGAAACATAGCATCGTGTAGCCGTACAGGGCTGTTGGAGGTTTTAAATATGGAAATGCAGAACCGAGCCCTGGGTTTTCTCTGCTCAGTGCCTTCCTCCACTTTGTTCTGTGGCCTGGTTGGCCAGCCAGGTGACATGCATGGGCGGCGGCTAGGTAAGACGAGGAGGAGAGTGAGGTCGGACACTCACTCCTCCGCTGCAGCCGCCCATTGTCTGTCCCCACTCTAACTGGAGGTTTGGTTGACCTTGTGGCTCCTTCACCCACACACCTAACTTCACTGTTCCTTATGCATGGTGGGAACTCATTTTAAATATATCTACCACCCCCCCACCCCACCCCACCCCACCCCCCAAGTGTTCTTTTTAGCCACAAAACCATGCTGAACCCATGTACAGAGCAGGTCACAGGCACTGCAAGAAAAGGTCTGTGCAGTGACGGTGTCTATGAATTGGCAGATGAGAGCCCCCACTTCTCTTTCCTAGGCTTAGGACATCAGTAACCTGGTTCTACCCAGTGGCTCTTGTCAAGACAACTTCAGCTACACTCAACAATCTCCTTCTATGTTCGCCTTCTTCCCCAGTTCACTTCCCCATGCATTTTTTTCAGTATGCTACCAAAATGGCAGCAAGAGTGGCTGCTGAGAAGTCTACCTCAACGCAGAAGCCACAGCTCCTGTGAGACAGCTGCCTCTTTACGGCCATGCTGTTGGAGTCTGGGAACCTTTTTTCTTCCTCTCCTTGGTTCTTCAGGGCAGTGTAGTCATGGACACACAGTTGCTAACTGAAGAGTGATTCACCTTTGTGCAGGTTTGGGACAAAGAGGGGCAGTGGGATCTTTATCAAGTGAGACTGGGCATTCTTTTAGTAAGGAAGATAAGAAGAGTGAGCCTTGCTCGGCCTCCACAGGTGCACTTCAAATACTAAAACTAGGGAGAGCTCTGAGGGCTAACCAGAAGCACGGTGAGTTAGGGCAGCCATGATCGTGGTGTAGTCATAACCGCGATGCTAGAAGCACCCATGGGTTTTTTTCTGCTGATGGCTGTTAGCGAAGAAGAGCTGCTCTGGCCCTGGCTGTGTTCATCTTGGAGACAAAGGGCTCAGTTTGTCTGTAGTACAGACCTTATGAGACAGCTGGGGGTTCTTACTACAGCAAAGCTCTTCTACCCCAGGCTGCCTGGTCTGCTTCATTTGACATCTTTAGTATTTGCCGTGACCAGCTTTACATTCAGCAAAAGTACTTTTTATGAATTCATAAAGATTTGGAGGGACTTCTGAGAGGGATGTGCACTCCTAAATGCAGTGTTGAGAGTTCCTGGTTAAGGCATCTTAGAGGATATAGCAGGAATAATAAACTGGCCTTTCCTTGTGGAACTTCAGGTCTGGTAGCAACAGAAAACTGGGTAGGAGTGAAGGGAAGTTTGGGCTAAGAAGAAAGGACAGCATACATATGATTGGCAGGCTGCTTTGAGAAGAGGTTGATTATGGAGAGCTCCCAGTCTGACCCTTATTGCTGAAATTGCAAGGTGCCTAAAGCAGTAAGGTATGGAGGGATGAGACAGAGGGTCAGGAAAGAACAGAAATTCTGAGGGAAGAGACAGAAGCTGGTGAGCCCCTGTCTGGTAGGAGTCAGCTCTAAGGCAACTTATGGAAGAAAAGCATGCTAACCTTGTGGGGTTTGTCCTTATTTCTTTAAGTTTGCATTTTTTAATTTTTTCAGTCTGTTTGTAAAGCAATGGGCTCCACAGACCATTTTCATGCACACATATTAGTCTACTTTGTCAATTTTTTTTTTGCCTCATTTTCTTCCCATCTTCTATCCCAGTCCCCACTCTTTCTGGTCCCTGTCTGTTTTCATTAAAACTATGTTTTTACTTGTAAGACAGCCTCATGTAGTCCAGGCTAGCTTTGAACTTGCTCCGTGGCTAACGTTGGCCTTGAACTCATGCGCCTTCTGCCTCCATCTCCCTCATGTTGGGATTACAGGCATGCATCACCCTCCCTGGATCTTCTTTTTACTTGGTGGTTCCCTTTTGCCTTACTTTTTCTCTTTACAAAATTTTGAATGTAGAAAAATCTTTAAAACAAAACAAAACAAAAAGTCCACACACGTATACATATATATTATCCAACATAAGGAGTTTTTTTGGGTTTTCTAGACAGGGTTTCCCTGTGTAGTCTTGGCTGTCCTGGATTCACTTTGCAGACCAGGCTGGCCTCAAACTTACAGGGATCCACCTGCCTCTGCCTCCCAAGTGCTGGGATTAACAGCGTGTGCCTCCAGGCCTGGCTCCAACCTAATATTTGTATTGAGTTATTTGGGAGCTTCACATAATGTACCCCAATCATACTCACTTTCCAGTTCTCCCAGGTCTATCCTCTCACTCTGAGGAGGAGGAGGAGGAGGAGAAGGAGAAGGAGGAGGAAAAAAGAAAGAAGAAGAAGAAGAAGAAGAAGAAGAAGAAGAAGAAGAAGAAAAGAAAGAAAGAAAGAAAGAAAGAAAGAAAGAAAGAAAGAAGAAAAGTCAACTCCATTTTTGTATTGTCCGTATACTCACTGGAGCATAGCCAAACCCCCAGTAGCCAGGCCCTTAAGAAAACAGAGCCCTTCCCTGTCCCCCACCAGAAGCCATCAACTGTGAAGGGCTACCCTTCAGCATCCTATCACAAATCTTAAGAGTTCTCTTCAAGTGCTTCCTGTCTAGACTATTTCTTTTTTTGGGGGGTGGTGGTGGAGGAGGTTGTCACAGAAGCTGTCTGTCTCCCATTCTCAACTATGAGTCTGCAGTCATTGACACTGCTGCTAAAGAAGCTCCCTTGGCCTTTACAATCAGTGGCAGCACAGACCATGACCTTTCACATGGTTTCTGGTGACAGCACGGACCATGGACCTCAGCATGGTCTCCAGTAGCAATTCAGACGCTGGACCCTGTCTTCAATGGCAGCACAGGCCACAGACATCAACATGACCTACAGCAGCAACATGGGCTGTGGGCACCAACATGGCCCTCAATGGCAGCAAATACCAAGGACATCCACAAGACCTTCAGAAACGGTCTCTGGCCACAGCCTAGACCATGGACCTCACCATGACCTCTGGCAGCAGCACAGACCAGAGATGCCAGCATGGTTCCTCAGTGCCAGCACTCACCACAAACATCAACATGACCTTCAGCAGTAGCACAGACCACGGATATCAACACAGCCTCCTGGGATAACACAGACCATGGAGGTCTTTCCAGGAGGTCCAATCCAGAAAATCAGCCATTCTCCATCCCACACAATCCTGATATTGCTCAGAGCCAGGGCCGTCGTGCAGCTGGACAGTGTGTTTGTGGGCAGAGCCTGCTCAAGTTACTCAGCAATGACATACTCCCCCCACTACCTCAGCCCTGACCCTGGTCCCAGTTACTCTTTTCCTCCAAGTTTCTAGCTCTCTTCTCTACCCTGGTGTTTCTTCCTTCATCTTATTTTGGCAGTATTGCCTAGATGGCACCTATGAGCCACACTTCCTTTCTGGCCCAAGTCCAGTGTTAGAAGGTGGGTCTTTGGTGAAATCATAAAGTGAGGGGACCCTTGTAATGGACATGTAAGTGTGAGAGGTAGTCGCGTTAGTAGGAGAAATGGGGACTTACAAACCCGTTTTGTTGTGATACCTGAGGCTCCAGATGCCATCACCACCATCTCTCAAAACGGAAAACCTATTGGAAGTGATCGGCAGTAGCTGGGGCTTGTGGAGAAGGCAAGAGAGGAAGACAGGGAAAATGAAGGTTACCGGAGGTCAGAAGTAGATCCTCATGCTCAGAACAGTTCTCTGAACATGGTCGGTGCTCCTAAAGTGTGCAGAATAAATGAATGCATGTACGATGCTCATCAGGGCAAGGCTACACACAGAAGAAAGCAGCCACTGTTTGCATCCATGTCTGCAGTATTTATATTAACGCAATGGCCTAGTTAGACATTTTTTCCTGCACCTGCCTGGGTCCCTCAATTGCTAAGAGTCCAGTTACGAATACAGCCTTATCTTTCCCAGGAAGAGAGTCAGGTATTAACAAGCGTGGCAACAGGCAAACCCATGACCAAGAGACATGAAGAAAGCTGGTGCTGAGCTGAGTCCCCTATGCTTGCCCAGCCCAGGAGTCACTTTCCAAAGGCTTTGAAACCACGGCTTCTTTCCACTAAAGCCAGATGCATCGGTCAGCTGAAATCTGAGGAGTTGTTGAAAGCAAGAGTCAAAACAGGCAAAATTGGATGGAGACATACATAACCCTGCTGATGAGAGGGAGAAAAAGCATTTCTTCTTACCTCAAACTGAGAGTTGTCACAGGTAGGCAGACCATAACCATCATGAGCTCCTGGCATTTTGAGTGGGTAGCTAGAAGAATAAACTGTTTAATATTTAAATAAACATTTAACTATAAATACTGTTTGTAACCAATCAATAAAAATATTTTCCCTATTGCAAATTTCAGAGAGACCACAATAACTACTGAAAATCAGATATTAAGTAAGGGGTTAGTGACCTAATGACCTCAGGTAGGCTGAGAACCTCTGAATGGGGGATTTGATTTAACTGTTAACACCTACAGGCTGTTAGGAGCCAGGAAACTCCTGATAAAAAGACCAACATACCAACCTCCATTGGCACTTACAACATTGAGATTTCGGGGAACAGACCTTCAGATGGAGTCTTCCAATCCCAAAGTTCACTTCTCTGCCCTATAACTGCCCAAGCCTCCTGCTATAGGCTTAGATTTTTTTTAAAAAACCTACTCTTTTGGGGGTTCTTAAACACTTCAGCCTCACTTCTAACCCTCCGACTAGAGGAAGGGATGAAAGAGTGTTAATAGGGAAAAGGGGTTGTGGACCTGTTTAGACGTAGTTCCTTGGACCAATTCCACTCAGCGTTGTCAGGATACTAGCAGTGTAGTCCAATAGCCAACACCAAGCAGCCACATAATCTGTAGCAGTGAACAATCCAGAAGCAACAGCAAGTCTCCACAGAATCGGCAGGAGTCAGCAGAAGTGGCCAGAATCAGCTGGAGCACCATGAGAAGTTCTTTGGAACATTCCTCTCTGTGAAGTGAAAACCAGCAAAGACCAGTGAAGACCAGCAAAGAGTTGCACAACGTAGAAATGCCAAAGGAGATGTCCCACTGTCTGTGGGCTTCAGTTTAGACTTTCCAAACATCACATGCCCTCTCACGTGTCTGCTCCCAGCAAAAAATCATATGCCCTCTCACAAGACATCTTCCAGAAAAACATCATGTGACACAACTAAGTCTTCAAAGAAACAAAAAACCTCTACTTCACCCTGCATCATGGCGTACAGTCTACACTTCTGCTGAGAAATTGCTGCCCTTCACTGCTCCGATTAAAAGAAGACTGTCTTTCATTTGTTTCCTTGTCACCTCCATCGGTACCAACCTAACATTGGGTATATATACAGAACACTAGACTATGGCCTCTGAGATGCAGGAAGTCTTAAATGAAGACAGAAGAAGAATTTGCACTCAAGTCCCAGAACTTTAAAATACACTCTGAGTCCTGGGTTGTACGTACAAAAATATTACTTATGAGAAGCTAGGAGCACATGGCATTAAAGAAGGGACAAGCTGCTTGGAACTTTTGAGAAGCCAATTTTAATCTTAGAATTGGAAGAGAAGTGGGTGCTGGGAGACTTGAAAGATTTATGGATTGAGTATTTTCCCTATTGAATGAGACCTTGAAGGATGAGCTGGAATATGCCCATGGCTAAGTGAAAAATCTACAAGTCTGTAAACAGAGTCTTAGAAGTCTGAGAATTGTAACATAGCTTCCTTTTCCCCACTTCCTCTAGCTCTGCTACCCTAATATAGAGGAAAACAGGGAGCCTTATTTTGGCATTGTCTCCATGGCTTGTAGCCCCTGGCTGATCTCTGCAAAGGTGGAGGCCTTAGCACTAACAAGGGAGCTTCCTGCCTGATGCTATTGTCTTTAGGAGCTGGGTGTGTAAGCCCCACTTCTGAGGTCATCAGCAGGATTCTAGGACACTTGTGTTCTTCTGAACTTTCCACTGCCTCCTAGGACCAGGGGTTGTGAGAGGACAGAGACTTATTGGCACGTCCAATCCTCCGGCCTTCAGGCCGGTGAGTGTGGTAAAACTTGGACAACGGCTTTCCTGCCTCTCCGAACGTTGTTTTCTGGCAATGATCCCATATAACTCAGCCTGTCTGGGGAAGCCCAAGCCTTTTCCTTCCTTTTTTTTTTTTTCCTTCAAGGCTTAGACCTGTGATCTCTTTCCTGCTCTGCATCAGTGCAGAGTGTTTGACGTCTCCCCAGAGACAATCATTTGGAAACTTTTTGAGCCAGTGAAGAATCAACTTAGACATCTTTCCTTCCCCTGACCAAAGGGAATATTGTGTGTCATGGAATGGGAAGATGTGAATGGTGCTATCTCACTGAGGATAGCAGGCTGCCTGCCTGTTTTGGCCCACGGCCCACGTTTGCTTTGCTTTGCTGGATGTGGACATAATGGGTTCTGTTTGAACAAGAAATCATGTGCAACAGACACTTTTGCAAAACCATGGTCACTGAGCAGTTACCCCAATAAAAATATGCTTCAGCGAGGGCCTTCAGAGTAAGAGCTGCATTCGAACTCTTATACAATGTTGCATTTAATGTACTTGTAAATAAACTTTCGATTTTAAAATAACTTCCAATTTACAGAAAGGTCACAATACCACAGAAAGTTCTCATATACTGCACAGTGTGCTTCCACCTATATCAACATCTTATATTAATGTAGCATGTTTATCTACTCATGAACTAATATTGATGTTTGTTTGTTGGTTGGTTTCCCTGTGTGGCCCCAGATGTCCTGGAGCTAGCTCTATAAACTAGGCTGATCTTGAACTCAGAGTTCCTTCCATCCCTGACTCTTAAGTGCTGGCATTAAATGGTTGCATTACTGTGCTCACCTAATATTGATTTTTAATGTGTGTGTGTGTGTGTGTGTGTGTGTGGTTGTGTGCTTGTGCCACAGTGCATATATGGAAGTCAGAGGACAACTTGTAGGAGTCAGTTTTCTCCCACCATGTGGTTCTCAGAGCTCAAACTCAGGTTGCCAGGCTTAACAGCATGCCCTTCCATGACCAGCCATCTCCCTGGTCTGCTAACATTAAGTAAAGTCTGGATCTGCTGTGATTTGAGTGTGGTCCGCCCTTCACAGACTCACGGGTGAAGGATATACCTGGCGTCCTCTCGTGCTCTGCCACACACCTCCACTTCCATATTGTTCAGAATCAATGGCGTCATGGACTGAAAACTTGGATCCCTGAACCTAACCAAATCTCTAAAAGCAAACAAACAAACAAACAAAACAAATCTCTTTGCTTGTTTCTCTGAGCTCTTTGGTCACAGAGGTAAGAAAAATCCAAGACAAGATTTTATTCATATTCCCCTAACTGTTTTTTGTCTAGATGACACGTTACTTTTAATCCCCAAGGATTTTTAGACTCCTCATAGCTGCTAAGATTTCTCAGACTTTATTTTTGATGAAGTTGACAGTTTGAATAATACTGGTCAGGTTATATTATGGCGAGTCCCTTGGTTGGGATAGCTGTGTTATGTCTTTCTCATGGGTAGCCTGGGGTTAAGTAGCCTGGACTTAAGGAGGAAGCCCCAGAGATAAAGTCCATTTGAGGAACATCATACTGATTGCGTGTACAGCCACCATCACTGTTGACACTCTTTCCTTCTTCCTTTCTATGTTGTACTCTTTGGAAAGAAGTTACAAAGTGCATGCCACACTTTGTCTGGGGGTTGCTTTGTTTTCTGGATAACAGAGTACCTCTGAATTATTTTGAATTCTTCTGAATAGAAATTTGCTTGTTTTCTCCCATTTATCTATCTGTTTATTTATTTATTTATTTATTTATTTATTTAATAATTCATTTATGTAGTAAATAGTCTATATCAGTATAGTCTCATGGATACTACATAATAACATGTCTGTTTTGTTGCTCAGGTTGTTACTGGCATATTGGGAGCTCTGCTTTCATTTTGGCATATCTATCTTTGCAAGGTTTTTTGTTTTTGTTTGAGACAGGGCTTCTCTGTGTAGGCTTGGACTCGCTTTGTAGACCAGGCTGGCCTTGAACTCACAGCGATCCATCTGCCTCTGCTTGGATTAAAGGCATGCGCCACCACCTCCCAGCCTATCTTTGCAAGTTTTAAAGAACATTTTTCAAAACTAACTTTGGGGCTGGAGAGATAGTTCATCTGGGGAACATTGGCTGCCCCCATGTTCAATTCCCAGCACCCACGTATTGGCTGACTTCATGCTGTAGCCTTTCTCTACCCTCTACGTAGACACATGCAGGTACAATATCCATGCACACAAAATACAAAGAAAGAAACTTTACAGGAAAACCCCACATTTGTGTCACTCTAAGATACTTTAGACTCATCATATATGTCATCTGTATCAGAAATAGAATCAGCTGTTTCTCAGAGTATTTTGGGTCCTTGTGTTAGAGACTACTGGTTGAGGTGAGGGTCTGTGGGTAGGGCGTGTTGCTATTAGGCACCTTTGTTCACTGATACTTCCAGTTGATGGTGCAAAGAATATCTATGTATCTAGAGACATAAGAAAGAACGCACCTTTTTGTTCACCACACATTTAGAGCACAGGTAAAGGACCAAGGGACTCTGTCCCATGGGTGTAAGCCATGTGCCAGCGTGTCTCTCAGGGTCTCACATTCTTTATTTATCCCTAGTATTTATGTGCAAAGATAAACATTGTTGTATTTACCTACATGTATCTGTATTCAGCTGAATATGAACTCACATTGACTGCTTCCAGTTTACTGTCACATGTATCATTTGAGTAGATTCTTTTAGCTTAAAACACCCCCCAAGCCGCTACCTCAACAGTGAGAGACCTGCTTCCTGCTGCCCACTATCCACTTCCGTGTTTGATTCCAGTAATGTGAGCAGTGCTTGTGGGAAAATGCTTCTGTGCATTTCCTTGTACCCTTCACCTTACAGCTGCCACTCAGCCCCAGGCGGATTTAGGGCAGGGGCCTTTTCCTTTCCACCATTCTGCGAGGTTGTTCCCACACTTTAAACACAATCAGACACTTTTTGCCACACTCTACATCTTATTCTGGGGTCTCCTGACCTCTTGACTTTTTTTTTTTTTAAGTGTTAAAGTTTATTCTTTGTGTAAAAAGTTCTCTGGGTTTTGACAACTGTATGTTGTTGGGCAGATACCAGCACAGTATCTTATGGAATAGTTTTGTGGTACTAAAGTCTTTTGTTATGCTTCAGGCTCAATTCCCAGTCCTACCAAAACAAGAAGACTTGTACACACAAATTCCGAGTCACCTAGTTAAATGGTCCTCCATGTGTCTCAGGCCACCACTGATGTATTTGCTGTCTTGATAGTCATTTAGTAGCTTAAAGTTTGAAAACTTGAAATATTTTCAGAAGTTCTGGAGCCTGGTCTCGGTTGAACTGTAATGGCTGCTTTCTTTGGAACTGAACACAGATGACCCTAAAGACAGCACAGCTATTATGCTGTGTGCTCCACGCTGAGGCCACCTCTGGGTCACACAGTTCCCTTTTGGAGGCACTGGCTCTTCTGCAGCATCTAGTGGCTCCTAGCTCAGAGTTTTGGGTATTCCTCCCCGACTGCTGTGACATGAGCTTATCACAGGAACAGAAGGACTTGCGATACCAGGTCATCCAATTCCCCATTTTGCTCCCCCCTGTAAGGCCCCTGTGGCCCTAGCCCTGCAGCTGCTGACTGAATCTTTAAATTCAGATCAGGGGAGTGGAGAGGACTTGTGTCCTATACAAATGAAGAGATTTCTGTTCTCAGCCACCTCAGAAGGGTTACTTCTGAAAAATACACAAAACATGTAAGTGGAGCAAGAGACATAAGAAAGAAAGCACCTTTTTGTTCACCACACATGTAGAGCACAGGTAAAGGACCAAGGGACTCTGTCCCATGGGTGTAAGCCATGTGCCAGCGTGTCTCTCAGGGTCTCACATTCTTTATTCATCCCGCCCATACTCCCTGGCTCTGTGAAGTGGGCTTTAGGCAAGCAACAGAACAGCGAAGGGATCAGGCAATTTGTGATTCCATGTGCATCCCATTCCTCAAGCAGTGTAGCAGTGCAGATCCACCCTATTGTCTTACGTCCTCTCCTAACAGGGCCTGCTGTATCTGGGCACCTGCAGTCAGCAGAGCGGGAGGTTGCTGATAGCAAAGAAGTACAATTCATGAAAGTAGATGGGAATTACCGAGAGCATGAGGATCAGGACGAGAGGGAAGGTGGGCAGGAGAGTGGAGTGAGAGGTACTAGGAACATGTACGAACCCCTCATAAACTCAGTATATCCTATAGCTGACATACAATAACAAAAATGTCTAAAACACAAAAATATAATCAAATTAATTGAGTCAGTGTTTAGCTTTTGAGGAAGTGTGTGTGTGTGTGTGTGTGTGTGTGTGTGTGTGGCTATATTATCCAAGAACAGTGTCAAAGAGTAAAAGTTTGGGTATGCTAACAAAGCATGTTGGGAAAGTTTGGTTAGTTGAGTAGCCATAGGACATTATCCAATAGCACTGACTTAGAACCTTGTGTATGGGGTTGGGCATAAGAAATGGAGCAAGGTTGTATATGAGAAGAAAATAAATATGTGAGGCAGACACAGGCATGAAAGTAGAGAAAGTACTATTGTGGAAGAGGAAGAAGATGGGAAGAGAAGGGACAATAGGCAAAGTTAATGTGTAAGAGAATTTGCAATGAAGCCACCATTTTTCACAATTAGTATACACTAACTCTGTAGGAAGGGAGAGCTTGGGTGTGTTTTGTTGGAGAAAATTAAGAATTCTCAAGACTGGATATGCAATAAAAAATATCCAGTCTTTTTCCCCCCAAACTCTGAGAGTCCTTGGACTCACCGTTTTGATAGCATTGCTGCCTGTGATAAGAACCCATTCCCTCCATCTCCTTCTGAGCTACACAGGGCGTGGCGCTTCACTCCTACAAATGGTAGCATTTGGGAGGCTGAGGCTAGAGGGTTGCTGCCAAGTCAAGGCCAACTAGGTCTACCCAGTGAGAATATGTTTCATAAAAACAAAAACCCAAATAAACAAAATGAAACAAGACAAAAGAAATCCCAAGCCAAACAAAGATCCCTTCATTAGACCATGCTGTTCAAAGAATACCAAAGGAACATAACATCTTGAACACTGAAATATTGCAAAGAGTGTTTCAGTATATTAACCCAGAACAAAAGCTGAATGGATAAATACAGGCATTCTTGGAACTGGCAGAGCAAGCCATTTGTACAATAGTTACCCTGGGCATTTATTTTATGATACATAAAACCCGAGTACCTCTTTTCATGAGTTTTATCAAAGGACCACTGTTTTAAGGGAGGCTTACAAACAATATGGAGACCAGAATACCCATTGTCCACTCAGTTCAACTGGCTGCCTCAACCCCCCCCCCCCCCCCCCCCCCCCCCCCCCCCCCTCACCCCTCCCACCCCCCACCCCCCTGTCCACCGCATCAGCACTTAGATGGATGATGAACGTGGCTCCTACCTGCCTGATCGCTATTGGGTATATGGAGAATGCCTTCAGCTGTCAGGTCACAGTGTGCATGATGCACATTGGAAAGAGTACAGTCCTACCTGACCTCTCTGCCTATTGTTAAGTTCTACACCAAAATAAAAGGAGACGCGACGTTGCTTCTCAGTTTTGCTCTATAGACAAATCACACCATGAGTCTGCTTCTCTTGCTTACAGTATTTCTTAGCTTTGATTAGCTTATTGTCCAATCACTTTTATATTTTGATTCTTTTCATCTGGGCATTTGTACAGTGACATGTTTGGCCTGCTCTTTTGTTTTTGTTTTGTCGTTGTTGTTTTGCAGTGTGTGTGTGTGTGTGTGTGTGTGTGTG
>OU015757.1:58446622-58461225 GCA_907169655.1 Acomys percivali
AGAGAGAGAGAGAGAGAGAGAGAGAGAGAGAGAGAGAGAGAGAGAGATGATCTTTCTATGTAATCTTGACTATCCTAGATTCTATGTAGACCAGGCTGTCTTTGAACTCACAGAGATCTGCCTGTCTCTGTCTCTTGGGTGCTGAGATTAAAAGCCCATCTCACCATGACAGGCTCATCTCAGATCATCTTGCCAGACTACTTTTTTCTTTTTTTTAAACTGAACCTCGCCATAGTTGAACATTGCCACTCTTGACCCCAAGCTACTGTAGCACACGGACACAGACACAGTAAACACTGACCTGAATTATTAAACTCTCAGCCCCAATTCCACCTGTGGCAGTGCGTATTATCAAATCAGTCCCCACTCTTTGTCTGGAATCACATTTTTAACCTTTTTATTGCAGAAAGTTTCAAATGTTTGAATTATAGAAAGAATAGTACTTCATTCCATTTTAATAGTTAACTCATCTGTTTGCATTCCATCGTGTATCTCCAAAAGATGGACTTAAAAGTATAGCCAAACAATATCATGCTTTAAAATGGAAAAAAAAAAAACAATATTACACAATAGCCAATCAGTGTTCAAATATTCAATTCTCTTAAATATTTTTAAAGACATTTGTGCTGTGTATGCTAGGCTGGATTTGAACTTGAGGTTTTCCTGCTCTCCTGATTACAGTGGTGTGCCATCATATCTACCTCTCCAGAGTGTCCTGGTGCATTCTTTTCTGTGCCCCGCATTTCCTGTGTATGGTAGTTAGGTCTAGAAACTCATCCTCCTTTTCCCCCCCTCCCTCCCTCACCTCCCCTTTCTTTTACAAAGCAGCTTCAGACAGGATGGTCTAAGCTCCCATCAGAAGGTTCACAATGAAAGCTCGTGCCTCCTTTTGTGATGTAAACAGCCACTGATGATTATTACTTAAACACATGGCTGTATTAGGTGTCAGAAAAACAGTGACACACAAATGCTTTCAGTGTAGTCCTCTCTGTGATCCTTGAAAGAGGACGTTCCTCATGAGCCATTTGGTTGTCTGGTACAGTTTGTGCAACAAAGGCGGTCATGTTATAAACACTGGCCATGTTACATAGCTGATGGATTTCAACCCACTGTGGTTATTATTTCAATTGTTGCTTCAACTTTTCCTACTTTGACTAATGATGTCTATTTGGGATTGGTCCCAAGTCATTCTGGTGTGGCCCTAGCAGTTTTGGACACCAGCCCTGCTTTCTGGTGCAACAAAATGCTTTGGCCTCATAGTCTCATGTGCTTTCTGCCTTAGGCTCGGGCTCAGCTATTTTTCCAAGGAGTTTGGTTTATTTCAGTGGAGAATAATAGTGTCGATCGAAGTTCTGGTGGGAAGACAAATAAAGGGGAATTCCTTAGAAGGGCTGTGCCCACACAGACCGATGGACTTAAACCTGCGCCATGTGGAGATGCTGCAATGTTACAGGTCCAGAGGCAAGCTACCTTATCCTGGGCTAGCTTTAGCTCCCTGAAGAGCCTTTCCTTACCCACTGTGTGTCAGGTCTAACAACCTGTGGCAAATAGATAAAAACCTTTGAAATCTATTAACTTAGCACACACCAGCTTCCGCCAACCCAAAAGCTAAGAATGCCATCAGACAGCATCTAGGAAAGCCTGCTCCATCTTGCTGTAAGCATCTTTCTGATGTAACCACCAATGCGTTTTGAAGTTGCCTATGACTTTCTTTGTTCTGCAGAACTATAAAGCTTGATGCTATTACTTTTATGTTGGAGCATGGACTTGGGGGCAACCTAAATCTGTGTTCCTAAACCATGGTCACTAAAATGGCTCAAAAATAAACTATCTCATATTCCCTTTGGGATGAGAGCTCTGCCCCCCGCCCCCCCTCCTCCCCTGCTTCTTCTTCCATCAACAAATAGAAGGCAGTACCTCAGTAAGAACATGCAGGGCATACAGGGAGGATCCCATGGATGTTTGTGAAAACAGCATTCCAGACAGGAGGAAGAGCAGGGCACATCCCTGAGGCCGGACCAAGAAGAATACAGTAAATAGGAACAGTAGCGATGGAGCAAAGACCATGCAGGTCCTGTAGGAGTTTCCTTCTTCTCGTAGTGAGGTGGAGCCACTGCAGGGTTTTCAGCAAGGAGTGCTAGAATCCTTTGTCTTATCTGGGTCTTGTGGGTGCTGTGTCAAGAGTTGGCTGGTGAGTGTTAAGAGCAGAAAGCAGGAGCCTGCTGAATCGGCTGTCACAATCCAGCTATACTAGATGAGTCCAGGAGCAGAGGAGGCCACGAGAGGAGATCAGGTTCTGGGTACGTTTTGAAGGAAGAAACCACAGAATTTGCTGAAGGATTAGGCATGGGGTGTAAAGAAAGAGGATTGAAATATGGCTCTCAAGTTTATGGGATGGAATGTAAGTGAGACTGTAAAGCAGCATGATGCTGTGGTAGCGTTTGGTGGGGTGAGCACAGTGTTTGAGATTCTGCCCCTCGCGGAGCATGATGGGAGAGAGGCAGAGCAGGCCCTGAGCTAGTCCACGAGGAGAGTTGGAATTTTACCAGAAGGAAATGGGGATTTTTTAAACACAGGAATAACATTATCAAGATATACGTTTTAAAAAGGCTATCTGTGCAGTGGTGTGGAGAGTAAAGAGGATAAGATTGACAGCCCCAAACCTGCTACTAATGAAAGGTGGCCAGGGAACAAGTCTGAAGTGTGGAGCACTGTAGATAAACACACAGGTAGTGTAGTCCCATTACACTGGGTTCAAATACCAGCTCCACCACTTACGCGTTTTGTCAAGATACTTAAGCTTTCTGAGCTTCTTGCTCCTGGTCTGTAGAAACAGGAGACTAACCATTCTTAGATCACTAGGTTATTGGGATGACACATGGGTTAATATGCATTTAAAATTCACTCCACAAATTTTAGTTATTTAATCATCATTGTTATCGCATGGAGGGGGTTGACCATTGGAAGAATAGGAGCCTCACCTACTTGGAGCATGCTGTTTAACATGGACAGATTTTATACGGCTAATCGACTATATTAGCCAGTACCTAAAGTGGAACAGAAGATGCAAGTCAAGTAGAGTTTATATGAACTAGGACTTTAAAAAATAAACATGTGAGACCTCATGTCATTAAGCTAGAATAGAGGGGGAGGTTAAAAGCAGCAGTCTAGATACAACCAACTGTAGGCTCAGAGGAACAAGGAAAGGAGCGGTTAGCAAGTCCTAGAGGGAAAATGTAAAAGCTAGGGGCTTTGAGAGAGACAGAAATTGTGCTCAAGAAGGACAGCTAACTTAAGGTACTCCAAGGAGTCAGAGGAGCTAGGAAACCAACCTTCTCATGTAGACAGCAGGTGGAAGTGGGCCGGGGGGCATCTGAAGGGGCAATCCCAAAGCCTCCAGCGCACACACCATCAGGATTGCTTCCTTGGCTGAAGTCACCCTGTAGCTGGGCTTTGGAGACTTGGGGGCAGCTTACACTCACCGCAGGATCCCTCACTGAAGAACATTATGTAAATGGCAGATTTATGACACTCTCCTGATCCTGTTCCCAAAACAGAAACAGCTGCCGAAACCCTGGCTTTTGGTCACGTGGCCTGACCCATTTGGATGGGTTCTCGGACTCCTTATTTTAAGGATGCTCAGAGAGAATAGACGCCCTTGTGACTGGATGTGACTTATATTGTCTTACAGATTACAAGGCCTCTAACTTCGTGGGCCACCAAGTTGCAGTTGTTCAGGCAAAAGATAGGAGAGTGAGCACTATGACAAAGGTTGTACAAATGGGGGAGACAGATTTAAGAAATGGCAAGGAATAAAACAGTAATACTTGGTCACCAGTAAGATGTGCACAGTGGGGAGAGGTGTCACATTTTTATGAAGTTTTATAGTTCTACAGAACAAAGAAAGTCATAAGTCAAGGCAAGTTTAAAATGCATAGGTGGGCACATCAGAGAGATGGTTACAGGAAATGGGGGAGGCTTTTCTATAGGCCTAAGATACTGTCTGATGATGTAACAAGAATAAATTAATAAAAAAAGAGAAATAATTAAAAAAAAGATACTGTCTGATGACATTCTTAGCTTTGGGGTTGGTGGAAACTAGTGGTGTGCTAAGTTAATAGATTTCAAAAGGTTTTTATGTTTTGTTTTGTTTTGTTTTGTTTTAAATCTATTTGTCACAGGTTGTTAGTCCTGACACTCAGATGGGCAAGGAATGACTATTCTGGGAGCTAAAAGCTAGTCCAGGCATATGCTCAACCATGTTCATAGCGGCCTTATTCATAATAGCCAGAACATGGAAACAGCTTACGTGTCCCTCAGTAGAAGAATGGATAAAGAAACTGTGGTACATTTTCACTATGGAATATTACTCAGCTATTAAAAACAAGGAATTCCCAAAATATGTGGACAAATGGGTTGAACTAGAAATGATCATAATGAGTGAGTTAACCCAGAAGCAGAAAGAGTCAAATGGTATATACTCACTTATATCTAGACACTAGCCCAAGGGGCATGTCTCATGAAAGTCTTCACTTACCAGGAAAGTGGGTCAGAGGGAAGGACATCCTATTGGGACTTTAGATGAGAGAAGCATGGAAGAATGGGGAAATAGAAGGATCCAGAGGGTCCTAGAAACCTACAAGAAGAACATTATGACGGGCGGGGCAGGAGTCCTGCTCAAACTGTGGCACCAGCCAAGGACAATACGTGCAGTAAACATCAAACCCCTACCCAGATCTAGCCAATAGACAGAACATTGTCCACAGTTGAGTGGAGAGTGGGAACTGATTTTCACGTGAACTCTGGTGCCCCATATTTGACCACATCCCCTTGATGCGGAGGCCTGGAGACACTCAGAGGAAGGATAGCAGGCTACCAAGGAGAGACTTGATACCCTATGAGCATATACAGGGGGAGGAAGTCCCCCTCAGTCACAGTCATAGGGGAGGGGAGTAAGGGGAAAGCAGGAGGGAGGGAGGAATGGGAGGATACAAGGGATGGAATAACAATTGAGATGTAATACGAATAAATTAATAAAATATTTTTTTAAAAAGCTAGTCCAGGATAAGATAATTAGCCTCTGGACCTGTAATATCCCAGCTCGCCATGTCACTGCAGTTTTAGTAGGCCACACAATTTTTACAGACACAGCCTCTTTCCAGGAACATTTGTTCACAGGACTGTGTGAATAGGAGGGAGTAGGGTGACCCAGGGAAAGCAAAATTATGATCTGTGAAAAAATAAAGAGGCTCAGCTGGTGGCATGGTTTGTTTGTTTGTTTCATTGTTTTTGTTTTTTATGAGACAGGAATTCTCTGTGTAGCCTTGGCTGTCCTGGACTCACTTTGTGGACCAGGCTGGCCTCGAACTCACAGTGATCTGCCTGCCTCTGCCTCCCCAAGTGCTGGGATTAAAGGTGTTCACCACCACTCCCAGGTCAGAGATTATCTTTTAAAGTAGAAGTTTAACTACTTTAGATGCTAAGCGAGGAAATGATATAATGTAGGAGATTGAAGATGTAGGAAAAAAAAATGAAACTTTTTTTCTAAGAACTTATGTTAAAAATAGATTTTCATCAGTAAAAGAAGGACAGGTATATTTAGCTCTATCAATTTTACTTGAGTGCCTTTCTTATTTTCTGCTTTCTATTGGGAAAAAAAACCCAATAAGATTATAATGATGAAAATTTTCTGCTTTCTATTGGTAAAAAAAACCCAATAAGATTATAATGATGAAAATTCTTTTGAGGCAGGGGCAGGAAATAAGATTGAATTTTAAAGCAAATTTCAGGCCTTTGCACAGGCACTCACATCCTTGCCATCTCTGGTGTAAATTACTCTCACGTGAATGGGAAACAACACATGCTTAATCGTAATGTTTTCCTGACACCAAGAGGTTGTGTATACTGAGCAGCATAGAGTATGGTAACCTCCAACTCACTAGCTGTTGTCAGGAGATTGGTGTAGGGTGAGTTGGGTATGAAGGCTGTTTCTATTACTGTGTATTCAATTCAGGTGGCCTGCAGTTTTTAAAAAGCAAATGATCTGTAGGAGAGTGGGTGGGAGGGTAAGAGTGTTTGGTGGCAGGCAGCATGTGTTGAGGTCACAGGACAGTTTGTGGGAATCTGTTTCCTCCTTCCACCAAGGATTCTGAAGATTGAACTCAGGCTGTCAGGCTCAGCAGCAAGCACTTTTATCTTCTGAGCTGCCTGACTAATCCTGAACTTCCTATTTTTTATGGAACACACATGTCATCATAAAGCCACAAAGATTGCTGATTATGTCGCTTAAAAACAGTGCTATAATAGGAAGCCCCAGCATCTGTCCCAATGCCCCATAAAATGAAGACTCTCAGAGGACATCCCTGTTGGGCTAGTGTCCAATTATAAGTGAGTATATACCATGCGTGTCTTTCTGGGTGTGGGTTACCTCACTCAGGATGATCATTTCTAGTTCCATCCATTTGCCTGCAAATTTCAAGAGTTCCTTGTTTTTAATAGCTTAGTAGTGTTCCATAGTGTAAATGTACCATGGTTTCTTTATCCATTCTTCAACTGAGGGACATCTAGGTCATTTCCAGATTCGGGCTATTACGAATAAGGCTGCTATAAACATAGTTGAGCAAATGTCCTTGTTGTGTGGCAGAGCATCTTTTGGGTATATTCCAAAGAGTGGAATAGCTGAGTCTTGAGGTTGCCCTATTCCCAATTTTCTGAGAAAACGGCAGATTGATTTTCAAGGTGGTTGTATAAGTTTGCACTCCCACCAGCAATGAAGGAATGTTCCCCTTTCTCCACATCTTTGCCAGCATGTGCTGTCACTTGAATTTTTGATCTTAGTCATTTTGATGGATGTAAGATGGAATCTCAGAGTCATTTTGATTTGCATTTCTCTGATGACTAAGGACATTGAGTATTTCTTTAAGTGTTTCTCAGCCATTCTGGTTTCCTCTGTTGAGAATTCTCTGTTTAGTTCTGAACCCAGGTGAGAGAGGTGTGGGAGAATGGAGATACAGAGGGACCTGGAGGGTCCAGGAACCCTACAAAAAGAACATCAAGGCTGGCGGATCTGGACCCAGGCGGGTCAGCTCAAACTACTGTACCAACCAAGGACAATGCATGCAGTAAACCTAGACCCCCTGTTCAGATGTAGCCAATGGATGGCTCATTCTCCACAGTTGTGTGGAGAGCAGGGACTGACTAGGACATGAACTCTGGTGCCCCCTATTTAACCACTTACCCTTGGTGAGAAGGCCTGGTGGCACTCAGAGGAATGGTACGCAGGCTATCCTAATAGGCTGTGATCATATGGTGGAGGAGGAGGTCCCCTTCTGTCACAGGCCTAGGGGAGGGGAATAGGATGAAAGAGGGAGGGGGGAGAACAGGAAGATACAAGTGATGGGATAACAATTGAGATGAATCTGAATAAATTATTCAAACAAAAAATGTTATTATCATAGGATGGATATCAAACTAATATTCATTATTAGAAATATAATTTAAACTGGCTCTTGAAAAGGCATTTATTAAGTTTTTTTAGTTAGTGTTTTTTTGTTTGTGTTTTGAGACAGGGTTTCTCTGTGTAGCTTTGGCTGTCCTGGATGCTTTGTAGACCAGGTTGGCCCCAAACTCATAAAGATCCATCTGCCTCTGCCTCCTAAACGTTGGGGTTAAAGGCATGTGCCACCACCGCCCAGCTATGTGGTGTAATTAATTGTTTTTCTAAATGCAAAATCCTATAGTTACAAACCATTTAGTAAGATTCATAAAGTCTTGTTATACAAGTTCTGGATTTATCAGAGTACCCAGAATGCACTGAGCACATGCTGCGTGGCAGGCGCTGTGCAGTGCAAAGCAACAGACATCTAAACTGGAAGATCAGTCCTGCCCCTTTACAGATGCCACTGGATGTGTAGCAGAGAATTGCTTTCCAAAGCAATCTTCCGTGGACACAAAGTAAATAATTACGTCTTGTGGTATAATTAGCTTCAGATACAAATTCTCTGCTATAAAGGAAATACAGTAAAAAAAAAAAAAAAAAAAAGGTGAGCTAGGAATCAGAAGGCTATGCCCCTCATTGTTGCTGTTCATTCATGAATTCAGCCACTCTCTTGGTGTTTGCTGAGTACTTGCGCTGTGGGAGCAACACGGTCTGTAGCAAACAAGAGGTCGGCTTCCTCCTCTATGGCGTGTGAATAGGAGCAGGTGCTGTTATCTTGGGTTGATGGGATGTCTTCTTCCAACCTCAAAGCTAAGGTTGCAGCGACTTCATATGCGGAAGCTGTGCAAGTGGCTTTGGGACTTGAGGGCCTACTTTCCTCCCTGGGGGGCTAACCCTTGTCTTCATTTCAAAACCAGCCCCTAGTTTAAAATGGGGTTGGCAGCCCCTCGCCTGCACGTGGGTCACTTCGTGAAGCCTGGGAGCTGCTAGCCGTGTTTGTAAGACTT
Organism: Acomys percivali; assembly: GCA_907169655.1. Taxonomy (NCBI): domain Eukaryota; kingdom Metazoa; phylum Chordata; class Mammalia; order Rodentia; family Muridae; genus Acomys; species Acomys percivali. The sequence goes on from OU015757.1 coordinate 58,455,068, forward strand.
TGGAGGCAGGAAGTCAAAGCTAGGGAAAGGTGAGTGACGTTTATCATTTCTCAGCTGGCAGAGGCACCCAGTGAGCAGTTTACTCTGTGGTCGCAGAAGGCTTTCCAGGCAATTCTGTGGCCTCGCCGGCAGCCACCTCCCTCCCCAGCCCCCCCCCCCCCGCCCGATTGCCTGAGTTCTTCTCCAGAAAGACTGAGAACGGATCGCTCATTAGAGGTGGAAGTGACCAGCTTTATGGGGCAGGAAGAGCTGCGCTTGCCTCCCACAGGTGTGAAGCTACTAGCATCATAATTGCAGGACACCGAGCTTGCTTAACTCCCCCTCCCGTCCCCATTCAGTAAAAAAAAGACTTTTTCAAGGGCGAAAAATGGAAATGGGTTTTCTGTAACAGAGAGATACATAAAGGAGGGGAAGAGGGAAGATGGGGAAGGAGAGTGAGCTTTGAACACGGACACTGCTTCAAGCCTAGGAAAAGGATATTACAACCCCAGTGAGCTTTCGAGTAACTAAGGAGCTGCCCGACTCCTCCACCAATCTGTATTTCTAGTCAATGAAAAAGACGTAGGGGTTGAGGTTCCTTCCGAAACCGGGCTGGTTAAGTTAGCCCCTCCCACAAAGCCCTAGGGTCTGTTATATCTCTGAACCGTGAGTACCTCTCTCACAGAAAGCCACTACTGCAAGCAGAGGCAGCAAAAAACAAAAACACCCAAGACAAACGAGGAAAGAGGAAGAAAACAAAAAGCTGCCCCTTATGGAAGATATAAAGGGTAAGCCCAGAACTGATTTGATCCAAACCCTTCGGGGGGAAAAAAAAAGCCCAGAACCCAAAGCAAGTTCTTGAAAGAGCAAAAGGCAAAGCGGTTGAATGAACTTTCCCACTCCTGAGCGAGGCGGAGAAAGCTTTGGGAAGCAGAGCTCAGGGTTGCCGTGCGAGCGTGGTGGCTCCTGAGTAGGCTGGAGTCGATGAATATTCATAATTAATTGGTATGCAGGTCTGTTGGCTTTTTTGTTTTGTTTTGTTTTCCCTCCCTCGGCAAGTGACTGTTTTTCAATCCGCTTGTACCTAAAGAGGCAGCTGCTCCATCTACAGCCTCGAGTCATCTAGTCTCGGTTTGCCCCCCCCCCCCCCTTGGCTTGCAGATGCTGGGTTCTGCGCGTAGATTTGTTTTGTTTGAATTTCCTGCGCTCTTTCCTGCTGGGACATTAGCAAAGGCTCCTTCTCTTCAGGGAGTTGAACAGGCAAGTTAATGTGGCCCAGAGGCTGTCACAGCAGGACCCCCAGAGTACGTGTTGTGAAAAGGCTGCTAGCTTCTGGAGCTGTGTAGGGGAGTGCGCTGGTTCCCCGAGAGGGGGAGAGGGGTGGAGGGAAGAAAGGGAGAGTTCCTCTTAAAAGAGCAGGTCATATCTGACTGACCACACTAGATTTTTTTGCCTAGGAAACTACAAGGGCAGACTGGTTCACACAAATGGTGTGCAGGCTCTGCCTTTTACCTCTTTTGGGCATTTTCTGCCAGGACGGAGAGCCAGCTGCTTGCCAGTCCTTGGGAGACAGGAACAAAGGGGGGGAAATGTAGGGTCGCAAACGGACTTTATCGGCAGCTTCTAACATGCTCACAGGTTTCTATCACATAGGATGCAGAGGGACTGCAGGATAGCAAACAGATTTCTTCCTAATTAGACGATAGCTGTGTGTGCTTACTAAGCCTTTGCTCTGTGCTGGGACCTGTATTTCTTTTCCCATACGTGCTCCGCAGCATCGGTCCCGTCATCCATATAAGGTAAGTGCTGCCCTTATCATCGCCATTTCCTGGAGGGCTCAGTGGAGGGTCGAAGAGGATAACTCACCTTGGGATCCTGTATTTAAGAAGTGGCAACTGTGGCTGCAGGCAGGCATTCTGTACTTAGGAAGGGGTAAGCGTGGATGCAGGGGCCACGGCGCTTGCTTCTGCTCCCCAGTATTGCCCATCTGCTCAGTAGGTGCTCTGGTACACAGATTCTGGACCACTAGATTCTAGGCTTGTGAATCTCTGAAGCTCCTAGAGAAGAGGCGGTGATGAAATCTAGTCTGTAAAGGAATTTGTGTTTTGCAATCAAGTTTATACCACCAATCTCAGTTGGTGTTAATGGCCATCCTTATTGGGGCCAGGCAGACATTGTTATCCTGTGTGGCCTTTTACAAAAGGGAGGGTCTGAGGCTTGGAGGAATTAGGTTGTATGAATCAAATGCCTAGCTGTCAAAACCTCTACATCTACCCAGAGCTCCTCCACTTCTGGTTTCTCTTCTGAGCATGTGTCCCCACCCCCAAGGCTAGTCCTCACCAAGCTACTTTCATTTCCCCAGGGAACTGCTCTTTCCTCTTGCTCAGCTTGCTGCAAGGCATGGTCCTCCATCTTGAAGGCCTGTCTGACCTCTTCGTCTATCCTGGAGCCAAGCCAGCTCTGTCTGACTTCCGGCTTCATCATTCTTACTGTGAGCCTCAGTTTTCTCGTCTGTGAAATGAGAAGGATAATACCTGTCCCAGAGGGTTGTAAGGCCAGAGTAACAATCTATACAAAGTTCCTAGTGTAGACTGTGTGCTCAGCAGGCACAGGCTGATGCTCTTGCTCCTAGGATTTTCTTGAGTATTTGCTCTCCCAGTTAAGTCTTCTCCCATCCTTTGGCCTGGATCAGGACCTGCCTTGCATGTTTCTACAGTACCTCACCTTTAACCTGTAAGGTGGCATGCATCATATATATATATATATTAATGTATGAATGCTCTGCCTGCATATACACCTGCAGGCCAGAAGAGGGCATCAGATCACATTATAGATGGTTGTGAGCCACCATGTGGTTGCTGGGAATTGAATTCAGGACCCCAGGAAGAGCAGGCAGTGCTCTTAACCTCTGAGCCATCTCTCCAGCCCCATACTCACTTCTTTCTCTCTCTCTCTGTCACTTTCCAGCCCTCAATTATAATTCCTGTATTTAACATTGGACGTATGATATCCAGTGCCACCTCCCCCGCCTCCCAATCTTAAAAGTCATAGCTATTTTGTGGTCTTTGCAAGCAGCATGGTGGGAGAGAGGCCACAGTTATGACAGGGGGCAGAAGGCAGCTGGGGTGCTCCTACAGCAGCCTCAAAAGATGTGTTCCTGGAAGGCTTCCAGGAAGAAGACTACTGAGCCAGCCCGTGGTTGGGCCAGCAGTTTTACCACATGAGGTACACAACAGGTCTCTGATGCCCTTATTATGAGTCAGCTCCTAAGCCACAAGGACAAGTCCTTGAAGTTGATATCATCTCAGAAAGGATGCTGTGCTCTGCCTGGAGGCTGCTCCTTGGGTTTTTGTGCAAGTCTTTGAGGTTCTTGTCAGCCACAAACACCTTGAGCTCCTTAGTGGGTACTCAATCAGTATATAATAATAATAATTATTATTATTGTAGTTGATGTTCATTCAAGAGTCAGAAGGGCTTACAAGGGACCTTTGAGTTTGTAGTATGACTTCTCCACACTGGTGCATCCAACAGCAGTCCACACACACCTTTCTAGGTAGATACTCTGAAAAAACAAAATGGCCCTCTCTAGGTTGATAGTGTTAATTGATGATGTGACTTCATGCCAAGGCACTCAGTTTGTCTGGTACAACTCTCAATGAACTTCAACCTCTATTCCTTTCCTCACTCAGCCAGGGACCAAACTGGGGATTTTTAGATGCCTCCTAGCATACCTCTGCAGTCTCTGAACAAAACATCTGGTTTGATAAATAGTGTCTCTCCAGTCTTACTTTATAGAAACTTAGCTGTCTGACACACTGTATTCTGGTAACAAAAGAAAAGCAAACACTGCAGAGTCTGGCCCTGGGTAAAATCATGGTGTATATTGTTTGTTCCCAGCACTCTGCCCCCCTTCCTGGCATGCCTTCAAAGCACTTTAACAAATATCATTTGTCTGCCATTTATAAGTACCTATGCCAGCTCCTTTGGATATAAACAGTTTGCCCACGATATAGTAGGGGAAGGAGACATATGAAACCAATTCCAATGGAAGCCAGACTCTGACAAGTGCGAATAATAGCTAACATCGCTTATAATGTGCCAGACACTGTAATGTTTTATATATGCTGTCTCATATAATCTTTACACAACCCTTCGGTATTCATTTATGCATGTCACAGTTAATAGAAGGAAGTCACTTAGCCAGGGTCACACAGCTGGTAAGCGGCCATGTGGTTGCTCTGCAAAGCCCAAACTAACAGATGGGCCCTGCTTCCTGAGTGCCACTAGAGCAGTCCAGCGAGAGTGCCACAAGCAGCAAAACTCTGAGGACTGGCTTCTCAGAAGTCTCAAAGGACTGACTGCTTTCAGTTGGACTTTGAGAGATATAAGTACAGTGCCACAGAAAGCCCCTTCCGCCCCCAGGCAGCAAAGCCAAAGCTGCAGCCCGAAGTGCAGAGTAAAAAGCTCCTTCTCTTGTCCATGCTCTGAGCGGGGCCCATTCGCATCCCATCCATCCCGGAGGTTTGAAGGCAGAACTGCAGACTGTGAGTTTGAGATCACCAGTCCTGTAATTAAATAAACATTTACAGAGTGTGATCAGCTGCACATTAAATGATTTCCTTAATCGCGATTTCCCCGTATAGTAATAGAGAAAGTGGCGAGGCGCACCTGGCAGCATCAATTGCAATTTGTATTGCGTTTACTTGGCTAAGGCGCCTTTTCCGAGTCCCTCTCTGCCTTGTGCTGTTACAGTTGCTTCTCCACTCCATAATCAGTAGCTGTGATCAAGAGAGGACTGTTTAATTCAGGTGTGCTGGGCTCAGGCTGTGCAGGGTGATGTCAAGGCCTGTGGAAAATTTTGGAGAGTTTATTCCTTCAAATATTTTGGAGAGAGGCCAAAAGCAAGGGTAGCCCTTGTGGTGAAGAATCATCAGACATTTTGATGGTTTGACAGAAGGAAGAGGGGAAGCATAAACTTTGTCATGTGTGCATGCGTGTGTGCGTGTGCGTGTGTGTGTGTGTGTGTGTGTGTGTGTGTGTATGTGTGTAAGAGTGTGTGTGTGTATGTGTGTATGTGTGTGTGTGTGTGTGTGTGTATGTTTCTGGGACCATGTTTCTCAGACTTTAACATACACACGCATCATTGACGATTTAAACCTCAGCCTTTCCTTCAAAGGCTGTAGGTGGGGCTGAGGCCCTGCAGTCCTTCCACCGGCCAGGTGGTGATTGACCCTCCATGGCGACCCTGACTGGCAGCGTTACTGGAGCTACTGACTCGCTATACCATTGCTGAATTCATTTGTACCTGTAGAAAAATACATGCCCTACAACAGGATGTCCAGGCCTCCAGCTATGACCTGGAAAGAAGTGTGCATCTTCAGCACCACAACCTACTGCAGAACAGAAAGTCCTTCTGTTAGAGTTCTTAAGTATTTTCACCTTTAAAGAGCTTTGTCACTTCTCTCTCTCCGCGTCTGTGTGTCTGTCTGTGTGTCTGTCTGTCTGTGTGTCTGTCTGTCTGTGTGTCTGTCTGTCTGTGTGTCTGTCTGTCTGTGTGTCTGTCTGTCTGTCTGTCTGTCTGTCTCTCTCTCTCTCTCTCTCTCTCTCATGTGTGTGTGTGTGTGTGTGTGTGTGTGTGTGTGTGTGTGCGCGCGCGCCTGTGAGTGCAGTTGCCCATAGAAGCCAGAGGCATTGGGTTACTGGAGCCAATTGTGTGCCACTGACATAGTTGCTGGGAGCAGAATTCAGATCCTCTCCAAGCTGAGCCTTCTCTCCAGCCCCTGTTTCCAACCTTTCCCGCTTTCCCCATAGTTCCCAGGCTCGCTAAGCATCCCTTACTCTCCACTTTCAGCTTGAGCAGGGCTGGAAGCTCAGGTGTGGCTGGCTGCCTGCAGAAGCCTATGCTGAACCTAGGAGTGTCAGGGGAACCTGCAATTGCAGTGGCTCGGGGCTCTGAGCTTGGGCACAGCATGCCAGGGGCATTGTCTGTACTGCACACACAGGGTGGGAACAACCCTAGTTGCAAAAGTGGGAAAGTGGGTTCAGAGAGGAATGCTGGGGCTGCTTTAGTTGTGGAGACTTGAAGCTGTGGAAGAAGTTGTCTGACTGACACACAAAATGTACTTCCTGTCCTGTATTATCAGAGTGGTTAGAGACCAAATTATAGAACCTGCCCAACA
>OU015757.1:58461235-58491470 GCA_907169655.1 Acomys percivali
CACACACACACACACACACACACACACACACACACACACACACACACTTTTTTTGTCTCCCTGAGACAAGGTTGTGATCCTTTTGCCCCAGCCTCTTAGCATTGGAATTATAGGCACATGTCATTAATCCTGGCAACAGAAAAAGCTTTATAAAAGGTGACAATAAGTAACAATGACATTTCAAAACAAAATGGGGGTTGAGGGGGAAGACTAATGCCCTTGAAGTGGAATATCAGAAAGTGGATGTGAAAGAATGTAAGGAATTATTTTTTTGTGGTCAAAATTCAAGGAATGATTTCAGAGATGTTTCTTTTGGCCTCATACAGAGTATGTGTATAGTCAGTCCCTCAGTATCCATGTGGTGCCAGTGGCATAGAGCATGCGTGAGAACTCTGTGTAACCCTGTCAGGGTGAGGAGAGGCTGGGCTGGGCTGCCCCTTTCATTTCACCTTTACTTGGTATGACCTTGAAAAGTCATAGCACCAAGATCATCAGGCTGTTTACAGCTTTAAAGTCTGGCTTTTAGTGAGGGTGTGAGTCACAAGTATTTTCTATTTCATAGCACAGCTTGGGTAGCACATTTTTTATAATCACGTAGCTGATTTACCGTTCCTGTCTGTCAAAACATTACCAATAAACCTCAGGGCAGGGCCACCTTCCCTAAGTAGAGGTGCGCTCTGAGGATGGGATCCCAGAAATAGGATTATTGGTTTAAACCTGGGAAGCTTTCTGAAGCCCTCCCAAGTTGCCCTCGCAAGGCCAAGTTGGTTCCAAGGCCAAGTTGGTTCCCAAAGCCTGGACCCTTCGCCACTGCTGCTGCTTGTTTCTAGCATCCCTGACAGCATTAATTGTGATTGGTTTAAAAAAAAGTATCTATTTTAAAAGTCTTCATAATTTTCTAGTTACTAGGAATCTTTATGTAACTTTTCACACAATATGCTTGCTCTTTTGCATAATATTCACATCCTTTGCCCATTCATTGATAATTTGCATTTTATGTTTTTAATTTCTGTGAGTGATCCATCACCTAAAGATATTTAATTTTCTACCGCATTTTAATACTTTTGTAGAATCTGTTCCTAATGTTTTCATAATATTTCATAGTGTTTTTATGAAGAGAATCCAATACATTTTTATACACAGCTTATGAGTATTTCAATACTATATTTTTATTGACTCTTAATGCATAATGTTTTAAGTTCTAAGTGATTTTTATTTTTGTTTGGATTGTTATTATTAATAATTTTTCATTTGGTTCTTAATGGCCATAGAATATGGTTTTATAATATCTGAAATATCCTTGTAAATAAATATGGTGAAAAATTAAAAACCTATAAGTACTTATGAATACATACTTTTAAAATGTAAAATTGATATTAATCAGTGTAATTTCTTTAATTTATCGTAATTCACCTCCAATTATAATTTTCTCCCAAGTGAAATTACAGTATATTGGCATTCACTGTGTGTGTGTGTGTGTATGTGTGTGTGTGTGTGTGTGTGTGTGTGTTTGTACATCAGGTAGAGGCCCACAATTCATGCTGATGTCATCCTGGCTGAACCAGAAGCTGGCTGCTGGTCTGCTCTCAGTATCCACCTGTCTCTGCTGCTCAGGGCAGGCCTTCCCAGCCATGCTTGGCTTTTTACATGGGTGCCAGGGATCTGAACTTAGGTCCTCATGCTTTCACAGGAAGCACTCTTACCTACTAAGCTATCTCCCTAACCCCAGACTTCAAGTACTTTGAGATAATAAATCGTTTGTGCTAATTTGTGACAGCAGCCATTATTAGGAGACTAATATGGCACGCATCCTGTTTAATAAGTGGATACAAAGTTGCTTTAGTTACCATAAAGATGGGTTTGGGTCACACACTGTTCTAATCCCTTTACAGATGTTAATTTGGTTTTGCAACACCACCGGAGATTGGTGCTATTTAATCTGGCGATTTTACTAATATTTGAGACACAAGAGCAGTAAGCTACTTAACTAATGTCTCTCAGTTGCAAAGTTGTGGAGGTCAGACTCAAATTCTAGGCATTGGTTTCATTACGTGGGTGGTAGAATACTCACACACTTGTGGACAGCTGTCACCATCAATTTCAGAACATTTTATCATTTCAAAGCCTCTGCACCCTTCCCCTCTTCCAAGTCAGTCTGCCTATCCCAGCTATCTCCTGTCTATTACATCCTATGCTGCATCGCATTTAGTGTCTGTTCATCGCTCCGTTGACTTGGGGGCTGCTTCACATTTTTCTTTTTTTTTTGTATTATTGTTGTTGTTGTGAAGGATGCTGCTTTGAATGTGCCTGGACAAACTTTTGTGCTAGACGATACTTTTAATAATTCCTGTAGGCATACCCCTGGAGTGGAATTGTGCAGTCCTGTCTATGTCTACTCATTTGAGGCACAGCTAGACTATTTACCGAAGTGGGCGTGTTATTTTACACAACAGAGTGTGATATTCTAGTGTCTCTGCATCATCATCAACACGTGTTATTGTCTGTCACTTATTAATGCCTTTGTGACAGGAGGGAGTGGTGCCTTGGTGTGATATGGTCCCTTTTGCCATACAAAAGTTTTACATCTTAGTGATATTCAGTTCATATTTTCTTCAATTTCTTATGTTTTTGATGTCATATCTAAGAACTCAGTGCCTAATTCAAACTCAGGAAAGCCACTCATGTCTGTGATCTTTTTGGATTTATTTTGTGTGTGTAGTCTGCCTACATGTATGTGTGCCACTTGCATGCAGTGCACATGGAGGCCAGAAGAGGTCATCGGATCCCCTGGAAGCAGAGTTGCAGATGGCTGTGAGTTGCCGTGTGTGCTGGGAATCGAACCTGGGGCCTCTGAAAGAGCAGCCAGTGAGTGCCTTAGGTGCTGAGACACGTCTCTAGGCTCCTATGTTTTCTTCAGCACTTTAATGGTTTTTTCCCCCTGGATGTGGGTCTCTGATTCTTTCTGGGTTTCCCTTCCTCTTCACACCTCGCTTCTTGAGTATCCAGTTGCCTCAGCATTTGCTGAGAAGGTTGCTGCTTCCCTCAGCGAGTTGTCTTGGTGTAGTTGAGAAGGAACTTGCTGTGCATGAGGGTCTGTTTTTGGAGTCTCTGTCCTGCTCCACTGATCTTTCATCCCCATGTTCACTCCAGACTGTCTTGGTCACTATAACTTTATAGGAAACTTCACAGTCAGAAGTTTGACTTCTCCATCTTTGCTTTTCCACTTCAAGATTGTGTTGCTGTTATGTGACCTCTGAACTTTTAAATGAGTGTTAGGCCCATCTTGTTAATTTCTCTGAAGAAGCTGCTTGAGAGTTCGGTAAAGATTATGCTAAATGTAAATGTATTTGGGCGCCACTTATTGTTTTTTTAAAAATTATCTATATTATCTGTAGGTTCGGCTAGCAATCAATTAAGACACAGACACTTGTTATATTTTAAAATATCCTTAATTAACCTGGGGCAGGGCAGATATCAATCCTCTAAACTACCTTCCATAGTAGGGCCTCAGGCATGGGATCCCTGTCTCAATCCCATGCCATCTGCTTCTAATAACTTCTGTCAAGTTACCTCCCATCCATAATTCCATATACTTGCTCACGTTCTTCATCTGGGCCGGATTCTCCATCCACACCGGCCATGTGCTTCTCCTCCAGCTAACCCATGGCGGCCTTCCTCTCTCTCCCTTCAGGTCTCTCTCCTTTCTCCTTTTTCATGGCAATCTTTCTTCTTCCCAGAATTCCTCTCTCTCCTAGCCCCACCTATCTCCTTTTCCCTGCCCAGCTGGGATGGCTTTTTATTAAGCAAAAGGTAAGTCACAGAGACAGCAGTAATTACCATCAAAATACATCAGACCATCCCCCAACAGCCTTGTCACCAGGCTAGCTCTTCCTCTGTTCTGGAAATCTGACACTGCAGAGAGGCTGAGGACAAAGCTACTTTCAGTACACTATATCTCTATGTTATAGCTGTTGTGAGAAGGTAGCTGAGGCTAGACCTCCTTATTTAGATTGGCCTAGGATAACCCAGTTGTTTCCCAGTGCAGCTGCTGGTGGGGGAGTAAGGAAGCCCTCCCTTCATTGCCTTGGTCACTGTCCTTACCTTTGTCTTACTCTGCAATGGCTCATAATTTGGATGTCTTTGAATTTCATATTCTTTCTTTTATATACTTTCCTTTTTCCATTCATTTATTTTCCACCACATTCCAACAGTATTTTCCTTTACATCATTCAATTTCCCTTAACAAGTGTCAACATCAAGTTTGATTCAGCTGCAGTGATTTTGGCTTCCGTGAAATCATCTTGTTCTTTCCACAGCCGGTTAAAATCAAAGATTTCCCTTTCTGGCCCCCTTTATATCAGTTTACCAATGGACATGACATTCTCCTCCATCTTTTGACTTTATAGTAACATTTATTTATTATTTTGTGCATGAGTGCTTTGCCTGTATGCATGTCTGTGCACCATGTGCATGCAGTGCCTGTGGAGGCCAGAAGAGAGCGTTGGATATTCTGGAACTTGAGTTACAGATGGCTGTAGGTGCTGGGAATTGAGCCAGAGTCTTCCTCTGGAAGAGCAGCCAGTGCTCTTAACCTCTGGGCCATCTCTCCAGCCCCATTTAAATATATATATATATATATATATATATATTGTTTGTTTTAATTGGAAGAAAAGAGACTCCTTAAAAATAGTATGTGTATATAACTGTGTTTTCGCTTATGATAAGAGTTAAACAGCTTTCCCTGGAGATTTACCTCCAGCAAACCTGAGAGGTGGTTAGAATGGACGGCTTAGGTCTTGTTTAGGATCTCAAAGGCTGGATCATCACCTAACTCTGGAAGAGAATCTAAGTCTTCTGGGCAAAACAGCTCGCTCTGATCCAAGTGACAAGGCAAAGCCATATTCTCATGTTTTGGAGGACAGAGAGGCGTGGCTGTCTCAGCTCTGTCAGTATTGTTGTCCAGGAAGGACCCCTCTCTGGGCCATGTTCCTGCTTTGCTTCTTCCTCAGAGACAGGGCCTGTGTAGAGCTGGGCAGCGAGCTCTGCCCCTTGCTTAGCAATTTCCCCACAGTGATGCTGTTGTGGGAGGTTAGGTCTCTTTCCACCTTAGACACATGGCTGTCAACTCAGGGGCCATGGGGTCAGAAACACAAACAAGACACCAGAGGTTTCCCCAAACACTCCTTTGTCCCTCCTGTCACACTGTACTGTATGTCTCCCCTAGCGGGTTCTGTTGCTTCCAAGTATAGCAGTGCTGGGAGAATAGCTGAGCCCCACTTTGCGTCTTCCTGGTCATGCCACCTCGCCTTAGATGAGGGCATGACAAGCACTACTGCAGTTCCTTCATCCTACCATAAGTTGTTTTATTTTCCAAAAGCATATTTCTTTTTGGACACACAGGCTGATTTTCATAAGACTGGAGAAAGTATGATAAGATATTTTAACTTGATATCTATGCTGCCAGCATATTCAGTGGTCACAAGATTGTGAGATTACTCTAGGGATGGTCTAAGAATGAACCAACCAGTGCTAGCGTTAGGCATCTGCATTAAATATCTCAGTAAGTACGGGGTGAGGAGTCACACCCAAGAGCACGGGTAGAAGAGTGGGCAGGAAGGGCTTAACTTTGACAGTGTTTCTGGAGAGGAGTTGGGGAGGTAACAGGTCGGTGACTTTTTGGGAGAGAAGGGAAGACATCTCAAACCTTATCCTAAGTTATAAGTTAGGCAGTTGCGACAATTAATATTTATAATCAAGGCTAAGAATGGGAGAGGGAGAGTAGACTTGACAGAGTAGATAAAAACATCTTAGACACCCTAAACTTAAGATGTTGATAGGACATCAGCAAGGCACAGACATTCTGTTGGCTGCTGAGAATTTGGCTGTAGATCTTAGAGACTACAAGACAAGAGGCAGAGGCAGGTGGATCGCTATGAGTTCGAGGCCAGCCTGGTCTACAAAGTGAGTCCAGGACAGCCAAGGCTAACACAGAGAGACCTTGTCTCAAAAAAACAAAAAAAACAAAAAACAAAACAAAACAAAGACAAGAGGAGTTGCGGAGTGCAGGCATCGATGGGTGAGCCTGTAGTTCAGAGACTAGAGACAGAAGCTAATGGAAAATGATACCCAGAGAAACAGCATGTTAAGGAAGCAGCAAGAAGAGCAGGGGCTTCGGAAGACATAATTCTCATCAAAAATGCCTTAAAAGATAGAAAAAAGTCAGAGAGTGTTTAAGCTTGGTAGTCGGGGGAGTCAGTGTTCAAGTTCACAGCTGCTAAAAAGGCAAGAAGGACAGTGAGACTCCATGCAGCGTCTCTCTTTACCATACCCACCTGCACCCTCCATCCTAGCCACAGTGTGAGACTGCATTCAGCCTCTCTTTTTGTAGCACACTCACTCTGGTCCTTCCTCCTCCTACAGCCCAGGGCTTTGGCAACTGAGAGGCGCTTTATGCTTGCTGCTAAAAGCCTTCTATGAAAATGAGGACCAGCAGGCTGGCTCAATGGGTAAAGGCACTTGACTACCTGCGTTTCATTCTCAGGACTCACATGGTTAAGAGAGAGAGAGAGAGAGAGAGAGAGAGAGAGAGAGAGAGAGAGAGAGAGAGAGAGAGAGAGAGAGAGGGAGAGAGAGAGAGGCAGGGCATTTCCCTGTAAGTTATTCGTTGACCTCCACGTGTGTGCTGTGGAATGCACACCCCACCTCAACAGATAAATCAAAATGTAAGAGAAAAACCTCTAATGGTGTGTTTTACAATGAAGGAAGTACAGTTGTCGAATTAGGAACTTATAACTTGTTGGTATAGATAGAAGTCACAGAATACTTACACATATTAAGGGATTAAAGTAGAAAGTTCAAGAATGCCACCTGCAGCCAGGCCCTACTTCTTAAAAGTTCCCCTGTCTCCCAACATGATGCCACCAACTGGAAACCAAGTGTTCAAATACATTAGCCTGTGGGAGCATTTTATAGTCAAACTTCAGCAGACATCTATTTTAGTATGGAGATTGAAGAGACAGCAAATAGATACATGCAGAAATCTGGAGCTTTTGGGAGAACACTGAGCTACAGATAAGAATTCTGGTTATTAGGAAATATTTAAGTTAAGAAAGATTGGATTTAACTGCAACAAGACTAGTTGAGAAAAACGAAAGAAAAGCAAAGAGGTTTGGGGTCATTGAGTCTTGGAATATTCAAGAAGGTCACCCCCAGCCCCATATGTGTATGCTGGGGGATTTGGGAGGGAGGATAAACCAAGGGAATGTGCTGTGTCCTGGGGAGCCAAGCATAATGCTTCAAGAATAGGAAGTAGTGGGCTGGGTCTGCTGATGCTCATGGGTCAAAGTCAGGTGAAACTGGGGGTGAGTGTGGCCTTTGGAACAGAGGAGGTCATTAGATGACCTTTAGAAGACATTTGGTGGGGTGCTGTGAGCAAGTTCTCCATGAAGGTGTTCTCTAGGTCTCTCCCCTTCCCCTCCCTCCCTGCCCCCCTCTTGCATTTCTTTTTTTTAAAAATATATTTATTTATTTATTTATTGTATATAGTGCTTTATCTGCAGAAGAGGGCATCAGATCACATTATAGATGGTTTTGAGCCACCATGTGGTTGCTGGGAATTGAACTCAGGACCCCTGGAAGAGCAGGGGGCACTCTTAACCACTGAGCCATCTCTCTAGGCACCCCCCCCCCATATTTCAATACAGGGTTTCTCTCTAGCCTTGGCTGTCCTGGACTCACTTTGTACATCAGGCTGGTCTTGAACTCACAGAGATCCACTTGTCTCTGCCTCCGTGTGCTGGGATTACAGGCGTGCACCACCACTGCCCAGCCTCCCACCCCTATCCATTTCCACCTCTTCCCTTTGTCCAAGAACTAAGGAAGAATCTAGGATCTGAAGAACTTGGTTGAGAGGGAGGTAGACATGTTACCTCAAAGGAAATGTCAAGTGCTGGTGCCAGAAGAGGAGGAAATGAGCCCTCGGCGTTGAGTCACGGCAGACGTCCACTTTGGGTACAGACAGTCTGTTGCTTCCCGTTGGAACCTGTTTGTGTTCCTGCCATCAACTACACGTGATGGGAACTCACATGAGAGGTTTGTAGTTCCATGGTGCTCATGGGCACCAGATCATGGCATTTACTGTAAAATAAATTCTGCCATCAAGACAAGCCAGTCCAGTTTCCCTGTGAGCTTGGCATGCCCTGGACAAACAGAGGTGCTCTTTTTCATCAGAGAAAATGGTTCTCAGATAGTCTTGTGGTCATGAATGTTCTTCCCTTAGTCAAAAATCACCACACACAGATCATTTTTTGGATTTTCATGATTTAAAAATAAAGTCTGTGTGTGTGTATGTGTGTGTGTGTGTGTGTGTGTGTGTGTGTGTTAGAGGACAACTTTGCTCTCTTTCTACCTTGCAGAAGCAGGGTTCTTTTGTAGTTTCTGTGGTCTATAAACTCTAGGCTAACCCCTAGGCACTCTCCTGACTCTGTCTCCCTTCTTGCATAGTAATGCTGGGGTTACAGATGCGCATATGACATCAAGGTTGTTCATGTTGGTTTTGGAAATCATCAGGTTTGCACAGCAAGCACTCTTGCCTACTGAAACATGATGCTGCCTGCTCTCTGAGTCATTTTTAACCTTGTTGGACTGTAGTGTGTTTCATTGCCATCTTCATTGTATGTAGGAGTCTCTGCATCCATCACAGCCAGCAGAGTAACATCTGTGGGAGGCAAGAAGGTAGTTTGGTTCAACATGACTCAGAAGCTGGTGTTGGTTCAGACTTCAGGAATCTGACTCTAAGTAGTTTATTTTAGGCACATTTAAGCACAACACAATGTGGTGAAAAATCTCCTTGTGATAAAAGACCTCAGTCCTTGTGCACAATAACGCTTAAGACATGAATGACTACATTAGAACCCTTTGTAAAGTACATGTGACACCGTCTATAAAGATAGGTTCTGTAGATTGACAAGCTCATAATAAAGGCCCGGTGGAGGATCCAGCGTCATCTTGGCCACACAAACAGCTCCAAGGTCACCAGGCTATTAACTACACCCACTCCCAGCCTTCTGGGTGGAAAACAGGTTGTACGTCCCTCTCTGTGAAGGGACAGTCCTGTGTGTTTAACATTCCTAGTTCTCCTGGTGTTTATCTGTGAGCACAAGGACCTCCGCGCCTCCCTCAACTGTAGTGCTTTCTTGCAGGAAGACTGTCTTCCCCTGAGTTTCACTGATTGAAAAAAATCTCTTCATCCCTAGCTTACCCCAGGCCTGGTTTATCTCACTTGCCCTTACTCATCCGGCTAGGTTTGCAAAACTGCACCAGCTCTTACACAGGAGAGAGGATTGGTGCCCCTTCTACAGCTCAGGAACTTGAGAGGGAAATGGCAGCTTGGCCAGTTCTGAAGTCCCCTACAATACTTTTCTCTGTTTACAATATATTTACCTGCATTATACTTATGGGTTACACCACTTTAAACATATGACTTTGAATGTCAAGATTAAATGATTGGCATTTCTTCCAAGTCATCCTAGTAACATACAATTTTTCAGGGTATCAAGGAAAATACTGCAGCTTATCTCCAGGTATGGTCTGGAGGTACGTCCCAGGCCTCCCAGGCACTCAAACAGAGCAGTTGTGGACAATTATTGTGAGGGTTAGCTTCATGGTCTCTGATGTAAGCTGCACCCCTTGAGCTCCGCAGCATGCAACCTGCGCCAGGCCCTTTTCTTTTTTCCTGCAACTAAAGTCAATTGTTAAATCAAAACCTACCAGTTAATGCCTCAGATACCCTCCTGATTGCTGGGGATATGAGTAGGCCTTTTTTTTTTTTTTTTACTTAGTTGCTAGATTTTTGTACAGCATCATTCCCGTTTAAGTTGTGTGTGTGTGTGTGTGTGTGTGTGTGTATGTGTGTGTGTGTGTTATTGCCTCATCCAAACACCTATCCTTACATATTTTGTGAACAGTAAAGTATTTATAATGCATGACAAAACAAAGACAAGAAAGGATGAGACAGCTGTGCCCAGCTAGATGGCTGGGTGATCTGGAGCTAAGCACAGTGTTTGTGACTGCCACTATTGCCCAACTGCTTGGAATGCAGAGTCTGTTTCTAATAGATGGGCAGATGGGACCGGCCTCCTGCTAGAGCTCAGCTGCGGGTTCATGGCGGAGTAAGAGGAAGTCTTGGTGGCCAAAGACTATGGAAAGAATGTGAATTTCCCCCATCACTAGCAAACCAAGACAGTTGCAATAGTGAGCTGCTGTTTTCGCATGCCAAGGGGCAGCATCTTTGTTGTTGTTCTTTGTTTGTTTGTTTGTTTTTCTTTTTTCTTTTCTTTTCTTTCTTTCTTTCTTTCTTTTTTTTTTTTTTTTTTGAGACAGGGTTTCTCTGTGTAACCCTGGCTGGCCTGGACTCACTTTATAGACCAGGCTGGCCTTGAACTCACAAAGATCCACGTGCCTCTGTCTCCCCGAGTGCTGGGATTACAGGCGTGTGCCACCACGCCTGGCTTGTTGTTCTTTTTGCTCATTTGTTTTAGTGATCAGGACTACTGAAGATAAAGGAAAATTAACATTCTCAAGTTTGCCAAAGTAGAGGTCAAACTTTCTGAATGGTAGTTTGGTTATAATTATTTAAAGTACAAAGAATGTTATTATCCTGACCCATCAAAAAATTGTCCAAGTAAGCTATCCAGAGGGTGTGCATAAATGCTCCCCGGAGGACATGCAATAATGAGCAGAGAGAAATAACCTAAATATAGCTGTATTGTCTGCAATAGTGAACAGAGAGAAATAACCTAAATATAGCTGTATTGTCTGCAATAGTGAACAGAGAGAAATAACCTAACATAAAGCTGTATTCAAAAGAGATTATGAGAAAGACTTGTGAGAGTAAGGGAAAATATTGTTACAAAGAAAACTATGTTATCAAAGTGAATAGTCAAGACTCATTGGTTAGAAAATAGTTACCTTGACAACAGAAAGAAGACTAAAAAGGTGAAATATTAAAATTGATTGTTTACATAGAATTTGTTTTCCTTTCTGATATTTTCTGTACCTTCTGAATTTTAAAAAGCACATATTATTTTTCTTTTGTAAGAAATACTAAATGCTACTTAGAAATATCTTTCATTTAAAGCTAATTGGAAAGTTACTGGTTTAATAGTAAAAATGAATCAGGTTTAAAGGGATTGTATCAATCATGGTAACTCGACTATTAGCTTTATTTTCAACTATATGTGTAGTTTTTCTACCAGCCTACAAACATACAAAGTCTGTCTTAGAGTTGGTATCATCACAGCCTATCAAGAGCTTAGCTGCTAATGGTTCAGAAAATTATTCTCGAAATTAAAAGCAAATACATCTGGATTTGAATTAAAAAAAAAAAAAGCAGTAAAGCAACTCAAATGAGGGACTCACAATAGGTTGGCTCAAAAAGTCATGTATGTTGATGTAATGTGAGTGTGAGAAGGGCAGGGCTGCCCGGAAGTGGGTATCTCATTCTTTCACTGTAAAGGTTATGGTAGAATGAAGCGCATGAACAAAGGGAGGAAAGTCAGGTATTTAAAACCACCACAACAAAGAAACTCAAGAGTCAGATTGGCAGCCGCAGCCTCTGTCTGCTCAGAATAACAGCGTCACCAGAGGACACAAGATTCTAGTAACTGTTTTAGGGCAGGGCAGGCCTTGACAGTCACTTAGTTCAGAGGCTCCAGGAGTTTTTAAATTTGATAGTGAGTGGGGTACTTTTCTTAAAAAAAAAAAAAAAAGTCGTCAGTATTTGTGTCAGAGGAATACAAGTATATTACTTAAACTCAAGTGTGCTAAGTGTTAACCAAGAACTGGAGTGACCTCCCACCACTGCTCGTGTCCAGCTTGTGCAGCGTGTCCGGGAGTGCTGCTTTTAACCTTTGTACAGTGTCGTCTGGCCGTGTAGGTTTGTTCAGCGTCAGTTGAGATAGCTGTTGATTTCCTATCATGGCAGCCAAACCTTTCACCTTCCAAACCTTCCCCCTGCAGGGATGGATAGATCTGGGCTAGGCTAGATTTCCTGTCTTACGCCAGCATCTATCTGAGTAAGGGCTCTTTCCCCTCAAGGTTTCCTGTGCATCCTTTACCCTACTGCCATTAATAGGACCCGTGTCTCTGCTTGCTCAGTTTTCTGTTTTACTTGGTAACTGATTTTTTTTTCTCTCTCCCTAAACTACATTAAACCCAGATTTGATTTAATTTCCATAGTCAGTAATCTAACAGGTATTTATTCTTTCTTTGTGGTTTTTGTCCTGTTTTATGTTTTATTTTTTCCTCCTCCTCTTCTTTTCTTGTCTGTTCACTTTTAAGGTCCAAGTCTTTTGTCCTGTTTAGTTTCAGCTGCTGCCCTTTTGTCATCCTGTCTCCACTGGCTTCTAGCCCATGTTGACTCTCAAGCTAAACATCTCTTCCTCTTTCTAGGTTCCCAGCCTCATGTGAGTGGCGCACACCTTTTGGCAGGTAACTCCCTGAAAACAGGCACCCTGAAGGGAAAACGCCACGGAGGCTCTTGTATCTGTTAGGATTTCCAAGTTACAGTTCTTATTCCCAAGTTATTTTTATGTCATTTGGTGCTCCCACCCCACCCTGTATTTCCAGAAAGGATGTAAAGTCTTGGTTTTCTGTTTTGTTTTCTTCTAGTCTTTTATATACTAAAAGTTCGTGGTGATGTGTTTTGGCACAAGTTAGTTTCTATCCACTATGATCCTCTTGTTTTGTGTATGGGGCGGGAGCATTTGTTCCTTCACAGTCAGATTCTCTCACCTTTCAGTTCTGGACATCTTCTCGCCTCTGATTTCTTTCCGTCACTCTCAGAGTTAGTTCTGAAAAGCCTTCTTCTGCATTATGACTGTGCCGTCTTCTGTTTTGTCACCGAACTCTCTGACATGTGCTCACACTTTCTAGGTTATTTCCTTGACTTTATGTTGAACATTTTTGCAAAGGTTCTTATTTTGGCTATTTTTGTATAAATTTCTAAAAAGCTTGGTTTCATTTTCTGAGGACGTACTTCAACAAAACTGTACTCTTTCTGCTGTCAAAGACAACATCTCCAGGCATTTTTTTTCCCTGTTTGCTTTGTTTCTAAGTATGCTTTATTTTTGTAGATTTCTGTCTTTGATATTGAAGACTTTTTCTCATTCTTATTTAATCTTTGCCCAGTGTATCAAATATACCATCACACTTGCTTTATAGTTAACTATAGTATAGTTAGAGAATATAACAGTTTTTGATTTTTTTTCTTACCATAGATGTCTCTATTTGTCTTCTCATCACTGTGGCCAAACATCCAACAGAAAAGCAACTCAGTGGAGGAGGAGTTTATTTTAGCTCACCAGTCAGAGGACTGACGTTATCATGGTGGGAGCAGCTTGGTCTATGGTGCTGCTGGTAGCAAGCATATGAAGAACACTAGGGCTCAGGGTTCCCCTTTTATTCAATCTGAGCTCTGAGCCAGAAGCTGGACCCGTCTGTCCATGTTCAGACTGGGTCTTCATCTTAGTTAATCTCTGGAAATGGGCCCAGGGACTCATCAGATCTGTGTCTCCTAGGCAATTCTAAATCAAGTCAAGTTGACCATGAGAATTAACCCTTACAAGGGTTAATCCATCACGACCAGTCAAACCCAGTTTAGTTTCTTGATCTAGTGGGCTTTTCTACTGAATTCCGAAAAAAATCTCTCCTCACTCTGTCTGGTTGTCTCACTAAGCTAGACACTTCTGCCTTCTTCAAGTTACATGAAACTCTTTCCCTGTCCCTTCATCTTCCTTCCATTGTTAGAATTAGTTTTTCCCTCTGTACTATGAGCCTCCGCCATATGTAAATCCCTTTCCATAGATGAAGCCCTCGGATATTTAAAATGATGCTATCTTGGGTCTTCCACTTCTGTCACTCTCCAACCTAAAGAAGCCTAAAACTAGCTTTTTTCCTGAGCTCTTTGCTGTGTTTTGAATATGAAATGTCCGCCTTTGCTTCAGATGATGGGGCTGGCTTCCAGCTTATGGGCTTCAGGAAGTAACTGAGTCCTAATCAATGGGATAATCTCTTGTTGCACTCATAAAATGATGGCATTATTGGGATGTGGTCAAAGTGGGAGCCTGTAGGATTAGCTCACTATGTGCCTGTCCTTGGGTGCTCAATCGTGACCTAGTCTCTCTCTTGTATTCCTTTCTCTCTACATCCTGCCCACCATGGTGGGACTCCACCACCACTTATCTATTCCTGTTCCCAGGAAGCTCTGCCCCAGCTCTCAGAGCCAAGCAATCATATGACCCCTTGAAACTGAGCCCGAGATAAATCTTCCTTCCTTAAGCTGTGTTTGACTTTGGCCACCGTGATGGTACCTGACTAACACAGAAGGTCTAACTGCACGGATGCCTTTGGAGAGCTTCTGTCTACATTTTATTATTATTATTATTATTATTATTATTATTATTATTATTATTATTACTGATTAAGTTACTTATTCACTTTACATCCTGATCACATCTTCCCCTCCTCTCCTCCCAGTCCTCCCTCTCACCTTGCCCCTTCTCCAATCCACCCTTCCTCCCCTTCTCCTCAGAAAAGGGAGGCCCCCCCCATGGCTTTCAACCAGCCTTGGCATATCAAGATGAAGCAAGATTAGGAGCATCTTCCTCTTTTGAGGCTAGACAGGACAGCCAAGTTAGGGGAAAGGGAACCAGAGGCAGGCAACGTAGTCAGAGACAACCCCTGCTCCCACTGTAGGAGTCCCACACAAAGACCAGCTGCACAACTGTTAAATTTGTGCAGTGGGCCTAGGTCTGTCCCATCTATGCTCTCTGGTTGGCAGTTAAGTCTCTGTGAGCTCCTATGGGCCTAGGTTAGTTGATTCTGTGGGTTTATTTTGTGGTGTCCTTGACTCTTCTGGCTCCTTCCATCCTTCCTCCTCCTCTTCTACAGATTTCCCCAAGTTCCACTTAATAATGTTTGGCTTGGGTTGCTACATCACTTTCCGTCAGTTGCTGAGTGAAGTCTCTCTGATGACATTTATGCTAGGCTCCTGTCTGCAAGTATAGCAAATACAGTTAATAGTGTCAGGGTTGGTCTCCCTCTCATGGCATGGGTCTCGATCTGGGCAGGCATTGGTTGGCCCCTCCCTCAAATTCTACATTATCTTTTACCCCTGCAGTTGTAGGTCAATGTTGTTTGTTTGTTGTTTTGTCGTAGGTTTCTAGCTTGTCTAAAAGATGCACCTTCCCCCATCCAGTTGTCTCTCCCAGCACTCTCTCCCTCCATCTTCCCACTTCTTCATCTCTCCAGTTCCCATCCCGACTAGAAAAGATCATCCTGAGTGAGGTAACCCAAACTCAGAAAGACAAATATGGTATGTACTCACCTATAAGTGGATATTAGTTATAAAGTACAAGATAACCATGTTACAATCCTCAGACCCAAAGTGGCCAAGTAACAAGGAGGGCCCGAGGGAGGATGCATGAATCTCACTGAGAAGGAGAAATAGATTAGACATGGGGGGTGGGGTGCATGGAAGGAGAGAACTGGGTGTTTCTACATCTTACTGCAGATTTGCTTTGAAAGAGCCTTGAACAGGTTTTCTGTTTTATTGCTGTGTCCTATAGCTTAACCTGGGAAATTTCCCATATGACTTCTTTTCTAGTGTTGATACATTTCTCACACATTCTACTTGCTGGGACTCTTAATTCACATGCTTTCTGAATTAGGGTTATGTGTATGTATCTACCTTGTAGGCTACTGTTTTTGTTTGTCTGTGTGTGAGTTTGAGTCTCTTTTCTAATTTTTCCTCAAGTGACAGTGCTAAGTTGATTTGAAAAATGGAAAAATCTTGCTAATGTAAAATGCATAATTAAAGCTATCAGATGTATATTTGAGACTAAAACCACAATATAAACAGGCCCTCCCTAGATATCATCTTAAGCACCCAGTTTGTGTCATTTTATTTGCCCTTCACAGTCACCTTTAGACATGAGTACTATTGTTATTCCTATTTCATAGATGAGGAACTGAGGCCAGTGTCGCACAAGTAGGAGGGCAGAGGGCGGGTGTGACGCAGAACTAGAACCATGCGCACTTTGTGACGTAACCTGAAGAAGTGAAGCTCTCCCTTACATTTCATGCTAATTATAGCTGACATTTCCGATCCATCTAGTCTAATGAGACATCTTATGTAGTTCCCTCCTTTAGCACTTATTTTATAGGTCAACACTGACGTTTGAGAGTTAATTTTTATGGCCCTTTAGTGTTAATAAATCTGTGGCTCCGTGTCTGGTACTGAGTGCACTTAGGGAATCAGATATCTTCAGGTCAGTGCAAATGCACATATGACTGAGGACATGAGTGAACTGGGGAAATGCGTTGGACTTCAGTAGTTTTTAGAACTATTTATGCCTGTACTAAATCCTCCACAGGCTTTTTGTGTTTGCTCTTTGTAGTTTTTCCCTTCTTTGTTGTGTTCTCAATAGAATATTTATAGACATGAATTGTGCCCAAAGCTCTTTGCACATGGGAGAGAGTAAGAGGAAGTTGCCCTGGGTATTTCAGATGATAATGTCCAAGGGAGCAGGAACAAAGCCATACTTGACCGAGGCCATGACTGTGTGTTTTCAAAGACTTTGAGTCAAGGTGTGGGGTCCAGCTATGTTGGGGTCATCTGGGAAGTCTTGGTCTATGTCCAAGTTATTGGGGCAGAGGAATTGTTCTCAGCGTTTCTGGAATCTTAATTCAGACTCTAGAGGAAAGTAGTGAACAGAAACCAATGGAGGGAGTTGCTTACCAATCTTGTCAGCATTTAAAGTTAAGCTCTGGGTCTGAGGGTGGGATTGAAATATGGATGAGGATCTAGGTAACCAGACAGAATGTTGCTTATACATCCCATTAAATACTTGGGAATGGACTGAGCCAAGGAAGTTTTCTTGGATCCTCCCAAAGAAGAGATAAATCCCAAGACATTGACCACAGGCATGTGAGCAACTGGCTTTCAGATGTCTTCCAGCTAATGGAAGAAAGTCTACTATACGTTCCAGGAAATGAGATGGGACTGGTCCTTGGAAGACAAGCTTACTATGTCTTCTGTAGGACAGTGAAGAGCCAGCTAAGACAGAACATAAGACAGAACATAAGACAGATGGCTGATGGGAGTTCTGCTTGTCTTCTTGGGTCTTGGACCCTCCTGTTTGTTAGTCACTCTGAATATGCTTGTCTAACCTGATGATGGCCCTGCAGATCTAAAGAGCTGAGGAAGATGAATGGTAAATAGTGGCCTTCTCCAACCCACTAACCCCAAAGCAAGTTACCCATATGGAAGATTTCCGTCACACAAGAACATTCCTCATAGCCAGGGTGGTGTCTCTTGTCTAGAATCTTAGCACTTATGAGGCTTAGGCAGGAGGCTAGGGAGGTCAAGACCAGCCTAACAGAGGGCAGAGTAGGGTGGCACCAAGCCTGAGTTTAATCCCTGGGATCCACATGGTGGAAGGAGAGAATCGGCTTTCCAAAAGTTATCCTCCAGCCTCCGCACTGGTGCCCACATACAACAAACACGTGCACTAACGATAACTGACTGACTGACTGACCGACTAGATACATGTAATTAAAACAAAAACAAACAAACAAACAAACAAACAAAAAACAACCTAACCTGGGCTACATAATGAGACCCTGCTACAAGCAAACAAAAGTGCCCTTGTGACTGAACATCTATTAATTCATTTTGCGTGACTATACTGAGTGAAGAACTGAAGCTTACTTTATTCCTGATGTCTCTTTTTAGTTTCTATTTATTGTGTAGAATATCTCCTTTTTGTTTCACATTCAAATTCATATATTGACAAACTGTGCGGTCTTGCAGGGTATAGCAAGATCCAGAGATCAGGTCACATAAGGAAGAATGTGTCAAAAGAGGTAGTGAAAAGTGAATGTGACTAGTGTTAACATGGTAACTCTAAGCAAAAATTGTAAACTTGCTCTTGGTCATTCAGAAATACTTAAGGAGCTGCTCACATGAACTTGGGGGAAAAGACCAATACAATACTAGAATAAAGGTCATTGGAGGAGCCAGGCATGGTGTAATCCTGGCACTCCAGAGACAGAGGCAGGTGGATCGCTGTGAGTTCAAGGCCAGTCTGGTCTACAAAGTGAGTCCAGGACAGCCAATGCTACACAGAGAAACTCTGTCTTGAAACAAGCAAACAACAACAACAAAACAACCAACCAACCAATAAACAAAAGATCATTGCGGGGGCCCATGAAGGAAGCTCTTTATTGTTGACAGGAAGGTACCGACCAGTAGGTGAACATGAACAAAGAAGAGGAAAAAAAATGGCCATGTTCCCTCAGCGACTCCATCCTTTCTGCATCAGTTCATCTCATCTCTGTTTTTTCCTTCTCCTTCATTTTTCCTCCAACAGCCTTTCCATTCTTTTACCAATTTCTGCATTGATTATCTAGAAATTCTAAGGCCACTTTTCAACTCCTGGTCCCCTGGGCCACAAATCTTCCTGGTTTTAGAATTCTTCAGTGATAGTAGCTATTTTGGGGTGAAGGCACTGGGCAGATATCTAGGATAAGCACACTGAGGTGGAAAGACTCGATACTCAGTCACATATGGGCTGGGCATGCTCTGCTCCCCTGCTTTAGTCAGGGTTTGCACACCTATGAAGTGTGTGTGTGTGTGTGTGTATGTGTGTGTACACAGATACTGTGTTGATGGGAATTTATTCGAGAAATCCAAGAAGAGAGCAAATACTCGTACCTTTTTTTGAAGTTGTTGAGACAATCAAAATGTGACATTCTATGAATATTACTGCTTTTGTTTCCACATTGCCATTCGCTGGACTTGATTTTACCTTGAAAGTGCCCTAATTCGCAGTGATTTGGTGGGGGGTCATCACTCACTGTGTGGAATCTTGAAAGAAGACTTTGTCTATGATTTCCCAAAAGTAATCCATCCTAGTTTCTCATGAGACCCCAGTAGGGTCTCTGGCTGGCATATCAAAGGAGCATTTCAAAGTATATAGGCGAAATCGTCCCTGGAGTTCAGAGCTAATATGTGTCTGTGTTACTCCCTTCCTGTAGGCTGACATCTCCCACTGGTTTGGTGTGAGTGACAAGCATATTACAGCTTGTTGCAATCCATTTTTCCCAGGCTCTCTTCTGCATGTTCCATATTAAATATAGAAAGATCCAAATCTTCTGGTTTTTATATTATGTCTTCTATTTTAGGACTTGATATTATTCCTAGAAATTTCAGCTGAGTATTGTTAGATTTCTTATTTCATAGGTATTCAGGAAAAAAAAATACCCACTTATATTTTTCCTGGCATTTTGGTGGTAGGGAAAAATATTTGAATTTATTTTAAGGACAAATAACATGGCAAAAAGAATAACAAATATTTGTGGTTGCCTCGGGAACTCGGCTTCTAGATAGTTCTGATTGTGGAAGGGAGGAACAGATGTGGAGATCTTTGCAAAAATACAGTTTCTAATCAATTGTTTTCTTGCCTGTTTCTGATTCCCATATCCTGCCTTCCTGAGGGGGGAGGGAGGAATGCAGCTGGAGGCTTTAGATAACCAAATTTGTGTTTATTTTTCAAAAAGGAAAAAAAAAGGGGTAATTTGATCATTTGGTGTTGTGGATGAAAGGAAAATGTAGACAGGAGATCTGGTTGTTTCTTTTTCGTTGTTTGTTTGATCTGGGTGTTTCTTGAAACTGCCTGCCATCTAGTGATGTGGCCCTGCTTGTGACAAGCATGGCTTGCTTAGGACATAAAGAATTTGTGGAGATACGGGAAAGTGCCCTGAAGACTGGTTGTCCTTGCCCACCTCAGAGGCCTGGAGACTCCGCTGAGCCCCGTTGTTTTGCATAGAGAATGAGACTCCATACGCGTATGATGGCCTGGAAAGAGCACTCTGACTGTATTCCCCAGACCTCAAGGGACCCAGGAAGTGGTAGTTCTGGAGGGCAATAGCTGTGTGACCTTCCGCGTTACACCGTGCTTGTGTCTTTGCCCTGGAGCTGAGTTGGAAGACAATGAGGAAAGAGAGGAGCCTGTTACCTGCTGGAGAGGAAGTCAGGGTGGAGGCCATGGAGATGACAGCAGGATACGAGCTCGACCCTCCGTACCCTAGCACACCAAGATGGAGGAGTGTGAGTGTGAGGAGAAGCGATGAGGGTGGGCTCAGTCATCTGAGGCGATGGGGGTAGCTGACAGACCCATGCAGAGTCAGAAAACATAGGGAGACTCTAAAGCTGTATGTCAGAGTCTCGGGGAGTAGCTAGGGCATCGCAGCAGCAGCCCAAAAGGCCACTGCGGACTTGCCCTTTCTTCACTCTGTGGGCCTCAGCTCTTCTCTGAGTCTGTTTGTCTCTCTCTATCTGCTGTGACCTCAAAATTTCTCTACGTTCTAATGACTAGCATTTTAACAAAGCTTTCCCTCTTTCCCTTCAGGGCTAGCTCCATTAGCTTCTGGGGAAAAAAATAAGGAGAAAGAGGGAGGGAAGGAAGGAGAGAGAGAGAGAGAGAGAGAGAGAGAGAGAGAGAGAGAGAGAGAGAGAGAGAGAGAGCTCCAGGCATTCAGATGAACCTACTTTCAGAATCCTGGCTTGCTTCTTGCTAAACAGGCAGGTAACTTAGCTCCTCTAAACCAGGTAACTTAATTTCTCTGAGTATCACTTTTTTTCACCTTCAAAATGACTTTGATATCTGTCTTTAGCTTAAAGCTTTAAATGATGTAATGGATACAGGCCAGGGCCATAGTTACCCTTGACTCTAACAACAGTTTCTAGAATAGCCTATTTTGGTCAAGATCATAAGGTCACAGGAAGTAAGATTGAACACAAAGCCAAATCCACCACTTCTAAGCAGAAACCACCAGTTCAAGCTTTCTCAGAAGATGGCTGTGTAAATGGCTATTCTCGACCAAAGTAAGTAGGTGTGAAAAGAAAGCCTTAGTTCTTAAAGCACCAAATCCAGTGAGGAGAAGAGTCAGGCATTTGATGTTTGTTTTCTTTGTAGTGTACACATGAGTGCATGTTTGTGTGAATGTGTATGTGTGGAGCTCAGACATTGACATTAGGGTTCTTTCTCTATTATTTCTCTTATTTTTTGAGGTAGGGCCTCTTTCTGGCCCAAAAGCTCATTGATTGGCCAGACTGGCTAGCCACTGAGTTCTGGGTTCCCCCTCTCCCTCCCACATCCCTCAAAGTAGGGTTATAGATGAGTACCACCATGTTTAACAGTTTACATGGTCGCTGGGGATCCAGACCCAGGTCCTCATCAGGCACTTTGCTGACTGAGGTGCCTCTGAAGTGTGTCCCTTATTCAAAGGCAGGCATATTTAAGGAGAGAGAGCAAGTGTCAAGGTGACATTTATCTGAACGAAACCCCGGAAGCATGAAGTTGGCAGCCCTTCCCAGCGCTTTGGTGAGGACACCAAGAAGGAAGAAGTGAAAGGGCCATTGTTGTGTGACAATCCACGCCAGGCAAGAGCGTGCTGGAAGCATGGTGCTGCCTCATGAATTACAAAGGCGAGACAGGCAGCAGGGTGTCCCAGAGGGTGTCAGCTAAACTAAAGGAGCTTTTGCTCATTAAATACACTATTATTTCAAAGATTTTTTCATATTAGTATTATTTCTTAAATTCTATTTTATTATTTGCAAATGGAATAAAAAGCTACTTACCTCAAAGAACATTTGAAAATATTAAATACAAATTTAAAGATGCCTCATATATTTCAAAGTGCGTGCACACACACACACACACACACACACACACACACACACACATGCATGCGCGCGCGTGCTTGCCTCACTTTTCTGTTACCTTCCCAGACTGTTCTCAGTCACAAAAATTCTGAAACACAGTAACTTTATCTGGTTATTAGTTAGAAATCCAATTCCTAAAGGGGAACGTAGGGAAGTTTCTTAATTTTCCTTGAAGATCTCTTGTGTAATGTAAAGGGAGATGTTAGTGGCCTTCTTCCCCGACTTAATTTTAATTCATAAGAAAGATATAGCCAAGGAGGAAGGACTAGGACATTTAGACATTAGAAAACATAAGGTACCCAAACACATGACCTCAATTATAGTGTTCGTGTGTGGCACGTGCATGTGTAGGCCAGACCTACACCAAGTGTCTTCCTCTGTCCTTCTTCTCCTTAGTTTTAAAGATTTAGTTTCAATTATATGTATGTGGGGGTTATGTGCATGTGAGTGCAGGTGTCTACAGAGGCCAGAAGAAGGCATAGAGCCTCTGGAGCTGGAGGTACAGGTGGTTGTGAGCCACCTGAGGTGTGGGTGCTGGGAACTAAACTCAAGTCATGTCCAAGAGCAGCAAGTGCTCTTAATTCATGAGCCCTCTCTCCAGATTTTACCTTAGGTTTTGTGACAAAGCCTTTCACTGAACCCAGAGCTCACTGTTCAGGCTAGAATGGCTGGGCAGCCAGCCCCTGGGATATGTCTATCTCTGGTGCTAGGATTATAGGTATATACCACTAGACCCGGGTGGACTGGAAGCTCAGATTCATCATTGACTAAACAGTGAGTTCATGGCCAGTCTAAGCTCCCTGAGACTATGTCCTAACTCCTGATGCATCTGCTTAGTCTAATGACGATCCTTTTACACATGTCACACCATGGTGGACATAGATGACATGAACACATGTGGGAGCAGGCCACTGGGTCAGAGGCCACCCTGGTCTACAGAGTGAGTTCCAGGACAGCCAGGGCTATACAGAGAAACCCTGTCTCAAAGACCAAAAAACCCCAAAACAAATCAAACAACTCAGAGCATTGTGTGGGTGGCCAAGCTTTGGCCCTTTATAAAAACCCTATCATGAGAACTATGGAGGGTCATGTGAGAACTGCTTTCATCCCTTCCAAGAATAAGGTGCTCATGACTTATGGTCTCTTGGTAGGTCCCATCTTTTAAAGGTTGTAACAGCTCTCATTGGGACCATCTTCCCAACACATGAACCTTTAGAGGACCAACTGAAGCCAAACCATAGCAGTAATTGTGACCTTTATAAAATGGGGCTCGTGTGGTAGGGAAAGGAGATAGCACATAGTTGAGAAGACTGTTTAAAAGCTAGGAAGATTCTTTCCAGCACCACTTGGGCGGCTGAAGATTAGGCAGGAAAATGGCGAAGATATTGAGTTGTTTCGGTTTCGTAGAAGCATGAGCAGGAGACAGGTGCGCAGTAAGGAGGAGGGATGCAGAGGAATTGCAGCCTCCGGATGGTCTCACTGTCATCTGGGAAAGTGTGTTCCACTCAGTGCAGTGTGTGAGCATGCATCATTGTTCCAGAGCACACCACACCAAGAGCAACGTGGGAAGAAAGGGTTTGTTTCCACTTACCCTGTCAGGTCACAGTCCATCTCTGAGGAAAGTTAGTCAAGACAGAAGCAATGAGGTAACCAGGGCTGCTTCCTGGGTTGCTCATGCTCAGCTGGCCTCCTTATGCAGCTTAGGCATTGCACAAAGGGCTGCGCCCTCCTGCATCAACCTGCAACCGCAGACCTACAGTCTGGTCTACATTCAGTCGAGAGTCTCTCTTCTCAAGTGACTCTTTAATCAGCACGATAATTAAGTATGGGAAGAAGGGCACTTGTGGGGGATCCAGAGGCCACCTGGCAAGCATATGGATGTGAGGGACACCTTTTCTCCAGGGCTTATTCTCGCCTTCTGGCATGGGTTGTGGTGATCTAAACTCAGGCTATCCACTGTGCAGAAGTGCTTTGACAGGCTGAGGCCTCTCACTAGCCCTGAGTCAGGGATGGTTCCAAACCAACTGAGTGAACTTTATAGAGATTATGTATGGTCTTTGAATTCTCAGAATGTATAATCTATATCACAAAGATGGAAGAGAATAGATTCAGAAAACCTCCTTATGAGCTTGACATTTGGAAAAATATGGAAATGGATGTTGAAGACTCTAACTCTTGGAAAAGAAACAGCTAATGCCTTAAAACAGGCCTGGGTTCACCAAACCACCAAACAAATTACTATAACACGGGGGACATGTAAGAAGGTGATTAAGAAATGTGACAGTCTCTTAAATTCATAGACGTAGTATATTTTATTTCAAGTGATTTTAAAAGGTGTTTAGTTGTAAGAATTTCAAACAAAGCCACGAGTGATATAATAGACTTGTGGGCTGTTGCTCATTTTCAGCGGTTGTCAGTATTCTGAGGGTTTTGTTTCTTCTTTCCCTCTTCCCCTGCGATGGCCTTACTGTTGGTGTTGGAAGATGCAAATCTAGAGATTCTATAATTTTACTCGTTAGTTCCTCAGTCTGAGGAAGACATATGGCAGGATCCCTCCCAAGTGACTTGGAGAAATATGGATTGGAGAAAGGGCCACAGGACTCCTGGCTAGTCCACACTGACAGGTGGCTTCAAGTCCAAAAGGTTGTGTGGACTCCTGGCTAGCCCACGCTGACAGATGGCTTCAAGTCCACAAGGTCATGTGGACTCCTGGCTAGCCCACGCTGACAGGTCGTGTCTTCCGAGTCCAGTGGCCCATTCATCAGTAATTGCAATAAAAACCTAGAAAGCACAAGGAGCGAATGGGCCAATGATATGAAGCTTTCAGTGTGAGCGCAGTATATTACAGAAGAAATAAGTTGCCTGCAGGCTGAAGAGATGAGCTGAAAAGAGAGGCTGACATTTAAATGGGTGAGAATCCAGGCTTGATGGTCTCTTGTGGTGGTGGGGGGGGGCGGGAGGGGGGAGGGATCTGAAGTTACACAGGTTCAACTATCTGAAATGACTAGTTGCTGCTGACTTTTGGTTTACAGATAAGGTCTAATATCACAATCTCACGTCCATGACCTTCAATTACAGCATCTGGTTTTGACAGGGCGGTTAGCAAAGTAGACAGCATCCACCCAATGCCAGTAGGGTGACTTATAATCTGAAAATCATGATTCATGAACTGGGGTTTTGGGGGTTGGAAGACAGGAAACTTGAGGTACATGTACTTGCCACCTTTGAAGACTTGAAAAAAATAATGAAAAAAAAAAAAAACCACATTTTAAGTGGCTTGATGGTCTAGAGCTGGTCTGGTCAGTGGAAGTTAGAAGGAAACTCAACTTGGATCAAGATCAGCGCTTCCTATCAGTTGCAGGTGTCTGCTGTTAGCCTGGATGACTGTGAAGTACTCTGTGTCCCATCGGAAGAAATTTACCATAGCGGTTAATATCTAGCTCTCAAGAATTCTACAGCAACGGATTCGTCCTGGGGCAGCAGTTGGACTAGGCCCCGTGTTTGCAACCCTGACCAATCAATCATTAGAATCACCTGTGGATGTCAGGCATGCCCATGGCCTGGGCTCTGTACTGAGAGCCCAGTGAGATTGCCCTGGAAAGGACTGGGAAAGGCCCTGGGTGGTGTTTCTGTGCCAGCAGTGCTGGGAATTAGTGGAGGGAGTGAATTCCATGCATCCTTTCACCTTGAAAGATGCTAGCTGCCATTCATGGGATATTTTAAAAAGTCTGAATGGTGGAAAGCCTCACTATGGCAGTGAAGTCAGGCAGCACCTGAGCTCAGGGGAGAACAGAGGACGCTAAAAGTGTTAGAGCTCAGCAGAGAAAACCCAGAGAAGGCGCCTGTGAGTTTGACCAAGTACTAGAATGAAGCTGGGTTGGCTGGTGCAGCGTGTGATTGAAAATGGCCATGCCTTCCTGGGAGTTTTGTTGGGATATAAGGCCTTGAAATAGTACACTCAAGACAGTGCTGGCAAACTGGGCCCTCCTCAAGAGTGCCCCATAGGCTCAGAAGAGGGCAGTACCCAGAGAGTTTCACTGTCCTAGTGACTTCCCTCTCGGAGAGGACATGTGTAGTGTAGTTGTCTGAGAGCGTCAGTCTTGCATAATGTGGTGCTCCGAGGTCAAGGCACCGTGTTCCATGTAGCTGTTTACGCCAAACCAAGAGCCTTGACTACTGCTTGGGCCAGCCAGCTTCTTGCCAGCCTGCTTTTCGTGGCCTTCACCTGCTTTCAGGGCTGCCTTGGGAGTCCTTTCCTCACTGCTCCCTCCCAACCACAGATGACGACCTCAAGGTGATGTGAAGCTTCTTGCGCCTCCCCACCTGATGCAACAGCCTTTCTGCCACATCCATGAACAATGCCTAACGTGGTTTCAGTAAGCTAACTGGCTTCGGGGAAGGGGAACAGGGCTGCCTTTTAAAAGCAAGCTAGCGATGACTAAGGAAATTGCCTAATAAGGAACCGACTAGAGGCAAGCTGGCCTTACATACTCTCACAATTTCTCCTTCTAAAAGGAGAAGTATGGGAGTGGGTTGGGCTCTTTACAAAAATAGTGCCGAGAGAAAACCCCTCTGAAACCGCAGGGGAAAGGCCTATGGCTGTGCTTCCAAACATACAGAACCAATTCAGTAGTCTTTACCACTGCACTCTGAAGGGCCTCACAAGGGCTCTCCCCTCCCTCCATCTTTCCACGTCTGTCTCTGGATTTATGGGCTCTTTTTAGGTAGCATCTCTCCATGTATGCGGGAATAATACATGACATGCAGGCACTAACTTGGTGTGGCTATGATGTGCTATGACCTAGACGTTTTTCAAAGTATGGTCCCTAGGCCAGCGTCACCACCATCACTTGGAAACTTGTCAGAAATGCTGATTCTTTGGTGACACCCCAGACTTGCTTCATAAATCTGAAACCCTGAGGAGCCAGCAGCCACCGCTTCAGCAAGCCTCTAGTGCAACTGGTACAGGGTGGTGGCCTAGACCTGGGTTTCGCGACTCGGCCTTAGAGGACTCTTGAGAGGAAGTGTTTGCTAGGGCTCTGACATACGTCTGAACAAGGCAAACTGCAAGCAGAAGGCCCTTCAGTCCTGACCACTGAGCCGATAAAGGAGTTCATGTGACAGGAGATGGGGGGGGGGGGTGGGACTGAGAAAGAGTAAAATCAGAATGACAAGGTGGTGGCCAATCCCATGAATCCATGTCCTTATAAAGTTAGAATGCCAATACTGAGGCCTCTGAAATTACCACTACAGAGCAAGACACAGAGAGATTTGACACGGTATGAACTGGAGTTTTAAATATGCTGTATCCTGTTTCACCTTAGTTTGTAGGTCAAAGTTCTGTGTTAACAGGAAAATAGAAATGAGTTGAATTTTTTAAAAAGGTGATTTGGGGGCCGGAGAGATGGTTCAGCAGTTAGGAATGCTTGTTTCTCTTCCAAGAGGCCCTGGGTTCAGTTCCCAGCACCAACATGACTGTTCACAAGTTTCTATATCTATACTTCCAGGGGATCTGACACCCCCAGCTAGCCTCTGTAGGCACAAGGCACACAGATACACATGCAGGCAAAGCGCCTATACACCAGCAGCGACAGTGAAAGCAAGCACAGTGGCTCTGAGTGGTGCTGCTGTGTGTTTGGCCCTGGGATACATTAGGGTAAGCAGTCACGATCTCTAAGTAGTGAAGATCAGTCTCAGGGCCTCACACGTGCCAGGCAAGGGCTTCCCGTCTGACCTACATCCCAGCCATCCCCTTGACCTTTTCTAGCCAGTGGTTCCCAGTTGTGGCTGCATGTTAGAGGACCCAGGGAGTCACTGAAAATGCCAAGGTCCAGGCTTTACCCTCAATCGGATTCAATTAGTTTGAGTGGGACCCCAGAGTTGGTGCCTTTCAAAGTTCTTGTACGAATCCATTGCCCATCAGCACTGGAAAAGACCGCTTCCAGACGTGTTTGCCCAGGAAGGTAAACTGCTAGAAAACCCTATGCGTAGTAAAGAAGTGCAGAGTGCTGTGAGGGGTTTAGCAAAGGAATATTTGAAGAATGCTTGAGGAGGCGTTTTCAGCTGGCATCCGAGGGAAGAATGGAAAACAGTTAAGCAAAGAGGGTGGGAGATGATGTTCCGGGCTGAGAGGGACAGGGCTGAGAGGGACTATGACAGGGACAACTTGGTGATTTGAAGCCTGAAAGGCGACAGTGTGGAGGGAAGGCGGTGGTGATAAGAAAGGCTAGAGACTGGGATGGGCCAAACAGACCTCTGGGCTATATCGTCTACTTGTTCTGGTCTTCTAAGAGCAGTGGGGAGCTAGGAAGTGTTCTGAGAAACAGATGTGTTATGTGTGGACAGAGGGACACTCTGAGAGCATTACATCTCTCTGGAAAGCAGGCTGCTGAGAAGCAAGGGTGGCTGTAAGGAGTCAGTTAGGAAGCCGGCCCTAAGAGGAGGTTGCGCTTGGAAAAGGGAGCAGTGGAGTGATGAAGGCAGGTCCATGGTGTCGGACTATTTGGGAACTAGAACCCCAGGATGTGGCAAAGGGCGATGGATGTAGCGTTTGCTGAGTGAGCGCGTTATGTGCCTGTGAAGAGAGTGGGTGGAGAGGAGAGAGCAGTCGAGAAGGCGGCTGTCCTCTTTGCTATCTGTGATTGGATGATGGGTGGAGGTTCTTGTGAGAGCCGTCAGTGCTCAGGGAGGAACAAGCCTCGTAGGGAACTAAGCCTGAGTTCTCTTCAAGCAGGATATACTTGAGGTGCTTGTGAGGCATCCAAGCTGAAAGGACAAAGGGGCAACAAAAATGTCACAAGTACCCACGCCTAGATTGTAGACAGAGTATCATGACAGACCACAGGGATATACAAGTTCACTAAAATCACCCTTTTCATAGAAAGCTTACCCTGTCCTCATATCAACCTATCAAAGTAAGTAATAGCTTTAATTTTTTTTAGTATAACAATGGAGATTTAGAAAGATTAAGTAACTTGCTGGTAAGAGACAGGATTGAGATTCTGTCATGTAGTCATACATAGGAGATGGTGCATTGCTACCCAATCATAGTCTTCTACCAGGACTGAAGCAGAATTAGCTATGTTTGTTAAAGAATGGCCAGCTACGGGGGCAGGCCGTTCCCTCAGTTATACACATGGCATTTGCGTCTGTTATTGTTGGTAATTCATTGAAAAACATATCCGGTGGAGTGGATGACTAAGCCTTGGGATTCAGGTTAGGGATTTGCTGCCTAAACATCTGTCCCCTTGCTTCCAACAAAATACACAAACTAAAGTTAGGCTTGCATGGCAGGCAGTTCAGGAGAAATAGAACCTCAGAGTTGAGAGGTGAAAGCACACTTGGGATGGTCAAGGCAATCTCTCTCCGTTTTCTATGGAAAATATTGCACACTGAAAATCCAACTCAACCTTATTCCTTCATCTAGCCTACTAATAACGGAACATCGATGCTGGCCAACCCTTTGCCAGGTGCTAGGACAGGGCTCAGTCTCAGCCCCAACGTTGCTGTAACACTCAGAGGAGTGCTCTGAGAGGCCAGCAAATAGAGGCTTCTGGGAAGGGTTCTAGGAACCATTATGCACAAGTGCTTATCCCCAGTCTCAGTGTCCTCCCTTGAGATAGATTTTAAAAAGAAGGGATGCTGAGGGCATGTTTCACACAGAGCACAGAAACAGGAATTTTTTTTAACGAAGTGCATACGTGTATGTGTGTGTGTGTGTGTGTGTGTGTGTGTGTGTGTGTGTGTGTGTAGGGAAAAGCCAGCTGGGCAGTGGAGTGCAAGCCTTTAATCCCAGCACTTGGGAGGCGGAGGCAGGTGGATCACTGTGAGTTTGAGGCCAGTCTGGTCTACAAAGCAAGTCCAGGACAGCCAAGGCTACACAGAGAGACCCTGTCTCAAAAACAAACAAACAAACAAACAAACAAACAAAAAGCCTAAATTCAGAGCCTAACATGTTAAGTACACTTGGCTTTTATAGATAGAATTATTAATAAAGAGTCTGGATTTAGCTAGGTGTGATGACTCAAGCTCAATCCCAACACCCAGGAGGCAGAGGCAGGTGGATCTTGGTGAGCTCAAGTCCAATTGAGTCCTCATAGTGAGTTCCAGGCCAGCCAGGGCTCCACAGTTCGGGTTTTATTTAGAAGCTTTGCAATTTTAGCTTGCTATACTGACTTCAAAAAGGATAGTTTGAAAAGAGAATTGGATTGAAGTGGAAGAGCTGTAGGAATCCAGGGAAGTAAGGAAAAGGAAAACAAATGGATTTCAGAAATATTTAGTGGCCAGGTGCATTGGCACAAGCCTGTAATCCCAGCACACAGGGAGGCAAAGGTAGGAGGATCTCTGTGAGTTTGAGGCCAGCCTGGTCTATAAAGCGAGTCCAGGACAGCCAAGGCTGTCTTGAAAAAGAAAAGAAAGAAGGAAGGAGAGAGGGAGAGAGGGGGGGGG
>OU015757.1:58500710-58529331 GCA_907169655.1 Acomys percivali
ATACACACAGACACACACCTACACAGACACAGACATGCATACACATATACACACAGACACACACCTACACAGACACAGACATGCATACACATACACACACACAGACACACACCTACACAGACACAGATATGCATACACAGATACACACACAAACACACACCTACACAGACACAGACATGCATGCACACACACATGCATACACACACAGAGACACACACCTACACAGACACTGACATGCATGCACACACACACATACACACACACCTATACAGACACAGACATACACACACACAGACACACACTTATACATACACACACACATACACACACGCACACACGCACACACACACACACACCAAATGCAATTTTTTTTTAATTAAAGAAGGAAAAAGGGTATGGAGAAGAGTTTGACCTCCAACTGAACCTAAGCCTGATGTTGGAGCAGCAAGAAAAAAGCCTTGGTGAAGAATGAGGAGAATACAATTCCCAAGTGGAGGAAATGTCACAATGAAAACAAAAATCTGAGAATCCAAAATTCAGGCATTCCCTTACCATGGGGACACAGCTGTGAACACACCATAAAAATAGTCCCAGCCCCTGGGGAGCACAGTACAGATAATGACAAGGGTACCAGTCATTCCGGTCTTGGACACAGCAGGCAGCAGGAAGTAACCATAAATTCTGAACCAGGAGGAGCCTGGGTTATAGAAGATCTCTGCAACCCCCCAAAAGATGGATTCTGACAGGGAAGGGACCCAGGAAGCGCGGGAGTCCCTAGAGAGGGCCTGTGGGTCGGATACCAGATAAGGGTGTCAGGAGCAAAGACATGGCCATATCCAAGGAACCTGGTACAAAGCCCCCGAACATGATTGTGGCCTAGGTGTGTGTCCTCTGATGGAGACAGTGGGGAGACTCTGACTCAGGAAGGAGGGAG
The DNA here is from genome assembly GCA_907169655.1 of Acomys percivali. Taxonomy (NCBI): domain Eukaryota; kingdom Metazoa; phylum Chordata; class Mammalia; order Rodentia; family Muridae; genus Acomys; species Acomys percivali. The sequence goes on from OU015757.1 coordinate 58,501,645, forward strand.
TGAGCCTGCAGCATATCCCTGAACATCCATGCGCATGCCATCCCTGGCTGGGGACACAGGCCACCATAGTGCATCTCTGTCTCTTGTTAGTGCTTGCCCATGGGTGCTGTTTTCTCCCATTGACACGCCAGGGTTCCTCCAGATGTGGCACCCAGGAAATCAGAGCAGTCCCCTTCGGTGCCTGGGATCCACAGAGGGAACTTTTGGTCGCCTTTGCCTGAGACTCACCACATGCGTCAACATCAAAGCCTTTTAATCAATGGAAACATGTTTTGAAAGGTTACATTTTTGGTATCATGTAACAGAGATGCTAGGATTTCTCTTTACAGTGACATTTTGATAAACTGCTTGAGACGTTTCACTTTAATGAGATGCTAACTGGACATCTTAGTGACCATTACTATAAGAATGAAGAAATAAAGTAGAGATTTTTTTTCTTTGTAGCTTATTGGCTTGAAATACTTCTGTATTTTACTAAGATCTGGGCTTCTTTTAGCTCTTTCTGTCACGTAAAAGAGGAAGTTATTAGTTGGTACTTGGCTCTCTAATGTTAAACGGAAAAGCCTGTTTACCTGTCACACGAAAGGGAAGAACAGCCAAGAAGGTGCAACTCTGAATTCTCTACTGTAACCAACCAACTCAAAGAGAAAAGCAACTTTGTGCTTGGATATTTTTGGTAAAATCATTTTTTTTTTTTTTTACTTTATAAAAGTACCATGTTATGGGCTGGGGATGCAGCTCAATTGATGGAGTGCTTGCCTAGCGTGCATAAGGCCCTGGGTCTGGTCACTCGGATCATATCAAACCTGTAAGTGCCTTATGCTTGTAAGCTTAATTCTCAGGCAGTGACAACAGAGTGACAGAACTTCACAGGCATTCCCAACTACATAGCAAAGTCAAGTCCAGCATGGACTACACAAGACCCTGTTTCAAAAAATAAAACAACAAACCAGAAGAACCCACACCAGTTTATGAGAGTGATGGAAACACCTCTCTCTTACCCATGAGTCAGGCGAGCTGTTGTAAGCAGAAGAGAGTCGGCGTGAATTTTCATAATAAACCTATTTCAATGAACCTGTTTTAGCAAAACCAGATCTGAAAGACCTGCAGGCCAAAAGCAAGAATGACGAAGGTGGATCTATTCCCCATCTCACTCTTGGAAGTGGAAGCCAGAGACTTCCCCAGGCCGGGCAGGGGCACCCCTGTACCCTGTGCTTCCTCTTTTTGCCAGCCTGGACCTCCGCATCATCCAGCACCACTTCCTGCGGAGCGTCTGGTTTCCTGCCTGGGACCAGGGCTTTTGAGAAGTCTGTGAAAGGCAGTCTTGTTTACTCCTTTCTGGGTAATCACATGAAAAAACCAACAGCCGTTTTTTTGGTAGTAAAGATTTTGAAAGTTATGTGCAGAAAATTTATATACTTACGTTCTTTTGCTTATCTTTAACAAGAAGTAAAAATACGGTGAGGGACTTGACTAAGTTCTAGAAATGTGGGCATCATTACAAAAGCTGGATAAATGCGGAAAGCAGTCCAAGTGTTCTGTGATGATGAGGCTTAGCCAATATTTGCATAGGAAAAGGAAAATAAATCCGAAGTCACGCTAAGCTAGCTACCACCTTGGCGCTTTTGCAGTCCCTATACTTTCTGGAATGTTCCCATTCCTTCTCATAGATGGTATTTCCCCATCACCCCATTCACAGAGAACTTTTCTTGACCTACAACCTAACACTATCTACGTCACGCCCCAGCTCTACAGCAGTCGATTTACCACACTTGTTGGCTTTAGTTTCCTCTTTGCAGTCATCATGACCTAAAATAATTTATTCACGGATCTCTTTTGTTTGTTTGTTTGTTTGTGTTTCTTTGTTTGTTTGTTTCTCTTTCCTAATGAATGGCTGGTTACTTCTAAAGAGTAGAGATCGTGCTGATCTCTTTCTTTTGTAATAGTTTAGATGCTAAGAATAACGTCTAAGTAGATGCGGTAGGAAAATGAGTCAGCCAATTTGTCATTCGTGAAAAGGAAATAACTAGGCGGGTAGTCCTTTTCACCAGCCTCAGGAATGGAAAAATAGCATTTAAAATTCTATTACAAATGGCTCTTAGCTCCCCACACTACAAGCCTTCATCCAGATGGTTGCACTGCTTCAGCGTCACAGCTTTAGAAATGAAGCAGGGCACCACACAAAGATGTCCCTCCTGAGCCCGGGCCTCTAGAGTTCTGCCATCACAGGGGCCAGTGCTCCCACCACAGCGGCTGGACCTGCACGGTGTGGCTTCAAGTAGTTAGCATCCTGGTGTAGCTTCAAGTAGTTAGCATCCTGGCACCGTGTCAAAGTGTAATCTTATGGGAAGATGAGCTCAGAGATGGTCAATGTAGCATCTCAACGTGACCCTGGGGACTCAGGTTTTCTCCGTTTCTCAGCTCTGTCATCAGTGTCTGTCATCTCATCCAGGCAGGACAGTGAGAAAGGAGAATGTCTGCATTTTTTCCCACTAGTCCTACTCAAGCAGATGTCAGGTTATCAGGGAGCGTGATTAGGTACCCACCCATTGGAGAAACCTCCCCTAACAGGGGTGTGAGATCACACAAACTGAGCAGCACCATCCCTTAGCTTGGGCAGGCAGGTCTCTAAACAAGGTGTGTGTTCACTCAGGAAGAGGGGTAGGAGTGCAGCGGATTCCATTTGCTGTTCTTTGGAAGTAAGAGGTCATGGTTTGTTGGCATTTTGTCTCGAGTTTTGTACCATTTAGCCTGATGGATAGAGACTACCTGAAGACTCTGGGCTTGGTGCAGACTAGGCACCCATGTGGCAACAGCATTTTGGAAAGTCCAAGTTTCTGCTCAAGAGCATAAGGAAGAATTCCCATGTCAGTGCCCAGTAAGCTGCTGCTGAAAAAAGCAAAAGGGAAAAGGGGCCCTCCCATGGGCCCTCCTTTGGTCTCACTCTGTCCTCAAGGAGAAGAAGAAGAAGAAGAGGAAGAGGAAGAGGAAGAAGAAGAAGAAGAAGAAGAAGAAGAAGAAGAAGAAGAAGAGAGAACCCATCTTGTTTTCAAATGATTCAGTATTTTTAAAATAATTTTTTAAGATTTATTTATTTAATGTAATGAGTACTCTATCTGCATATACACCTGCAGGCTAGCAGAGGGCATCAGATCATATTATAGATGGTTATGAGCCACCATGTGGTGGCTGGGAACTGAACTCAGGACCTTTGGAAGAGCAGCCAGTGCTCTTAACCACTGAGCCATCTCTCCAGCCCCCATAGGATTCTCTCTTATGTGTCCCCAACGCCTAAGAAAAGATCTGAAGATAATTGGAGAAGTTCACTGAAGAAGAGGTTGAGTCATCAAAGTGGATGGACTGACACAACCTTCCATTTCCTACTCGTGCCCTCTATTTGACCCATTTAAGTCCAGATGAAGTAACTTGATGTAATTGTTTTAGTGGAGCTTTTAAGATGTCCTTTGTCGGGGCAAGGTTAAACCCAGAAGAGATTAGCTAATGGAGTGACAGGCTAAGGTGTCCAGAGCTCCCCTGTCTTAAGGCAATTGTCAGTTCACCATATAAATGTTTTGGGACCCAAAAGGTATTTCAAGCCAGAAAATGATATGCAGTGGTGGGATTTTATGTCTGATACATACACTGGATGTTTTTAACGAATTAAATATGTTGCGTTTATTTAAAAAATGAAGAGGTCTATTCTGTCTTCTGTTGATAGACACATCTGACCTATTCAATGAGACACCCGGGTGATACCCTCCCTTGTTTCACTTAGGCAAAAGGCCTGGTTTTGCCCATTCTTTTTTCCATACCGCCGACTTGGCCTTGGCCTATCATGGTACAGACAAAACTTTTTATTCTTGAATTATTTCCAATAATTTACAATTATCCTGTAGATATGTAGCTTCTTATTAATGTCTCTGGTGTTTCTGGATGGTCATCATAAAACCAGACAAAGTCAAGAAAAATCAATGTTTGCTGATCTTGGACTCATGTTTTGGTTTTGGTTTCAGATTCTACGGTAAAGAGATTTTGCTCCAAAAATATTCTGATCATCCTTGGTTTCACCTCTGTCATCGCTGTGATAGCTTTGATTGCTGTGGGATTGACCCAGAACAAACCGTTGCCAGAAAATGTTAAGGCAAGTGAAATCACAAATATTTGGAATGCAGTCATTATTTTGTTTTATCTTTTAGTTAAAAAAAGATAAAAAAATATAAATATATATATATATTTATAAGTATGCTATTTTACGTTTAAGCTGAAAAAACATTAAATATATCTACTAGGGGATCACCTCACATGAGTAGGCCATTGAACACACATGTCATGTAAACAGTGACATATGGAGGAGCTACCATGTCCAGGGAGGTCCTGGAACGCACATTTGAAGTACATGCTACTTGATGTGAAGAAGATGACCCATGAGCCTGGAAACTCAGATGCATGCCCTGCTTCTGAAACTTGTACCACCCACCCACGCCACTTGCTGTGTAGAAAAGGCATGGGTGTTCCATTGGCATCTGTTTGTCACACAAGTTCAACCCAGTTGCACTGTGTACAGCAGCCGCTTTGTCAGGACAGACACCGTCTCATTGACGGTGGTCTCCGCCTTTTAATATTTAGTGGCATCGGCTCCCTTGGCAAGGCTTCACTCGCAGTGGAAGCCTCATGACATCTTGGTTTTGCTATTTGTTTACCAGCTCCGAGAGTAAGTGGCTGCTCTCTTGAGCTGACCTTTTTGCGTGGTTAGTGTTGCATCACTGAGGAAAAGGGCTGCTAAGGAGGCACACTTGAGCTCTGTGTTCTCAGGGTTTGCTGTGGTCAGGGCTGGCTCCGTCACTCACAGTCGTCCTCAAGTCTGCTGTGCTTCTGTTTTGTTACACTGTTTGGTGAAAGGGAGCCAGGCCATCGGCATTTATTAAAGAAAAGGTCTGAGTATCACAAGAGCAGCTATATTGCCACTAAAGAGAACATGGCAACGTCGCTGATTCATTCTGAACAAAGCTAATTTTCCATGAAAAAGTTGGCCATTTGCTGAAGTTACTTACTGATTTTTAATAAGACTCCTATCACATATTGGGAATGGAATGTGGCGCAGTACAGACAGATGTCCACCATCATAGAGGGTCCAGTGGGACATCATTGCTTCAGTGTGCTCTCAGGCGACATCTCTGAAATGGGTCAAACCTCAGTTGAATGAATATGGTGTATTACAAAATCTAAAACAAGAACCAGAATCATTTTTATTGTGTGGACGATTCATCACAGCCTACTAACCTATGTTAAGAAGTTTATTGATATGCTGGGCGTGGTGGCGCACGCCTTTAATCCCAGCACTCGGGAGGCAGAGGCAGGTAGATCGCTGTGAGTTCGAGGCCAGCCTGGTCTACAAAGTGAGTCCAGGACAGCCAAGGCTACACAGAGAAACCCTGTCTCGAAAAACCAAAAAAAAAAAAAAAAAAAAAAAAAAAAAAAAAAAAAGAAGTTTACTGATGAAAAGCACAGTTGGCCCTCAGAGTCTGTGGGGACTGGTTCTAGGACACCCACCTTGACTATCAAAATCTGTGGCTAGTCAAGCCCTTTATGGTAGGTATCCAAAGAGTACCATTTGCATATAACCTATCTGAGGTTCTGAGATACAACTTTTTAAAATCATCTCTAGATTTCCCATAAAACCTAATATAATATAAAGTCTATGAAAATACTTGCCATACTGTAATTTTTAGGGAACAATGGCAAGAAGAAACTGTAGAGGTTTAGTATGAGCAAATTTTAGAAAATATCTTTGCTCTTCCATTTCCATATTTTTGCTCTGCCGTCCGTCTGTCCGCCATTCTCCATGAGTGCAGAACCCACGCACAGCAGAATTGATTGTATTCACTTCTAAAGTGGCCTTACAAAAGACAGACTTTATTCAACTGTGTTTGTACATGGACTCTTTGTTTGGTGCAGATGACCTAGCCTTTTTTTATTTCTGCTTAACAGGGTTTGGGGTCAGTCTTGCTGAGGAAGCGGTGACCTCTTGCATGGGGCACATCTGACACAACACAGCCAGAGCACTCACTTTACTGTGCCTGTGTACTTACTTGGGCAGCTACCACTCAGTTCTAAATATCCTGAGGACAGGACTGGGTTTCCTTTGTCTCCGCATACAGTTTATGTCCTCATTTATTTGATAGTCATTGAACATTTATTCTGAGGCTCTGGAGATGGACCAGTGAGCAACACTGGAAGAGCATACACATTTATGAGGAGGAGAAGGACATACTCATTCATGAAATAATCACAATGCAAGTGTTAGCTCACAGCCAGCCCAGCACCTGATTCAAGTGGTGATGCTGTAGACATCCTGTTTACCATTGTGTGAATGCTCTGAATGAAGGCTCAAGAATCTGGCTTCACAGATATCCTAAGGCATTCCCTTGCCGTGGAAATCAGTGACTCAGTGAGTATGAGTACTAGACTTGCACTTTTAGATGACTGATCTGTGCTTCTAAAAACAAAGGTGCCAGTGAAGTGGACAGCCAATAGTGATTCTGAATTTGTCCTTGGAAGAGTGCTTTTGTCTCCCTGAGTCTAGGTTGGGAGAGGCTTTGAATTTTGCTCTGTCCACCACTCCTTAATTCCCTTCTCCTAACTAGGCACTGGCTGTTGGTGTGCTTTTAGCATGAACATCCCACACTTGACATGCAAACTGGCCTTATACCCAGCAGCAGGCATGTGTTCAAAATGTCCCTGCTGTGTGAAATGTAGGCTCAGGGGGCAGGATATTTTCACCTCAATCACAGTAACAGCATCAGCAAGTGAATTCCTTCCTCTAAACCTCAGTTTCCTTACAGGTCAAGTAGAAATAGTAATAACACCTGCTTGGATGGTGGGTCCGGGTTAAATGGAGTAGAACCAAGCAGTGGCTTTTTAGCGCATGTAGCACAGCAGGAGCCATGGGCTGTGGTTCACCCTCAATACCTCTCTACAGAAGATGTGGCCCATGGAAGCCCCTCCCTCCTAAGCATGCTGTGGTTTCTGAGCCAGCACTCTGCAGGGTTTCGCACTTCTGCAGAAGGGTGGTGGCCTTCCCCAAATCTGCTTTACCAACTAGGACTGAAATGGTATTCTGGAATTGTCATTTTTGATTCTCTTTATATGGAGAAGTTGAAAGAATTTACTTTGGCTTGTACTCTTAAATGCTGGGAAGTATCTGTTGGCATTGTTACTTCACTGAATTGTAACATCATCCATTTTAAAGGCCATCATGTGGAGATGGATGGTGGTGATGGTGGCACAACAATGAGAATAGAGTCAACAGCCACTAAAATGGTTCACATAGAGCCGGGCGCAGTGGTGCATGCCTGTGATCCCAGCACTTGGGAGGCAGACGCAGGCAGATCTCTATGAGTTCGAGGACAGCCTGGTCTACAAAGCGAGTCCAGGACAGGCAAGACTACACAGAGAAACTGTCTCAAAAAAAAAAAAAAACCAAGCTGGGCGGTGGTGGTGCATGCCTTTAATCCCCGCACTTGGGAGGCAGAGGCAGATGGATCGCTGTGAGTTCGAGGCCAGCCTGGTCTACAAAGCAAGTCCAGGACAGCCAGGGCTACACAGAGAAACCCTGTCTCGAAAAAGGAAAGGAAAACAAACAAACAAACAAACAAAAAGGTTCACATAGTACCTTCTGTATTATGCATATTTTACCACAGGTTTAAAAACAACAACAAAATAAGAGTTTTTATTCAAGATCTAATAACTCTAACTAAAGAAGCAAAGACAAGAATAAAAATTTTCTAGATGTTTATCAGCTCCACAGGCATCTCTGTGGCTAGCCTAGCTTGTTTATAGGGCATTAGAAATGCATTGTAAAAGATAAGCTTCGTTTATAAACCCAGGCTTCCTGAGCCAGACCAACAGCACTGCTGAAGTCATTGTTAAATCTACAAGAAATTTGAGGGAGTTAAGGATCCAGTATTTCTGAAAGGGCTCCGTGACGTTGCCCCTGGTAGCTGGAGTCCCAATCCCCTTTTAATTGCTAGAACAGACTACCACGAAAGCATAATTTGTAAAGAGTGAACATTTACTTTCTCCAGAACTTTCTCTTCTGGAGACTGGAAAGTCCAAGGTCCATGTTGTAAGTGTACTTCAAGTTTAGGAAGGACCTAATCTCTGTTTCCAAAAGGACATCTTGAATGCTACATTCTAGCAGGAGAACTCCACTCCTCTTCGTATGGCAGTGGGTTAGAGGGTTAGAAAAAGACAGGCCGCTTCCCAGGGCCCACTTCATTGGGCCATTGATTTACTCATGAAAGTAGCACGGAGTCCTGAGCACTCATCTGCCCCACCTCCCCGCATGCCCACATGGGGACTTGGTTCCCAGCATACTCATATTGGAGAGGAAGCCATTAAACCAAAATACCTGGCTGTGCAGTGTGGGGTAGAGTGTGCAAAACAGCCCCAATGTCACCGCTTTAGATTAGGAGACTGTAGGTAGTTTAGAGCAAGGTGGTTTCCACAGAAAGACCACAACTCTATGAAAATGACTGGAAGGAAGCAAAGATCCAGTGATCTAGATGTCTTTCCCTTTCATTTTCTATGTGATATTTAATACATTCTTGACACTCTTAAAATAGGAAATACTACTGAAATAATAATAACAATAACAATAAATAATGGAATGTCAGGTTTCTTTCTCACTATTGAAATCTTATTTCTTCCTTTAATATGAAAGGCATACTTATAGAGGGTTTTAGAAATGCTTTACATATGTGCTACAGGAAGACTTTGTGGCCTAAAGGGTTCATTAGCAATGGGATGGTGAATCCAGGAAGGAGGGAGAAGGGGGCATTCCCTAGCCTTCCGGGAAAGTTCATTTGCTGAGATCCTGTGGCCCTGGGTGTCCTAGAACATGCTCTGGGAAACACTGTGGTGGTGGACAGAGCACAAGGTGGGGACCATCTGGGCTCTTGGGGGATATTGGAACCACCAGAGGCCAACTCCCAAATGTACAGATTGAGAACACAGACTGTCCACCTTTAGCTGCTCTCAAATATCAACTTAGCCAGGTGGTGGTAGTGCATACCTGTGATCTCAGCACCTGGTAGGCAGAGGCAGGTGGGTCTCTGGGTTCGAGGCCAGCCTAGTCTAAAGGCTACACAAAGAAACCCCATCTCAATACACACATACACACACACACACACACACACACACACACACACATGACATATATATCAAACAAATAGTTGATGTACATATAATATATATAGTCAACTATTTGCTTGATGAAACAATTTAGGAGGCAACCCAAATCAGCCCTCAGTGGGCATGGCTCACAGGTTAGCCTTCCAGTGCCATGCACAGGGTGGAATGTGCTCTGTTCTTGTGGAATGTTCAGTGCCACCACCTTAAATACTTGCAAAAAAATGTAATAATGTTTTCATCTCTCCAGTGTCTCACTGTGTAGGGCCTTAGGGAAACAGGCTGACAAAAGTGAGGCTGGCTCCTTGGCTGTTCTGGGGCAGAGGAGTGGGTGGCTTTCATGTTAACAAAAATAGAAAGAATAGGACGTCCTGATTCCAGATAAAGGCCACTTGCTGCTGTCTGGCTAGCTTTTATCATATGCCACTATGGCTGGAACATTTTCTGGTAGGAAGAATTCAGAGGCCCTCCTGGGGAACAATGGAATTTTTCAGTGTATAACCCCAAAGCCTTTTTCAAACCCTGGGAGGTTTTCTTGGGGTCTAAAGGCCCCAGACCCCAGTCAGCATCCCTCCCTTCCCTCTGTGATCATCTGGGTCATTCTTAGATTCCCATGACTCAGAGGAGCCTGCTCTATTTACTTCTTTGTGGTGCTTAAAGCATGTATACAGATCCTTCCTCCTCCACCCCCCCCCCCCCCCCCCCCCCCCCGCCCCAGAGACAGGGTTTCTCTGTGTAGCCTTGGCTGTCCTGGACTCACTTTGTAGACCATACTGGCCTGGAACTCACAGTGATCTGACTGCTACTGCCTCTGCCTCTCTGAGTGCTGGAATTACAGGCATGCACCACTGTACCTGGCTAGATCCTTTTCCTATTGAACACATAAAACTAATTACTAAAGCGACCCTCCCCCACCCCACCCCCACACTGTGTATAAGAAGACAGAGAACACTGAGGAGGTATTGGAGGGTCAGAGATCCTCAGGAGATCTGTACATTGCTGCCTCCCATTGAAATGGAATGACTCTAGGTATCTAAGAGGCTCTGCCTTTACCTATTCTTAGTGGCCCATGGAGGTCTCTTAAGAATTCTCATTCCTAGCCAGGCATGGTAGTGCACGCCTTTAATCACAGCTCTCGGGAGAAAGAGGCAGGCAGATTGCTGTGAGTTTGAGGTCAGCCTGGTCTACAAAGCAAGTCCAGGACAGCCAGGGCTACACAGAGAAACCCTGTCTCGAAAAACCAAAACAAACAAACAAACAAACAAACAAACCAAAAAAAAAAAAAGAATTCTCATTTCTATCTTTTCTGTCTGTAAGTTCTTAAGTATTAATAGATGAGAAACTATAGACTCATATAAGTTTACATTACAAATATGTAAATTAATCATTTTCAAGTGAAAGACCACATTTTGAACTGCACAGCTCAAATGGCACCATTCCTCTGCTTTTATTTCTCTTGCTGTCACACTAGAGATGTTTAAAAAATGAATGTTCAAGAGCTAGTGAGATGACTCTGATGAAGCACTTGCTGGGTGAGCATGAGGACCAGAGTTCTGATTCTCAGAGCTCCATAAATGTCAGAGGGCGTGGCAGTCTGTGGAATCCCACCGTTCAGAAGGTAGAGATAGGGGATCCCCATAGTAACCTGGCTAGACAGACTAGCTGTATTGGTGACCCTGCCTCAGTGAACATGGTGGAAAACAATTGAGGGAGACTCCTGGTGTCAGCCCCAGGCCTCTACATGCAATCACACACATGTGCCCACATGCATGTGAACATACATACTCACAGGACACCACTTACACATACTTACATTAAAAAAATACGTGCCATCATATTATTCTTCTAGAGCCCATGGAAGACATCACTAATCAATATCAGATTTATCCCCAATTTGAGAATAAAATCAAAAGTGAATATTAGTTGATCAAAATGGACATTTGACAGTCTACTCCAGAGTAGAGATATCTTTAAAAAAAGAAAGAAAGAAAAAAAGAAAGCTTTTATTCCATAAAAGTGAAGTCCACAAGAATGTTCAAGGAGCTATACTCCTAATAGTCTCAATTATAATCCAAATGTCTGTCGACATTGGAATAAAATGTAATATATGCACACAGTGGAATATGCTACAGCAAGGGAAAAGCATGAACAAAGGACACGGTTTGGATGAAGTTTATAAGATAGAGTGAAAGAGATCACACCTAGTGGGTATGCTCTGTGATTTCCCTTTTTCACAGTTCAAAACAGACAAGAATCATCTTTGGTGACAATTGTCCAAACAGTGAGTGATCCTTAAGGAAATGATTAAGAGGCGTATCAGGGTGTCTGCTGGGCTAGTAAATGTTCTGTATCTTCCTTTTGCTGGTGGCAGATGGGTGTGCACAGAGCATCTCCCCGTAACCTGGCACTTAGCCCCTGCCCCATGTTCCACAGATAGGGCCTCGATTCTAAGCCTAATTCAGACTAGCTTTATTAACTAGCCTTCTGGTAGTTTCTTATCTATAAAAAAAAGGATAAAAAACAGCCCTCATTTCCCGGCGTTGTTCTGAGTTCAAATAAGAGAGTTCATATCTAAAATATTTCACACAATCCCTGTGTGGTTGGTACATCATCATCAACACCCATAAACCCAATGCGGTGACTTCGCTCCTCCCCTTTCTTCTTCTAACCACCCAGTTCATCTTCATGTTGCCTTTCCCTCTTAGCTTCTGTGTGTCAAGTACACATGTATGTATGGACATACCTGCACACGTGTGCGCATGCATGTGGAGGCCAGAGGGCAACCTCAGGTGTCATTCCTCCACAGGGACCATCCACCCTACTTTTTTGAAACAGCCCTTGCTGGGGCCTGGGCCTTGAGGATCTGGCCATGCTAGCTGATCGCTGAGCCTCGCTCACCCGATGCCTCCGCAGGTGGGGGTTGCAGGCACAGCACCATGCTTGGCTTTTCATGCGGACGCTGGGGCTCGACGCCCTTTGCTGCCTGAGCTGCTTCCCTATGCTCCCTTTCTCCCAATTTCATTTATTCCTGAAACCTTCTCCTCCTCCTTTTAAAGAGCTGCAGACTCTTTATAATGAAGTTTATATGCCTTAGAAGACACAGAATACAACTTCACAGTTTTTTTTTTTTTTTTTTCTGAATACAAACAAAGCAAGGCCACTTGGTGTTTTGCCCTTGGAATTGCAATGCACACTCGCTGAACCCAAATCAAATTAACACATTTGTTGTGTCTAGGCAGCTGCCATGGGTTTGCTTGGTGGTCACCGGGCTTGTCTGCAAATTAGAATCCCACTGGATCTTATCACGACGCTGACAACCAGACCACTTAAAACCAGTGTGTGAGGCAGGATGGGGCATCAGCCTCTGGAGCTCCCAGCTGATCTCGGGGTGTGGACAAGTTTGAGAAGCACTGGACTCGTTTTCCATTCCTTTTACAGTGTCTCAGCTGCTTCTGCATGTGGGTCTGATCCTGGCTGCACAGTAGAGTCACCTAGCGTTTCCTAAAAAGCCTCATGGCTCAGGCCTGCCCTGGGCAAGGCCCGGCTGTTTCTAAGGTGCAGCCAGCATCAAGAGTCCTTATGTAGAGGAGTGGTGTGCTGGCAGTCCTTGGCACGAGAGTCACTCTAGTCCCCAGCACCAAATGTTCTACTTGGCTAAGAGTAATTTCTCTTTATGGGTTGAACTCCTGTCCGTGTCTACTTCCTTTGCAAGCTAAATGTGGAGAAGTGTGGTGTCATGCTGATAAGTGGTTTAAATTTGCTTCACCCTCAGTATGGCATTGTGCTGGATGCAGGCTCTTCACACACCAACTTGTACATCTACAAGTGGCCAGCTGAGAAGGAGAATGACACAGGAGTGGTGCACCAGTTAAAAGAATGTCAAGTGAAAGGTAAGATGGAGGCCAGGGAAGTGGGAGAGTGGGACAGAGCACAAGAGATGCTAACCGTACATAAGAGCAAAAGGAGGGACACAGCAGAGTTGCTGCTGGTTTGTCATTATCTGTAACATGATGTTGGGCTGGGCCTAGCAGCACCGGCTGGTAAGCTGGGGGATCACAATGTTCCAGGCTGCCTGGACCACAGTGTGAGTTCATGGCCAGCCTGGATAATTTAAGAAGACTCTGCCTTAAACAAGACATGGATGTAGCTCAGCAGCCGACATATGCCTCACATGCATGAGGCCCATGGTCAATCCCTATTACGGCCAATAATTATAATAAATTGAAATCAATCCTTGAAAAAGAAGCAAATTTAAAAGCAGTTTAAGTGGTTTGTGTAGTCATGATGTCCTAAGTTAGATTCCTATCAACATACACACACACACACACATACACACACACACACACACACACAGAACTAAGTAATAATAGCTCTCATCAATAAAGCACTTCTGTGTGTCCTGCACTAAGAACTCCACATGCATTTTCTTACTCTCAGAATCTGTTGGGTGAGTAGCAGCAAGAGTCCAGGCCCCTCACTGCACTGCTACTGGCTCCCACAGAAGCTCTGCCTTATGTGCTGATAACCCCCCACTCTCCAGGTCAATTTCCAAGTCATACCTGAGGATGACTGACTGCTGAGCACCCCTGACCTGCTCCATCCTGCTTTCCCCCATGCACCAGACATCACAGCGCACCACCATCCCTGTGACCTTTGTCTCGCTTGGCCTTTTGAGCCATGAACACACACTGTTTCTTTTCCAACAGGTAAACTAGATCCAGGAGGAGAGCTGACTTTAATCTACAGCCTGTAGCTTCCTAAAGGCTGCACCCTTCACTTCACTGCTGTTCATTTCGTTCACTGACCTCCTTTTTTCTTTCTTTCTTTTCTTTTCTTTTCTTTCTTTTCTTTCTTTCATTTATTTATTTATTTGTTTGTTTTTTTGAGACAGGGTTTCTCTGTGTAGTCTTGGCTGTCCTAGACTCACTTTGTAGACCAAGCTGGCCTCAAACTCACAGAGATCCTCCTGCTTCTGCTAATGTAGCATGGGGCTTCTCATTAGATTAAACAAACAGGCTGTTTAAAAGTCCATTTGTATAATCACCTTGAATGCAAACTCTTGCTAGGAAGCACTCTGGAATCCAGCGTGGAGTGGGATGGAAACATGGCAGTGTTACACTCGGGAGTCCTGGCTCCAGCTCTCTCCATAGCAACCATCAGTTTGCTCAAAGTTGGAATAACAGTCTTAGTACTGGAGTGGAAAAGACTCTCAGGATACACAGATTCTGTTTCTGTTTATTCTAACAAAGGAAGAAACCCCATAAATTTTAGGGCACACGCTATGACAGAGCTAGGTAACGGCACGTTCTGTCTTTTCAGGAAAAGCCAGTGTGCCGGGTGCTTTACTCTGATTTTTGCACTAAATGTTATCTTTACCTAGGTCCACTAGGAACCGTCGTTGCTAATTACAACTCTGTAGAAAGATCATTCAAAAGTGGGTAACAGAGAATCCACTGCAACATCTGCTTTACTGGCAGAACATTACTCAATTGAATGTGAAATTGCACCACCTTGTGGCTACATTGCTGTACACCAGGCTTTACTGGCAAGGTTTATAAGTACATCAAATTCCTGTATTAGCTACTTTTTTGGTTTTTTTCACTGCTATGATTAAACAGGAGAGAGAAACTTAAGGGAAGAAGTGCTTATAAGGCTCTTGGTTCTAAGGGAAACAGTCCGTGATTTGTAGACAGGGCTGTCCTGGAACTCACTCTGTAGGCCAGGCTGGCCTTGAACTCAGAGAACTACCTCTGCCTCCCAAGTGCTGAGATCAAAGGCTTGTGCCAGAACTGCCTGGCTCCTTCCGTTTTCTTAGCAAACACTTTTCCTTAATATAGTCAAGATATGCTCCACACCTTTTCTTTTAAAGAGTTTTTGTCTTCTGTATCTTTCTGTAGGTCCTGGAATCTCAAAATATGCCCAGAAAACAGATGAACTAGGCACATACCTGGCTGAGTGCATGGACATGTCCACTGAACTGATCCCGACGGCTAAGCAGCAAGAGACCCCTGTTTACCTGGGAGCCACGGCAGGCATGCGCTTACTTAGGTAGAGACTAGGGTACTATGCTGTAGAGGCAGTGCCGAGGTGCCTAGGATTATGGGACTTAGAGTTAGGGCAGCTGTTCCTGTGAGAGCATCATCAGGGCATCTTAGGAACAATCACATCTCATCTTCATAGGGCAGCCCCAAAAGCTCCCTTTAGGTCTCAAAGTTCCAAACAGACCTGAGAACTGAATGAAAAGAAGATTCTTTTTCCCCCAGGCTGACTTCAGGGGAACTTGGGCATCTGTTACTCATCTCTACAGCCCTAACTGACATAACTCAGAGTCTAAACTGACGTCACTAAAATACAAGGAAGCAGGGGCCATAGTGACAGCTAAAACTTCACATACCAACTCTCAGTATGGCTAGAGAGAATCAAGCTACCACCATAGTCACTTTAAAAACCGCTTTTGGAACCAGGGAGCAAAGCTAAACTGGTGCTTTAAAAAGATACATCTACTCAATGACCAGAGGATTTGGGCTTGGAGAGACAGAGCCAAAAAGATGGCTCCCGTGAAAGCCACACACAGGGTCCTTGTGTCTCCCAGTCCAGGGTATTAGGTTGTCTAGCTGAAATGGGTAAGTGTAACTACAAAGACAAAAAAAAAAAAAAATGATAACCTCACCTCCTCTTTTGTGTAGAATGGAAAGCGAACATGCCGCAGACAGGGTCCTGGCTGAAGTGTCAAGAATCCTCAGCAACTACCCCTTTGACTTCCAGGGTGCCAAGATCATCACTGGACGAGAGGAAGGGGCCTACGGATGGATTACTATCAACTATCTCTTGGGCAAATTCACTCGGGTAAATACCTTGCACCAGGGTGGTGGTTCCTAGAGGCTCAGCGCCATTGCCAGCCTAAGCAATATGTGGGTCTTTAGTAAATGAATGATGGGTGGGTAAGTGAAGAAAATGGACGTACTCCTACACTTATGACCATCACCAGAGGTACGTTCGCCTTGTTACTACTGGAGAATTTTAAAGCCACGTCTTCATCTCAGGGAGACACAAAGGAAAAGAAAATCCAATTTAAAGGTTTGATTTTTAAAAATCACATACATGTGCGTGCCTCTGTGTGGGTATGTGCACATGAGAACAAGTGTCTTCAGAGGTCAGAAGAGGCTGTCAGATCTCCTGGAACTGGAGTTACGTACAGCTGTGAGCCTCCCAATGTGAGGAATCAAATTCACGTCCTCTGCTAATGCAGTATGTGCTCTTTACTGCTGAGCGCTTCCTTGCTCCAAAATATATGTCACTTAATATCATTTTAATCTTACTTAAAGTAAGACTGACTGGGACGAGACTAAATGAAACCGAGGCGGGAGAACTGCAAGTTGGGAGTCCAGCCTGTGCAACATAGTAAGATAAGGTTTAAAGTAAAGCAAATGAGACTGTATCTCCTAAGTAAGGAGTGCTTAGGACTCCGCCCATGGTGTGACTCCTTCCTCAGAACAGCCACAGGTAGCACATTATCATTTCTATTAGTAGAGCTACCCAGATGATGCTTAAATGTAGAGTCTTTGTGGCCCAGGTCCCTTAGCTGGTGACTGAGTGGGGATTTGTACTTGACTGTGAGTCATAGTCTTCTAGGCCCCACATTGCTCTTCTCTGAGCTGGGTCTTCAAAGCCCTCTTGCTGGCTGTTGGCCTGGTACTCATCTGGGAACCTGCATAGGCTTTGCCCCATTATCTGCCCCTCTGGTCCTCTACCTCAGGAGGATGTCCTGAGACTTCCAGCAAAATTCTTTCTTTCAGAAACACACTTGGCTAAACATCATCTCACCAGATAGCCAGAAACAAGAGACCTTTGGCGCTTTAGATCTTGGCGGAGCCTCTACACAGATCACCTTCGTGCCCCTAAACAGCACCATAGAGGCTCCAGAAAACTCTCTGCAGTTTCGTCTCTATGGTGAGGACTACACTGTGTACACCCACAGCTTCCTGTGCTATGGGAAGGACCAGGCACTCTGGCAGAAACTGGCCAAGGACATTCAGGCAAGTGCGACTCAATTCCGTTCTGCTCTCCCCACATCTGGTCCTCAGCCCCCACATCCTGTTGTTTCCCCTTTGTAATCAGTAACTAGTCTGAATCTGGTCCCTTCTGCATCTGGTGGACCCCTGTGAGCCGTCCCGCCCAGCCATCCCCTCCCATATTTGTTTACTGCACTATCTCCAAGGACACCGCTCAGATCTTTTCTTGGCAGTTAATTTCTGGCCCTAGTGGTGATGATATTGCAAGTTGCATGCTAGTTAGAGTATTGTTTTGGGGGAGGAGTGACCATTTATAAGTTTGTCTACACCATTTTTTAATCAGGGAGGGGAAAAAAAAAACACTGCAGGGAAAATACAGGATTTGTCAATCAATACTTTAAATATTGTCCCCAGATGCTCTCCGCATTTTGAATAAAAGAATAAATACTTGATGTAATGAGATTTCCAGATACACTCTGGCAAATAAACAGGGAGGGAAGTTGTCACACCCAGCTGTCTTGTCTCTAGGAAAGGACAGTCGGTTCTCCACTCTCCTCCGCACTTTCTTGTATTTGAAACCATCATCATCCAGGCTGCCATCTTGAATCAGGTGCAGCTGAGAGATGCCTGGACCCTAAAGTTCACATGACTCTTATCTACCACAGCCTCTCTTTTTTCCTTCATCTCCCCCTCCCCCCATTATTGGAATAAAAGACCTCAGGTGTCTTCCCACTTTAGGAGCTCCCAGTCTGTTTCCAGAGGAGGAGGAAGGACAGCGTGCAGACATAGCTATACACAGGCTGCAGTCTTCTGGAGACTCTTGCTTGTGAACCTACTGTGTGCTCAGCACTGAGAGCCCAGGGACATTCCTAGCTCATGGCATTTTTGGGTTCAGGCATAAATAGCCCAATACATCATATGCAATGCCATGCCTAGGGCCTAATCTATAAGCCTTCTTTTAAGAACTTATCCTCAAGGGCAATGAAGGCAGGACAAGGGTGTGGCGATCCCATGTTGAACATGATCAGTTGTCATGCAAGTGCTTCTTCCACTCAGGTTTCAAGTGGTGGGACACTCAGGGACCCATGCTTTTATCCGGGATACAAGAAGCTTGTGAATGTGAGTGAACTCTTCGGCACCCCGTGTACCAAGAGGTTTGAAAAGAAGCTACCGTTTGATCAGTTTAAAATCCAGGGCGCTGGAGACTATGAGCAGTGCCAACAGAGCATCCTCGAGCTCTTCAGCAACAGCTCCTGCCCCTACTCCCAGTGCGCCTTCAATGGTGTCTTCCTGCCTCCTCTCCAAGGGAGTTTTGGGGTAAGTTTGTGAAACGATGAGATATACTGGCCCTAGTGGTTTAGGTTACAAATTGTCCAAGTGTGCCTGTAAAATATTTAAATAATATGAGGGTTTTTTTCTTACATAGAAAAATGTCTTGATACAATTCAGTGTTTGTTTGGGGTTTTTGGTTTGTTTTTTGTTTTTCGAGACAGGGTTTCTCTGTGTAGCCTTGACTGTCCTGGACTCACTTTGTAGACCAGGCTGGCCTCAGACTCACAGCGATCCGCCTGCCTCTGCCTCCCGAGTGCTGGGATTAAAGGTGTGCGCCACCACCGCCCGGCTTCGATTCAGTGTTTGTTACTTGGCCTGACCATGTCCGTATTTAGGATGTCCTTCTCCATTACCTTTTTGACTTTTCTCATGGTGCTAAGGGTGTGGCTACTGCGCTGAGCATTGCATCTGCACCAGCAAAGTCAAGCTAGGAGTGAGAATGATGGCAAAAAGTTTCTCCTCATCTCTCGGGCACCACCATAGCCAACAGATTCCTCTTCAGAGTCTGTAGGCCAGACCTCGGTGAACTCTGCATCCTGAAGCTGTCGGATAAAGGGAATTAATAGTTCAGGTCAGATAAACGGAATTAATAGTTCAGGTCAGATAAAGGGAATTAATAGTTCAGGTTAATTATTGTTTGATTCTTCCACCTGGGTAAAATGAGCGTTCCACAGGCGGGGAAGAAGGAGTCAGAGTCAGCTGCAAGCCATGGGCTGAATCCACCAAGGGATTTCTTCTCTAAGAAACATTTAGGAAGCGGAAAATTGGGAAGCACAAAGAGGGAATTTAAATAAGCGTCCATTTCATTAAAGTTTGAAAGGGATTGTTGGATCCTGACTCCCAATTCCTTCTTTTCCTAATCATAAGATAAAGTGGTGCTAACGAGGAAAGATGCCCCTTGATCTATTAATTATTCAAACTCCTTATTTGCCTCCTGAGACCAAGCACTGTTGTAATCACAATTAAGAAGTACATCGTAGCAGTTGCGTACCGTCCACCAAGTGCCAATTGCAAAGCAGTGGTTGCAGTTACTTACAGTTGTCCACAATACTGATCAAAGACTCGTGGCCTTTGTCTGCCTTTCTCCCTCTTCAGAAAACAGAACGGATGAGAGGAGGAAGGTTAGTTCCGACCCTGGCCCTAGGATGAGAGGTGTTTGTTTGTTTGCATGGTCTGCGTACCCAATCTAATGTCACCTAGAGAGCTCCAGGGAGAGAGCACAGGGTCTTTTGTCATCAGCCCTGACCAAACTCCTGTGCTGTGAACTGTAGGTGCTCTCAGTTCACTTGGCCTCTGAGGAAACAGTGGCAAAAGCCACGGACCCAGGCATGCCTTGCCGTGAGACCACAGCTTTCCCCTTCCCGGGCTCCTGGGAGGAGTACAGTGGCACAGCACCAGCGGTAGCTGCAGAATAGCTGGTCAGCTGTTGGCCTCAATCCTGAACCAGAACCTGGCTGAACTGACACCGGTTTCCTGCCATGGGGCTTTTTGGGGACCAGGGCCCTTCCCTGACTTGAGTGAAGTGGAAAGAAGCGGGCACAAGAGAGAGAGAGGCATATGGCTAAGGTTGCTGGAGGCAGCTGAAGGCATTTTCACTCTACTTGGAGCTGAGAAGGATAAACCTAAAGACGAATGCCCAGGCTCCCTTCTGAAAGAATGCCTTTCCAGGGCCCTCATTTCCAGGACCCGTCAGTCCAGAGGTGTGATGCACAGAGCATCTGTGGGGAGGGAAGCCCTGCCACCGTAGCAGTCAGTCCTGATGCTCTCCATGTCACTGTGTAAATGCAGTAGTAAAAGTAGTCCGCGTCCTCCAGTCTGGCCACACTATGGACTTGGCATCTAGGCTGAGTGTCAAAGCAAATTACAAACACCAACAGGAAAGAGGGAACATCTGTTGAAAATTATTATGAGGTAATTGAGAAATTGTTTTTTAAGAACACATTGTACAACTTGCATAAACAAGAAAGAGCAGAAATAGAGAAATATAATGAAAAGCTCATTTAAAACGCTTTACATCCATGTGTGCCCTTGGTGGCCCGTGGAAAAGACACTGCAAATCCATGTACAACTATTTAAAAGTTACTTAAGGATTTATTAATAGATGCTTTTTAAATTTTAAATCAGGGATGTTTTAAGTTGTCCAGGCCTGAACTTGCAAGCCTCCTGCTTGCAACTCCCAAATAGTTAGCTGGGATGATAGTCAGGGGCCACCAGCTGTCGCTTTCTTCCTTCTCCTCTTCCTTTCCAAGTGGTCCTCCTTTTCCTCCTCCTCTGAAAGAGTCAGGTTTGGCAACATTTGTTACAAATTAAAAATGAAGTCTCAAAGAATCTCAACATGACCAGACATGAAACAAACTAAAATCTTTAAAGATACAGTGAGAAAAATCTAGGCTTACAAAAACACATATTTTTTAAAAATTAGCAAACAGAAGCATCCTTAGGAAAAGTGCCCAAAGCCCCAAGCTGCCTAGATAGTGCAAGTCTCGTTATCTGGCCAGGGGGTGAAATCCAACATCTGAGGTCCCAGCTTCAGTCTCCCTTTGCTTTTTACTGCCAAGGCTTCATGCTCTGTGCTTGGATTACCAGACGGTGCAGAAGGCGGGCTGGCAGTTACTCAGCTGTTACCCCGGCCCAGCATGCGTGGGTTCTGTTACCCCTGCCCAGCTCATAGGATGCATGGGTTCTCAGTTGTTTTTCTCTTTGTCACCTGTGATCTTGAGTTTTCTGGGCACCTGCTGGAAGTTGAAGTAAGCTGATTCTAACCTGGGGGCTTGATGGCCTCGGGGCTCATCTGGATTTTTCTCATCATTTTTATTGCTGCCCCCTCAGCTTGCTTCTGCCAAGGAGGCTCCTGCAGAATGGTGATCTGGAGCCACCAACCCTCATACAGATTCTCTTGCACTGGGCTACTTGGCTGTCCTGCACCAGGCCATCAGCGTGCTCACTTATTCAAACACAGGAGGGTGGGACGCTCTGCGAGAAGTCAAGCGGACACCCGTGTGCTGCAGGGCACACCGGGGCAACTGTGGGGCCTGTCCTCAGGAGCCGTCTGATGTCTCCCTTGCTCATTTTCTGGGAACAACGTAGAGGAACACCCCGTTACGTGAAGGCATCTAACTGCTAACTGCTGTATCACTCTGTGCAGCAGAGCCTGTCACAGCTGCTGCCTGTGTGCCCTTTTCTCCTCCAGAAACATAAAGCTTCAAAGTCTGTTGTCTGTCTGTCTGTTGGTCAGTCAGTCTAAACACTGTGACAAATTGCTTGATGGGGTTTTTATCTTGGTGGCATCTGGTAGATAAGTCTATCATCATTTGGTGTGACTTCTGCTGATGCAGTTGTATCCATTGCTTACTTGGATACTGTCACCAAGTCTTTCATTATGACCTTCCGGCCACTGCTTGCCACCATCAGATATGAGGTGACCTGGACCAGAACCTGTATGCTGGTTTGGAGGGCAATGGTGGCTGTTGGCTCTTTGTTTCGCTGCTCACTGTGGCCGTGAGAACATTTAGACAGAAGGCTAGGAAGTCCATTTTCTGCTCTTGCTAATGATGAGACTTTGAGCTCTCTCAAAAAAATTCATGGTGAAAACCAGGCATGGTGGTGCACGCCTTTAATCCCAGCACTCTGGAGGCAGAGGCAGGCAGATTGCTGTGAGTTTGAGGCCAGCCTGGTCTATAAAGCGAGTCCAGGACAGCCAGGGCTACACAGAGAGACCCTGTCTCGAAAAACAAACAAACAAACAAATAAACAAAAAACCTTCGTGGTGGGTCTGAAATCCCCAGTTTATGAACCTTTATCTGCACCAAAAAGTACATGGAAAATAGAGATTAAAGTCCAAACATGCGTCTAACTAAGCAGGCCAATGTGTAGCTGAGTCCACATAAGAGTTTGGAAGGCAGATTAAGACACAAATGCTGGGACAAGTGACCCCAGTCCTGACAATACCCTTTGCCTCCTGCCAGGGCACATGCAAACTAGAACCTAGGCTTTAGTGAGCAGACAGAATACGGAACGGAGTAGGGACAAGCCACGCGGCCAGTTTGGGGGCGGTTCCTGATCCCAAACGTGGAGCCTGTTTCTGTTTCCACAAGTGTACTTACAACAGCTTCATCTAAACGATGTCAGCGTCCCCCCAATCTATTTTGGTCACATGTTTTTAGTCGCTAATGGGCAAATTTGGTGTTGAGTTAACTTTCTCCTTTGTTTTCTTAGAAAGCTGATAAAAGTAGCGTGTTAGCTCTATTACCAGACAACTGCTTAGACTGGATGTGCTGGAAACATCAAGGTTAAAAAATAAAAAGAAATCTTAATCCACAGAAATGGACTATGAGTCATACTGATGGACTAATGTACACAGTCACTTGTTTTTGTTAAGTTAGTTATGTGATATATATATATATATCAAATTGTGTATCTTTAAGGAAACTTCCACTGGGCTTATTTTAGGTGAACTTAATGTAGACAGCTTATCTGCAGCATGGGGTTGCCAGTAGAGGGTTCCTTTGTTGTTAGAGCCAGGACTGAGCTCGGGAAGGACAGGAGCCGATGTCCCTCCCCATGGGTTGGTTGGACGCAGTCTGAAACTCTGTGCTCTGCTCCCACAGGCATTTTCAGCTTTCTACTTTGTGATGGATTTCTTTAAGAAGATGGCAAAAGATGATATCTCCTCTCCAGAAAAGATGACTGAGATAATTAAAAATTTTTGCTCAAAGCCTTGGGAGGAGGTAAGCCCAGAAACCACAACTGTAAAATTGATTCTGTCTCCTCAGTGCCGTGGAAGATCTACATCTGCACATGACCTCGTGCTGGCTTGACAGAGATCCAGCAAATGTGTCAGACAAGGCCAGAGAGTGGGCCTAGAAATGCCTTTATCAAATCCTTGAAGGGTTATAACGGCTTCAGCAACATCCCACATTTCTCTCTTAGCCGGCAGTTCTGCAACAAGCAAGCAGCTGCTCGCATGCTCTTTAAGTCGGCCATTGCGTCTTTAATTCTGTTGTCATGGATACAGGACAACTACCATGGCCTTTACAGTTAAGGCTGAAAGAAACAAGCAGATATATCTATCCTTTTTGTAGAATAAAAAGAATCATCCCAGAAGTCCTTCCTCAGTCCTCCCTTTATTTTTAAAAGCTGATTTTCCATTGTTTTAATTTTTTGACTGATACATTTTTATGGTAAACAGTATTTTAGTGCTATAGCATCATGCACATATCATATCAGAATAATGGTCATAATATCACCTTAATAATGTGTCATTTATTAGTGGTGAGAGCATTCTACAACCTTTTCTAGGTTTTGAAGTCCTTATTCTGTTATTGCTGTAGTAAACCTTCCACACAAAGGAAGATCAGAGCTTACTCCCATGTGGCAATGACCTTTCACCTCCTGGCCGACCTCCCTCCACTCCTTGTACCATTGCTTTTCCTGTCTGCTGACAACCACGCTCCTTGTCTCCATGCTATGGAATCTTTTTGATTTATCTCTTCATCACATAACAACGGGTTTCCTTACAAATGGTTAACTTTTTAATGTTCCATATGAGAAAGCTCACTCAGTATTTGTCTTTTTGTGTTTGGTTTATTTGCCGTAACAAAATAATCTTCAGGTTCATCTGTATTGTACAAAATGGCAGCTCTCATTGTTTATGTGGTGTGTGTGTGTGTGTGTGTGTGTGTGTGTGTGTGTGTGCGCGCATTTTATTTTATATATAGCCTAATTTTCTTTAGGTATTTACTCCCAGACATAGGTTAATTCTCTAGCTGTACTGTTGTGGATAGTGTAGCAGTAAGTGAGAGTACAGGTGCCTCTCTGGCATTAATTTTAATTCCTTCAAATATTCACACACTAGTGAATTGCTGGGTCATACAGTGCCACTTGATAATTTTTGAGGAACCTTTGTACTAGTTTTCATAACAACAGCACTGACTTCTGCTGTGTCCACAGTGTGCCAGGGATCCTTTGACAATAGTAATTATGCTGATCTATGTGGTAGGAGGGCTTTCTAGCCAGTGTCTTCTTCAGTAGTAGCTAAGGCTGACACATATCCTAGCTCCTGGAGTAAGTGCACCAACAGATCTCTCTGGCTGCAACAAAGCACTAGCAACCCATCCAAATGCGTACGCATTGGAATCCTCACACCAAGATTGTTAAAGATTAACAGGTAACAAGGCATAAGATGGCTGATGTACAATGTGGAAAAAACATTAGGGCTCGTGGTGAAATTAATATAATTAGTCAAATAGCATTTTTTTCCATAGGAAGTGTTATATCTAGGCCCATTTTTAGTAATTTTTTTATATCCCCTGCATTCCCTGGATATATAATAGTGAAGAGTGAAACAACATAGGATAGAGTGCATAACAGATGGAAGGTGCAGGAGCCACGGTCTCAGTGTCCTCTTTGACGGAGTATCCAACACGGATGGAGAGGCTGGAGATGTTGATGGCTCAGGTGGGTGTGGAGGAAGTGGCAGAGGTGAAAGTCCAGTGGAGGATATCCTGGCATAATCAACTGGTCTGACATCCATAAAGGTGGTCAGCATCCTGTGGAAACATACAAGCAAAGCTTCTCCTGGGATAAAACATCTGGTCCACTCGATTTGATTAGTAGCTCTTTTTATTTTTTAGAGGTTTAAGAGTAAATTTTATTTTAAAATGTTTTTACGTATAAGGCAAGATTTAAAGTACAATGAGGAGATGAATATTATAATCTCCATTTTGTAATTTAGATATCTGTGCCCTTAAGGTCTGATGGGCTCATTCTATAATAGCCCATCCCTGTGGGTTACAGGAAATTCTAGTGGAGTAGGGAATATTAAAAATTAAGCATCAATTCTTAAAGGCTTTTGAAATATAAACAGGGCCACTGTCTGTTTTTCAAAGTCCTTACTGTTCCTAAAATTGTAAAGTAGTAAAACAAACATTATACCACATCCTTGAAAGTCTCTCTGGGTTTAGCAAAGGCAGAAACACAATGAGCAGCCACATATACATGAATAATTTCCATGGGAAGAGTGTGCGTGGGAGCCGGACACTCTGCGCATGACTGCACAAGCAGCGTCTTCGTAGGGAAGGTGGAACTGAAAGCAGAGCATAGGAGTGGTTCAGAGCATGGCTCTGCTGAGCGCCTCCGTAGAGACAGTGACAGTTTTTGTCAAGGAATCAACTTTACCCTTGCCCTCACCCTTACCTATAAGACCAGGAAGCATGGAATGATCCTGAACATATCCCACAAAGAAAAGGCAATTGAAAAGATTGAAGCGAGACTTGTAACTCTAAAAGTAGGGCTGGAAGTGGAACAGCTAGAAGGCAGTGGGAGTAATTCCAATACCGGGAAACAATGTAACTACAAACTGAGAGTCAGTGTACAAGTATACAAGTCAGTATACAAGGCTTGGCCTTAAGTTTTTTAAAGGCAACAGGTACTGTTTTAGCTCCACCCATAGTGCAGCAGTTTCTTGCATGGGGAAAATTCTTTATGACCATCAATAATCAAAGCAGCCTGCCTGAGGCAGACCTATAGATTAACACTAGTGCCGCAGGTCTGATCTAGTTCTAAAAGGGTTAATTAAGCTTTAACTTTAGAGGTCAACTTTTTTTTTTTTTTTTTTTGACTTGGTCAGCAGCCAGGCATAGAATGTCAAACAAAGGCTTTAATTCAGCTGTAATTATTTTTAGGAAAGGACAAATGCACCTGACATTTTAAAGAAGTTTTTGAAGATTATTTAGAGGGTTTTTTTGTTTTTGTTTTGTTTTGGGGGGGGTTGGGTTTTTGTTGTTGTTGTTTTTGTTTTTTTTGTCTTTTTGGTTTTTCGAGACAGGGTTTCTCTGGGTAGCCTTGGCTATCCTGGAATCACTTTGCAGACCAGGTTGGCCTCGAACTCACAGCTATCTGCCTGTCTCTGCCTCCCGAGTGCTGGGATTAAGGGCGTGCTCCACCATGCCCGGCTATTTAGAGTTTTAAAATAATAAAACATCCCAAATGAATCACTAGCCCCATCCAGACTGACTGCACAGTACTGCAGTGGCAATCCCGTCAGCCCCTTTTTACAGTTTTCAGGGGTTTCCCCGGAATGGCTTATGATCAGGCATTGTGGGGAAGCCACTCAGAGTAGGATGCTTTGTTGCCTCACTCTCCACGTCAAGTTGCTCCTCCGAGGTCACTTTTCCTCTCCTGTTCTTCACTGTCCTCTCCTGACAGAGAAGAAAGGAGGGAAGGAGAGGGAGCTGCCAGTGTTCTTGATGAACATAGATACAAAAACATTAATGTTTAGCTTTTCCTCCCTTCACTGTGATAGTGACTGCTTGTTTGCCTTATACACAGACGTCTTTATTATTTTGGGGCCTATTCTTTGCACACATGATTTGTTTTGTTTTTGTTTTTCAAGACAGGGTTTCTCTGTGTAACAGCTCTGGCTATCTTGAAACTCACTCTATAGTCCAGGCTGGCCTTGAACTCACAGAGATCTGCCTGCCTCTGCCTCCCAGGTGCTGGGATTAAAGGCGTGCGCCACCACCGACTGGTTGCATACAAAATTTATTAATAGTTTTTATTATGATGAAATATTGGATTTTATAGAATTTTCCCCTGCATTTATTGGATCAGAAAGGGTTTACAGATGGCATGTTTTGTTAGATGAGCAGGATCTTGGAAAGAACAGGACAAGGGAATATTACATACAGGATGTTCTGCACACTTCTGTGTACACGATACATGTTTAACAGATGGTAGCTGTGTCTTAGCTCGTGGTAGCAGGGAGGAAAGGCCCATTTGAGACAGATTCATGAGCTGAGTGGGTGGTGCCCTGGCTGCTTGCCCTTTCAGTAGGAAAGGGGCTGAGCAGGCTGTGAGCTTTGGGCTATATATTTCCAGTGGCCAGCGTGGGTAAGGTTAAAGAGTGGCAGGCAGGCGTCTCTTGCTCTTTTCTCTAGAGCACAGGATAAATGAAAAGACCCAAGACAATTGCTTTATCTAACATAGCTGTGAAAAGGAACTGAAGACAAAAGCTGGGGTGTCAGCGCTTTCAGCATTGTTTAGCAAGATGCTTCTGAAGGTGTCTCCCAAGGCTGTTTTTGTCAAACATGTATGTGTGTGTGTGTGTGTATGTGTGTGACAGAGAGACAGAGAGAGAGAGAGAGAGAGAGAGAGA
>OU015757.1:58529341-58542461 GCA_907169655.1 Acomys percivali
GGCTTCACAGGCACTTCCTGGGACCACATCCATTTTATGGGCAAGGTAACTCGGGAATCTTTTGGGGGTGTGGAAGTTGGGTAGAAGTTGGTGACAAAGCAGTTTCAGACTTAGGAAAGGTGGGAGTGCACCTGATTTAAGTTTTGGCTTGATGCGTGTTCTACCATCCCACCAGCCGGCAAGCCCTTCTGGGAACAGCCGGCAGCTATATAGGTTGTCTCTAATGTGGCATCTTTCTGCGAAAAGTCAGTTTATTCATTTAATTGTATTTCATTAGCCACTATCCTGACTTCAGAATCCTACCCCCCTCCCCCCAAAGGCCACCTTTGTGATTCAGGAAATGGTGATCTTGGGCTCTTAGCAAGCTTTGTTGACAGGGCTGTTGCTTGGCAGCCTGGTGTAGTTTGAGACCTAAGAAATAACCGCCCTGCTGTGCTTTGCCACAGCGCCCCCCTCAGGCATCCAAGACTAAGAAGCAAACAACTATTATGACGCCTGCTTGCCTGCTAATGCCTAAAAATACCTTACCATCTTTTAAAAATACAGTGACCTCAGACAAACCAAAGCATAGAATCAGGATGTAGCAGCTTCGTGGGCAATCACATGTAATACTGTCTTCCTTGCAGCTCTTGCTCATTCAAATACAACTTTTCCTCATTTTAACATCCTAGACTTCCTTTCATTCTGTCAGTTTCTTTTGTTAGAAGGATCTGTCTTAAGTTTGGCCGATATGCAGGGTAGTCTTTATTTATATTCTTGGAATGCTACTGCATGATCTGATGACTCTAAGTCTGGGTGGTGGCTCCCCTAAATCTGGAGACTTTAAGGTTTCCATCTCACATTGAGAGGCAAAAATAGTATTTTTACATATTATTGTCAGTATGGGTCAGAGTTTGGAAGAAAGGGGTATTGTAAGCTAGCACACCTTTTAGGAGCTTTTTGTTTATTTTGGTTTTTTCTTTAACTGAAAGCCTTAAAAATTTACACATCATTTTGTTCCATTGTTCCGTTCCTTAGATACTAAGCAATTGGTTAGAATAGGTAAAAAGCAGTCTACCCTGCAGTGACTATCCAGAAATATGTAATGGGGTAATGTTGACAAAATATTCTAGGTGAACCATCCCAGATACAATTTTATATTTACTTCTTTTGTAAAAACAACAGCAACACGTTCACAGGGCACTGGAAGGAAATGCCACAAAAAAGGGACATGAGCAAGTCCCAGGTGGCGCTGTGTGCGGGGGTTTGGGTTTGTCTGTGCCTGCTGCTTCTCTGTGCCATTACCAACAGCTCTTGTAATAAAACTGCTCCAAGGTTGTTTTTCAAGCACCACCTATGTTCCCATAAGTTCTTAGCGACCGTACACTGTTCTTCCAGAGGTGAGAGAGTCAGAGGATGGTTTATAATTGATTAAGGATAGTTTCTCAGGCACCTTCAGCTTCATAAAGTTGGCTTGCTGGGATCTTTCCTCACGTTTTCCCTCAGAAGCCCTGGTTCTGTGTGGCTTCTCTGCCTGGGAAAGATGTGAAAGGCTAGGGTCAATCTTCTGCCGGTCATCTTTTTACCCGCTTCCTGTCACCTCTCACATAACTCATGGAACAGAAAGAATGCTGACCCCTCGTGCTCTGTTTGAATCGAGTGCTCCCAGGCAGGCAGACTGGACCGCCAATAATCAAACTTTCTCCGAACTCTATTTTAGTCATTTGCTTTGACCTGCCCCTCATCATTCCCAGTGTAGCATATAAAGTTAATCTATTGTGGGACCTATACAAGGTGGGGGTGTAGTTCTTGCTGGTCGCACAATGTTATGCATGGGGTTACATGGACTCTACAGATTCTTTTCGGACCGCAAACAACAAGCTTTCCCTGTTGCTTACAGATTGGAGACAGCAACGCAGGGTGGACTTTGGGGTACATGCTGAACTTGACCAACATGATCCCAGCTGAAGAGCCGCAAACCCCACCCCTCCCTCACTCCACCTACATTGGCCTGATGGTTGTCTTCTCCCTGATCCTGGTCGCTGTGGCAATCACAGGCCTGTTCATCTATAGCAAGCCCTCATATTTCTGGAAAGAGGCGGTATAGCACGAGCAGCTGAAGTTGGCTGCCTGGAGTGAGAAAACAACTTGCCCAGGGAGTGTGTTCCTCCCTGCAGGGAGCCCAGAGTCATCCTTCCCTGCCTTCCAGGGACAGTCGAGACCAGCATGAAGCTTCTGAGGCTTCATGAGGCCTTTCCTTGGGGACACTCAGCACCCTCTGCCTCAAGGACTTCCTAATGCTATTCTGTTGTCTTTTCCGGCTACTCTCTTTCTCCTTTGTGCTCTGTGCTTGGGATCATACCTTTCATGAGCTGTGCTTCATAAATCAACAATACCACCTTTGTCTCAAAGAACTAAGAGTCCCGAATGCCACACTGCCCAAGTTGAGCTGGCGAAAAGACGAAACTCAGAAACCATCTCAGTCATAGCTTTGGGATACCCCCTACCCCCCATCTCCTTAGAAAGCCATGCAGTGCCTTTGGAGAGAGGAGACACAAACCCATTCCAAGCCTGCCCTTTGGATAAGAGAATTTCCTAAAGTAGATACATACATTCTAAAGCCAAAGAGTTTTTTGCCAAGGAACCTATGTGCTCGCGCAGCTAATGTGACTCATCATCTACTGTAAACAAGAATGGAAAGGCACTGCACGTTCCTGCGCGATGCCAAAATGCGACCAAGTAGAACACAAAAGCCAGAGAGTTTTGAAAAGCAAATGTGCACACAGGCATCTGGGGGAATACCCTGTGATAATAGTGTCCGTGCTAGGCAGAAAACTACAGCTATCACCCAGGACTGGGAAAATATACCCTCTAATGAATCTTTTTGGGTTTTGGGTTTTTTTTTTAATGTCAATACACACAACATAAATTTCACCACATTTACATTCAGCTCAGTACAACTGAATGGAATTCAGTACATTTAAAATGTTATACAATAATCACTATTTTGAAGATTTTAATTGTGTGTGTATGCGTGGGTCTGTGCGTATAAGTACAATGCATATGTCGGCCAGAAGAGGGTGTCAGTCCTTGGAGCTGGGATTATACGCTACCAGTTGTGAGCTGCCCAGTATAGGTACAGGAATCAAACTGAGGATCTCTACAAGAGCTGTATATGCTCTTAACCCCTGAGCACCTTTCTAGGCTCTACACCACTATTTTATAACATCCTATGACCAAGATATTGGTGGGGGACAAGACCATACATTGGTTTTCTCAAACCAAAAACCTCTCCACTGATGGTCAAGTAGAGTCTGCAGCACAGAGATGGCTCGTTGGGTTTGGGAGCCATACCACAACTTATTGCCCCAGTTTAGTGAGGGGCAGCAGGATTTAGCCCTGTCATGGTAGTTACACATCAAGTGTTGCTGCCCCTCCAGTATGCAAACACATGCCTTCTCTCTTTCTTTCATGGGGTATTTTGTGAGTGATGACTAAACGGTTATGGGCTTTTCTTATAGACATGCAGAGTGATCTTGTACCTTTCCTGCTGCAAGAATTAATTGTTGAGCAGAACTTGAGCCATGGTGTATTCCTGCCCTATCCCAAGCTGTCTGTCCATCTCTGCCAGGGGACTGACTGCTCAGAGAGGAAAGTCTCCTGCAAACTAGAAACCAGTGCCCTGTATAAGTCTCGTCTGCTATGCACAATGGAATGTCCTGGCTAAATTGTTGTAGCTGCCATTGACTGAGCATCTTGTGCTGAGGTGCATTATGTTCATCTTCTTGATCTATTCTCACCACAATCTGAAGAATGCTCTCACCACTCCCAATGCCCGAGGAGGAGCTGTGCTTAAACTCACATCTGCTTTGAGTCTGTCATTTTCTTTTCTTTTGGTTTTGATCTGTTATTGTTTTCAAGACAGGGTTTTACCTATGTAGCTCTTGCTGTCCTGTAACTCACTATGTAGACCAGGCTGGCCTCAAACTTACAGAGATCCACCTGCCTCTGCCTCTGCCTCAGCCTTCCATGTTCTAGGCATGTGTCACTACTCCTGGCCATTTTTTCCCTTTCTAAATACACTACCACCACCGCCACCTCCAATATTTTGGAATTCAAAATTACAAGTTTGCTTTTGAGAACAAATTTTTTTGTTTAATTACATTTTTTGTCTTGTTGCCTGGGTTAAAAGAAATACTGAATGAAGACAATTAGGTACCACCTAATCTCAATTCATTGAGACAGAAGGTTAATCCAGGGATGTTCTTTGGCCTCTCTGGGTGGAGCAGGTCAAATAAATTGAGTCACTATCAATATTTTGATATTAGATTGCCCATTGGTTCTAGTTATTATTCTTCTCTAGACTTTCACTCAGAACTCAGAATTTGGTTCCTTCACAAGTTCTGCTAACCCTGTTTCTTTGCAAGTTGCTGATTTTTTATTTTATTTTTTACAAATCCACAAGGGCCATCCATCAGCAGAAATGGTTTCATCTGCCCATTAAGAAAAGCGAAACTATAGAAGTAGGCTGTGTGTGTGTGTGTGTGTGTGTGTGTGTGTGTGTGTGTGTGTGTGTATGAGAGAAAAAAGTTTCAACCAAATAAATGAATAAAAAAATATAACATGTGAGAGAAACAAAAGTTTCAAATGTATGTTCATTTTAGTGTTTTGTTAGCCAAGATGCCTATAGGAAACAAGTGGTATACTCCAAAGTGGAAAACAAGCTGAGTTTAAGGAAGAGACTAAATTCAAAATATCCTCATTTAAACAAAACAGTCAATGTAAAAATTACTCATATATGTTTTCAAAATCTGGAGCTCCCAAAATCTGTTGTGTGTATTACATTCCCACTGTAATGAAGATGAGCCACATTTTAAGCATCCAACGTGAGCTACAAATTGGCATATGGCACATTTGGAAAGTTCTTCCGAAGTTTACAAACTCTCATTGTCTTTTCCTTGGGGAGCGTTACACAAGTCGGGTAGATAGATGGCAACATCCCTGCTGATCTCTCACCACACGTAGAGAGAATATTATTCCTAAACAAGCTGTTAGATCCCAGCTGAGCATTTTACTGTGGTCCTATGGCTTTGCTGCCTTTGTGTGACAACTGGGCCAAAACATATGATGAGCTTGATAAAAATCCCACCTGGACTCAAAGATAATTCTTCATGTTTGCATTTCTCAAAATGTAAATTTGAATGTCAAAATAAAAATCAAAGGTCGTCTTTAAAACTTTAAAAGAAATTTTATGTGTATGGGTAATTTGTCTGCATATTATATCTGTGCACCACATACAGCAATGCCCAAGGAAGCCAGAAAAGGCCATCAGATCCCCTGAAACTGGTGTGGCAGGTATTTTTGAGGCACCATGTTGGTGCTATGAAACTAACATGGGTCCTCCAGAACAGTAGCCAGAGCTAGTAACCACGAGCCACCTCTCCAGACTCAAACTTTTTTTTTTTTAAGTAGAAATGGCTGGGCCTAGTGGAGCATGCCTTTGATCCTAGCACTGAGGGAGCAGAGGCAAGTGGATTTCTGTGAGTTTGAGGCCAGCCTGGTCTACCTAGTAAGTTCCAGAACATCCAGAGCTATGTAGAGAGCGCCTGTCTCAAAACAAAACAAAAAAAGTAGAAATTATGTAAATACAGTACTCATGTATGACAGTCTCAAAAATTTTTTTTAAAGTTTAAATTTGAAAATAAAAAATGCAAGCTTAATCACATTATCTCTAACTGACATCATAGGTGGCTTCCTGGTGCCTACAAGTAAGGTCTGGGATGCGCAGCAACATCCAAGTCTCCGATAGTCCCTGGCTCTTAGCTCTCTCCAGGCTCACATCCCAGGTCACCCTCCAGTGTTCCTAGTGTCCTGACCAGGGAGGCTGATTCTGATTCGGCTGCCTTTGACCCTCTCTACCTTCAGCACTCAGCCCACATGTCCTTCCTGTTGCAAAACTGTCTCTGAATGTCCAAGCCAGACCACTTCCTGTGCTACCACAGCTCTGGAGGTTCAGTAGGAAACTCAAACCGGTCTGTCCAGATCAAGCTCCTTGGGATGAAGTATGCGACTTGTTTCTTTCTGAAAAGCCAGCCTCAGAGATATTTTAGTGGAGCCTAAGGAAGCAGCTCTAGCCACTCTCCCTGCCACTGCCAGGCCAGCAGCAACCCTCTGCTCCTAGCGTTTTCTTTTGATATGATTACATTTCTCCATTGCTCAGCTGACTGGGCAATGGAACCTTCTTTAATTATTCTAGACACATGAAAAATCTCCTACTTGGAATATGCATTTAGTTTCTGCATAGTTCACCATGCAGCCCTTGACTGTAGACATTAAAGGCTCTGAGTGAACGGTAAAAGGCCATGCTTATCAGCATTAAATGCATATGCAAATCACCCGGGATCACATTGAAATAAACATCCTTTACTTTTTTAGGCTGAACAGGGTAGATGCATGCCTTTAACCTCAGCAGTCACCAGGCAGAGGCAAATCATTCTCTGTGACTTTGAGGACAGCCTAGTCTACATAGTGAACCTCAGGACAAACAGGGCAAACAGATCGTGACTCAAAATAAAAAATGAAAATTCAGTAAATCCAGGGTGAGACCCAAGTTTCTACATTTCAAGAGATGTCAAAACTGTTGTCCAGAGAGACCACACTGCGTGTTTCAGAGATAGTGACCATTTTATCATCCTATGAAGGTTCTCTTCCTGGCTCTTGACAAGCACCATCTGCCAACTGACAGCTTTCCCAAAGTGGGCTAGCTCCCACACCACCACAAAAGCTTATTCCTCTTTCATAACCATCCAAGTGTTTGCTGGTTTTCTATAGGGGGTTCAGAGAGGGCTTACCTCAAAGGAATAAGACAGAGCAAAAGAGGACTCCCAATGAGATAGGCAAGTAAACCTCACCCAAATACTCCACATACACACCACATACACAAGCAAACATGTACACACACACACACACACACACACACACACACACACACACACGGGATATAGACCTTTTTAGACTCAGTTCCTTGGGGCCGATTCCATTCTTCATCATCAGGGTTCCATCAGAGTCCAGCTAAACAGCAAACAGCAGCAGCCTCCTCAAAACATTCTCCAGAGTGTTTCTCTCAGAGCATCTCAAGGCATCTCGCCCCCTCTCCTCTCTGGGCTCCTATGTATATCCTCTCAGAGTCCACACAAGGATGT
Source organism: Acomys percivali (assembly GCA_907169655.1). Lineage (NCBI taxonomy): Eukaryota > Metazoa > Chordata > Mammalia > Rodentia > Muridae > Acomys > Acomys percivali. The sequence goes on from OU015757.1 coordinate 58,536,523, forward strand.
GTTACAGCCAGCAAAGACGACACCCCTGGCACGAGGCACTTTCCAGAGGACAAAGATCACGAACCCTCTCACACGGCTGTTATCAGCTATGGATAAACTAAAGGCGTTTCACATGCCACACTTGGGATCAAAGCAAAAACCATGTTTATATAACATAACCAAAACTTCCACTACACCCAGTGGTTAAGAACAGAGATGTCCCCTGAAAGTCTTCACTTAGCCAGAGATTGCAATGGATGCTGGGACTTCCTATTGGGACTCCAGGTGAGAGAGGTATGGGAGAAGGGGAAAATAGAAGGATCCAGAGAGTCCTAGAAACCTGCAAGAAGATCATTAAGGCTGGCGGATCTGGACCCAGGCAGGTCAGCTCAAACTACTGTACCAACCAAGGACAATGCATGCAATAAACCTAGAACCCCTATCCAGATCTAGCCAACAGACAGCACATTCTCCACAGTTGTGTGGAGAGCAGGGACTGCCTCTGACATAAACTCTGGAGCCCCCTATTTGACCATTTCCCCTTGGTGGGAGACCTGGTGGCACTCAGAGTAAGAGTAGGCAGGCTACCGGATCTGATAGGCTGTGATTATATGGTGGGGGAGGAGGTCCCCTCTGTCACAGACCTAGGGGAGGGGAATAGGATGAAAGAGGGAGGGAGGGGGAACAGGAAGATACGAGTGAGGAGATAATAATTGAGATGTAATCTGAATAAATTACTTAAAAAAAAAAAAGAACACTGTCTGTTCTTCCAGGGGACCTGGTTCAATTCTCAGCAACCACATGGAAGCTCACAACTGTCTGAATTTCAGTTCCAGGGAATCCAGTGCTCTCTTCTGGCCTGTGCAAGCACCAGGCACATATATAATAAACATAAATACATACAGGCAAAACACTATAAACATAAAAAAATTATTTTTAATAATAGTAACAACGATGATGATGATGATGATGATGATGATGATGATGATAACAACAAACAAGTACTGGAGAAAGAGTCCAAAGTAACTAATACTGGTAAGAGAAGAAAAATAGAAATTTATTGGAGAAAACACAGAAGCAAACAGAGAAGGTATAATAAGACTACGGAGTGGTTTACTGAGCAAAGAACAAACAAGAAACAGTGGCACCGACCATCAGAAAGCCCTTGGTGGGTGAGCTGAGAAGATGGCTCAGCAGCTAAGGGTGCTTGCTACTTAGGCTTTATGACCTGAGTTCAGTGCCTGGGACCTGCATGTGGAAAGAGAGAACCAATTTCTATAAGTTGTCCTCCGACTTCCTCATCGCATGTGTGCAGCTACACAATAAATAAACACATAACAAGAAAGCCCTTTGGCATGATGGGTAATGGAGGCCAGACTCTGTGGGTGGGACAGTAACAGGTAAGGAAAGGAAATGGGTTACTTTTGCTACAAGTTTGGATATAAAAGAGAAGAAAGAAATCAGAGTTATTTCCCTTTTGTTGGGAAGATGGAGACTGAACTGGTGCAGTGAGATGGGGAAGGGGTGAAGCGGTGATTAAGACTTCAGTGATGACACAAGGCCCCAGAAGGGACAGGATGGATGGGACCCAAGACAGCAGCTGTAGACAGGACCAGCATACCCATTCTCTTTAGCAGGAGAGAGAGCTGTCTGTCCTGGAGAGCTGGCTTGGTGGTCAGCATCCGTGCCTTAATTTCTATTGCTTCTGACAAGCAAAGGCAGCTGCTGAAAGTATGAGGCTTATGTGGCTGGGCTTTGGAAGTGATAGGTATGAAAGCACCAGCTACAGGCAGGAAAGGAAGTGGTGTTGGAGGTTAATCTGATGTATTTTGATGCTAATTAATAAAAGGCCTTTACACCTGGCCAGGGCAAATGGGATAGGTATGGCTAAGGTTCTCCGGCTTGGGAAGACAGACAGAATCTTGGGAAAAAGAGAGACCGGAAGAGAAGAGAGGAGAGAAAGGCCGCCATGGGTTAGATGGAAGAGAAGCACATGGCTGGCGTGGATGGAGATTTGGCCCAGATGAAGAACATTAGCAAGTATTTGGGATTATGGATGGGAGGTAGCTTGATAGAAATTATTAGAAGCACATGGCTTGGGACTGGGGCAGGTATGGACTATCTGCCCTGCCCCAGGTTAACTAAGGCTATTTTAAAATATAACAGGTGTCTGTGTCTTGACTGATTGCTAGTGGGTTAGAAAATACTGCTGTAATAATAATCATAGGCCTGATAATAAACATTATTAGGCTATACTGGTAAATTAACAACAAAATGGTGGCAAGCTGCACCATGGATCACACCATGTACTCTCCACCTAACAGTCTGTGTGATTATTATTATTTTTTAACTTAGACAATCTTGTGACTTTTTCACGGACCTGGAGAGATGACCCAGCAGTTACAGGCATCTGCTGCTCTTACCGAAGCTGGGGTGTGGGTCCCAGCACCCACATCAGGCAGTTCACAATTGCCTCTGATACCAGCTCCAGGACAGCTGACAGGTGCACATACATGCACATAAAAAATATTTTGAACTAAGTTGCCTTTTCGGTGAGATGAAAAAGGAATTGGCTGGGCTGAAGCCAAGTGAAGAGCATGCTGGACGAAAGTGGGAGGAGCAAAAGGCGAGGAGATTTAGGATGGGCAAAGAGCCTCACGCTGATTAAACAGGACCAAGTACTTTGGGAGATGGGAGTGCAACTCAATCCAACGCATGCTGCTGGTGATAGTGGTCAGGGGCATCATGTGATGAAGTGAGAGATTAAAATAAAAACAAGGGAAAGAGGGAAAGCAGTTAAGAGCACTGCTGCTCTTGTGAGAGGTCACAGGTTTGGTCTCCAGCACCCATAGGGCGGGTCACAACATCATGAATTTCTAGGATCCAACACTCTCTTCTGACCTCTGTGGGCACTGTGCGTACATGATACACACATATTCACACAGACAGACACTCATACACATTTTAAAAGAGGACTTTTTGCAGAGGATCCAGATGTAGTTCCCAGGACTCATACGGTGACTCATAACTATCCATGACTCCAGTTCTAAGGGATCCAAGGCTCTCTTTTGACCTGGATGTGTACCAGGCACACATGTGATGCACAGACATACATGCAGGCAGAATAGCCATATTTTATATTTGGTAGTCCAGAGGAAGAGTGGAAAGTGAGAATTAGCAGGTGGCAAAAGTATGGAGGTGAGGCCTCGTGAAGGAGTGGCTTCTGGGTGGGTCCATAAAATTAAAGATGTTTTTAAAAGGTAAAGAACAAAGAAAGATGAGACTATCAGAGTTCTAATCACAGCAGTTAGGGAACTCAGGGTTCTAGACTGGTGCACACAATGACTAATATTTTAATCCTCCCCAACCCCAGAATCCTGCAGTTAAAAAAAAAAAAAAAAAAAAAAAAAAGACAGTTTGGTGCTAAAATCCTTAATGAATAAAGAGTGACCAGGAAGCTAGTAAAAGACAGTCTGAGCAGAGGAGAGGCAAAAAATATAAGAAACTTGGCATGGTGGTGTATACCTGCGAAACCTGTGTTCAGGAAGCTGAGGCAGGAGAGTCAAAATCAGAAAGCCAATCCAGGGCACATAGTGACGCGTATATGAAAACAATACAAAACAAACAAAAAGACACAGAGAAAGGGGTCTGTGTTTTAGAAGGTAAGATGTTAAAGGCCTTGGAATAGTTATGAGACAGAAAATACAGATGCTACTTCCGGGTACAGCAGAGTATGGGGCATAGCTCTCCAGTGGGGGGTGGCTGGGAAAGGTGGCCTTAAGCAAAGGCTAGGCTCCAAAATCTGCAGAGTGTCCTGTGAGAGGAAGGTATAGAGGAGGTTTTGGTTGCTGCTGCTGCTGTCATCGTCGTCATCGTTGGTGGCCCAGAGGAAGAGCAGAAAGTGAGACGATTAGCAGGTGGCAGAAGTGTGGAGATGTGCCACATGAAGGAGTAAGTCATCTGGGTGGGCACAGAAGCTAGAGGCCGGATGGGATTCCACAGCGCTCCGGCAAAACAAGAGACCTCGAGACTTTATTGCTGGTAAGGTCTAACACCAGGAGTATTTCTGTTGCTGTACTGTTTAACAAGGAAAACAATTATAAGAAACTCAGGTGTGACTCTCAGAATGAAAAAAATTAAGGATATTTTCATTCTTTTGACATAATGTGTATAGTCAGACAATAAAATCAAAGCTGAAAAATTCAATAGGCTCATACAGGATGACGGAAAAAAAATGAAGGGCCCTATAAATAAGTTCTGAATATTCATATTTGAAAAAGAGCCCAGTTTTAATTCGCTTACACCTACTATGGACCCATGCTGTCACTCAGCTTTGTTTCAGGAAGTGGGATCTTTGCTGTGCCACCACCTGGCAACCCTGCAATCGCCCTTGTTATTGCAAAACTCTGGCTTTGTAGCAGAGAAGCTTGAAGAAATGGACAAATGGACAGGGGTGGGGTGAGATAGGGTGGGATGGGGTGGGGTCAGGGCAGGCCTGCCTGGTCTTGAAGATTCTGGCTGTTCTGGACATGGACATAATGTAAAGGGGGAAATAAAATCTTCCATGTGGTGATATTGTACCTATTATGTGGTGTCAGTACCAACTGCCAACCTGACAGCATCTAGAATCCCCTAGGAGACAAGCTTGTGAGGAACCGTCTACACAAGGCTAACCTCTGGGGAAGTTTTCTCCATTGGGCTAATTGAAGTGTAGGAGGCATGCCATCCTATGGCCCACTGTACTGGGCTAAACAAAAAGGAAAAAAGAAGTGAACAGTGGTGGCACGCATCTCTCTCTCTCTCTCTCTCTCTCTCTCTCTCTCTCTCTCCCCCTCTCCCTCCCTCTCTCTCTCTCTCTCCCCCTCTCCCTCCCTCTCTCTCTCTCTCTCTCTTTCTCTCTCTCTCTCTCTCCTTCTTTACTGTGGTTGCAATGTGACTATCGCTCAAGCTCCTACTGCCATGACTTCCTGCCAAGGTGGACCAACTGCACCTTGAACTGTGAGCCAAAGTAAAGCTTTCCTCCCTTAAGTTGCTTTTGTCAGGGCATTTTACCATAGCAACAAGACAGGTAACAAATGCACACAGATACCCATGTGGAACAACTGGTACTTTCACTTGGATTGCCAGGAATCGCTCTATGACGGATGGAATTAATTCAGCAGCAAGCCTAGAAGACTCTTCTGAGCTCATCAAACACTTGAGAGCGTGTTACAGTAAATTGTATCGGTTCAGCGTAAGATGGATAAAAACTGACACAGTCTGAAATGTACTTTAAAGCTGTTAGCACTATGTGCCAGGCAGAATCTAAACTGATACAAATCTACTGGTAAACTAAACAAACTACTCTAAACCTCATAACATGCATGTATTCCAAGCACTTGCCACTATGATCTTTGGGTTGTTTCTCTGCCCCTTCCTAGTCCACTGTCAACCGTCTTTCCCTTTCAACTGTCAAACTTGGCTCCGCCCCCTCTCCAGAAAGTCCCGCCTTTCACTGCCTGTCCTTCTGCCTAGCTGATTGGCTAAACAGCGCTTTATTGACAGTTGTTACATCCACTCAAGACATTCCTCCACAAGAGCATCTCTGAAGATTATTCCGTGGGAATGGAAATCCCAAAGTCATGGGAAATTAATTACTATTTTTATAAAGTGAAGGGAGGCCACTGCTCAACCTCCAGATGATTATAATAATTCATATCTGATAGCTTCAATTTAAGCTCTTAAGCACAGGATTTAGGGAAGGTCCTTTCTCATGTTCCTTAAGTCTATATCTTTTTTTACATCGTTGTTTTCCAGATTCCCCAGCACAGGTTGGAATGCTCTGTAATTTAAAGGGACATTCATTCCTCATTTCCCCCTCACTTTTCTGATTCTTAGCCAATTGAGGTATCTCTGATTTGTGATGGTGTGATTTTCTTCTTCTTCTTCTTCTTCTTCTTCTTCTTCTTCTTCTTCTTCTT
>OU015757.1:58542471-58559815 GCA_907169655.1 Acomys percivali
TTCTTCTTCTTCTTCTTCTTCTTCTTCTTCTTCTTCTTCTTCTTCTTCTTCTTCTTCTTCTTCTTCTTCTTCTTCACTTTGGAGAAAAGTCCTTTGGAGGAAAAAAACCAAACCTTTATTCTGGATGAGAAACTTGTCATAGGCTGCTTACCCCTCTCTGGCTACAGCTTACAATGCTCTTCACATGTCACTGTTAGAGTCTGCCATCACCTCAGAAAGAAAGGGGGCCAGAAACCAACATGATTATCCAGCTCTTCCACACTGTTCAGAAGGTAAAATTGGACCTGACCAGTTGGGATCCCAGGGAGACCTGAGGTAGATACATCTTCTAAAGCTGAAGAGGTGGCAGGTTAGTTTTATGGCCAGACAGTCCAAAGCATGGTTTGCTGGGACTCAGCTGATAACTTGTCCTTGTGAAATGTTACTTCTCCCCATTTAATATTGTTCTAACTGGGAGTAGGAAAAGGTGCCATTGTGTAGCTAACCCAGGCTCAGAATGTTTCAGCCTCCTTAGTGCTAAGACCACCGGAGAGGGCCACCTTATCCAACCTTCACTTAACCTTCCCAGCTAGTGCTTTAGACGCTAGTGCTCAGGCAGCCTGACACCCTAAGTTAAAGACGACTAAGATAAAGAAGATTGTAAAAAGGCTATTGATGCTGAGGCTCAGCGTTGGAGAGCTAAGAAGGGCGGCTTTGCTTATGGAGAACTGAGAAAATGTCCTCTATGCACAGAAAACACCGTAGATCACTTACTTACCACTAGCTACCTCTCCCCTGGATGATTCCTGCCTGCCCACCTGCCTGCCCGCCTGCCTGCCCGCCTGTCTGCCTGCGCAGATGTTGATTTTCTAAATCTTGGTCAAGAAATTCAGACTTTACATGAAATCTGATCTTTAGTTGGAGCAGTTAAAAGAAACAACAACAAAACCAACCAACAACCAAACAACAAAACCAACGACCTGAATCAAATCAGCTGTGCATGTGAGTTTGAAATATTTACTGGAATGTTAACACTTTTCCCTACTTCCTCCCCTGTGATAGAAAATGCTTTTTAACCTTGAAAATATTTAGGATTCCTCAACTTCTGTTCTATAAACTCTCTAGTAGGAGATCTCAAATCCTGCACTACCGTAACTTAGTTATTTGGGCCCATATACTTAAAACTTATGAACAACAGCAACAACAACAATACATCATACTATACACACATACACACACATGCACGTGTGCCACATGTACTTTTTTAAATGCATGCCACTGGATGATAATCCTAGAAGTTAAAGTCTGTCATATTCTGTAATACTTGCACCATGCAGACATTTCCCATCTAGTCCATGACATCAGTATTCAAGGAAAGCATTCTTGATTTTGTGTTAAGACTTTGCTTTGTTGGACTGTAGATATGGCTAGGCCCTTAAAGGCCAGGCTCACAACCAAAAGGACAAGAATCTACCATCATTGCTCCTAAACTGTTGTACCAGATGAGCGCAAGACAGCAAAGATGGGAGAACCACAGACCTTCATTTGGAACGAGAGTTTGGGGCCTAGACACACTTAACAGTGAGTAGTTTGTTTGTTTCGTCTTTTCCAGATAATGAAACAAGTGGGCCTTCTGTGTTCCTTTCCTTGTGTCCCAGGGTCCCTCCTAACCTGGACCGCACCTTCTCTCTCAAGTGTGAGGCTGGCTAAGACTTCCTAAGTGTCTTCAGAATCACAGGCCAAGCATTCAATGGGGTGGACGCAGAAAGCAGTCCATAAAAATGTCATGTTGGGATGAAAGGACACACACCATTTGTGCTGAGGCCCCACTAGCAAGCTCTCAACTTTATAAGGTTTATATAGGTCATTATTAACAAGGAGCAAAGAGGTACAGGGTGGGGAGCATACTTCTATTTTATTTGTTTATTCATTTAATGCCTCTGAGTGATGCCCTCCTGTGTAAGTGCACTCTCAGAGGCCACGGTTTGATGTTGGCTGTCTTCCTCCACCACAGTCCACTTTATTTGCTGAGATATTGTTCTCTTCTGGGGCCCAGAGCTTGCCCGGTGGATCCCAGCCTCTGCCTCCACACTTGCCTGGCCTACCATGGGTTCTGGAAATCCAAACATCACCGATCTCACATTGTTTTTTTTTTTTTTTTTTTTTTATTAATTTATTCATATTACATCTCAATTGTTAGCCCATCCCTTGTATCCTCCCTTTCTTTCCTCCCTCCCACTTCCCCCTCTACTCCCTTCCCCTATGTCTGTGACTGAGGGGGACCTCCTCCCCCTGTATATGCTCCTAGGGTATCAAGTCTCTCCTTGGTGACTTATTATCTTTCCTCTGAGTGCCATCAGGCTTCCCCATCCAAGGGACATGGTCCGATATGGGGCACCAGAGTTTGTGTGAAAGTCAGAGCCCCTTCTCCACTTAACGGTGGAGAATGTCCTGTCCATCGGCTAGACTGGGTAGGGGTTCGAAGTTTACTGCTATATTTTCCTTGGCTGGTGCCATAGTTTGAGGAGGACTCCAGGGCCCAGACCCGCCTGTATTTTTCCAGGACCCTCTGTTTTATGTACTGACCTACCTCCCCAATCCAAGACTTCTTAAAACTTTTTTCTTAGACTTATTTTCTTTTTACTTATGTGTGTATGGGGGTGGGGAGCATGTGTATGTGTGGATTTAGGTGCTACTGAGGCCAGGAGAGGGCATCAGACACCCTGGAGCAAGATTGCAGGCAGTTGCGGGCCTCCCAACTGGATGTTAGGAACTCTGGGCCTTCGGAAGAGCAGTTAAATGTTCTTAACCACTAATCTATCTCTCCAGCACCCAGCCTAAGACGTAAAAGTAAATTTGTGATATGAATTGTACGCTCTGAAAATAAAAATCAATCATTTGCTTTGAGAGCTGCGGCATGGGGCCACATTCCGGTCACCTATTATGAAAGCATCCATACCAGAGCCAGCTCTCCGGTACCCAGGTGCAGCAATCAAGCCCTGACTGCTACTGGGGCGGGGCACAAGAAGCTCAGGACCCTAGGGTGGGGAGGGCTGCCCAGATGCACGGGGAGACCTCGTGCAGAGAGGCGGGTCAAAACCCTGTAGCTGGAGAGCAGAGGGGCAAAGCGCAGAACATTCCCTAAGACGGGGGATCCACATTGCGCATGCTCCTGAGCCGCAGGCGTTGGAAGCTTCCTGCGGATCTGCCTTCGTGTCCCAAGCCTTCTGAAAGAGCAGTGTTTATCAGGTGAATGTCCTGCCACTCTTACGGTCCCCACCACGGTCCCTTGAACACACTGGGGTTGGAGCCTTGCTCGGTAAGGAGCCCTGGGGCAACCGGGTGAAGCACCTGAAGGACACGGAACCGGGTCACCTGCCAGGCGGTCCCATTAGGATAGAGGTGAAAACGTGTACATTTCACAGTGCGGGATTTGGGTTAAGTTCGGATCAGAAAACTATTTCCTTAAGTGGAGGAGTGTGGGTGGCTGGAGTTGAACTCTTTGCTAGGATAAGCATTAAGATAGCACCTTAGAACCAGCAGAAATATGAGCTTCAAGGTAGAAAGTAAGGACCAACAGAAAGTGTGTACAAGAGCCAGGAGGAAGTCCTCAGAAGACTGTAGAGTGTGAATTAGGCTAGAAACATGGCGTGTAGCCCGTTAAGAAAAGTTGCGATAAATAAATAAATAAATAAATAAATAAATAAATAAATAAAGGAGTGGCCGGGGAGAATAAAGATTAGACTTGCTGCACCCTCTATGTGGCAAGTGTGGCCTGAGGGTCTTCTCCCTGCCCCTGCGAAGGGCCTCTGGGTTGGCTTTCTCCTATCGAGACTGAGGTGCCGACCCAGAGATGGCTCTTCAGCCTACACTATAGACAGTACAGGACTCCTACCAGCTTCCTGGACCTGGTGGCCATGTTTGCTCCGTAGATTAATACAATCTCATAATTCCTGTGATCAGTTTCTAGGTACCATAATTACACTGCCTTGGGTGCATTAGATACAAACTTTCAATCTTTGTAATGGTTTGGGCCACCCGTTTCTGTATTTATTTCAGTTTTTATTCATCACACTTTCGCCACACCCTACCGCAGAGAGAGGGACAAAGGGACAAAGTGAAGTCTTTGTCACACAGGAGCAGCAGGCTGTGATTTACCACTTGGTCTTGAGAGCTCCAGGGACTTGGTGGTGATGTTTTTTCCAAAGACACCAGTTTGTAGTTCAGAAGGCTTCTTTTCAGGTCATGTGTTCCTTTAATCCTCCTGCCTCCTGCCTCTCCTATGCTAGGATTTTAGGCATGCATCCCCAGGCCGAGCCTGAGCCACGGGTCGTGCTTCCTGATTTGGGAGAACAAATCACAGTTAATGAGAAGATGAGAGGTTTTTTTTTTTTTTTTAACGTGTCAGGAGGCAGACTACCTGAGGGTCCTGATGCTTTTTACAGACTATGACCGGTGGGATGCTTTTGTTAAATTCTGCTTTTTTGGTATCCTACTACTAAGGGGTAACTGGTGCTGTATGTTTAGTGGGTTTTTAGTTGGGCAGAATGCTACCACTGTTTTAATTTTCATTGGAGTCTTTTTGGCATAGCACTCTAACTAAAACCTTCAAGCTGTATGACAGTTAATTCACTGAGATAAAGATGCAACCTCATTGGATTGAAGTCTGTTGTAGGCAGGAAAGAGGGGATATTATTACCTTCTGAAAGAAGTCCAGTAAGAACCTGTGGAGAAGCAGGGTGGTGGTGGCAGCGTGTACCTTTACTCCCCAGAACTCGGGATCCCTATGAGTTTGAGGCCAGCCTGGTCTATAGAGTAAGTCCAGGACAACCAAGGCTACACAGAGAAACCCTGTCTTGAAAACAAAAAAATGAACAAACACACTTCTGGAAGCACTCTTAGCCGTTGAGCCATCTCTCCCATCCCAGCATACAGGGCTTTCTAAAGGGCAAGCAAGGAGTAAAACCTTTTACTAATAAAATTGCCATCTGCTTGCTGTGGGTGGTAATTGGCTACAAGAATTGCTGTGTTTTGACACTGGACTTGTAGGGCATTGGATACAGAAAGTGTTAATCCTCAGTTTCCCTACCCTTTAGAAGAAGCTTTAACTGAAAAAAATAAAATAAAATAAATAAATAAATAAAGAAAGAAAGAAAGAAAGAAAGAAAGAAAGAAGAAAAAAGAAGAGAGAGGGTTGGCCTTCATCCGAGGCCAGCTTTTACACAGAAAACGTTAAGCCCTGTAGGAGGGAGGTTTCAGTACAGCAAATGTGTTTTTCATCCAGCGCTGTAATTTTATCCAGTGTTTATTTATCCTATATCCTTTGTGGAATATTAATGGGCTAAGAATATCTTCAGATCTGAAAAAAAAAGTTCAACATTTTATCTGCTCCATTTTATTTAATAAATCACTAAAGTTTTATTATATAGAGGATGTTTCCTGTGATTTATGGACAAACTTTGCAGAGGCACCAGAAAGCCAGGTATTTGTTTGAGGTTCACTTTAACGTGTGTTTTTGGTGTTTTGAGATAGGGTCTCCCTATACAGCCCACAAAGGACAATAATTAGAATTTCCTGCTTCAGCCTCCTTGAATGTTAGTACTATGGGTGTGAACCATCATGCTGGGCTTGGGGTTCATCTTAGAAGGTATTGAAGAATGGGAGGTACTGATAAATTAAAAACTGACTTTCCTTGTGGTCCTATTCCTGTTGTGTCTAATCTTGGCACATGAGCAGTTAGAACCTTAAGAGTCCTTAAGCCATTCAGTGTGCCCTAACGACTAACAGGACTTCAATGTGTCCTATCTACTAATTAAGAAAAAAAAATCTAGCTAACTTGGACTTGACCCTTTCTATTCAGTATTTTTACATCCTGTCCAAACCTCTTCCCCGAGTCTCTCATATACATCTGCTTCCACTCTCCATCCCGATATCCATTTCTAAACTCGGTTCTCTAGTATTGCTTTCTTTTTTAAAATGACAGCTGCCATTTATCATACCTTTAAAGAATTAGTTGAATTTTTGAAATACATAGGGGTTTTGCCTTATTTATATATGTCCACCACTAGCATGCAGTGCTGTGGAGGCCAGCAGATCCCCTGCCTGGAATCAGAGTTACAGAGGTTGTGAGCTGCTATGTGGATACTGAGAATTGAACCCAGTCTCCTGAAAAAGTAGCCAGGACTTTTAACCTTTGAACAATCTCTGCTCCCCCTTATTAGGACTATTAAAAGTGTTCTGCTTCTGTGAAATATATCTATATTTACTCAAATTTTCCACTCTTACTGTTGCCATGTAACTAAATTCCCAGGTATTTTGAAAATTTAAAAGGGGATATGCTATTTTCTATGATATTAAGGTATATTTATAACATATTTAGTCCCAGCACTCAGTAGGCAGAGGCAAGTGAGTCTCCATGAGTTTGAGGCCAACCTGGTCTACACAGTGAGCTCTTCAAAGCCAGCCAGGGCTACATAATGAGATCCTGTCTCAAAACAAAACTAAAACTAAAGCCAACCAAACCGAAAACTTTATCATAGGTAATTTCTATATGTATCTTGTGTATTCTGCTGTTGAAAAGCTTTCTATTTGTGTCAAAAAATTGTTCTATTGTATTCCTTGGGTTTCAATGCATACATATCTATCATTTATAAATAATGATAATTTTATCTTCCCCTTCCCAAGAATTGGACCTCTTGCATGTCTTATGAATGCTTAAGTAATGCTTTCTTTCCCACCAGGAGTTGTTTGTTACTGTCCAAAGCCATGGGTTTCCTTATGACATTTTCACATGCACATTATTGTATTTGCTCACACCTATCCCATTACTACCCATCACATGTCTGCCCTCTCAAGGAGTCTCCTTCCTCCTCCTTTCTACTTTTCAGATTTCTTTTCTTAGATTTTTTAGGCCGAGTCTCATCGTGTAGCCATGGCTGGCTGGAACTCACTATGTAGACCAGGCCGGCCTTGAGTGCACACAGATTCACTGTCCTCTGTCTGGTGAGCACTGGTGTTAAAGGCTTGTACCACCATGTCCTACCCTATGTACTTTCATGCCATCCTCGGTGTGTGTGTGTGTGTGTGTGTGTGTGTGTGTGTGTGTGTGTTTCATGTGACAAAATACGTCATTTGTCTTTCTTTTTCCCTTCTTGAGTCCTTGTTAATTTTGCCCATTTCCATTCGATGCCTCTCTTCTCCCTTAGTCTGCCTTTTCATTTTCATGTCATAAATAGATAGATTGATCCTGCATATGAGGGATTAAAGGTGTACACCACCATGCCCTGCTTGTTTTATATTGTCATATTAATATAGTGACAAATCTTAGGTAGAGCAAAACGACAATATTTTTCACCTTTTATTGTATCTTTTTGAGCTTTTAAATGCTATTCTTTTAGTTTTTTAATGTGTATGTGTATTTTGCCTGTTTTATGTCTTGGGAAACAAGTGCATGTACAGCCTTGGGAGGCCAGAAGGGGGCACTGTATTCCTGGGGAGTGGAGTTCTGGGTAGTTGTGAGCTGCCGTGTGGGTACTGGGAGATCAAACCTAGGTCCTCTGAAGAGCAGCCTGTGTTCTCAGCCACCACCGAGCCATCCCTCCAGCCCCGCCCATGCTTGCTAATCCTAGCGTGATGGTCTTATTTTAATAACATAGCTTCTTGGTCTCCTTTATTTAGGAAGTGAAAATAAAGAGTCATCATGAAGAAGATCTCAAAGAGAAGACAAGAGATTTTTAGAAAGGTAAAGTATTAATGGAATGGCTTTTTAAAGAACAAGTTTTTATAGCATTTTACCAAGACGTATGATTTCCTGAAAACAGTGTTCAGTTGCATTCAGTTACTTTCATGCTCTCTGTTATACATTTTGACCCTTAAACAGTTTGTAATAAACTTGTATATAGTAGCATTAGAGAGAAATAGGCTTAGAGAGGTCATTAGAAGTATCCCTGCTTCCTCCCAGGCAACAGGAACTCATCTTACATGTCCATCTACTAGAGGCCACTTCTTATTTATTTATTTATTTATTTATTTTTATTTATTTATTTTTTTTTTGGCATTTCTTTTTTTTTTAAATTTACTTTTATTGTATGTGCATTGGTGTTTTGCCTGCATGTATGTCTGTGTGAGGGTGTCAGATCTTGGAGTTACAGACAGTTGTGAGCTGCCATGTGGGTGCTGGGAACTGAACCCGGGTCCTTTGGAAGCGCAGTCAGTGCTCTTAACCGCTGAGCCATCTCTCCAGCCCCCTGGAGGCCACTTCTTAACTTGAGAAGTAGAACAATAAACACAGATGTGCAACTGTCTTTTGCCTTTTGTTTTGCTTTTTGAGATGGGGTCTTTCTTTGTCACCCTGGCTGTTCTGGAGCTTGTTATGTAGACCGGGATGGCCTTGAGTTCACGGAGACCTGCCTGCTCCTGCCTCTGGAAGTGTTGGGATTACAGGCGTGCGCCTCCATGCCTGGCTACAAACGCCTTTGATATGTTGGCTTGTGTTGGGTCTATGGCCAGGAATAGTGTAGCTGGGCCATGTTATCATTGCATCTTCAGGTTTGGTTTTTTGTTTTTTTTTTGTTTTTTGTTTTTATTTTTTATTTACTTTTTATTTTTGAAGAGTCTGCGTACTGATTTCCCTAGTGGCTGCCTCAGTTTATACTCCTGCCTTCCTCACATAGGCACAGCCTGAGTGTGTTGCTCTCTTCATGAAGGCCACTCTGACAAGAATGAGATAGAATCTCACGCCACTTTTAACTTGCATTTCTCCGATGCCTGAGAGATTTGAGCACTTTTCCCAGACCTTGGTTGGCACTCACATTTCTTGTTTTGAGAGCTTTTTGGTGCGCCAAGCCTCCGTTGGCTGGATGGTGGGCACTGGTGTGTAACTTTGCAGTTCATTATAGATTCTAAGTGTCTTTCCTCTGCCAGTTGTTCTCTTTGCAGTATAGCAGCCTTTTCATTTCCCATGATCCCATTTGTCAATTCTTGGGATCTCATCTGTTGGAGAAGAGACCATTTTTTCCTTTTCAGAAAGTCTTGGCCTGTGCTTATATCTTGAAATGTTTGCCCATGTTTTCTAGAAAAGCCTAACAGTTTGTCTGGGCTTTGATCTACTTGGAGGTGATTTTTGCACAAAGGAAGAGATCTGAATTGTTCTGTAGGTGAACATACAGTCCCCCCCCCCCCCGCCCCAGCATCATTTGTTGAAGATGTTGCCTTTTTTCAATTTATGTTTTAACACCTTTTTCAAAATTTGGGCATCTCCAGGTGTGTGGGTTTATCACTGGGTCCTGAGCCCATAATAGGAGACTGCGGAAACTGTTTTCTCATGTAAGTCAGGGTAGTAGCAGCTGTGACAGCAGCAAGGCAGATGCACTTAACAGCAAGGAGAGAAGCAAAAACTGACCTGGGATCTCCTTATATCATATCCAGGCTAGTGCTGGAAGATGCCACTGGCTTTTGAAAAGGGTCCCCCCAGTTAATCCATCTGGGAAATAGCCACAAAGACCCACCAATAGGTGTGTCTCTCAGTTAATCTTGGCTTCATTCAAGTTGACAACCAAGATTAACCATTGGAAGGGCTTATCAGTCTTGTGTTTTTTTTTTTTTTTTCTCCCCAAAGAATCAACTCCTTATGTGATTGATTCTGTGTGTTGTTCTTTTAGTCTCCATTTTATTAATTTCTGCTGCCCTGATCTGTCTCTGCTAACTATCTTCATACCGACTCGTTCTTGTTTTCCTGTAAGACCTTGAAATAATAAATCAACATGTTATTTATTTTGGAATTCTCTGATTTGATAACTTTGTTTGTTTTTGTTTTTTGAGACAGGGTTTCTCTGTGTAGACTTGGCTGTCCTGGACTCACTTCATAGACCAGGCTGGCCTCAAACTCACAGAGACTGGCCTGCCTCTGCCTCCAGAGTGCTAGGATTGCGGGTGCCCGGCTTTAAAAACTTTTATATTTATAAGTCCACGCACTTTTATACTCGTGTGTCTGTCTTCCTTAGCCACATCCTCAGGGTTTGGATAATTGTGCTTTCATTTTCATTCAACTCCAGGAATGTTCACATTTCCTCCCTGAGTTCTTCAAGGATGCACTGTTTCTTCAAGAGAGTACAGTTCCATCTCCAAGTGTTTGTAATTTCCAGGGTTTCAGCTGCTGTCAATTGCAAGTTTCTTCTATGATCTGACACAAGAAACTATTTTGATCCATTTGTATTTGCTAAGGTTTTAACAAGCTAAAAACGATTAAACTGAAAATCAAAACCAGGAATTAAAAACCCAAACAGAAGACAAACAAACAAGGGCTGGAGAGATGAATCAAGAAGAGCACTGCCTGCTCTTCCAAAGGTCCTGAGCTCAATTCCCAGCAACCACATGGTGGCTCGCAACCATCTGTAATGAGATGGGTTGTAGGTAGGAGGAGAGCAGCCTGTCTTCTCATTTCAAACAAGTTAGGTCAGAGTGCCCTCCCAGCTGAGGCATGTTTGACAAAATTATTGGAAACTAGAGCTAGATCTCCTCTACCTGTCTCTTGCCAAAGCCGATGCTCTACTGTCTCTTGAGGGGCCATTGTCCTCAGTATCTTCAGTTGTCCTGAGGGTGGCTTGTGGTTAGTGAGAAGGGGGCATATCGGCTCGTGGTGACCTTCAGGAGTGATACTGTGATGCAGGAGTCACTGGCAGATTTTCAAATTCTTCCATAATGTCCATTATCTAGATTCTTTTTATATTAATTTTTTAAAAATCAGGATACCCTGCTTTGATTTTTTTCAATAAAAGTCCATTCTTAAGTTTTTAAATATATTTGTGTGTGTGTGTGTGTGTGTGTGTGTGTATTAACACATACATATGCATGCCATAGCACACCTATGGAGGTTGGAGGACAATTGTGGGAGTTGGGTCTTCCATACTACAATATGGGTCCCAGGGATAGAGTTCTGGCACCTTCACCCACCGAGCCATCTCACTAACCCTCAAATCTATGTCTTGAATTCAAATGTACAGCTAATATGTATCCTTTTACTTTTTCCACTCCAGCTTCAAGCTATTTGGTCAGCAGGTGCAATTGCTTTGTCAAGAGTTCTTGCTACTATATACCTCAAATTTAAAGCTGAAAACAAACTCATACTCCATGCCACTGGAGCGTGAGAACAGTTACTTTATAGGGTTGAGCTTTGAGAAACTGCAAATGTTCCTCTTAGCATCCTGAACTTTTAGTAATGGCGTTCAGTTCCTCCTGCCAGGAGTTAGCTAGAATGTTTTTTGATGTTTGGGAGGGAAGCCAGAGCTAGAGATACATATTTGGGAGGCCGTGGAGAGCACACACTTACCAAGGCCTTGGGCACACTTGCCTTTCTGGGTTGGGGAACAGTATGGCTGCTGAAAATAAAGGGGAGAGGACAGTTAGGAACAGAAGGCAGCGTTGAGATGCTTTTCAGGAAGGAAGGGGTCCACATTGTCAGCTACTGCAGAGAACTCCCTCAAGAAATGACAATTGTGGATTTTTTTAAAAAAGATTTTATTTATCATTTATACACTACTTTGTACTGATGTGTGCCTGCATGCGAGAAGAGGGCACCAGATCCCATCACAGATGGTTATGAGCTACCATGTGGTTTCCAGGAACCGAACTCAGGACCCCTTGGAGAACAGACAGTGCTCCTAACCTCCAAGCCATCTCTCCAGCCCCAATAATTGTGGATTTTTAAACTACTTTTACATGTGTATAAATTCGTCAGAATTCATGTAAATTAGTAAAAAAAAAATTCAAGTGTGAGTAGACAGACAAGAGAATATGAATTGATATTTTACAGGAGACAATGTTCAGATGCTGACATAAGAAACGCCGTTCATAACTGTTGGGTGCAACCTAACCTTCCCTGCTTTTCCCCACAGATGTCAGAAGCAGCATGCAGCGGTACCACAGAAGTAATGGACAGGCAGCCGTCAAAAGGTTCTCCCTTAGCATGGCCCAACTCTGATATCCTTGGGTTTTAGTTTTTAAAGTAGGCTTCCTATATGATAGAGGAAGGGCCCAAGAAAATACATAGACATCAGCCTCCTGAAGTTCCGTTTTCCCCAGCACTCATCTGCACATGGAAGGGTCACTGGTGCCTGAGACTGGGTTAGACCTTCGGTGCGTGTAGATGCAGAACCCGCTTCGGAAGACCTCTTGTGACTTAGCTCTCGTCCTACTCCTTATTCACGTTGGGGTGGCCCACAAATGCTGTATTTCCTGGCCATGAAAAAAAAAAATGTGTTAATTGTTATTTGAAGCTGGCAATGCCTGCTAGCAGGATATGTAAATGTCACTTCCTCACCTGCCCTTAAAAGTAAGGCAAGCCGCCTGGGGAAGGCGACCTTCTCCAGTCCACCAGTTGTGTAAGGAATGTGGCTTTTTAATCTAATAAAGAGCGGCAGCTGGAGTTGAGGCAAGAAGTAGGGGCGGGACTTCCGGGCAGACAGAGATGCAGGGAGAGGCAGGCCAGCGTAGACCGCTGCCTAAGGACGCATGAGGTCGAGCGTAGGAGATGAAGGGGAGACAGAAGGGGACAGGAAAGCAGGCAGTGGGAAGCGGGAAGCGTGTGTGGAAAGGTGGAGGAGGAGAAGTTAAGGTCGAAGCTAGCTGAGAGACTGCCCCAGCAAAAAGCCAGCAGCCTCTCTACCTTAATTAAACCTCAAGCAGGATCCGTCAAAGCCCCACGGAATATTCCTACCTGAACAACTTACAGGAACTCAACAGGAGGGGAAGGAAAAAGACAAACTCAAAGGAACATGACCAATTCATCTTTCTTTTTATAAATTGTATTCAGAACTGTACTGTTGGGGTTCAAACCAGGGCAAGTGGCTGAGATAGATACCTATTTAACATACCAAAGTAGACCTGGCCTCCAGGTTCTCCCAGCATCCCTCAGTCCCTACCTGAACTTTCCAGCCCAGAGGCTGTGCTTCCCCTCCCCCAGAGGCTCTTCACTATACAATCCAGACAGTTTGCTTCTCTCTGCTCTCTTCCCTCTCTGCACGCATGCTTTCTTTTGGGACTGGTGATCCTGCATGAGAGCTGCCCCATACCCCCCAATAAACCTGCCTTTATGTACTTGACTTTGTCTTGAATTGGCTCATTTCCTTGGCTTAGAATACCTATCATGTACAACCACTGTCTTTCTCGGTCTATCCTATGAGTGGCAGAAAGTAACAAACGGCTTGGAGTACACACATGCACTTTCAGATTCCATTCTTCCAGTTTAATATAACAACAACAACAACAACACAATCAGGCTTTGATATTAGTTCATGCCCCCAGTGCAGTCTATCTGGAATATAAATGCTCTCAAAGAATTTTCTCCTAACAAGAAGACAGCAACAAAGGTTGTTTGTCTGAGCTGCTTTATGTTTTGCTTGGCTACAGGAAAGACTCTGGCTGATGCCCGAGGAAGTAACAGGAGAAGTGACAAAGGAAAGAGAAGACGTTGCAAAAGAAACACAATTTACCATAAATAAAACCGTTGGCCGTGAGAAGGGGGGAAAGAGATGCAGGGTTCCGAGTGCTCCTGAGCAGTGGCCTTTTCTCCCTGCTCATCACGATGGTTAGGCCTAGACGCAGCTGAGACACACAGCAAGCGCTGACTACTTATAGTAAGGTGATGTCAACTCTGTGTAATGTTGGTGTCTCAATTTAGGTGCAGAGGAAAATCGAAACATAACAGAGACACTGAGGGGCAAAGTAAGAGAGAAACTAAAAAATGCTAAGGTAATGCTTTTAATCGCTTTCACCTGTATTCAGAATCACTGCTTTAAGTGGAACATGGGTCCTAAAACCTTTTTTTTTTTTTTTTATGTCAAGAAAAAGCTGAAGTGGTCTTAATATACATCAATTCTAAAAGCTTCACCTTCTATTTCCTTTTCCTTTTATGTCTCAATACCCCATCTTAGTTAGGGTTTGTATTGCTGCAATAAAATGCCATGACCCAAAAGCAAGTTGGGAAGCAAAGGGTTTATCTCTGTTCATCATCAAAAGAAGTCAGGACAGGAGCTCACACAGGGCAGGAACCTGGAGGCGGGAGCTGATGCCGAGGCCATGGAGGGGTGCTGCTCACTGGCTTGCTCCACATGGCTTGCTCAGACTGCTTTCTTATAGAAGCCAGGAGCACCAGCCCAGGAGGTCTGAGCACTCCACCATCAATCACTAATTAAGAAGATGCCCTACAGGGTTCCCTAGAGCCCAATCTTATGAAGGCATTTTTTCAATTAAGGCTCCCTCTGCTCCAGTAACTCTAGCTTGTGTCAAGTTGATGTGAGTCTAGCGAGCACACACCTCCTGTATTAAACCCAAACAGAAAAGTTACTCACAGTAATTATATATGACATCTCAGGTAAAGATAAATGTGTGTGTGCACGCGTGTGCATGTGTGCGTGTGTGTGCGTGTGTGTGTGTGTGTGTGTGTGTGTGTGTGTGTGTGTGTGTGTGTACATACATAAACACACCTTTAAGAAGAAACACATTGCAGAATTATAATTTTTACTCATTTTGGACAGAAAATTTACCTGCTCACCTATGCTCGTTTTTTTGTAAAAATTTTGTGTTTCAGATCAGTCAAAGTGAAAAGTCTTCAGCTGAGCCGCTCACTGATACAAAGATTCATCGATGGTCTAAGGTGAGTAACTTTCTTTAAAATACGTTTTGAAAACATCTTTATGGAGGCATAGCTTGAACGACAAGAATTCGCTCACTTTCAGCTTACGACTCAGTGGCTGAAAGCCACTGTAGAGTTGTGTGGTCGGCACTGCAACCCAGTTTTAGGCCCATTGTGCCCTTTTGCAATCTCTATTCCCCATTTGGAAATGAATTATCCTAATAAGTTATAATAAGATGTCCTTAAAAAGCAGGCAGTAAGCATAAGTGCATTTAAAATGTACAGGGTTTTCTTAAGCAGATAGCGACTCATGACTTGGGCAGCTCCAGACAGCAGGTAGGCAGGCATCCATCAGGGGAGCACTAAGGGAAAATGACCAGGGACTGACTGCCTCAAGAACGAAGGCAGAGAAAATACCAGACTCAGCAAACTTGGGCGGTAACTGTAATGTCCCTTGTCAGGAGTTTGAGATTGAACACTGCAGTCTGTGCTCCTGGCTTAAGCCTTGCCACACCGAATTGGGTTTCAATTTGCTTCATAGGAACTGAAGACTCTGCAAAAACCTCTCAGCTAAATATGCTAACAACATTAGAGATTGTTGATTGATTATTAGTGTGATGCAAATCATAAACTTAGTATGGCAGCAGTTTATCTGTAGCCAGCTATTTACTCAAGAAACGACACATGGAAATTATGATTTATTTAATTAGCCTTGAGGGCAATACCGAGCAACACTCCATCTTAAACCTCCAGGCTTGTCTAGCTTCCTCCCAGCCAAATTCCCCTTCGTACTCGCTTTTTTAATCATCTCCTAACTCCTGTTCATTTCTCCTGGTGCTTCCTGGTCCTCTCCTGGTGGCTCAGTCCCTTACTTCTTTTTCTCCACCCCTTGCTGGACCTGGATGTCCCACCCTATTCTCTCTATCACTCATCATTGGCTGGTCAGCATTTTATTGGCACAACAGAGAACAAAATGGTGGCATGTTTACACAAGCTTGAGACAGGAGGTACTTAGAATAAACATTACAGCGCGATTCCGGCATTAAAACAAGATAGTGGGGTAGAGAAATCAGCATCTGAATGGACAAGGGTGAACTGTACAGGGCACACTGTAAGATTTTGTCAACAAGAGATGCTCCCAAACTTGGGAACTTGGTGCTACAGTTTGTGTGCGATTCCATATTTGAAATTACTAAAATTTGGAATAATAGCTGTGTTAGAGTGCAGGCTAAGTTGCTATAAGAAAAACCCCATAAAACATTAATTTATTAATTAAAAATAAAAATGTTTGCATTAAAAGGGAAGTTTTACTCCTCTCTAGTTTACCAGTTAAGTTACTCAGACTGATAAATGAATGTCTTACAGCCACTGAAGTGCGCCTCACCTGTGGGTCCGTGGCACAAAGCTCTGTTTTTCTCACTTGCTAGACAAAGATAAAAAAAAAAAGAAAGAAATGATTGCAGGTTGTTTTTTACAAGACAGATATGCAAATTGAGCATATCATTTCCAATAAAAGAATATGGAGGAAGCAGCTAAGTATCCGGTTAGCAGTGGGTTCTGTGATTAGAGTGGGAGGGAGGACAGTTCTGGGAGCTGGCAGTTTTGTCACAAGCAGGTGGGGTAGTTAGCTCTGCAGATCTCAGACCACAAGGATGGTCTACATATATGCTGCATATAAACTCACATAAGCACACACGCGTGTACACACACACACACACATACATGCACACACACACAAAATAAATAAAGGATTTCCATACTAAATACAAGCTTATGTATTCAGGAAGCAGAGGCTAAGCAGAGACCTTGGGACAGTTTGTATGTGCAAATGACAGTTAAACTCTATATACAAACAGAATCTAAGGTAAGTTTTCACATTGTGCATGTTTTGAAATGACTTTAAATGTGACTTATTCTTTGTGGAATTGAGTCCCTTCAAAAAAAAAAAAGAAAACTTCTTCTCTTAAGGTGCTTATATATGCATGAGAAAGAAGTGGCGTGTGTTTTTTATTTCAAAGAATCAAAATTTGAAACATAGAAAAAAAGAGGATGTATTTATGAATAAGTCTGTAACCAAGAATATGGTAGCAAATGTGGGAAGAGGATGGCAAGGAGCATGTGGGTGAATGTGAGCACGCGTCCACGCGAACGCTTCGGAGAACTTTGACCAGAGGCAGCATTTTTATTAAATTGTGAAATAATCCTCTACTCAGGCTAGGGTCAGAGATCAGAGAAGGAGATTTTGGCTTTGTTATATTCTGGTTCTCACTACAGTTACACACACACACACACACACACACACACACACACACACAGACACCCACGCGCGCACGTGCGCACACACATGTAAGTTATGAATCAAAGCTAAGTGTTAACAAGCTGATAAAATAACTGCTGTGCTGTTTCGTGCTTGCTGCTAAGCTGCTGGCTGCCATGTTATGAAATGTGTTTCTCCCCTTGCACTTCGATAGACATATCCACGATGACACTGACTACTGTCTGCTTCTGTTTAACCCACAGACTGAAGTCTTGCTGGATGAAGGCCTGTCATTTTTCATCCTGAGTGGGGAAGAAGCCTCAGCCACAAGCCGGTCTTCACAGCAGGTAAGCCTTGCTTCTCCATTTTATATCCTTACCCCCCCCCCCAACCGCCAGGCACAGGATGAAAGAGCTGACAGGAGATGGATTCGTGTGTGTGTGTGTGTGTGTGTGTGTGTGTGTGTGTGTGTGTGTGTG
>OU015757.1:58574183-58584526 GCA_907169655.1 Acomys percivali
CTCTCTCTCTCTCTCTCTCTCTCTCTCTCTCTCTCTCTCTCTCTCTCAAGCTCACATTTTAGCAGAGCACTTTAGAATGGTGGTAAAAACCTTTGCAGAGTACATTTCTACTGGGTTTTCAGTGGACAAAAGAAAGGCATCCTAAGATAGAGGTTTCAGATGTGGGTACAGTATGGGAGCAGATGAGCTGGGTCCAATATAGTTTTCTACAATGTTCCAAGTGACTTACAGTTTTATCAGTTCTGATCTAGCAGCCCACCCTTGGTCTGCAATTATTTTCACAGTGACACAAAGCGGCTGTATGACGCAGAAAGGGAAAAGGACCACTCTCTGCTGCACAGTGTTTTACAGACTTGGAAACAGATGAAATCTCTCCGGCAAAAGCAAGGATTTACGAGCACCCCAGTAAAGCTACAGTTTCATAGGTAAGTGGCCACTCTGTTTGTGCTTATTGGCCTCTGAGGAAATCCTGTGAATCCCGAGAATTCACACTGGACTGGAAAAAGATGGCAAAGAAACATAACTGATTCACATACTCAGTAAAGGCCTGTACCTTGAATATATGAGCAAATCTTACAATTCAGCTATAATGTGGCTTGACTTATAAGTGGTCAAAGAGTTTGGACAGACATGGGCCAGAAGGCAAGTGGATAAAAGATTGCCACATGAAGGAATGCTTTTCAACAAGCCAGAAAGAAATGTAAGTTAAACAGTATTAACATACTGTTCAAATGGCTAGAAATGAAACAGTCATTAACAAGCGCTGCCAAAGATGCTGGAGAGGAAAAATCTCCACTCCCTGCTGATGGGCACAGAAGTTGTTTGGCACCTTCTCACTAAATTGAACATGGACCCAGCAATCATACTTTGCATATAAGATATATCATATATAAAATGTGGTAAAATGCATTATAAGTAATTACACTGAGTCACAAAAGTGTACTTACCAAATGGGAATTCTAATTCAGAATTGTTTGTTAGTCATGTAAGCCATTCATGAACTCTAGAGAAATAATGAAGTACCTCCTGAGAGCCCTTTGTCCCGAGCCTATCTTTTTCAGAACTGGTAAGGGTGAGTGTCGTTTCAGGTGGCCAGGGAAGATGTGTTTTCTGTTGTTCTTGCACAGTAGCTTTTGACAAAAGTGCTTCAGTTTGCAAACCCAAGCCCAGTGTGGAATTTCACCCTGAGCCCCTGAATCAGTGGGAGCTTGAACTTGCTTCCAATCTTTTAAAGCAACTCGACAGATCCGTGCACGGAGGATACCATAAGCCTGTTCAGAATTGTGGCACACAGTACATGTTCACCGAGTCCTGTCCTCACTGTTCTGAACTCCATCCCACTGGAGGCCCTCGGTGTTGGCTCTTCCTAGCATTCAGCCGACTCAGGCTGGGACTCGCCTCTCCACAGCACTTCTGCTTAGAAACCCCATATTTGACCACATCCACTGAATGGGGAGGCCTGGTGGCACTCAGAGGAAGGATAGCTGGCTACCAAGAAGAGATTTGATACGCTATGAGCATATACAGGGGGAGGAGGTCCCCCTCAGTCACAGTCATAGGGGAGGGGAGTAAGGGGAAAATGGGAGGGAGGGAGGAGTGGGAGGATACAAGGGATGGGATAACTATTGAGATGCAATATGAATAAATTAATAAAATATATTTAAAAAAAAAAGAAACCCCTGAACTCCATCCCAAAGTGTCAGTGACTAGGTTGGTGCTAGCCGGGCTTAGCTCCAGTGATCCTAAGTTGGAATGGCGAGTTTAAGCATTTTATCGGTCAGATCAACTAGAAAGACAGTGTGTTAAATGTTCCCAAGAATTATTCTTCCGGACTAACTTTACCATTCTTGTACTAACAACCAACCTGGTCCCAGTAGATTCTAACTGAATGAGACTGTAGCCACCTCTCCAGGAAAGACTGGATCTATGACAAGAAAGCTTGACACATACGTGCTGGCTCCTTCTCGTGTCTTTCTTGGGGGCACAGAACCTGAAGTTTCTTAATATCCCTATACTAGGTAGTTGAGTGAACAGCTGGATGTCTGCTAAAATAAAAACATGGAAGCCAGTAACATACCATCCATGTCCATAGCACACTCCTTAAGGAAAGGGGAGACAGTGAGATTAGGAGAGGATCGAGGATGGATACTTGAGAAACAGCTTTAAGTGGCTTTGGAGAAAAGGAGAAACCAAACAGAAGACAGAGGAACACCAGTGGGCACTGTACCATACTGAGCTGTGGGGGCACTGTACGAACAGCAGGAAAGAATGTCTAACCATGCTTATTGCCTCTAAGATACCGATTGAGTTTCTGACATGGAGGAAATGGCAGACTCAGCTAAAGCATGTTTAATAATGTGGCTAAGGTGTACCAGCAGGGAGCTGAATACAAATCTGGTCATCTTACTCAGGCTGGAAGCTCAACTCATCAGGTTGTTAGCATCACTTCGGTAAAGCTTAGAGAGACCTGGGCTGCTGAGAGGGCTCAGTGACTAACAGCACATGCTGTCAGGTGAGACGATCTGGGTTCAGTCCCCAGGACCCACATGCTAGAAGGAGAACTATGCCTACAAGATGTCTCTGACCTCCACGTATGCCATGGTGTCCATGTGTGTGAGCCCTCCACCCCTATCTAAATAAGTCACTGTGTGTGTGTGTGTGTGTGTGTGTGTGTGTGTGTGTGTGTACTTTTTTTTTTAAAGGTAGAGAGAAACTGAGCCAGTTGCTCCCAGCTACTGTACCTCACCACAACACTGGTAAATACAGAGAACCCAGGTTCTTTGTACAGAAAATACCAGTGGTTTTCAACCTGTGGGTCACAGCCCCTTTGAGTTCAAATGACCCTTTCATAGGGGTTGGTTCTCAGATACCCTGCATATCAAATATTTATATTAAAACTCATAACAGTAGCAAAATTACAGTTATGCAGTAGCAATGAAATAATGTTATGGTTGGAGGCTACCACAACTGTATTTCAGGGTGGCAGCATTAGGATGTTTGAGAACCACTGGTGAGTTACTGTTTTCACCTGTGTCCTGCTTCTACTACCTGGAGAAGATTCAGACCACCGAGAAGTGCCTAAGAGGAGAAGGTGAATGCAAGCCACACAAGAGGAGACCCTGCACTTACTAAACAAACCAGAAAGTTGTCATTTTCCAAACGGTCCAGAGTAAAAAGGAGTCCACAAAACCAAGACCACTCTTCCTCAATAACCGTCTGAAAGGGATTCTGGTTCTAACAGCCTCATGACACGTGACTAATGGCACCCAACAGAGATTGACTAATAGTTTACTGATAACACTGGTTCTCCAGAATCCCATCCATTAGTGTCACTGGAAGCCTGACCTCTGCTGTTCCTGGTTAGTTGGTATGGTGTATGGTTCAATCTCAGGCCTCTTAAAACCGCGTCTCTCTGAGTGATTTAATATGTTACAAAGTTTGTGAGCCATTGCATTAAAGAACAATAAGTCAGACGATTCGTGATTGCTGGGATGTGCACTTTACACAAGACACCGAAGGCATTCAGCCCTCCAGTCAGCCTGATTGTGAGATGAGAGTAGGCCTAGATGCTTCAGTCATTTGTCACAATTCTGTAGCATCCCTGTGTCCGAGGGTAAAGCATATAACTTTTCAAACAGCTCCGCTAAGATATGCTTCACAGTTTATCATTATTTTTTAGTATATTCTACAGTCTGAAAGCACTCACATCACCCCAAAAAGAAAACGTTCGAAATTTGTGGACAAATGGATTGAACTAGAAATTATCATAATGAGTGAGTTCACACAGAAGTAAAAAGAGCTAAATGGTATATACTCACTTATATCGAGACACTAGTCCAAGGTGTACATCCCCATGAAAAACTGTACCTACCAGGAAAGTGGGTCAGAGGGGAGGCATCCTATTGAGACTTTAGGTGTGAGAAGCCTGGGAGAATAAGGAAATAGAAGGATCCAGAGGGTCCTGGAAAACTACAGGTGGGTCTGGGCCCTGGGGTCCTCCGCAAACTATGGCAACAGCCAAGGAAAATATAGGCAGTAAACTTCGAACCCCTACCCAGACTAGCCGATGGACAGAACATTTGCCACCGTTGAGTGGAGAAGGAGATCTGACTTTCACACAAACTCTGGTGCCCCATATTTGACCATGTCCCTTGGATGGAGACGCCAGGTGGCACTCAGAGGAAGGATAATAGGTCACCAAGGAGAGACTGGATACCTATGAGCATATACAGGGGAGGAGGTCCCCCTCAGTCACAGACATAAGGGAGGGGAATAGGGGGGGAAGTGGGAGGAAGAGAGGAATGGGAGGATACAAGGGATGGGCTAACAACTGAGATGTAATATGAATAAATTAATAAAAAATAAAAAATAAAACTAAGCACTCCCCCCCAAAAAAAAGAAACGTTGTCTTCCCGTTTGTTATCACCCCTCAAATGTGGGGACAGGTCTCTTGGGGACTACACCCTGGTGAGGAATTGCTGGATCATGTGGCACTAATCTGGTTAGCATTCTGAGGAACAGCCAGTCTGCTTTCCAGAGTAACTATGCCCTTCTATACTCCGAACAGAAGTCACATCATCCTAAAAGATTTCCTCCTAAAGCTTAAAGATAAAAAAACAAAACAAAACAAAACAAAACAAAAAAAACCAAAACCCAAAGCTTTATCTGAAAACATTTCAGGTAAGTGGAACTTACCTGAAGTCCATTGGCACTGAGTGGTGAGAATGGAGCCATGTGTAGCAGGGACTCAGGGCTCTGTGGGACGTAGGAAAGGAAACAGTCCCAGCACTGAACTTCTTATTGTTAGAAGGGCAGTGCCCCCCCCCCCCGCTACCCCACCCCCCCCTCCCCCACCCCCCACCCCACCTCCCCCAACCCCCACCCCACCTCCCCAACCCCCACCCTCCACCCCCACCCTCCACCCCCACCCCGTGAGCAGCTGGGCTGTGCACTTGCTGCCATTTTCACCTACCTCTTACACCAAGTTGTTTGCATAGCATAGGCCGTGAGAGAAGATGGCAGACACATGACCTTCACCCTTCACTTTGCATATCCCCATTCCTCTGGCTGCTTTTCTCACCCTAGGAGGAATGCTGGTGGCAGATTTACCGATGAGGAAGAAATGATGAAAACTGCTGAAATGCTTAGGAAGATTTTTTTCCCCCCAAATTTATCTCTTAACAACTCCAAATACCTACATTGCTTCTACTCTAAACAAAAAAAATTTCCATTTATTTATTTAATCACGCTACAGCCTGATCCCTGCCCCTCCTTCTTCTTTAAACAATTTTATTTTTTGTTAATTAGGCTAAAAATGAGCACGTGGGATGAGGGGAGCCGAGCAGGAAGGACAGAAGTATCTGGGGAAGAAAGTGAAGACACGCCGGTTCAGAATGGAGACACGCGGGAGGAGGTCTGTAGTGCACGTGGTGACGCCCACCAGGCTAACTAGCTAGGGGATTTTGTTGCTTGGCACATGCGTCTTGGAATTTGCAACAATACCACACAAGTACAAGGGTAGACGGTTTATGCGGTAAATTACATGTCCTTCTGTTTTTGGTTTCTAGACTCTCCCCCTTCCAGCTTCAGACCTTGAAGGAATGGAAATTGAAAGGACAAAGCCAATCACTCTGGTGCCACAACTTTCTTTCACAGCAGAATTAACAAACCTATCCAAGTGTTCACTGTAAGCACCATAGAGAACTGTTTCTTCATTGCCCGGTATGGACTGTGTTGTTCCTAATAGTGATGTCAGGTCTCTTGAGTACCATTTGTTTGACACCCACCATCAGGTGTGCATATCCACATGTTCACGTTTCACTGCCCCCATAGCTCAGTGGAGTTTGATGCTGTCCTCGTCTTGGAAAAGGAAGGTAAAGTTGCTCCTGGCCACATAGCAAATACATTCCTAAGGGAGGACACAGACCGTTTTAACTTGCCATAAAATCTATACTATCTTCACTAGCAAGCCCATTATATTAGTAAGTCTTATACTTTGTCATGGCAGTAATATTTATTCAGGTAGCAATGGGGGATATAAGCCACTGTTAAGTAACATTATATTGTTGCCTTGCTCATTATAGAACACCTAGCATTTATGAAAATTTCTATATCAAGAGGGCCCCTGGACAGTTTCTTTTTTTTTTTTTTTGACAGTACAAATTCCATTCCTTTCCAGATCTTCTTCCTCATCCTTGCCTATGACATTATGCATAAACAAATATGATGCCCATTTTTCTCATCCACTAGGCTTATGGGTCCCATCTGTCATAAACAGGATATTGGAGCTTAGGGCACTGAACTGCATCTAGTTTTCTACATCTTTATCCCAGAGGAGGCAGGATGATTTCATCTTTGAGTTTTGTGAATGCATCATTTAGTACAGAGTTGGAACATGGATGATGCGTCAGTAAATAGTCACACTTATAAGCAAATGGATGGATGGTTATATTGAAAGACAAGCACAAAGAAGAGCAGACGGAGAGCACAATTATCACCACCTTCTTTCTGAGCAGAGTGGCACAGCAGAAATAGAGCAGCCTTTTATTTGTCCTAGAGCTCCTTTGCATGAGGGCCTAAGATAATTTATTAGGTAAAACATGTACAAAACGTCCATGAAAAGAAATTGGAGAGGATATGGGAGGGGCCACAGTAAAGACACTGCCACTCTATTTGGGAGAAGGTTTTTATTGTGAATAAGAGAGAGAAAATATCCAGAGGCATCAAGAAGAGTCCAGAGCAGAGAAAAAAGACAAGTAGACAAGGCATGGTCAGGCTATCTACAGGAGGGGAGAAAGTTCCAGAGGGCAGAGAATGGAGTGGCAAGGCAGTGTGAGAGAGAAGGTGGTGGACAAATCATGCAGCTTGTTTTTTTATTTTTATTTTACTTTATTATCTTGTTTTTTTTTTTTTTTTTTGTTTGTTTTTGAAACATGGTTTCTCTGTGCAGCCCAGGCTGTCCTTGAACTTGCACTGTAGACCATGATAGCCTCGAACTCATAGAGAACTGCCTTCCAGTGACTCCTCAGTGCTGGCATTGAAGGTGTGTGCCACCACTGCCCTTGAGATCATGAAGACTATAAGGAGGTGGGAGGAAGGACTCCTTCTGGCGATGGTAAACCCATTTCACAGGTCCCTGAGGAATGCTGGCGTCTGACCGCCAGAAACCCTCCTATGGTCCAGCTTGAGCTCATATCTAGACATGTGGAGATCCCGAGACCTGACAGAGGAAAAGAGGATCTGCATGAAAGAAAACCTGGAAGAGGCACAGTAGGGTTACAGCAAAATACAGGAAACACAGCTTTGCAAAGCAGTTGCCATCAAATAGTGTGGCTGCCCCTTCACTGACAAACAAAATCGATTCTTTAGAAGAGAGTAAAGTGTTGATGCCAAGGCCAGAAGTGGTGAGAATACAGAGATGAGTGAGGAGTAACGACGGTTACAGCAGAAGAAAAGAGGCCATTTCCTGGAGATAATATAATTCTGAGTTGGTAAATTTTCATAACGTGGAAAGCACAGCCAGAGATCTATAAGGCCCTCAGCAATTAGGATGTCCACACAAGATTTGACTTTCAAATGTGCTTGGTTTATTCAAACAAACACTCCTTACACTCTCGGGCTAATACAAAAAGTTAAAGCAGACATCTCAGCAAGCAGAGAACAGTTGTTGGGGCAGAAATGCTGCTGTAGGTTTCACTGGGGAACCTTCTCTGGCGTGAACACTCTGAACCCTGTAGGCTCAACCCACATCTGCAGTGAAGTCTTTCGGCTGTGGCAGCCCGGAGGATGGCATTGATGGAGGTCAGAGGCCAGGAAGTCCCCAAGAATGCTGGCCAGTGGCCTGTATGAGCCCAGTGACAATGCTGGAAGTCCAACGGCCACTGAGGCCAGGTCAGCACACAGTCTCAAAGTCTTGCTGACGGTGTCAACATAGAGGAGACAGGAGCCGTGTCTTGGGAGCATGGCAGTGTGACCCTAGAGACCATTGCCAAACTTTCAATTTCCGTATCATGTCATTGGGCAGTAGCTGGAGGCTGTCAGGGCCCACTGATCACAGCTGGCTCATCAACACATCTTGGGGTTACTTCATTAAAATATCAAGGCCAGCCCCCCCCCCCCTGCAGGGCCCCTATCTGAGGCAGCTTCCCAGGAGCTTGCTTCTAAGGCCTGTCTCTTACCCTAGCTGCCCAGTGGTGAGCTTAGGCATCATATCTCAAATCACCGAGAATGGCTTTTGAGGTGCACCAAATGGTTTCTGAGTTATACAAAAAATTTTTTTCTTTAATTATGTGTATAACACATAATCTATTTGTGAGTTCGTTGTTAAAACTACTTTCAGAGGACAACACACAGGGCAGCTTTCTCTGGAGTAACTGGGAAGGTGGGGGAGACAGAGAGAAGGTTGGAGAAACATGTTTGTTGTCCTCTGACCATCCAAGAGGGTTACAAGAAGATGTGCAGACAAACAAAGGGAAGAGAGACTCCGACCCTCCCATAAGCTGGGGGGGGGGGGGGCTTCCGGCCTGGGCCCAGGCTTTACCTCCCAGTAACAGTTCTAAGATCAAGCCTTAATGCTCACCACGTCAGTAGCCTTGTGGTTGAGAAGACTGAAAACTTGGGTTAGGCGACTGGATGGCCATAGAGAAGACTGGGGACCTCTTGTCACTCCCTGGGTGATTTATGACCAGCAAGTGTTCCCAGAGACTTCAGGAAAGTGGCACAGTGCCTCACCTATTGTAGTGTTCAGAGAAACAATGGCTTCCCTGTGGGCAGGCAGCAAAGGGGCAAACACAGCCTGAAGCCTAAAGGATTTACAGTTTCTTTAACAGAGAAAACAAAGGTGCGTTTGAACTTGAGTTTGTGTGATGGTGTTGATGATGTCATTCTTTTCTTTTCTTTTTTTTTTTTTTTTTAACATCCTAAGATAATTTTGAGGGAAAAATAACATTTTACATTGTCTCTGCTTTTGTGGGTCATCTAATACTTTGATTTTTTTTTTTTTTAGATATGAGCAAAAGAGGAGAGCCAAAATTCAGAAGCTTAAATATTTTATCAAAATATTTTACAATGGCAAACAGGTTTCTTGCACTTCAGTATCTCCCCTACAGTTTGATTTTAAAGTCATGTTTCAACAAATTTTTAACATTCAGCTGATATATTGGCCTGAAACAATTTGCTTGGAGGTATGCCATTGTAATGTTTATTTCTGTCTTATTTTATGCCACATGTGTCATTTTTTTTCTTGTTAACTTCTGTTATTTATGTTCTATTAAGGAATGTCTGATTTCTGTAGCTAACGATGTATTTACAATTAATAAATGCATAATTCACCTCTGCTACAGCCTTTCATGTCTTAAGCACAAAATTTGTTTGTCAGTGCTCCACATAATTCTGTTTGGCTAATATTCCTGCCAGCCTGGGCGTGGCAGTGTCGCTATTCACTCTGAGTGAGCTACTTAAGCTGCATTAAGCAATAGAGCTATTGTGGGTGTCAAACAATCACTACACAATTTTCCAGCCCTGACTTGGTGGCTTTAGTCTCTTGGCAGGTTGGTTGTTATTGTTGTTGTTCTTCTTCTTCTCCTCCTCCTCCTCCTCCTCCTCTTCCTCTTCCTCCTTCTCTGGGTCCCTTTAAGAAATCAGGCAGATTACCACCAACAGACCTCTGGTCTCATTGGCTCACATGGTTGAATACTTAGCCCTCTGTTGGTGGCATGACCTGGGAAGGCTGTTGAACCTTTAGCGGGTAGAGCCTTGCTGGAGGAAGTGAGTCAATGTAAAATATAAGATGAGATCTTCTAGCCTGTCCCCACTTCCTGTTCTTGCTCCACTTTGTGAGCGCAGTTGCAGTGTGGCCTGCCAGTTTCCTGTTCCTGCCTTAACTGGGTGAATGAAACACAACAGAGTAACGCTCCTTATATGTGCAATGACAAAAATGTGTTATTGGGAGTTCTATTTTTCTACTGTTTTTGTTTTGCATTTTGGTGAGTTTCAATCATTTCTTTTATATTTAGGTTTATGAAATAAGTAAAAGGGAAAGTTTACTGGTTAAATTATATCTGCCTTTACCTAACAAGACAGAGCTGAAAGGAAAGACTGTCCTGGAATATACAGAATTTAGTTCTGATAAAATGGTCATACCTGTGGATGGAGGCGTAGGAAGCAGTGAGTTTGTTTAAAATCTCCTCCCCTCGGCTTTCTTCATGTGTACTAAATCCTAAATGACCCTGGGTCATGCTCATGAGTAAAGAATCCTCAATGGGTATTCTGCAATAAAACTTTTCCTAGGGCGATACAACACACACACACACACACACACACACACACACACACACACACACACA
>OU015757.1:58584825-58617539 GCA_907169655.1 Acomys percivali
GTGTGTGTGTGTGTGTGTGTGTGTGTGTGTGTGTGTGTGTGTGTGTGTGTGTATAGAAACACAGAAACAGGCAGAAGAGAAAGAGGTGCTGCATCCCTTGGAGCTGGAGTTACAGGCATTTATGAGATGCTCAGTGTGAGTTCTGGGATCCCAACTCTGGTCCTCAGGATTGAGTGGCAAGTGCTCTTAACCACTGAGCCAGACCTCCTGCCTGTCTGCCTTTTGGTTTTTGAGTTTTGGGGTGTTTTTTTCTGCCAATGATCCTTCCTTACTGGAAGCCAGTCCCAGGGAGAATGGTTACAATATCCCAGGTGTGAAAAAATGGAGAGGCGCTCATCTCTGTGCGTGGCTTAGTATTTCCTCTCACCTGCAGTCTAAGGCAGTCCTCCTCGCTGCATCTCAGAGGAGAGGGAGGAGTACCGAGATGGAGCCCAGAGGCTGCCACTGGGTGACCTTCCACCTTTGCTCTTTTCTTGCTGTGTCTCCCTGAACCTGCCGAGCAGAGCATCAGTTTGGCAGGGCTAGCTGGATAGCTGAGCGTCAGGACCCACCTGCCTCTGCCTCCTCAGCTCTAGGATTACAGACAGCTTCCTTGTGGGTTCCAAGGATCCAAACTCATCTTTATGCTTGTGCAAGAGGCAATTTACACACCAAATCATTGTCCCGGCCTTTCAACTTGTGTGATTCTAAACCAGTGATGTGTTCTAAGTGTGGTTCTTTTTTTTTTTTTTTTTTTAAACAGATGTGCCTTTTAATCTCGAGGGAAGTGACAATGAAGAACTTTGCCTTTTGACTTCAGGAAAACTTAGCTATTCCATCTCATGGGCTTTAGATGAAAACGGAATCCCCCTGACACCCGTGTCGCAGTCGCTGAGATCAGCATACTGTAGGTAATGAACTCTGTGTTTGACGCGTCCTTCTACAGCTCAGCAAGACATCCCACGAGAAATGCGTATAAAGAGGGGTACAAATAGCAGCAGGGTGTTGACTTTTCTTTGGACTCATCCCACTGTGACAGTGTTTTATGTGTAGGACAATGTGTTTCTGTACTGCCCAGGTTTACAGTCACATGGACAGCTAGAGAGGCATTTCCATAGTCCTTAACTTGAAGGCAAAGGCCCAGACTCCCCAAGAGTTCATTTTGGAGGATTTTAATTTTCCCAGTCATTCTGGATTGCCAAAGAATCATTTATGGATTATCAGCTTGGTGGACGGAGAATTCTAGAATTCCAGGATGTACTTCCAGTGCCCTGTCTGCACAGTGCAGCCTTTAGTTCTCCAATTGGCCCTGAGCAAGAGACAGTGCGGCTGACTTGGTGTTTGTGGAAATGGTTTCCTGCTGATGGGGGTTGTGCCTCAGCCCACAGCTGAGTGCCTGTGAGGCCACTGCTAGGAAGGTTCTAACCATCCTAATGCTGCGACCCTTTAACACCGTTCCTCATATTGTGGTGACCTGCCCCCCCCCATCAAAAGATTACTTAGTTGCCACTTCATAACTATAACTTCGCTACTGTTATGAGCCATTAAATCTGAGATGCAGGGTACCTGATAAGTGACCCCCAAAGGGGCTGTGACTCACCGGTTGAGAACCGCTGCTGTAAGGTAGCTAGGGAAGCCACTGCAGCGTGGTTCTGAGGTTTGAGATATTTAATGAGGCAGATGTCATGGGACTACCCTGAAATCCAATGACATGTCCCTTTTTTAGAAGGTAAGTTGTGTAAGTTTTTCTCACCAATCTACTTGTGAACATTTAAGTTTTGCCTCAAGCCCTGTGTTTTGGAGCAGATGGGCCACACTGTCCCAAGAGGAAGGAGAATTTGTTGCGAGATGTTGAGGGTGTCAGGTCTTAGAGATCTTTTGTAACAAATATAGAAAAATTCAACTTCCAGGGCAGAAATAGTAAATAAAAGAAAGAATGACCCAGACTCCACCTGTAATGTCTGTGAGTTCATTCACAGCTACCGTGTCCTGGGGTGGGTATGCCACCACTCAATAACAGTCGCTGGAGAGCTAAGAACAGATACGGGTGAAAGGAGAATATATGAAGTGGGCATCACGCTTGGGCTAAAGCATTACAGAGTCTGTGCCCAAACTGTAATTCTGTGAGTGCAGTTGACAGATGGGAACTGTTCTCGGGTGCTTGAGAGAAAAGATCTTAGAAACCCAATTCCAAATTCTTCTAATTACACATGGCACGTTAACATACCTGTGAGGACATCAAGTTAATGGACAATTCCAAGCACATACCCCAGGGTTGCCTCCTTTCTGTTCTTAGTCTACAGCTGAGTCACTAAGGATAGACCATGAAGCTAACTTATTTTTGTAGCCCCCATGTTTGAAGATGAGCAAAGATACTCCCCCAGTCTATACCGCCTATGTAATCACAATGCTTTCTGTTATATGTCAACCATTACAGTGTTACTGTTTTAAACTATTTTCCACATGTATTTGTTTTGTGTGTTTATTTTATTTTCACATATATTTACATACGCATGTTGTAGGACCCAGAGAGGTCAGAGGACAGCTTGGAAGAGTTCTCTCCTTCCACTGTGTGGATCGTAGGGACAGAACTCAGGCCATTGGGCTTGGTAGCAGGCACATGGACCCACTGAACCATCCTGACAGACCCTTAAGTTTACTTTTTACATTGTGTGCTTTCTTGATTTGGCACAAGCAAATATTTGGCTTACATTTTAGTATTGTGCATCACATAGAATATTTAACCCGTTATTATGTTTAGAGTTTATACAATACACCCAAGAAGCACTGTTCATTTAAGCATCTGCTGAGTTTCATCTACTCTGCAAACTGGAGGCAGCACAGATGAATATCTGTAGCAGTTTTTGCTTAACAAGCGATAGTGTCATTTAAGAGAGAATGCACACTTATTAGAAAGCAATGGCAAAATTAGAATGTGAGGAGCACCAGCCTGCATATCATAAGGATAGATTTGTTTTATCATTAAATACAGGACGTGGGTAAATTTATCTTTGGCTTCCTACCATGGGTGGGCTTTAGCCTGTGTAATGTGTAACCTGCATATTGTATGTAGAGTCACAAAATATTTCCCCCTCATCAGTGTGCTAAGGAATGTTGACGCGAGAGATGTCCCTGGACTCCCATGGATCATGAACTCACAAAAGCTTTGTGACTGGGCAGATGACATCAGGATTGATCCAAATAATCCAGAGTATTCAGATATAACAGAACTTATAATGGTAAGTTTTTGGAAACTATCGATAATATAAATGTATTTTATTCCCTCATATGTATCTTGTACATTCCTCCATTACTTGCTGTGTGTTTTTTATATGCACTTAAGGTGCATATAAAAGTAAAATTGAGGGCACATGTGATTTTCAATCAGTTTAGAGTATTGAAAAGGCATTAGAAATGCAGCAAGTGAAATTACTCCTTTAGACCTGATGGTTGGCAGGCAAAATTTTAAGCTAACATCTGTTAAACATCTGTTACATGCTAGCCGTACTATTAGGTACAAAAAGTGCCGAGATGATTTATCAAGAGGACATAAAAATGTTCTCTTCCACTCAGCCACCATGACCTGGTCACTTGTGCCCATCCCTACAGCCAACTGAACTGTTCTGTGTTCCCAGCATGCTTTATTGTCACCTCCTCTCATCACTGTCACATCTCTTCCTAGGACACTGAGAGTGGCTATCATATCCAGCCTACAGGCCTGGTACTCACAGCCCATCTGTGCCCCTGTCTGCCTTTTGTTTATATATAGCACCATGTAAGCAAACCATGGCCAGGCAGGTTAGAAAGCCGTGTCAGCCAGATGTGGATTTCTGCAGGCCATACGCCTCCGTAGGTTCAAGTGCTCTCTTCCTACTCAGGTGGAGCAGAAACAGTATTCTGAAATAACTCTCGAATGAAAGATAAACTTCCTAAGTAAAGGCTTTGCATGTTCGTGCTTTACAGTATCTGAGGCACAAAGGACAGGAAATTCCAAAACATTTCCGTCTCGAGCAGTTGCAGGATGAATTTAACTTTGTGTCTGAGGAAGAAATGAGAAGAAGCAAACGCTTCCAGCTGTTGCAGCTGAGAAACGCAGGCCAGCTAGATCTCTTCCTCCTGCAGCAGATGCCCCTCTATGACAAAGAGATCCCGGACGTAGTCTTCCAGGTACTTGGCTCCTGTTCAAACGCCGCTCACTGTACGGCAGAGTCAGTATCACCCTGCCTTAAACCCATCGCCATCTCTGTACTGACGTTGGTAACTAATAATCAACACAGACTTTTAACTTTCTCTGTAGATATTAAAATTGAGCAGATCTCTTACACCCCACCATGCCCTTAACTGGACCTTACAGTATAGTATTATCCAATCTACTTAACAGCACAAATCCCTCTAAGTGTGTTCTAAATTGATGTGGCTGATGTAGTTTTGTCATCATAAAAATATATCACCAGTCTCTCAGCAGTTCTGGGGAGGAGTCATGGAGAAACACTACCACAGGGGACATAGACATTAATTGTAAAACATATAGCAACTTCAGATCTGCAGATCTGCAGCCAGCCACAGTCTGGGAGACAGGTCCCTTCCCGGGCACACGTGCAGGGAGTTCCCGGCAGCTGCCAGCAATCTGTAGCCAGGGAGTATTTGTGCCATGGATTAGTAAATGTTCCAAATAGGAGCTTCTCTTCCTACTTCAGAAAGACCTACATTTAAGCATGTTAGCAGCCCACCACCAGTCTCCTGGGAGGGGACTGTAAAAGAGGACGGCTGTGAAAGGGGCCAGCTGTCATAAGCCAGCTCTGGAGCTTTCTTAGACAGTTCAAAAACAACTGTTCCCTTCTCTAAGGAAACCTCCTGTGCCGTGGAATTACGGCTGTAGGCTAACGCCAGCCAACATGAATAAAATGCCAGATTCTGATGTCCACTTAGCCATTTAGAAGCTACAAAAACTATGCAGGACTCATATTTAAAGCTCACATTGTAGTGGGAACCTGCTCACAGCCTGGCCAGGAGTGTCACGGAAGCTCCTTGGGTGTGGCTTAGAGAAGAAAGAAGATGACGTTTCTTATCTTTTCATTGTCAAAATGACAGCCTTTCTTGGCCATCACTACAATGTAGAGTATCAGTGGGCCTGTCAAGTGGGTCCGAGGACAAGGGCCCGACAGTCTGATTTGATCCCTGACCCAGATAGGTGAAGGAGAACCCACTCCTGCTGACTGTCACACACATGGAGGTGCATATACTAAGCAGATGAATACAAGTGAAAGATCAGTGGACTCCGTGCCAGAAGAAAATGGAATTTAGTCATGAACTACTACTTTGGGTCAGTTCTCAGAGAATCAAAAAAGGGTGGCTCCTCCCGAGATGTGTTTGCCACCATGTTTGTGCTTGAGTGGAAACAAACAACAGTATTTTTGTTGGAGTGCTCAGGTTGATCCCTGGTTTGGATTCAGGCAGAACTAACCTAATTCTCCATTTAGGAGTATGAAAGTCAGGCTCAGAAGGATATCTCCACTTCAGATGTGAACTCCATTACTGCGCAAAGGATCAATTCTGTCAATTTTCTGAAAAAGGTAACGACAGCACGGCACTGTCGATGTGTTTGGTTTACTTTTGTGAGGTGAGGCCCTGTTGGCTGGGCGCATGGTAGATACTTTTCATAAAGAGTGGGGTGGCAACTCCCTTCAGATTTCCTTCTCGGTTAGTTTATTCATCATCGATGAACGCAGTGTGAGAGCTCAGCTCCGGCTCCTGTGTAAGAAAGGATGTTACACTGTTACCCTTTTCCCTCATCCAAACTAGCACTGTGCTTTGAAAACAAGCCTTACAGTATGGGTTAATAATGAGTTTGCCTTAATGGAAAGCAGGAAAATGTGCTTGCTCTTGAGGAAAGAGAACTCATATTGATTTACCCCGTCTGGGAGGTCCAAGAGGAAGGCGAGCGGGCTCTGCCAAGGGCTAAGGTGGTAAGAGCTGAGGATGCCTGAAAAGCATACACAAATCCTAGGGAGGAGCCGTAAAGCTGCGTAGCCCTGCAGTGGGACGTAAACGTGTATATAGACCCTGCTCTGAGGTTTGCGAAAACCTACACATTAGGTAGGCTCATACAATAATACTAGAATTACAGGGAATGGACATTGCTTACCCCAAATTTTGTTGGTCTATAAGTTCTTAACCTTTGTTGGACCTTTCTTAACTCCTTTGTTGGAGTGCCCTGTCAGCGTTTACTGTGTTCTATAGGAGTTCCACTGTGTGCGCTAGTTCTCTGTCAGATTAGTACCAGTGGTGGCTGCGGCAGGGGCTGTAAGGAGTACAGCGCAGGCTGGCCCAAGGGTCACCAGATAATGTTCTGCTGCAACGATGGCATCTCAGAAGCTAGTGCATCTCTTCAGTGTCGTCCTTTTATTTGTTTATCCAGTGGCAATTATTGAATATTCACTGAGTCCTGAAGTTTATATTCTAGAAGAAGCCATGTAATAAAGTAAATCATATTTGAGAGAATGAAACATGCTAGGGAAAAGAGTAGAAAATGAGAACATGAACCCTCTCTCTCTTTCATGTGTGTATGTCGGTGTGTGTGTGAGTGTGTGTGTG
Organism: Acomys percivali; assembly: GCA_907169655.1. Taxonomy (NCBI): domain Eukaryota; kingdom Metazoa; phylum Chordata; class Mammalia; order Rodentia; family Muridae; genus Acomys; species Acomys percivali. The sequence continues at coordinate 58,591,399 of OU015757.1, forward strand.
TGTGTGTGTGTGTGTGTGTGTGTGTGTGTGTGTTTAGGGGGTACAACCGTAAGTAAGGTGGCCAAGAAAGGAAGCCTACAAGAAGGCAATGCTTGGATGATAGCTCACTGCTTATTCACTTAGATATGAAATGGGTGAGGGAGATGGCCATGGAATTTTCTGGAAAAGAACATTCCAGGCTAATACTTATCTGAAAACTCAGCAAGAAGCCCAGTCCTACAGGATGCCAAAGGAGACAAAAGAGTAAAATTCCTGAGGGAAGGGAGGTCCGGTTCACTTTCAAGGGAATAGGTTGTTGCCTGTGTGGCAGGGTGTGTTGCCCACTCTTCTGCCACCACTCCATTTCCTAACCAGTTCAAGCAGATAACCAAGCTTTGGGCTGCACTGTCTCCAGAATGACGTGTAGCAGGACAAAAAGCCGAAAGTTGCCAACTCCACTTCCTGGTTTCATGTCTGAAAGCCTAAACCTATCGTGATGACTGGAGCAAGGGGAGAGGAAGAGTTCCTTGAGACTACAGTTGTCTTTAGAAGAATGCAGACTTAAGCCAAGTATAGAGGTACATAACTGTAATCCCCGCATTTGGGAGGCTGAGTGAGGATTACAAGTTCAAGGCCAACCTGGTCCACTTAAGGTCATGCCAGCCTGTGCTACATACTGAGACCATGGCTCGAATTTTAAAAAGAAGAAATAAAAGTCAAGGTTTACAGCAGCAGAAGTGAAGGTTTGAGCTCTGACTGGCTCTCTTGCCATGCTGGTGGGCTCAAGGGAAACGCATATGTGCAGATTTCTTCTAGTCTTTAGGTCAAGAGTCATGTAGGTCACTAGTGGTTGTTGTAGAAATGAGCTCCCAGCACTGTTTTTTTTTCTTTGTAAAGACCCCTTCTGGCAACGCGGACTGTGAGTTGGATGGGGAAACTGAGCAAGGAGTTCGAGTAAGAGCCAATGACAGAGGAAGGAAAGGCTGTAGAAAGAATTCGCTTCGGCGCAACTGTGTGCTGAGAATGACTTTAGCAACAGCTACTTCCTAGCTCCCTACCCTCTCGCTGCTTGAAATATCAAGAAGTGAAATACACAGTGCACCAGAAGCAGCGCACACACATAACCTTACAACCCAGACACCCCATTTCTTTTACCTTCCGCATTTTTCTTTAGATGAGGAGATTGATAATGAAGAGAATCATCAAAGTCAGCAAGTTTAGCTTGTCGGATATCGTGGCTGACTACGAAGAAATTGTGTCTACAAGGTACGTAAGGATTATGAAGGGTGAAATTAAAGCCTTAAGATTCTTCAGAATCCTCCATGTTCTCTGCATTTTACAAATGCTTATGCCACGTGTCAAAACTGCAGCTTCAGAATGCAGAGTAAGGTTTGGTGGCAAAATGTATGTGGCCACTTTAGGTCACCCATGTGACGTAATTGTGGTTGTGCAATGCTTCAGAGGAGGTTGGGCTCTCTCTCCTTTGGGGCAACCGCTACTGGGTGAGGCACGGTGAGTAGCGGTGCTAGAAGCCTGTGCTCTCCCCCTGCAAACCCCAGGGCGCCGAGCAGCGCAGGGGCAGGCAGTGGAGCCTCTGCAAGATTATCTCTTTTCTTCAGTGCCCACAGAGAAGCTCAAGGGGAGGGTCCTGAGCAGGTCTGATCCCCTCCAGAGGCTACATGAAAATGCTCGGCATCCCCAGTAAGGTCTTGACAGCTGTGGGGCACTGAAACCCACTGTGGGGCACTGAAACCCACTGCTGTGTGTTTCCAGACGTTGAACAGAAGCTGCTGTGACTATCAAACTGTAATTCCACAGAAATAGGTTATCAGTGTGGGCAAATAACTAAGTCCAAGCCGTGCAGAATACTGGAGTAGTAGTTATTTTTGAGAGAGTGGTTGCTTTAAAAAAGTAATAATCATGGCGAAAGATAAATGTTTTATAGCTTTATCTTGATGCCTTTTAAGAGCTGATGTGATTGTATGTCCTGCTGGCATGAGGAGACACAGAGGCACTTCCTTCTAAGCTCAGGAAATGAATTCTACTTTGGGTTGAAAAGAGCTCTGCCCTCATCTGTAATGGACATAATACGGTTCAGAATAATGGCTTTATTAGCAGGTATTTTAAACACCAGTATATTTAAAATGGTATTATTTTGTGTATATAGAGCTGGTCACTTTTTACTCTTTAGCCAGTTGACAGATGCAATTTGTAAGTTCATTGAACCACGAAGGAAATTAAAACCTCAGAGGAAAGAAAGAAGAAAAGTCACAGCACAGAGCGTCTCCGATGGAGATATCAAGATTCTTGTCAGGATCCTGAGGGCCTATAACATTCCCACCAGAAAAACAGCATCTTATAGGTAAGGAGATGCGCTCCAGGATCTGCAGTTACAGAATCTCTCTCTTAAATGTGATAAACACCCTCATCACTTCATTTGTAAAGCTTTGTGTTTCACTAATATTTCAGTACATAATGCCTGGAGATGCAGCTTAATGGACAGTCACTTGCCCAGCACCTGCAATATTGTGGGTTTTATTTCTAACACACACACATGCATGCACACACACAGGCACACATGCACACATGCATGCACGACCCATGCACACTCTCATGCACACACGTACACACATGCATGCACGCACGCACGCACGCACGTACAAATCATATGCATAAAATGAGTGAACTTCTAAATCTTCATTTCAAACCTACTCTCAATTTCACATACTAAGAGTTTCCATGGTAGCTCAGAGGTAGAGTGTTTACATAACACACTTAAAGCAGTGGCCCAGAATAAACTGCCCAGACCAAACAAAAACAGTTACAGAGATATGAGATTCCCAAAGTAACCTTAGTGTATGCCTCAGAGATATTTGCCGTGCAGGCACAAGTGATTTTCTCTTGCCCCTGTTGTGAGTTTTTCAAGTTTCTGCTGCCTGCCACTCCATTCACGGTCACAGCGGTGAGCCCTCAGTGCTGGAAGCAGAAAGAAAGATGGGTAAGTGGATGGAACGCACATCTTGTTTCAGGAAAGGCTTCAGACGGAACAGCTTGTGTGCTCAGTCACCACAAGGACAGCCTGTTCTGCTTAGGACCCATAGGTAACTCTGCAGAGCAGGAGCTTGCCTTCCTCTCCTTTGTGCGCTGAGCATGTTTTATTTGTGTTTCTTTACATACCAATCGCTTGTCAGATGAAGGCATCGTGAGTGTTAAATACTCACTTCATTAAATGTATCTTGGATGTTTAGTGTCAAGGATGATTGATAAACATGAATATTACTTCCCCAAATCCCCAGGAACATCACGTATTTATTACCTCATATGTGCTCCACTTGCTCGCTTTCAGCTTAATATATCTCATGGATTCTGTCTGTGAAAAAACAAACATTTTGTTTGCTGGCTGTTAATTTAGATCTAAAATCTCTTAAAGTAGTGTTGATTTTGTTTTTACAAACTACAACCTTATTTCTCAACACAACTAATTATTTTCATAGCCAGTGCACATCCTAGTGGTTGTTTGTGAAGAAAGGACATAAAATTGCTACCATTTTCTGTAACCATCATTCTTCAGAAGAAAATATTCTAGCATTGAAAAAACTTAGAAGGCTACATTCCCAGAATACCACTGGTCTTTACTTTTGCCTTGTGCTGAAAACCAGAGAACATGTTACTACATTCTGGATCCAGCGTATGCCTCAGCACTTAGGAGCCACTCCTGCAGAGCCGTCTGTGAGACCAGGGTAGCCCTCCTGCCTACTAACACTTACCTTCCAACTATGTCTCTATGTTGTTTTTCCTGAAGAACTTTGAGCATGCCTACTTACCTGAAGTCATCCATCTCTCGCCTCAGACATCAAGCGGCAGCCAAATCCGTGGCCTCGAACGACACCTTAAATGAGGTATTTAACTTCTTATGTAGTCTAATATTGGCTGATTGCTCTCAGTTGCACCTGCCTCCCAGCTGATCTCTTCATAGCTACATTCTTCTGATTGCTGTTATTTTCCTTTAACAAAGTAAAGTAATTCAAAAAAATTCACATTCTTTATGAATATAATTCATATTATTTCATTCTTTGTTCTCAGGCCCTGTATAACAAGGTATAAGCTCCTCACTCACACACAGAATCTTTGATAGCCTCGCTCTCATCTGTCAGCTGTCCTCCTGTCTGTTCACTGCACAGCCATGTTGTTGTGGCTTCCAGGACTTGTTCCCTTTGCTGGGAATGGCCCCCACCCATCCCCCGGCTCTCATCTGGATAAGCACAACAGTATTTCCAGCAGGGGTTCCTCTGTGATGCTCCTCTGGTCCTCACCCCGGAAGCACACCCGTCCCCTTTCCTGAGCCCACAGCTGCACACCCGTTCTCTTGCTGCATTGCTCATGCGTCATGGTACTCATCTGCTTGTCTGTTTGTTTTTTTCCTGGCAAACTTTAAAATCTTTAAAGGAGGGTTCTATTCGTCTTTGGCTCTTTGAAGAGTACCTGACATAGAATAAGACCAATAGATGTTATTAAATCAATGACTGAACAGTGGCTATTGGAAGGAAGAACTATGAAAACTAAGGAAACCAGCTGCCATGGAATCTTCCATCTTTTCGTTTTTCTCTATTATGTAAGATTTTTAAAAAAATCCAGTCAGTGTTTACTCTGCATTTCAGGATACTGTGCACCCTTTCATAGAAGTTTCTTTTCAACACACTGTGTATCAGACCAACACTGCAAATGGATCTCACCCATGCTGGAATGAAGAAATCAAGGTAGATTTTATGTAAGTTGGAGCTCATTTTCCTGCAGTTTCTAGTCAGAGTAACTCTGGGGTGAGGGAGCATATTCATGTGTGCTTGGGTGTGTGTACACGTGGAGGCAGGTACCATCCTTCTTTTTTTAGGGTGTAGAGTAAGTTGTGTGAGGCTTTTTGTAGGGAGGCACAAACAAATGTCTGATCACCTCAGACAGGGAACCAATGACAGACCAAAGAAATAATTCTACCAAACTCCAACTTAGAAAACCAATGCCTGGCATGAGTGTGGGTGAGGGGTTACTTACAGAAGCATGGATGACACAAAGACAGCTCCATGGGAAAACCCACCCTGCCTGGATGCCAAATCAGGGAAACTGCAGTCCTAGAGTGCGCTGCAAACCTATGGGCAGCTCGATGGATCAAAGTATGCTTTCCTTCGTAGTCATTACTGCTTATATAACCTGAGAGGTGAGACTTGTGAACCTAGTTTGTTTCAGGGACTTCCTGAGACTTGTAAGCTGTTGACTTCATGAGTCTTAAACAGCCTCCCTCTAGAATAGAAGTGTTTCAGTTCTAAAGGTGTCACTATAGAACACAGAATATCTCATTGTCCTGGTACCCATCAGCCCTTATCAGCAAATTGCTACTGTTATGGAAAGGGGGGTAGGCTTGCAGGAGTGGGTTTTCCTCTTGAGCTATGTTAAGAGACAGCAAGAAGACTCTTACCAGACACAGCACAGATTCTGTATTTCCAGCTTCCAGAACTGTGAGAAAGGGTTCTCTACAAGCCATCTCGTCTCACGCGTTCTGTAATTGCAGCACTAAACAGACTGAGACACTTTAATCCCTTTATTTGAACTTCTATATAGCCTAACTATTGAGCGAAAACTCCATAATTACTTAATCCTTTCTTATCTTTCTTTTTTTAACCTTTGCTAACAGCCTTGTTCTGCACATTCTTGCACTTGTGTACTAAAGCACATTGTTTTAAGTCAGTGGCTCTTAAACATTTTGTGCACTGTATTTACCTAGATGTCTTCTTAAACATAGGTGTCTGCACCTACCTTCTTAGTTTCTAAGTTCACAGGTTTAGGGAAAGGCCCAGTGATTCCATGTCTAGTAAGATTATGCAATGTGTATGTGCTCAGTCAGCAGTGGCTTTCCTTTGTTTTCCTTCCATTAAAATGTGCGGCCATTTATATTAATATTTTAGAATACTTACATTTTGTCAAGAATAAGTAAAACCACATTTCTTACAATATTCCTGTTTATAAAAGACATTTTTGAGAGTTAGTAAATCAGATATCAACTTCCAGAAGAAACCTGTCCCCATGTTTCTGCTTGCTTCAAAGAAGAAAAAAAAATGAATATGGTCTTAAAAAAAATCCTATAACACCTCACACATAACCCAATAAAAATGGGTCAAATGGATCAGACTCCATGTCTGCTTCCTCTGATACGGCTGTGCTTCCCTGCTGGGCACACGCTTACCGTTTCCTTCGTGACCAGGTGTCTATAGGTGCTAACCACCTACACAGATTTCAGATAATATAACTGTAAGATGATTTTCTATAAATATTTTATATCATTTTATAGTCCATGTGTTATTATATTTGTATGTTTTGTCTGGTTCCAAAGTTAACATATAGCCTCTTCCAACAAATGCCAAGAACTGATATAATTATCATGCTCTCTGTGGCAACAACTTGCAGCTTATATGGACTTTCTTATACAAGACTCCTCTTTTGAAGTGAAAGCTACCAGACACTGACCAGGATGTGTAGGGGATGGGGGAAAGTGGGAGGAGGGAGGGAGAAGGATGAGTGGGGAGAAAACGTAAAGAAAATATATTTGCTTGAAAAGTTTGTAAACTAAGATAGATGATTATGTGTGTTTGGAAATACTTGGATTATTAACTTAGACATTAGAGTTTGGAGTTGATTCTTAGGGGTCGTTTGTTAAGACAAGGCCTTGCCGTGTGGTCCAGACTGGCCTTGACTTCACTGTATAGATGAGGCTGGCCTTGAACTCCTGTTCCTCCTGCCTCAGCAGTCTGAGTGCTTGGCCAGTGTGCCCCGACAAATGCACTACATCAAAGTAGTTTAATTAGTATGACACATAAGAATCAGTAAGAGGGCCGGGCAGTGGTGGCGCTCGCCTTTAATCCCAGCACTCGGGAGGCAGAGGCAGGCGGATCACTGTGAGTTCGAGGCCAGCCTGGTCTACAAAGCGAGTCCAGGACAGCCAGGGCTACACAGAGAGACCCTGTCTCGAAAAATAAAACAAAACAAAAAAAGAATCAGTAAGAGACATAAATTTGTAAGTGAACTAAAGGGAAGACTATAGAACGCTGACAGTTTTGTGATTCTAACAGTGAGAAAAGCCAAGGAGGCAGTGGGAACTAGAAACTCTTCTGTGATAGGAGATCCCATTCCATCTCCTTGTTCCCTGCGACATAATAGTGAATAAAATCTACATGAAGACCCTGAGTAGTATAGTGTCTGCCTAGTGTGCATGAGGCTCTGGGTGCAATTCCTAGCACTGGAAAAGGAAAAACAAAACGAAAAAGAAAAGAAAACAAAACAAAACCAAAAAACTACATGCAAATGTAACATTTACTGGCAGTAAAAAAAAAAAAAAAAAAGAATAATTAGCAAGCTCTACTTTGGAGGGAGAATTGTGGCAAAATTTGAGCAAAGTTTGAATAGACTTTATGATGTAAGATAATGCGTAGGACTTGGCAACTTAAGATATACACCGAATGGGCAAACTGAAAGGTGTCTTGGAGTGATCGGTGTCCTTTCTCCTGCTGGTACAGTGCTGTTAGTGTGCATCGCATCCCCTGACTTGGCCTGGGCATCCCTGGCATGAAATGAAACCCCAGAGGAACAAAGTAGGAGAATAAGTTTATTTTATTTCTTGGAAATATAGAGAGTATTCCATTTAACATAGCCATGAAACTCAACCAGTGTTTTTCAGTGGTCACTGCCAGTACCCATTATCAGAAAATTATAGGAATTATTAGAGATTTCTTGAAGTGGCACTTGCTTCATTTAAAGCAACAACAACAACAAACAACAAGCTTTAGTAATGTCAATCGCAGCTCTGTGGGGCTGTGCTGCTGCCACTTAAAAGCCAATAGTTGGAACCTGGGGGTTGTGGGGAAGAAATAACTTTTTATTAAAGGGCCAGCATCCTGGCATGTGGGAACTGTCATCCTCAGAGCTCTATCTTGGGAAACTCAGAGGTACCAGAGAGCTCTTGAAGGTAGAAAAAGGAGTAGAGTGAGGCCAGGAGCAGGAAGAATACCTGTTGGGCAGGGCCATCATCAACCCAGCCAAGCACTTCCTTTTTTATCTGATGTCAGGACATAACAGTTGACTAATTCCTGAACTTTCTTCAGTGAGGCACACTACTCTTCTACAGGTGAAACCTCCAAACAATGTCCGTGCTTTGTATTAGTAGCAGCACAGAACTAAAGACTGAAGAAGGCGTCACACACTCTGGTGTCTTGTGGTCTGGGCGTTGTAAACCCAGAGAAGGGCTAGCCGGAGGTTTGGCCACTCTGACAAGTCTTCTCATTAGGATTGACAGTACCAAGCACTGTCTTTCTCTGCCTGGCTCGTTTCACTTAACATGATCTCCAACTGAACCCGTGTTGTCGTCTATTTTTATTTTCATCTTAAGAGGAGTATAAGGCAAATTATAATACACACATTGGTTCTCAAGAACAGTAGAAGCCGGGCTTCAAGGCATATGGCTTTTTCTAAGCTTAAACTTTACAAAGGAAAAGATCATAGGTACTTTACTGCACTTTATCAACGATGTGCTTAGAATATAAGTGGATTTTGAGAAAAACTTAAACACTCAAGTGTGCTTTTCTTGTTTCCAGCTCAGCAGGACATGATTACAGCTTCTCTAGTTTATCTAAGACGAAGGAGAACATACACATCAATGTTTTTGATGAGGTGGTGATTGAAAAACATGAGGTATGTCGGAAAATGACTGACTAATGTGGAAATAATAACGAGGCCAAACTGAATGAAATCTTGGAACATATTTGTGAAGTTACGTTGTTGTCCGTCTCTGAAACAGGGACTCACTATGCAGCCCAGGCTGGCCTGGAGTCACTGTGTGTGGCCCTGGCCAATCTTGAACTTGTAGCTGCCCTATCGCCAGTGTATACCACCACACATGGTGTGACTTGCTTTTAATGTGATCTATGTAATATTTTCTTAAAAGAGTTTGAGTCAATGTGCAATGAGGTCAGACACACGACAAACCGCTCTAACTATAACAAATCATAACAACCTATAAGGAGAAAGGATAGTAAACAGGCCGAAGACTTGGGAGAAGAGGGTGTTTATGATTGAACATTATACCTAAATACACTCGTATTCTTGGTAGTAAGAATGGAAAGATATGAGGGCTGGAGAGATGGCTCAGAGGCTGAGAGCTCTTCCAAAGGTCCCAAGTTCAATTCCCAGCAACCACATGGTGGCTCACAAACATCTATAATGAGATCTAGTGCCCTTTTCTGGTATGCAGAACAGAACACTGGTATGCAGGCAGAACACTGTATAAATAATAGTAAATAAATCTTTTTAAAAAAGAATGGAAAGATATGCAGAGAGTCTCATATATTTTTCATTATCTGACCAAAAATAAAAAATTCAAACCACTCTATATAAGACATTAAGTTATTTTAGGACCAGAATTTTGTTGTGGTTTCTATAATTTCTAAAATTAATGACTGCCTTCGCCATATATTAGTGAAAGGCCTCAACCCAATGCCTAGCACCATAGCAAGCTGTGTAATAAACTTTAGCTTGACATGAAAAATACAAAGATATATATTCACAGTAGCTACTGCCTTTGGGTAGATAAAGGAAATGCTCTCATATAAATGGTTTTCAAAGTCATTGGAATGCAGATGGGAGTTGGTAGGAAGGGACCAGGACCACTCAGGAACCATCATCTCAGAGCTCAATCTTGAGGTGCGAGGGTATGCAGAGGGCTTCATCATAGGGAAAGGATTTGCAGAGATGGTGGCAGGCTGGACACATGCTGCCTTAGGTCTTTGCATCCAAAGTGTCTCTTTCTATCTTCTCTGAAACACTGATGGACCTCAGCCTCCTGGCGCTGCCTCCTGTGGTTCTGTTCAGACAAACGTCTTTCTTTCCTGCAACTTAAACTGTTCAGCAGTTTACATGTGTCTGTAATGAATAGAACAGAAGGGGCATTATAAAAGTCAGTAGATGTTCTGGGTTGAAAGAAGTATTATTTACTATCCTAGCCATTTAGGTAAGCCCTCTCTTGTAGGTGTGCCCAACCTGTGACCCTCAGTCCAACGCCTCCGGGAATAGCTATGATAAGACCCAAACCATTCGTAGATGACACCATACACAATATAAAAAAGCCAGACACCCATACTTTAGAACTTAGAATGCCAGAGAAAGGGGAACGAACCTTGCTAAAGGACTGGCATAGAGTATGCAACCAACTTGTAAAAAGCACAACAGGAAGGGGAGGTAGAAATGCTATGCTGGAGAACTGACCTTGTTATGTCCCTTCTGTTGAAGGGACAGATGGTTCTGCCTAGGGGGATGGGGAATCTAGGTCAGAGAAGTTGAAAGAGACCTTGCAATGCATAGCTCAGGGTTAGAGCATCTGTAAACAGTACTGAAAAAAAAAAAAAAAAAAAAGCCTTACCAGCAATGCCTTCAAGCTAGCTTTCCAAGAGTGTACAAACATCCACCTTAAAACTTTAAGTGAAGCCTTAGTAAGACTGAGCATAGGGTATTAAGTGATAACTTCTTGATGACTTACATGCAAGGATTTATGCTAAGTGCTTTTCTGACTCTGTCCTGGTGACTGGTTTGACAGATTAGAGTAAACTGATTGACACTGAGCTTGTGAGAGTGCTTTGTGTTGCTATGGGCTGAGTCTACATATGTCAGGTGTTGAGATATGCTTGGGAAGAGGAAACTGTCCCATATTGGCTTCCCTCACAGATGGTGTTGTGAGTAACTGTAGACCAAACATTCCATTTTCCCATAAAAGATTAGAACAATCGACAAAATAACTGTAACAGACTCCCACCTTAGCACGACTGACTCCATGATTAAAGCACCATTCAGGCTGTAAAACTCATCATGTAGACAGCACCACCTGCCAAAACAAAGGTCTAATCCATAAAAACCCAGAGTTCTGGGAAAGTCTCTAAATACACTAACCTTGTTTTTTTGGCTTCTGTGGTTCTGCTTCTGGCTAACTGTTCTTGTTAACTGATGAAGTATGTCAACCCAGGACATGGTTTTTGTGCTTAAAAGCTCACCCTGAGAAATGCTCAGGATTACACTGGGATCCTGAACACCCAGAGTCATACGTCACAATAATAAGCCCCCATTTGAAAGACACTTTGGGTTTGTTATTGCTCACTACTCTGTTCATAAATGTCTCTTTTCTTCTATATGTTCCCCCATTATCAAATCTTCCTTATGCCCCATGGATCTCCCCTTTGTTAGTTTATGCCATCCAGACCTAAGAAAGGATTCTTCTGAAAGACTTCACATTGGAGGCTGGAGAGATGGCTCAGCAGTTAAGAGCACTGGCTGCTCTTCCAGAGGACCTGAGTTCAATTCCCACCAACCACATGGTAGCTCACAACCATCTGTAATGGGATCTGTTCCCCCCCCACACCCCTTCTGATGTGCCTGAAGACACAGCGTTCATACACATAAAATACACGAATAAATAGAGTTTAAAAAAGGAAAGTCCTCATGTCATTAACATATCATTGTCAGCATCTTATAATCTCTAATACACTGTTAGCCTCTTCTCACTGACTTTTTCCAAGTGTTTCTGTTTTCTTTCCCCCTCTGATTGTATTGCTTGTGTCTGTTTTTTAAAAGGTTTGTGTTACTACTTATTTGTGTGTCCATGTGTGCTTACACGCCTGTGCCTGCAGACGCAAGAGGGACGTCAGCTCCCCTGGAGCTGGAGTGAGCTGGCTACTGGAGTGAGTTAGCTAGCTGTGGTTGTCAGCAGCCTGACGTGGGTGCTCAGAATTGACCTCAGGCCCCCAGAAGAGCAGCAAGAGCTTCTGACAACTGAGCGATCTCTTCAGCTCCCTTGTGCTTATTTTTTAAGACAAGATCTTAAGGTGTTGTTCAGATTAGCCTAGCACTCACGATTCTCCTGCCTTAGTCGCTCAAAGGGAGGGATTACAGGTATGCACCAGCACACCCAAATTCTTTGGGACCAGGAAGCTCTGAAGTAGAGGTGACGAGCTTGCTTAGCTACCACAGTTTCTAGTCGCCAGGAATGAGGTCTCTGGGCAAGGTCCTGCAGCTGCCGGCAGCAAAGCCTGACCGCAGGTACAAAGAAGTCAGGAGGATCTAAAAGCCAGGACACTTCCATGATCCTGGAAAAGCATTCATCTTATGGGAAACATTTTTGTGAGTTTAACTTAAACCTGCTTTCATAGGATCACTGCCTCAAGAGCTGCAGTGCTCACTCGTACATACAGAAGAACTGGCTGGGTTCCGTCAGCTTCCCCTTCTCAGCGCTGCTGCAACAGTCTGAGGTAACAGCAGAGTCCTTTGCTAATTAGTCCAAGATTTGTTTCTGTCTAATAAAAGCCTTTTCTGGTGTTTTTGAGTCAGATTCCGTGACTGCCAGGGTGAAAGGTTATTAAAGTGACCCTGTATTCCCAAGTGCTCTGGAGTTTTTAAGAGTGCTTGCAGGGTGTGGCCAGCTCTAGGAGATACCCATAAACTCATTTCTTGCATTTTAAAGTGTCTAACAAGACATAATAATATAGCCACCCTTAAGTCATTCTAAGGCCTGATCCAGAATCTTATCTGGCCAAGAACTGCATCTTGCCGGACCTGCTTATCAGTTATGCCAGGTTGATAATGAGACCTGGACTCTGTAGGATCCCCGGTGCTCAGCTCATACTGTTGAGTTCAACAGCAGCAGTGAGCCTGCATGACCAACAAGGGGGAAACTCCAGCCTAGGCCCCACTTTAGGCTGTTATTTAGAGATTGTGAGCAGGGTAACCCAAACCCCCAAAGTTATGCCAGACACTCAACACTCGAGGACTTGAAGAGTCAGAAGTGAGTTTCATTTTGGCGCAGTGTGACATGAGATGGTGTTTCCATGGTGGGACAGGATGGGCTCTGTGAAGGTACAGAGCAACAGGACCTCGCTCTGCCTGGGATGCTAGGGCAAGGGAGGCTTAGAGCGTTTGGTGGTAGTCAATAGAAGAATGGCTCAGCGACTTGTTTGGTTTTCCTTACTCATTTGACTCATTGAATTAAATAGTTCAATAAATTTCACAAGCAGTGAGGGCATTTGAGTGAAAATGAACTGTGTGTACATTCATTAGGGCTTGATGAGGCCAGGTACAACAGAAAGCCAACCGTGTCTGATATAAGCCAGGGGTCTACTTAGCTTCTTAGTAAAGAAGTCCAGATGCAGGCTTCAGAGATGGCTCAGAGGTTAAGAGCACTGTCTGCTCTTCCAGAGGCCCTGAGTTCAATTCCCAGCAGCCACATGGTGGCTCACAACCATCTACAATGAGATCTGGCGCCCTCTTCTGGTGGGCAGGTGTACATGTAGGCAAAACATTGTATACATAATAAATACATAAATCTTATGGGGGAAAAAAAAAAAAGAAGGAAAAAGAAGAAGTCCAGAGACCAGGGGCTCAGGGATATTACCAAGAACCCAAGTTTTCCTTACCCTTCTGCTCCACTGTCCTCATTTGTCCTTCGAGTCGCACTGTTCGCTACAACTGCAGCTTCATAGCTGTGCCATGATAGGAAGCAAGGAGAAACAAGACGGCCAATTCCCTGTGTCAGGAGAGTTCACCAGCCACCCAGACTTCTGCTTGCATTGTATTTATGTGACTGCAGCCCTCTGTCACGGCACCAACAGAAACTGTTGACTTTTTTTTTTTTTTTTTTTAAAGGAGGAGAGCATAGGTAGTAGCTGGAACATAGATGTTTTGGGCAGTCACGTGAGGCCATGATAGACCATCTATCTGCCTCGGACCCAGCTGTATGAGGGACAGGTAGTTAAGTGTGAGTTTCAAAGGCTGAACAAAGCTGGATTGTAATCCTGGCTCCACTACCCATTAGCTCTATGATCTTTCAGAAATTACATCAACTCTCTGAACCTCAAGTTTGATTCTCTAACTAAAGGTAAGGGCAGTAGCTGCCTCACTGGATGGAACAGCCTGTTCCAGCACTTGGTACAGGGCCTTGTGCATAGTAAGGGCTCTGTAACCATTAGCTGCTGCTGTCACTAGGATTCCCAGCTCTGTACCGTCTCCCTCGATCCTGCCCCCACAAGCCCTGCTCAGGGCTGCCCTTCCTGCCATTCCGTTTTCCTCCCAGTCTGGACGCAAATGCAAAATGTAGTGCTCTCTCAGCATCTTCTTTGAGTCTAAATTAGATTTTCTTGTTTTAAGGTTTATTTTTATTTTGGATTCTGGATTGGAGGGTGGGTGGGATGGGCACATGAGTCCAGATGACGACATCAAATCCCCTGACCTGGTGTCGTAGGCTTTTGTGAACCACCTGACACGGACACTTGGAACCACACTCAAGTCCTTGGAAGAGCAGCACACACTCTTTACTGCTGAACTGTCATTCCATCCCCTTAAACTAGAGTGCCTAAGAGCTGTAGTCACTGTGGTGTGGTGACTGGCTTCCCTGGCTCACCCTTTTCTTACTTTTGCTCTATTTGCGTAATCCACGCTGGCCAGGGATCTAAGTGTCAAGAGTGTTCGTTGGTGACCCCAGAGAGCCTGGTCATGCTTCGGCAGGAGCCCCTGATCTGTGCGACCCAAGCCTCTCCTGGGGGGAATTCTGATCTGCAATGCAGGTTTGGCTGATGTTGCTTCTCATTATGTGCTCTTTCAGATTAGCGGGACATTCCGAGTGAACATCCCACCCGTTTTGCTCGGGTACACCTGGAGTAACACTTACGTTCCTCCCAAAGAAGACTGCAGTGGGCAGAGCCCGAAAGAATGCACCTTTCTAAATATTTTTGCCACAATCGAACCTCAGATATCATATGTCACATACAATCCGAAACTAGATGAGGTAGGATTTGTGCTGAATCACTCTGAAACAGATGACCAAAAAACTTAAACTGTTTTAAAAGCCAATAGTAATTTCATATTTATCAGAAGTAAACATTGATTTTTTTCCCCTTGTTTTCTAAGGTGTGGGGGATGCATAGTGCTCAGCTATTTTAAATCTGGTCCTAGTTTTCAGGTCAAATAGACATTTTGCAGCAAGCACAGACTTTCACCAGGAACTGTAAGGCCATGTTTCCCAGCCGAAGAGTTGTGGCGACCGTTTTCAATGGAGAAGGGATGCAAATCTTAGTCACAAGATACATCAAGGCCTTGAATCCACCTCAGCAGCTTCTGGATATATTTCTTCATGATTCGAATGCAACTCTTGTGAGTGGCAACTTTTTCTTTTGGTTATTGTTTTTACCAGCTTCACAGAGATTATAGAGAACCCATGAAGAGCAAGGGTGTCTGTCTTCCTTCCTTCCTTCCTTCCTTCCTTCCTTCCTTCCTTCCTTTCGCTTTCTTTCTTTCTTTCTTTCTTTCTTTCTTTCTTTCTTTCTTTCTTTCTTTCTTTCTTTCTTTTTCAAGGCAGGGTCTCATTATATAGGTCTGGCTGTCTAGGAATCTGCTATGTAGCCCAGGCTGTCCTTGAACTCACAGAGATCTGCCTGCCTCTGCCTTCCAAGTTCTGGGATTAAAGGTGCTTGCCACCACTGTCTGGCTTAACCGTATCTTTTCTTTGGGGATCAGTCTAGGTGACTGGTTCTTCTCAGACAATTTATGTTATTTGTGAGTTATAAAGCGCTCTCTCTCTCTCTCTCACTTTCTTTTTGGAGAGGGGGGTTGGTGTTTTGTTTGTTTGTTTGTTGTTCCCGTTGTTGTTTTGTGTAGCCTTGGCTGTCCTGGACTCACTTTGTAGACCAGGCTGGCCTCAAACTCACAGCAACCCACCTGCCTCTGCCTCCCAAGTGCTGGGGTTAAAGGCGTGCCACCACACCTAGCGCTATAAAGCATTCTTAACAGGACCCTTTGACGTAAAAATCAAAGCCCAAATTCATGTTGCTTTTTACTGTACTCTACTTTCCCATCCTGGTTTCTTCCTGCTGCTCAGTCTGAACATGCACTGTCCTGGAGGTAAGGGAACTCTCACGACTTGTTGAGCATGCTGGGCCACGTGACTTAACCGCATGAAATCATTAGCGCAGAAAGTCATGAAGGCGCATAAAGGACATCTGTCACACATCACTCCCTGTGTTGTTGGCCTTTCTCCTTTCTTACCTTTGAGTCTTAATCTGCCATGTTCTGGTGGAAACTTCTCTTGTGCGAGGAAGCAGGCCACACCAGTATCTCACACTGCAGCAGCTTGTACAAGTTTATAAGAAAAGGAGTTCAGAAAGATGTTGAGGGGCTGGAGAGATGGCTCAGTGGTTAAGAGCACCGCCTGCTCTTCCAGAGGTCCTGAGTTCAATTCCCAGCAACCACATGGTGGCTCACAACTATCTATAATGTAATCTGATACCCTCCTCTGCAGATAAAGCACTCATACGCAATAAATAAAATAAATAAATCTTAAAAAAAAAAAAGCCATCAGTGTTCAGCACTCGGGAGGCAGAGGCAGGCAGATTGCTGTGAGTTCGAGGCCAGCCTGGTCTACAAAGTGAGTCTAGGACAGCCAAGGCTACACAGAGAGACCCTGTCTCGAAAAACCAAAAAAAAAAAAAAAAAAAAGAAAGATGTTGAACCAAAAGTAATTCAAGTCTTCGCTGATTCAAGTCTTCGCTGTAACACAGACCAGTTATAAAGTACACATTTAATGTTGATACAGTGTTATAGTATTTTAAATTGTAATAATGTATTACAATAAAAGGTAATGCCTAGCAAGTATTCCCTGGGTTAGGCGGGTTTGGGCCCAATCCCTAGAGACTCATGTAGAATTTTACCTTTATGACTCTGAACAAGTTATTTTATCACTCTAAGCTTGCTCCTTCCGTCCCCTGAGAGGCCTGTAGTGTGGTCTGAGAGAGATGATGTTTGTAAAACTCTGTGCTGGACAGTAGACATGCTCAGTGAATGTCACTTAATATTATTCCAGGACCTCATTGCCCGATTTGTATCTTTGATTCCTTTTACGGCAGAAACACTGGATGAAAATGACAGTTTTGACATATGGATGACATCAGAGGTAACAAATGGCACTTTATAGTTAAAATGTGTACTATTTCTCACTTGTTTTTCTTCTTAAAGTAGCACTTCTTATGCAATGTTCTACCTTGTGAAATGTGAAAGTGTAACAGGTCCCCAGAGCTTAGTAGGCCCTGAGACCTTAGCATAACTGACTCCATGATGGCAGTACCATTCAGTCCGTAAAACTCAGCATGTAGACAGCATCACCTGACAAAACTGATGAAGAAGAGGAGGAGGAAAAGGAGGAGAAGAAGAAGAAGAAAAAGAAAGAACAAGAAGATCCATTAAAGCCCATGGTTCTGGGAAAGTCTCTAAATGTACTAACTTTGCTTTTTGGCTTCTGTGGTTCTGCTCCTGGCTAACCGTTCTTGTTAACTGAAGTATGTTAACCCAAAATACGGTTTTTGTGCTTAAAAGCTCATCCTGAGAAAGGCTCAAGGCTACACTGGGACCCTGGACACTCAGAGTAGTCACTGGCTGGCTAATAAAGACTTTCCATTGGCTTAAAGCCATGTCCCAGCAGTCTTCTCTGGTGGATACCTTACGACAGAAACTATTTAATAACCTGGGCATACTTACCAGCTCCATAATAATTTATGAAAATAAGCCACCAAGGTGATTTTCTATTCAAAGCTCAAAGTAATCCCTCATGATGTTCTATCCCATGAGAATTTCAGCAGTGCAAAATCATGGTCTCTCTGAACCCTGTTACCTCATGTCAGATGCAGCCAGGGTGCACTGGTTCATGGTCTCTCTGAACCCTGTCACCTCACGTCAGACGCAGCCAGGGCGCACTGGTTCATGGTCTCTCCGAAGCCTGTCACCTCGTGTCAGATGCAGCCAGGGCGCACTGGTTCATGGTCTCTCCGAACCCTGTCACCTCGTGTCAGATACAGCCAGGGTGCACTGGTTCATGGTCTCTCCGAACCCTGTCACCTCGTGTCAGATGCAGCCAAGGGCGCACTGGTGTGGCTCCCATAAGATGTTTCCCTGATGTTGAACAAACAGTTGGTGCCAGGAACTCAGCGGTCTCCTCGTCCCACCCATCTCCCTGGCTCTCTTTGGAGCTGGACTGAACTGGAGAGTACGTGTCTCATCGCATGTTATCATTTCTACTCAACAGCAGATTGCTGCTGTATTCCAGTGGGCACAGTAAAGACACTGCGGACACGATCGCTCCATGGGCAGGGGTTTTGTTGTAGATATAAAAGAGAGTAGACAGAGCCATGTGACAGTGCAGGGCAGAGACAAAAAGTAGGCAGGACATGGCCAACAGACTGGACATGGCCAGGGCTGTCTATGAGAGAGGGGAGAATGGCAGGGGTTAGAGAGAGAAAAAGGTGAAATAAAGATGAGCGAGAGTAAAAAATGAAGAGGGAGTCAGTGGATAGCAAGAGCGACAGAGAGAAAGTACACAGGAGAGTAGTGGGGCTAGCCAGGCTATGAGAAGGATGAATAGCTGGGGGGGGGGAGGGGGAGGGAGGGAAGCCCATGAGCTGGACTGAGCTTAGGGTAGAAGAGAAGGTAAGAAGCCTAGGATGCTAACATGGACTGTGAGATGTGTAACCGGCACCTGTGATACTCAGGGAGCCCAGAGGCCAGTGCAAACTTTAGTGTCCTGATAGATGCCACAGGTATGTCCCTTCTGCCAGAGGCAAGTGAAATAACTCCTTCTGGCAGATGAGAGCCAGTTTCACAAGTTCCTGAGAAACTCTGGCTTTTATCTAAGTACCAGGAATCTTGTAGTCCAGCTTAAGATTGTTTCTGGATACCTGGGACAACCTGAGAAACCTAATGTGCTCCCGTTGTGAACCTGTAGGCCCAAGCTTTCTGATTTGCGTTCCTATCAACAGCTTGGTGACGTGAAGATGCCTGGTCTGAAGGAGTGTAAGCATATTGCTTTCCCTGACTCTACTGAGCTTTCTGTGCCCGCCCTCCCCCTCCCTCCCCTGTTCCCTCAGAGCACACTGTATTACTCTTGTTCCTCTTTTGCCCAGTGCTGCATTAATCTGGCTACTGGAAATAGAGAGGAGCACGCCATACTTCTCTGTAATTTCTTTCTGTACTTTGGAAAGAAGGCATCGGTGATCCTGGGGACCTCAGTGCTAGAAGTAAGTGCTGGGCAAGTGTGAACAAAACCAAAGCAGATGTAAGCTGTGTCACCCATAGACTCCCGGCTAGCCAGAGAGCTCATAGGCAAACATCTGTGGCTTGAGGGTAATGTTGGTTCGCCAGGATGTCTGCAGTGCAAAGACTAGCTTTCACTCTTCTCCTTGTGAACCGGTGCTGCTCGAAAGGGCCACTGGGGATATTCAGTTACCTCATAGGGCAGCAGTTGTTTGTGGCAAATGGCCAGTGAATGAGATCAGGGGGTGTGCGGCGCCAGTTGCATGGAGCTGTGGCTGTTTTCATCCACCACCGCCATTCTGGGTTCTAGACAGCACATGGCAAGTCCTTGAACAAACACTCTAATGGCGTCTTTTCTGGACTTTACCTTATGAGAACTGACTAGAAGCATGTGCTTACTGGGAGGAAGCATTTTACAACTCAGAATGTATCCCTGCCTGCTTCTAGTCTGATATGGATATCTTCCCGTGTTTCAGCATTTCCAGTCTTGCCTTTTGGTTTTTGTTTTTTTTGTTTTTTGGGTTTTTTGTTTTTTTTTTTTTGTCACTATGACTTATTTCCCCAAATTCCATGCATAGCTTATTATTTATCAAATTTGTTAATGCCCCGTGTGATCCCCTGCCGTAGCTGTAAATGCCACTAGGTGGCAGTAACCACACAAGAGCTCAATAAATACTTTTATCTGTATCCAGAAAGGAACTCCATTGGAGGCAAGTTTCACCTCAGTTTGGTGGTTGGGGCGGAGCCTCCTCTTTGCTGTGGAGGGGCACAGTAATGAAGAACAAGTGCTATGGGCCAGAGACGCAGGGGTATCAGGCTGCACAGAGCAGAGTTGAGACTGGTCTGGGCTGGGCTCTGCTTGACTTGCCCCTCAGATCCTGTTAACCTCTGCACAGAAGTAAATTACGGTCACGATCACGTTAGCCCCTTAAACTCTGATTTCTCATTAAAGAGGGGCATAATAAACATTCCTTCCTTCAGAACTGAGAGTGAATTAAAAGGAGAAAATCAGTGTGAATCTTAGCATAAACAATGAATGTTAAATATTATTAATACTTGAATTATTTATTTTCATTAAGCCTCAACACTATTAAAAAGATACATGGAAAGCAAATTATATTAAAAAAAAACTTTTTACAGTTTTACTTATTATTGAGGAGTCACATGACACAGCACCATGTGGTGGTGATAGGAAACCTGGAGAGCGCATTCTCCTTCCACGGCACACAGGCTCCTGGGACCAGGCCAGTAGGTTTTTACCAACTGAGCCACCTCACTGGCCCCGTAACTAATCCTATCTTATCAATGTGTGTGCAGGTGCACCTGTGTACTTTAGTTTCTAATTCCAAGTCTTTCTCTCAATCTGAATTTAGTGGATTTTAAACTCCTTTAATAATCTCCTCTGCGCCTTAGGCCAGTTTATCTTACTTAGCCTGGTGCTCAGTCTCCAAGTATATTCTAACCAGAACGAGTCTTCACAGCAGTTCTGCGTGAATTAGACAAAAGTAACGCTGCCACAAAATGTTTTAGGAAAGTCCGTTGGAGAGTCGTCATAGAATACTGATATTGTTAGAGTACCATATTTCATGGCCATCGGTGCACACTAAAGAACCTCTAGCAGTGGCCCTGGGTCGCAGGCTCTCTCACTTAAGACTTCATACTACCTGAGTCTGAGGATTTCTGCAACTTCAGTTCTTATTTGTTGTCTTTGTTTTGTTTTAGTTATTGCTGCTAGGTTGTTTTTCTTTAAACAACAACAACTTTTTTTAAATCCCAAAGAAAACCTTTTAAAACTCAGAATAATTATAATTTCCACATATAGAAGGTAGTCAACAAATACAGTAAACATAACTGAATCTTCTTCCTTATATAGGGGCATGTGGCTTATGTATTGACTCAAGAAACTGGAGAGTGTTTGCTCTGGAATCCAACAACAGGGCAGTGTCATAAGCAGTTTGACCCATTTTGTCCTTTGCAAAGTGTGGATTGTTTGTTCAACGATAAAAATGTAAGTATATGAAAAAAATAGTTTGATTTATTTCTTGAACTAACTCTGAGAACACATTAGAATCACCCAGGAACTTTAAAGTCATGGTACTCAGTAGTGTCTGTAGTCAAGGGTCAGGCCATCTTTTACTCTTAAAGCTGGTCTGTAGCACTTCCAAAGATGGCGCCTCCAAGCTCATGCCACCCTGGAGAGCCCTCAAGTCTGCTCCTGGTTCAGGCTTGAGCCAGTTTTGCTGGCTGTAAAACTTTGCATCATCCTTACCCGCCATGGGTCTTATATCCCTGTGGGCTTACACTGACCTTTTGTTAAAATTTTCATAGGTCTGGTTTAATATTCAACAAAACAATGCACCTATGGCTGTGCATTTTGACTACTCAAAAGAGAGCATCTGGAAACAGTTACTTCCAAAAAACTCTCAGGGGACCAAAGCCCAGAGTATACAGGTAAGCTCTCACTCAGGTGTGTCTGAACGAGTGTTACTATCACTTCTAATCTTTGCTAGTTGTGACAGCCCGAATATTGAATTACTCGGCAGGGTTCATCAAAAATCAATCTTCTCTGCCATCCAGCTTATGTTTGGGCTACTTTGACTCCTTTCCTTTATCTGCAGAAAAAGAGAAATTGGGAACAAAGAATGTCCTCTCCAATGTCACTTAGCTCTTACAACCTTTCCCATCAGAAACACCGAATATAATGTTCTGATGGCATAGTTTTTATGTCTAGTGATGATCAAGTATGAACACTGATAAACAAAAGTGCTTCATGGACTCCAA
Source organism: Acomys percivali (assembly GCA_907169655.1). NCBI lineage: Eukaryota > Metazoa > Chordata > Mammalia > Rodentia > Muridae > Acomys > Acomys percivali. Next base: position 58,613,305 of record OU015757.1, read on the forward strand.
ACCATAGTCATTTCCTTGCAGAATGAAAACTGGACAGAAACAGTAGCCGGGGGTGGGGCTGAAGCAAGGATGAGCAAGGTCTAAAACCACCTCAGCGAGTGACGGAGCTGGAGCAGGCAGCGCATCTGAAGCCTTGGCTGTGATGACGCTCTCCTTCTCCTTGGTTTTGAAATAAGATGGGAGGGAAAAGCCCTGGTGTTCAGGAGGCATGACTCCAGAACTGACCAGAATTTAAATGTCATGGCTGAGCAGATCTGAGCTGTGATCAATAGCACTTTCTGGATTGAGGGTCACAGGGGAGCAGACTGAGGGCAACTATGGAGTCCACAAACTAGGAGCTGTGAGACAAGAGATGGTGAGGAGGAAAGAGGGGAAAAGAAAGAATAGAATAATAGAAAAAAAAAGCCAATTCATAGGAGCAGAAATTCAAATGTTCAGCCTCAGGGAATATAGCTTAAATAAAAGATGGAGGATTGTAGACACGTTGACAAAAAGCAGAAAATGGAGGAGGTGTAGACTGCCTGATAAAACGATAAAGTTGAACTTGCACAACATGTGACCCAACAATTCAACCGTCTAGCTGTTCCCTAGAGAGCGTGCACAAGGTTAGAAAAATACAGTGGCCACCAGATAATTACTTGAAATAGCAAGGAACTAGAAACAGTTCACAATTAGGAAATTCATCTGTGAGTTGTGAAATACATACAATGAATTCTTCCGCAGCAGTGGAAAACATTTGAAGCAGTCTACAGTGGTTCTCAATCTGTGCGTGTATGACCTTAGGACATACAAGTATCTGCATAGCAGTAGTTTTTCAAGTTCCCTGATTTGCAGTTTCCAGCCAAGATTGAGAAGCACTGGCCTGGAGCTATGCATATCAACAAGAGTGGATATAAAAACTGTAGTGTGAAGAAAAATAAGCAGATATGATGTAATGCACTAAGTACAAACCCACTTCAGTGAAGTGTGAAAACTCCATTGTGTACCAATGTATTGATGCACATGTCTAACATAATTTTATATACAATGGGTTTGTAAAGGCATTTACAAGAATGCTAAATACCAAACTCAGGTTAGAAGGTACCTTTAGGCTGGGAGAGGGAGAACAGTAACAAAGAGAAGCATACGTAGCAGGAGATATAGAGAGTATAGTATACATATGTGCTGACTCTGAGGAAACACTTCCCGAAAGGTTTCACCTCAATGATGCTGCCCTCTTCTTAATCACAGCTGATTTTTCAGCCTCAGCTCACCAGACACCGCAGATCCTTCACACAAATGGCCTGAGAAAGTCTTTGCTATCCCTGCTGGTTAGGTCTGTCCCAGCAACATCCCACTATCCTGGTACCAATCTCTGTCTTAATCACTATTCTATTGCTTTGAAGAGATACCATAGCCAAGGCCACTCTTATAAGAGAAAGCACCTAACTGGGGCTTGCTCACAGACACAGTGGTTTGGTCCATTACCATCATGGCAGGAGGCCTGGTGGCGTGCAAGCAGACACCAGAACAACAGCTGAGAACTACTTACACATAGAGAACTGGCTTGTCATTTTTTTTGTTTTGTTTTGTTTTTGTTTTTGTTTTTGTTTTTGAATCTAAAGTAAGGACCAGGGATGTAGCTCAGTGGTAGAGCATTTGCCTATCATGTAAATCATAAGGCACTGGGTTCAATAAATTTCAATACTGAAAATAGATAATAAATAAAACTAATGGGTAAAAATGTAAAAACATATAGAAGAGAATGCAATGGTTGCGTGTAGCTGAGTGGCTGCATGTTGGGTGGGTGTTCATTACATCATTCCCTATGATTGACTGTGGCTTCAAGGCAACTCACAGTACCAAAAGGAATGCAGAGTTACAGGGGCCAACGTCAAGAATGCCAAGCAATATAGAGTTTTCCCCAGCTTCAAAGTCTTCTGTTCTTTTCCCCATCTCCCGAGAAAAAACTGCCATCCACCGTTTGCTTATGCATTCTTCTAAACATTCTCCACAGATTAAGCATATATGCATATTTTTATATTTCCTGTTTGAAGTGCCATTTTTAAAAAGGGGAAATGTGCTTATCTTCCTTGTGCAAACCACACGCACCACCTCTCCCATCATGCCTTTCCTCCACGCTCCTCTAGAGGTGGCTGCAGCTCTGCTGCCTCCTAGAGAGAGAATAATCTGCTTAGAGGTCTTGTTTCTGTTTGCTGTGGCCTGTTTAGCTTTTGTTTTGTTTTGTTTTTTTCTTGTCCAGTCAGGTGGGGTTTAGTGGTTTCCAGTTGGTGCTGCATTAGATGTAGCTGACACAAGGTAAAAGACATATCCTTATTCCCAACAGTAGTCATGGGGAGCGATGACTGGGTTTCTTGGAAGCTCACAGCAGGAGGAGAGAGAGGATGGGGGGAGGGGGAACTTCAGAAAAGTGGGTGATAAGCTAAACTTGCCTCATTCAGGGAGGCAAGGGATTGGGGGGTGGGCAGGGTGGAGAGTGGCCTCCAGGGGATAGTTTGCAGCAAGACCACAGTGGCCAGGGAGTGTCTTTCCAGGAGCTTTCAGACCGGCTGTTGCATGAGCAGAGAGAGATGAACAAAATCCTGGTAGGGACTTGAGCTTTAATCTTCAGGAAAGTCAGAAGCCAACATCACTATGGGAGGCCATAATCAGACACACTTTCTCAAAAGCTTCTGTGACTGTTGGACTTGCATCTCTGTTGGCTTTTTATGGTGCTTGGAACTGAAGCCAGAACTGCCATTGAGCTGGACCTCTCCAGTCAGTCTCCTGCCTTACCACATCCATCGCAGAATAAGCCACTATCTGAATGACCACTACTTTACATGATCAAGAACACACATTTCATTGTGCACGACGGCCACACCCAGAGCCAGGGTTAACGGGAACCTTTTTGAATGAGGAACACAAGTCCTTGCAAAGAGAGGTACCTTCAGCCAAACTCATTCTCAGGCCTAAAGGGATTCACTAATGCCCCAGGAGCTGCCTCGTGGGTACGCAATGGCTGCTGGGTCAGGGCATCCGTCTCCCTACTCTGTCTGGAGTTGATGCTGCCCCTTCAAGGTGTCTCTGGAGTTCAGACTTTTATTTCTTGTTCTGCCATGTTCAGTGGGCCGAGGCTGCTCTTCCTATAGCAGCTGTCCAACCACAGCAAGTGTCAGAATCATCAGGAGACTTGTTAAGGCAAGTTTCTGATTCAGTGGCCATGAAAGCAGAGCTGAAAATTTGCATTTTTGACAAGTTCCCATGTCTGGGGTTGGTTCTGGGGCCACATTTTGGGAACCTAGTGACCTATCAAGTGTCACTTTCTTTCTTCTCTCGGGATCACCTGTCCCAGTAGCTACTGTCGAAAACCAGCCCCTTAAAACTGATCTTATGGAGGCTGGCGAGATGGCTCAGTGGTTAAGAGTACTGGCTGCTCTTCCAGAGGACCTGGGTTCAACTCCCAGCACCCACATGCCAGCTCACCACTGTCTGTAACTCCAATTGTAGAGGATCTGGCACCTTCACAGTCATATATGCAGGCAAAATACCAGTGCACATAAAATAAAAATAAATAAAACTTTAAAACAAAAACAAAGAGCCGGGCACGGTGCCGCACGCCTTTAATCCCAGCACTTGGGAGGTAGAAGCAGGCGGATCGCTATGAGTTGGAGGCCAGCCTGGTCTACAAAGTGAGTCCAGGACAACCAGGGCTACACAGAGAAACCCTGTCTCGAAAACCAAAACCAAATCAACAACAACAACAAAAACAAAAACTGGTCCTGTGACTCTCACAAGGAAGGTAAAGCTGGCTTAGGCAGGAGCTTGAAAGGTAAATCCAAGCCAGGACAGGAAATTAGCAAACATGAAGAACATTGCTCCCTACTGTTGGCTAGAGGTGTGGAGTGGAACACAGGTTTGGAGATGGGAGTATGAAATGGATTCTCTGTGTATTTAAGTATACATGCATTTGCAGGCACATATAGGCACAAGGAATTGATTCCCATTAGCTACAAGAAACAGACCCAGAGAAGGATGGTTCTAGACCATGGTGGAAGAGTAATAGCATTACCCGATGCTTCTGAGCATCCCATTAAATGCCAGGCTTTACATGCATTGCTTTATTTTAAGTTGTTCTAAGACTCCAGAGCAGCAGGCACAACCATTGTTCCTGTTCTAATGATCAAAGAAACTGTGAGTTAGAACAGAGTTATGTTATGTTATGTTATGTTATGTTATGTTATGTTATGTTATGT
>OU015757.1:58624265-58655214 GCA_907169655.1 Acomys percivali
ACACACACACACACACACACACACACACACACACACACACACACACATACATATCATTAACAGGAATGAATACTGACATCTTAATGACCCATCTAAGACTAGAAAATAATACATGATTTCTGCACAAGTATCTCTTGGCAAACAAACGTCTTCAAAGTAGAGACCGTGGGACAACCTGCTTATTACAGGATCACACATACGATTACAGTCTGTGACCCACTTTTCTGAAAAGGTCTTTAAGAAAGGCCTGGACTCCAACTCATTTGGAAGCCAAATTACTGCCGTAAAGCTGCTTAGTGGTCATGAATTGGAAACTGAGGACATGGGTACGGGTGCTATTTAAATACCATAAATGACATGGAAACTTTCGCCTGGTCTGTGCCCCTCCTCTGCTTGTAGCCTCTTCCTGAGCTGTACTGGGCTAGGCTGGGTCCTGCCGACTTTCACTTGTTTGTGTCCCTTTTCTTGCCCTCGGTTCCTGAATCCCTGCTCCCCTCACTCCCCCACCTCCCCACCCCCCCCACCCCCGCACACAGGCCAGCAGTAGTTCCTGCGGGATGTATGCAAATACAGAGTGATAAGCCCTGTTCCTGCAATGTGCGCTCACCATTTTGTACTAACCCTTTATCATTCTTCCTCTTTCTAAGCAAAATATTCAAAGTAGGGGGTGAGGACTCATGATTTATGTTTAAATAGTGAAAGAAGTCACTCAATGCTCTCTGGAAAATTGAGGGACCACGGTCCCTTCTTTTGTGGTGGTTCACCAAACACTTTCAAATACAGTCGGTAGTTCCTGTTACTCACATTCCAGCTCCGGCATCACCTTAATTGACACAGGAGTGTTTCCACGGTTTGGGGTTTCTTCATTGACCACCGCAGATGGTCAATTACATTCATTATGGATTTGACAAGCCGGGTTACTAAAGATGTTAATTCCATTCACGGCTCTTGAGAATCGCTGAAGCAAAAGCAACAAGAAGAGCTGAATTAGACTGCTAAAAGAATATTGGGTTCAGAGGTGAGACTTGAGCAGAATTTGACAGGCAAAGAGCTTTTGGGGACTGGTGACAGCTAAAGCCCATTTGGGAGGCTTGGGGATCCCGGCGAGCAGCCCCTCGGAAGTGGGAGACAGCGGGCCAGATCCTCGCTGCCGGGTTTTAATCTCAGGGCCGAGGCATCGCAACTAGCCTTGCTTGCATCCAGGGCCCATCGAGGGCTCTCCGCAGGTAAGTGGCCCATGGGCGCCGACCGATTCCCGGGGAAGCTGGGCGAGACAGCCTGGCAGCCGGCGGGGGCCGCAGAGTCGGAATCGCACCTGGCTCGGCCGGGCCTCCGATTGGACGGCGCGGCGCGACCCCGCTGTATCGCGAGACGAGATTGGCAGCGCGGGGCGGCCCGTGCCCCAGCGCTGGCTTTGTACGCCGAGCCGCCAGCCGGTCCTTTAACAATGGGCGGCGCGAGCGCCCCGGTGCTGGGCCGTCGCTGAGGCGGGGGCGCTGGGCGGCCGACCGTCCGCGGCATGAGCGCTGCGGGAGCCCAGCGCACGCCGGCCGGGCTGGGGCTCTGAGGGCCGCGGTTCCGGGTAAGAACCCGCGTGGGCCGGGCCGGGCTGGCCGGGAGGGCAGCGTCGCGAGGGGGAGGCGAGGCAAGGCACGGAGCACGGCCGGCCGGCCTTTTGTTTGCCGCGGCGGGCGGACTGTCCCTCGGACACCCCCCTCATCCCCTTCCCCCGGGGGTGGAGCGTGCCCGGCTATCCGCGCGGACCCGGCAGCGTCCGGACCATGTCTGGGCTCCCGCGCCTCTGCGCGAGCCGCACTGTTCGAACCCAGGACTCGGGGAACGGGAGCCGGGCCAGCCCGCCCGGGGCTTCCCTTGGTTACACCGTCCCGCAGCTCATCCAGCGAGCGATTGCAGACTAAGCCCTCTCCTCTGCACTGTGCAGATCGGGCATTGGAGGGGAGGGGGTGGCTTGGGGTCGGGTCAGGTGAAGATGAGCAGCCTCGCGCGGGGTGACCTGAGGTCACATCCCTGGAAAAGGGGGCGCGGAGGGTCTTTGGGGGTGGGGGGAGTTGCTGGCGTGGTGACCGCGTCTGGGGCGTGTCTTCCAGACTGAAGTTGCGGCGTCTGGCGGAGCGCGCCGCCGGCTCCCATGGAGCTGGAGGGGCAATGGTGGCGAGGACAGCTGGCTGCGGATATTCACCAGGCGCTCCGGTACAAGGTAACCCCGAAGCCCGACCTTCCCATCCTGGCTCTTGTGCCTCTGCAAAGGCCGGTCAGGTTCTTTACTCTCTCTACCTTCCAGGTTAGAGAAGGCGAGTTTGCTTATTTGTCAAAGTTAATTAACTTCTTCCTGTAAATGTGGAACCTGTAAATGTGGAAAGGAGTGGGGCGTGGTAGGTGGGAGAAGGAGAAAAGCCAGTTTCCGATATTGTCAGATGGACCGTGAATGTGATCGCATGCGTGCGTGTTTTGAGTGGTGTGTGTGTGTGTGTGTGTGTGTGTGTGTGTGTGTGTGTGTGTGTGTGCGCGCGTGTGTGTGCGTGCGTGCTGAATTTGTATCGAGAGAACAGCCGCTCTTGCTTCATACGTGATGCTGCATGCAGCTCTTGTAAGCCCCACTTTTGTACGTAACTCTGTTCCCTGCCTTTCCTCTAACTTGCTGTGAGACTTCGGGCCACTTAATTTTCTGTTTCTCAGTTTCCTCATCTGTAAAAGGAGAAATAACAACGATGGAGCGTTTCTTATAGAGTAGTTGTGAAATCTGATAAGGATGTACTGGACTGGACTTAGATCAGTGCCCAGCGTCTACTAAGAGCTATGTGTTAACCTACTGTTACTTGGTTCTTCAACGACTGTTCAAAAAGTCTTAAGGTGGAAGAAAGGAGCTACTCTTTGGTGATAACGGGTGTAGAAATTGGACATGGTGCACTCAGTAAACACAGAAAAAAGAATACTCTCTTTTTGGACCCAAGTCTGTGTATTGTTGCTTAAGTAACGATTTTATGCTGAGTGTCAGATTTATGGAACAGCTCTGCTTCTCTGACAGCCAGAGGAAAGACCCAGAAAGATCTCTAACTTAACTCAGTTTCACCTCAGATTCAAAGAGCTACATTAAGTGTAGAAAAACCACGAAAGAATTGAAACAGCTGACTCTTTAATGAGCTCATGTAGCTTGAGTTTTAAGGGCCCAGGATGGTGATGGATTTGTATCTTGTCTATCAGACCAAATTAAGCAGATTGGGACACAGAATCCTGGCCTAGGTTGTTAAAATTGCACCTTCCTGCCCACCCTGACCCCCACCCCCAGAAAAATTAGGAATTTCTAAATGCTCTTTACTAATCCCGGTATTCGGTCTCCTACCCTGAATACACCCAAACCCCTGTGAGACTGCTCTTCATGAGTGTTCCAGCTGTGGGGTGATTCTTTGGAATGGTAGGGAGAAAGTTGTCCCAATACACTTTAAATTCCAGGGAGAGAGATTTTGGCTTTTCTATCTCTCTAATATGTAGCAAAACTAGTTACTTGATATAAATGATACTTCCTGTATGTGTGGATGGGAAAATTTGGGTTCCATGATTTTTAGTTCTAATATTTTATATGTAGGTAGTTTTAATACTAAGTAATAGTTTGAATTGATTTTGCAGGTGATCATAGACTGTTGCGGTTTTTGGTTTTTTGAGACAGTGTCTCTCTGTGTAGCCTTGACTGTCCTGGACTCATTTTGTAAACCAGGCTGGCCTCAAACTCACAGCCATCTGCCTGCCTCTGCCTCCCAAGTGCTGGGATTAAAGGCGTGACTTTTTTTTTTTTTTTTTTTTTTTTAAAGTTAGGGTTTGTTGTGTGCTTCTGTGTAGTCTCTGGGGGAGCCAGACAAGAAGGCAGCCTTCAGACAAATGGACGTGAGGGGTTACTTCTGAAGCCTGTGTCAAGCCTGTTGCAAACAGTTTGGAGTTGTCTTGATGTTCAGTTTGGACCAAATTAGTCCTGATTTCAGGCTGTGGTAACCTTTTATAAAGGATTTGCATTAATTAGTAGGACTTAAACTTTACAGCTGGAGAGATCACTGGAATGCACTGGAGTCAAGGAAGTTAAGTCAACTTTTCTCACTAAAAATGTTAAAATTGGCTGTTAATCGGTGCGTTGGTCCTTGTTTATGCACTGTGTTCAGTACTTAGTCTACGCAAGGCATTAGAGCAATAGCTGAATGCCACAGGCATGGTCCTTGCCTGCACAGACGCCATCATCTGCTTTATGAGTCAAAGGCAGCTCTTCCCCGTGGCAGTTGCCATTCGTTTGTTGGTGCAAATGGTCCACATTTAGACCCACCAACATTTAAAGAAATAGTTGATGACCAGCATTGTTTCTACTGGGGAAAACTGAGATACAGTGAACACCAGCTGTACTATTTTTTAAGTATCGTTTCCCGACTTAGCAGTCATCTGTCTCCTTTAGCTGCTTGTCTCCTCCTCTTGTTATCCTGCTCTGTATTCCCGTGCTGTAACTCTTTGGAAAGTACTTGAGGAGCTGTGAAGACGAGTGGAAGCAATTACAGTTTTGTGAGAAGCAGTAGGACAGCACTGGTCCCAAGGAGCTGTAGCCACACGTGCGAGATTCCTACAGGCCTTTAGTTCCATCCTGGCTAGAGAGGTGAGGAGACTCAAGACGGAGCATTTGACTTCCCTGTGCTTTGGTCCTCTGGATTCCTGAGAAGCAAATTGGAACAAGGGTGGCTGAGAAAAGTGTGGTTTCTTTTCCATGCCTGTGGGGCTGTAGCACCTCAGCAAGTTAACGGGCACTGACAGTCATCTGTTAAGCACTGTGCCTTCCCACTGAAGAAGACGATGAACTGTGCTGTACATATTCTCTTAAATCTTCTGTTGAGGTGGTGAGATAGCTCAGCAGGTAAGGGTACTTGTAATTCAAGTTTCACCCTTAGAGTCCACTTCCAGATGGCAGGAGCGAACCAGCTCTACAAAGGTGTTCTCCCATCTCCACGTGTACCGTGGCGTGCATGCCTACCCACAGACCACGCGCTCACACAGTAATAAGTAAAAGTGAAATCTGGTATTGATGGCCCAGGCTGTTTTTACTAAGTTGGTAAGATTAACATAGTTAAAAGTAAAGCCCACCAATATTTTCCAGGTATGATTCCCAGTTTGTCTTTTAAAGTAATATCCAGGCCTCTTTTTCTAGAACTCCCTACCCCCTTGGCCAAGTAGGGCTTCTTTGGTGATCTCAATATTCTTTGGTATCAACAGTGAATTGTAATGACCTGCATTTTAATTCACTTGACACAATTTCCTCTGTTTATCTCTGGGGCTATAAGTTGCACGTTTTCTTCTTTCTAAAGGAAAACTCAGTGCTCATTGTATAACTTCCCAATTCCCTGTCACCTGCCCCAGTAACCACTTTTCTACTTTGAGCCTCTGTGACTTTGACCAAATATTTCATGTAAATGGAATCATACCAATATAATGATTGTCCATTTGTGTGACTTAGCATATTCTCTTCAAGGTTCACCTATGCGGCATATGTCAGAACTCCCCTTGTAAACTTGAATAGTGTGGTATATCCATCCACCTGCCCATCAGCATTTGGGTTGTTAGTTTCCACTTTTTGCCCATTGTGGGTAATGGTGTTACGGACATAGGTGTAGACCCATCCCTCTCCCTACTTTCAAATATTTGAGATATATAATTAAAAGTAGAAATGGTGGAATCATGGGGTGATTCCGTATTTAAATTTTTGAAAACTACTACACTGTTGTCTACAGCAGTTACATCATTTTACATTACCATTATTAGTAATGGATAAGGGTTACAATTTCTCCGTAGCCTTGTCAATGCTTGTTATTTCCCCTTTGTTTGGGGTCCTGTGTGTGTGTGTGTGTGTGTGTGTGTGTGTGTGTGTGTGTGTGATAATAACTCTAAATGGATATAAAGTGGTAGCTTGTGGTTTGGGTTTGCATGTTCTTAATGATTAATAGTGTTGAGGATCCGTTTATGTGCTTGTTTTGGTTTCTTTATGTTTTTTCTCTGTGTGACTTTATGTTACATTGAATTTGTGTGTGTGTGTGTGTGTGTGTGTGTGTGTGTGTGTGTGTGTGTTATATGTATGTGATTAATGCTCTGGGTGGCTGCCTCTATCATACTTCCATTATATCGCCTTAAGAAAGGACCTCTCACTGAACTGCAGCTCTTTTGGCTGGCTGGCCAGCAAGCCTGTCTCTGCCTTTTCTGATGCAGAAGTTAGAGGCATGTACGGCTGTACCCAGCTTTTTATGCAGGTTCTGGGGGTGTTAGTTTGTGTCCTACGAAGTGAGACCAGAAAGCCAAGGCTACACAGAGAAACCCTGTCTCGGAAAAAACAAAAAACAAAAAAACAACACCCCCCCCACACACACACATACTCTCTGCTTGAAGGAAATGCAGAAATAAAGTTGAGTGGGGAAGAAGGTGTATGGTTTTAAGAAAAGTAAAACACAAAGCCAACCACTCTACAAATACACTCTTCCTCCAAGGAGGTCAAAGCTTTGGCTGAAAGGATGTAGGCGGCTGAGTGTGCTCCTGGAGCAGTGTAGACAATATACTTGCAGGGTTGCAAGGACCAGGACTTACCCCGCAGTATCTTTCAATCTTACTTCTCTTCAACCACTTAGGATCTTTATTTTGCCACCATCCTTTTGTATACTTAGCATTTTTCTAATCAGGACAGTATTAAACATTTTGTTTTAAATTCTGTATTATTAGGAGATTTTGTGGCTGGGAGTATAGTTTAGTGGTAGAGCATATTTCTATCATGTGGTAAGCCCGGGGTTCAGTTCTCAGCAACATGCAACAACAATAAACACACACACACACACACACACACACACACACACACACACACACGTGGGGTGGGGGAGGTTGTCCAAATGTGTATCAAGATGGAACGTTTTCAAATTCATTTTGTAAGGTCAGTGCAACACTGAGGCTAAACCTAACAAGTAATCACAATAAAAGGAAGAACCATGAATACCACAAGCAACACAGAAACAAAACAAAAGGGAAGGACACTGCACTTCAAGAATAAGCTGCATCTTGAAGGGTGCCGTCAGTGAAAAAGGCAGGATGGGGGAACATTTAAAATCATGGATCTGGTAAGAGCTTAATAGCCAAAGTAATTTCAAACTCTTGCTTTCTCTTGTTCTAGAATGCTAGGAATGGAACCTATGGCATTGCACAGGCTGGACAGCCTTTTACTTAGCTGTATCCCCAGTCCTTCCCAAATTACACAAAGAACTCCTACAACCCAAAAGCAATACAGCAACCTACTTTATTTATTTATTTATTTATTTATTTATTTATTTATTTATTTATTTATTTGACAGGGTTTTTCTGTGTAGCTTTGGCTGACCTGGACTCACTTTGTAGACCAGGCTGGCCTTAAACTCACAGAGATCTGCCTGCCTCTACCTCCCTAGTGCTGTGATTAAGGGTGTGAGCTACCGCACCTGGCTGGAGAGTGTCTCTAGGCTCTCACAACACAGTGTGTTGGGAAAGCAATGTTAAGTCTTGACATCGTGGTGGTACTTCTATAGATGAAGTGTTCCTCCTCTTGATTTAGGAGCTGAAGCTGCCTTCTTATAAGGGCCAGTCCCCTCAGCTAAGCCTCAGGCGCTATTTTGCCGATTTGATCGCCATCGTGAGCAATCGCTTCACACTGTGCCCTTCTGCCCGACACCTTGCTGTGTACTTGCTGGACCTGTTCATGGATCGCTATGACATCTCTATTCAGCAGCTGCACTTAGTTGCGCTTTCCTGTTTGCTTCTAGCAAGTGAGTATGAATCTGATTGATGTGACTCAAAATGTACATTGTTTATTTGATAAGACTATGGAGAACTTAGTGGATTAACAATTCCTGATCATTTCCATTTGTTGCTTTTAGGAAGTATATATTATGGTTGTTAGCTAGATACTAAAAAATAGTTCTGTCATTTAAAAAAATATATATATGCCCAAACCCTACATCATGACGATTGATAGAAATACAAATTCACTACTTCCCAGCAGCACTACAGACTGAGCCTCTCCTGCCGCTATGCTCTCCCCACTATGAGAGACTGTCTTCCTCTGGACTGTGAGCCCCAGGAATGCTTGCCCTTTAGCTGACTTCTGCTCAGACACGTGGGCAGCAGCAGAGCAGTAGCTAACACACTGTGCCAGAGTCTGGCTGGGTATGCTTATTTTTAACACTTTAAAAATCCCGAAGGTAATGTTGATTGAGAACCATTTTTCTTGATCAGTGATTGACAACTAGAAGTAACTTTAGGAATGCTGCTAGTATCTAATGCATAAATACTTTGGATCCTGCTAAATGCCCTGTAATTCGAAGGACAGGTCCCTGGAACAAAGATTCTCTGCCTCAGAACATCAGTGTAGCTGAAATTAAAGGCACCACACGCTTCTTTGTCTTGGGTACCAGCACAGGCTTAATGAACAAATGAAACAAACGTGGCTTCGGCATATAATCCGATAGAACCTTATTTATCACCCATACAGAATGTGCTGCTTGGCCTCTTGGTGCCAAAACTCACTTTGTTGTTTGCCAGTGTCAGAACTGAGGGAAGAGGGCAAGTAAAATAATTAAAATTGAGTTTTTCTTTATTCGGCAGTGTAAGAAGATCACATTTGCTATGAACTTGAATTGATAATATTGGGTTTTTTTTTTTATAATGTTGTTTTTAATATTATCCATGTCATTAAGCATTATTACAAAGCATATATAGTTGTTACAATCAACTTTGACCTCTGATCTCAAACTCTAATATTATGTCAAAAAATGCTTATAAACTGATTATAAACTGATAGCCTACTTTTATTGTCTGATACTTCTTATAAGTCTGTGGGATTAGTCTAGTATTTCTCGTTTTTTTTCCCTCCCCTTCCCCAGGGTTTCTTTTTGCAGTACTGGCTGTCCTAGGACTTGCTCTGATCTCTAAGGTGACACTTCAATCTCAGAGATCCGCCTGCCTCTGCTTCTCACATGTGCTGGCATTAAAAGTGTGTGCTGCACCCCCAGCATTTCTTGTATTCTTATATTTCCTTATATATCACCCTGTTTTCTTCCATTTGGATACCAACGGCAGCTCTCCTAAAGAGTCTGCCTTTTCTCTAAAGTAGATCTGTTTGTCCAGGAAAATAACTTATTATATTTCAGTTGTTTTCCCTGGCTTGCTTTGGCTTCTTTGAGTAGCACTGAGCTTACAGGCAGTTTGGAAGCAGCCTTGGAACCGAGGCTTCTGATAGATGCTCATGATCTTGGACTCAGGGTGAAGAGTTTGTCATAGGCTGTCAGTGATAATAATTTGTAACAAGAGTTAGTTTCTCTTGACTCAACCAATACTAGCTTAAGTTGTTGTTGTTGTTATTTAATTTTTTTATTAGGTGGAAAATTAAAAATAAAAATTTGATTTATGTCTTAATTTTTAATGAATTTAGCCTCCTCCTTCCTCATGAGTTGCCTTTTCCTCTTTTTTCCCCTTTTCTCCATTAAATTGATGGTCCTGGTAATTCGTGAGGATTCTTTGTATATCGTATAGATGACTTTTTTTATTTGTAATGAAAGAATAGAATGTTGGTTGAGATCCAGATGGCATCACCTAGCTGCTCACCGAATTGATCCTCTCCCCACAAAGCTACTGTGTGCTGTTGTCTTCAAAAACACATGGTTTCCATGGCTGATCTGTACGTTTCCTGTAAAGGAAGGACAACCTGAGATTTTGTTTCTGGCCTCTAATTCTTTATTTTCTTGGAAGCAGATATGAATTTCCTGTATCTTCATTTCCTGTTTGGGTCCTTTATCAATACAATCATATGGCTTTTGGTATTTCCTTTTAAGTGAAAAATCCCCAGATCTCTGTGATCTGTGTGTATGAACAAGTAGATTTAAACTACACGCAGAAGTTAACACTATGATGGCAGATGTGAATGCTTGTCGCTCATTTATGTTTTCACACCTTTTGAAATTTGTGTCCATGGAGTTGAATGTATACTGCTATACATAATGGAAAGGTTTCCAAAAACTTAAGTTGAATTAGAATCCCAAATGTGATTATTGATGTAGCATGTTATTTATTTATTTAATTTTTTTTTAGACAAAGTCTTACTATTTAGCTGGCTGGCTTGATAGACCAGACTGGCCTTAAACTCACAGAGATCCACCTACCTGCTTCTGTCTCTCAAGTGCTAGGATTAAAGGCCTGTGGCACTGTGCCTGGCATACAATTTATTTTTTATTTTATTTTTAAATGATGTTTTTACTTTATGTGCCTTGGTGTTTTGCCTGCATGTATAGCTATCTATATGAGGGTGTCAGATTCCCTGGAACTGGAGTTGTAAGCTGCCATGTCAGGGGCTGGGAATTGAACCCTGGGCCTCTGGATGAGCCAGTGCTCTTAATGGCTGAGCCTCTCTCTAGCCCCACGCAGTTCATTTTTAACTTTGAAAATCAGCATATAAACTCCTTGACTATTATGTACTAGCTATATATTTATAAACATAGATGCAGAAATCTTATCGTCTTGATAGTTGTCCCCATGTGATCTAGAATGGTGTTTTGGTTTAGAAGTGCAGATCTGGGAATATAAAAGTTTTTTGGCTTCCACGTTTGGTTTCACTCAACTTATTTGACCTTGTGTAAACTTGCTGACCTTATGCAACATCTTGGTTTCTTGAGTTGTGAAATTGACAATAAGCAGTTTTATTTTTTGATGATGAAAGTTTCAAAGGGAGAATTTAAAACACCCTTGATCCTTAAATTATGGTGAATTATGGTATATAATTTCTTCAAAGGAACTTAAAGCATGATATAAATAAACTCATTAATGTTTATGACATTCCTTTGAAGTATGCAGCTGGTACTGTGCTACACACATGGCAAGGTGCTTGGAAGCCTTGATGATTCATCTGGAGAGACTGACAAATGCCTGCATCATTTTCCTTCTGCAGAGCTTTACACTATTACTCTAAGAACAATGGCTTCCTGTCCTGTTCAGTGGTGATGCAGATCACTGTTGTGAAGACCACTGTGGTGTTATAAAATGCCATTCTTATATAAATTGAACTGGGAAAGGCTATATTCTTTTTTTGGGGGGCGGGGGTTGTTGAGACAGGGTTTCTCTGTGTAGCCCTGGCTTTCTTGGACCTGATTTGTAGACCAGGCTGGCCTGGAATTCACAGAGATCTGCCTGCCTCTGCCTCCCGAGTGCTGGGATTACAGGTGTGCACCACTATGCCCGGCTGCTATCTATATTCTTAAAGTCTCAATTATGTTAGGTTTGCTTCTGCAGTAATACATAAAGAGTGGTTTTGAGCTGGAGATGGGGCATATCTGTAATTCCAGATACTTAGGAAACTGAGCCAGGAGGATGTCAAGTCTAAGACCAGCCTGGGCAACTTCATCAGTGTTTTGAAATTAAAATTGAAAGGGCCAGCTGTGTAACTCGGCTGTACAGCAGTTGGCTAAGATGCATAACGCTCAAATAGGACCCAGCTGTGGTTTATCTAAAGCAGTTCAGTCTCTAGAGCAGCAGTAGCCACCATCTCCTTCTTTGGGTTGAAGTCTTTCTCAAGATAGGAGCTTATAATCTCCTGGCATCAAAGACAAAACTTTGCACCCCAGTTCTAGTCCCTAAGAAAACTAAGTAAACAACAGTACTTTCAGCCTGAGATGACCAGTGAAGCCCCGCTGGCTACCCACTCCAGCATGTTGGTCAGCGGAGTGGTCCTGGCCTCTGCCATCTGTCAAAAATTCTGCCCTTCAAGAAGAAAACCTTCACCAGGAAATGTTACGGGGTCCTGCTTTGGCAGTCTTTCTCTCTTTCCCCTGTAAAATGTTTCTAAATGAGTAGAATAGAATTACAAGGTTTCCAAGGAAAGCAGATGACATTGAAATCATTATCAAGGTGTTAAAACAATTTTTATATATAAGAATGTGTACTTTTGAAAAATAGCTTTCTTTTTTGTTTGTTTTTCGTTTTTGTTTTTGGGGGGAGTTTTGTTTTTTGGTTTTTTGTTTGTTTGTTTGTTTTTCGAGACAGATTTTCTCTGTGTAGCCTTGGCTGTCCTGGACTCTCTTTATAAACAGGCTGGCCTTGAACTCACAGCAATCCACCTGTCTATGCCTCCTGAGTGCTGGGATTAAAGGCGTGCATCACCACACTCAGCAAAAAATGACTAACAGTAGTTTTGAACAAGAATTAATGTAAAATCCCCTTGAGAGAATTCTGTAATTATAACTTGTAAACTTGAGTGTAAAACAGAACAAAGTCTGAGAGGTAGACTGCCTTAGTCCTAATCTCTGTCCTTCTGTGGGCTACTGTGTCCTAGAGACAGGCGTAGGTTACAGAAGTACCGAATGCATGCTTTATGTGCAGTAATGCTTATCTAGAAATGTAAGTGTACATTGGTTCATAATCCATAGAAAGATTTTTCTTAGGTGGAAAGGAAATCTTATTCCTCAGCTGTAGTAGTCTGAATATTAAATGAAGGTTAGTGCATCAAACAGTGAACTCTCCAGTGTCACCATTTCTCCTGCTCTGCTTTGAGTGGGGGACTTAAAAGAAGACTCTCCCTCCCTTCCCCACCACCCCCTTGGCTTTAAAACATCATTGTTAGAGGGAAGAGAAGCACACACTTGGGTGTGTTGCTACGTGGAGGTCAGAGGACAACTTTGTGAAGTTTGATCTGTTTCCACCCTTGTGGATTCTGGGATAGCACTCAGGTAGTCAGGCTTGCCCAGTGAGCCACCTCTGTGCCCCAGCTTTTGAGCTTTCTGTGACAGGTTCTCAATATGTGTGTGTGTGTGTGTGTGTGTGTGTGTGTGTGTGTGTGTGTGTGCGCGCTCACATATATATATATATATATATATAAATATATATAAATATATAAATATATAAGTCTGACACTTCTTGTCACTTGTCAGCTTCCCCGAATGATTACAGGCACACATGTCATGTGCATGCACCACCATACCTAGTCCCCTTTCTTCCTTAAAAATAAAGAGGAGGAGAGATAGAGATAGGTTTGGCCTTTGTGTATGTATTTGTGAAATAGCAGTGCCTGTATTTACTCAGTTTTTCTTCCAGATTTCCTTTCTCTCTGCTATTGAGATTATGCTGAAAAATTGACAAGATTAAATACTTGATGCTGACTAGTTTTTGGGAAAAGGCTAAGAACTACTGGGGGAGGTAGCTCAGTAGCAGAGCATTGAACCAGATGATGTTCTGATGTCAAATTCTTGACGCTCTAAGATAATTTCTTCTAACCAACTACCCCCTGCCCACTAAGAGGACACTTTTCTAGACACACACACACACACACACACACACACACACACACACACACACATCAACTGGGTAGTTACTGCCTTGTTAACATATATGACTTATTTCCTTTATGCTGTAAGACACTATTCATATATGTGCACATTTTTTCCAGAGAATGGTTAAAGGTCAACAGTGGGGAAGTTACTAGGAAAGACAACATGCAGACATAGAGCAGAGGAGCACTCTAAAGCGGGCACGTCTGTATGAGACAGAGCAGACCGCGTCCTTAAATCTGTATCCTGCTAGCAAGACAGCAGGTCCCATTTAGTTGGCAAGACCTCCAAATATGGCATTCCTGATGTTTCTCCATCCCTTTCTACAAGGTAAATTTGAAGAAAAAGAAGACAGTGTGCCTAAGCTGGAGCAGCTCAACAGCCTGGGCTGCATGACTAACATGAACCTAGTGCTAACAAAGCAGAACTTGCTGCATATGGAACTGTTACTGTTAGAGACCTTTCAGTGGAACCTCTGCCTTCCTACAGCTGCCCATTTCATTGAGTATTACCTCTCTGAAGCAGTACATGAGACAGATCTTCATGATGGCTGGCCAATGGTTTGCTTGGAAAAGACTAAACTCTACATGGCCAAATACGCAGACTACTTCCTGGAAGTGTCTCTGCAAGGTGAGTTGCTCAGAATACCGTCATGCGACTATGCACTGGTGACTCATGTATTCATTCTATTGCTTAAGTTCATTTTTGATGTCTCCACAGATTATGCCTTTCTAAATTATGCACCTTCTTTAGTAGCTGCTGCGTGTGTGGCTTCTTCAAGGATTATCCTTCGTCTTTCTCCAACATGGCCCACGAGACTGCATCGTCTTACTGCTTACTCCTGGGATTTCTTGGTGCAGTGCATTGAACGGCTGTTGGTGTAAGCCTTTTTGCTATTGCATTTATAATTTCTAGCAACCATTTCCCTTTGTGTATAGTGTACCCTAAGCATTATTTCTCCAAAGCTTGGGGCTCTTAGTGACTTCTGTCAGTTGCTCACTGCTGTGAACAAATAGTGCTCTGCAGCAAAGGTACATTACTTGCCTGTGAACCAGGTAAGAGTTAACAGTGCTGGTACGACCCTGAGTTTGGGAAAAGGAGCTGTTCTGTATGTGCACACGCCCACAGCCCTGAGATCAGTCCACGCATATCTTACCCATTCCCATCTCCATGCCGCTGAATTTAAGGATTACCGGGATGTGACCTCAAATTCCAAGTTGGAAAGAGTCCTGAAGGCTCCAGCAGTGTTCACACCAAGATAAACCCTTGAGACAGATACAAAGAAAGGTCTCACTGTTGCCAATGATGGGACAGTGGCTGCTAGTTCTGGAGCAGTGCGGGGTTATGCAGTAGGCAGGGCAGAGATGGGAAGTGGGCTTTGCTACATTCTTGTCAGGTATTGGCTATTGTAATGCTATTGTTTCCTTTCTTTTGTCTCAGTGCTCATGATAATGATGTGAAAGAAGCGAACAAACAGAGGGGACAGTCAGCTCCTCAGTCAGCACAGCTTGGTGTGCTCCAGACAGCGCAGCCCTCACGGCCAGTTCACTTCCAGCAGCCTCAGTATCTTCATCAGACCTCAATGCAGTATCGACATCCCGTGGCAGAACAGCCAAGTCGTCAGCAGATTGTGTCTACCACACACACCTCGACTTACACACTACAGACTTGTCCTACGGGCTTCCAAACTAGTGTCCACAGCCTTGGCCACCTGCAGACTGGTGTTGGGATGTCCCTGGCAATACCAGTAGAAGTTAAACCCTGTCTCAGTGTTTCTTATAACCGGAGTTACCAGATAAATGAACATTTTCCATGCATCACCCCATGCTTTGAGAGGTGATGACATACATATGCAGGTCATGACTGACCCAGACTGTTCTGGATGGCTGGCTCTGGGCAGGCTTTTTGTACTCTTCTTCAGAAAGAAGGGAATACAAATAGCATCACAATGTAGCAGGCACCAACACCAGAAGACTGAGTATCTCTTTCAGTACCGTGAATACCTAGGAGGACTCAGCAGACACTGACGTGTGTCAAATCCTTATGTGATAGAAATGTCCCAGCTCTTGGCTGATGGTCCAAATATTTCAAAATCCTCAGTACAGCAGAAAATTGGCCATTCTAAGATTTGACCTGTGGTAGGCTCTGGGCATTATGCTGACATCTATGTCAAAGACTTAGTGTTTATCTGTGGACTTGCCAAACCATCTTCTATGAAGGAAAGTTACAGTATTAATTTTTGAAGAATTGTTTTAATTCTTGCAGCCCAGGGTTTTTGTGACCTACTGGTGGGTTTCTAAGTTGAAACTCACTAGTCACTAAGTATCCTAATCTGTGCAGTTAAAAAAAAAATCCAGATTATTTTATATAACTTCCTATCATAAGTATAGGAGTCTTGATTTGTATACTAAAATTAGGGATGACGTAGATACATGCCTTGAAATCATGATCATAATTTTTGTTTTACTCTGCTAATTTTTCCCCAACTCTTCAGGATTAAGCACATTTAACTCAGGGAACTTGTACTTGTGAACACTTAGCTGTAACCAACATGCCTTGGGACTGTTAGGTCGTGAACTCCTGTGTAACACAGGCTACAGTGCTCCTGCTGGGGTGAGAGCCTGCCAGCACCGGATCAGTGCAGTGGGTCCTGTGGTGTCCGCGCATGGACAGGCTGTGCATCACCAAGTGCAGTCAGTGCTTGTACTGAGTTGTGTTGTTGCTCTTTAAGACAGTTTTCAGGAGAAGGCGCACTGCACTGTCAGGTTCAGTACTAGAATGGAGTCTGGTAGGGTTGCTCTGGAGCTGAGGGTGGCCAGGGGAGTACTCAGGTTGGGCTTATGCAGCACTTTGTTATGGGGACGGGGCTTCTATAAGCAACCTTGGAATCTAGCAAGTCAAGCTAAGCAAGCAGGGGTACTGATTACAAAAGTTCAGTAGCCATTTTCATTAGATTGGCTGTGCAGCTGCCCTGGGACAGTTCATTATTGTCCAGGGACAATTCATTATTGTAGTGAGTAAAAACAGCAGTAGTAGTCTTAGCAAGGGCAACCTGGCCATAAAATATTGGCGGGAGGTAGGGGGGATAAACTTAAAAAGTAAAAAATAACCGATGAACTCTATATGTTATCCTCTTATCCATGGAAGAAGACAAATCTGGTGGAAGGAAACTTTGTGGTTTAAAGTTAGTAAGGTGTGTCTGTGTTTTTATAAGATAGCACTTGAATAGAAGGGAAACTGGCAGCTGTGAAGCCACAGTGTGTATTGATGGGAGCGCACTATGAAGATGTGGGTATGCAGCAGGAGCCTTTAGTAATCAGCCAATGGCTGTGTTGGGAAGGAAAGGGCTCCACAGCATGATGGACTGATAGAGGCAGTGAGTGGAGCGTGCTGGTGGGAGCGTCTGCTAGCAGGGACTCTTAGAGAAATGTTCTTTCCTTAAAGGAAGCTAACGTTAATACTAGAATTCATAAGGCGTGGCGTGGACTTAGCAGTCGGTGAGGAGACCACTCGGGTCAGAACACTCAGTGCAGTTTTCAAGCACGAGAACTGTCCTATGTACATGTCACTTTTCCTCTTTAAAAAGTTTAAAAGGCTGCTAATTGGATTTTATAATTCTTACCTTAGGAAAACTTGAATTACTAGGAGGAAGTAGGTTCAAAAGATGATAATGTATCTTTCACATTCACAGACAGAGCCCAGCAACAGGGAGTCCAATTTTCAGTGTTGTAACTACCTCAGTAATGCTATGAATGTAAGAGATTGGGATAGAATCCTAACTTGAAACAACAGCCAGTGCCTGTGGTGATGTAGTGTCTTGTCAAATACTTTTGTTGATTGGTTATCTGTCATTCTTGTGTCAAAGACTATTTGCCTTTTTAAGAAGCTTATTAACAATTCTTCCAGTTTATATTTAAAAAGCTAAAGAACACTGGATTAATCTTTCTGTGGGGTAGAGTAAAATAATTATGACTATTGCTGCATACCCAAATGCTGAGGCTGGAGAATCATGAATATTTTTAAAAACAGTGAGATTCAATATAAATGCAACTCAACAACAGTTAGCTTGGGGGGAGGGTGTGTGGGGTTTGTTTTGTTTAATTTATTAATTAGTCTTAAAAGTTTTTGTTTTGAGATTACTGGACCATCATTAAATGTGTACTGTGAAAAGATTAATGATGTGTGTAAAGGACTTAACCAGAGTCCATTAAATAAACACTATTCAAGTAGAAAATACAAACCAAAATATCTGTGCTATGACTAACTACAAACAGTGCATATGGTGCTAAGTCTACACAGCAGGATTAGATGAGTGCTATGCACTTGGTTTTAAAATAAAAGTAGTTTTCACTAAAATGGTCTTGCTTGGCTTTGTTCTAAGTATAGGCCTGTCAGTTATAACCTTATCGCATCATGGTGTCATGCATGTCAAACTTGGAGTCACAAGTGTATATAATAAGAGGCATCCAGATATAGAGCACCATCCCAGCGGCAGGAAACGTTTGTCCTTGTGTATTCCATCCTGAGCATTGAATCCCATACCACACAACTCTGCTGCCTTTTGACCTTAAAATGAGTTTTATGTTAGTAACTGTAATGTTTTTTTAATTGAAAAAAAAACTTTTTCTTCCTGGACTGGAGAGATGGCTCAGCGGTTAGAGCACCAACTGCTCTTCAGAGGTCCTGAGTTCAATTTCCAGCAACCACATGGTGGCTCACAACCATCTATAATGAGATCTGGTGCCCTCTTCTGGCCTGTAGCATAAGTGCTGGCAGAACACTGCATAAGAAAGAGTATTTTTCATACAATATATTCTGATTCTTTTTCCCCTCCCTCATCTCCCAGATCCTTCCCACTCACCCAACTCCATACCTCTTTATCTCAATCTTTAAAAAACAAACGGGGGAAAAAACAAACCCCAGAATGGAACAAAACAGCAAAAGCATACACAGACCCACACACAGAGAACACCCATTAAAACACAAAATCAGAAACCAAAGTGTGAGTAAAAGACCAGTAAGGGGTGAGAGGGGAGGAGAATGCCCAGGCAGAGCATGAGAAAACAAACAAAAACCTAAAGTACCACTGAGTTCATTTTGAGTTGACCACCTACTGCTGGGCATGGGGAGTGATCAGTACTTGAGTGTTAGCAACGAGCAAGCCTTTAGTCACCTAAGTACAAACATCATCCGTTACTCAGCTGAGGCTTTACCAAGTTTGGGTGCAGCGTTAGCACCTGCTCTCACAGAGTGTGTGGTGTCCTTGGAGGCTGAGTTTAGGAAGCAGGAAAAAGAGCAACAAGTGTTCCAAACGGGCTAAGCTTTGCCCTGTGACTCTAACCCAGGAGATAAGCTCCTTAACAGCTGCTTCTGAAGCACATGGTGAAAACACCACCCACCACCCACAAGCATCTACCTCCATAAATATGGCTGGCACACTAGAAACAACGAGGTATAAAGTCTGTGACTCTGCCTAATGATTGTGTTGGTTTAGGGATTGCCCAATATCCATTTTTAAATCCTTGTTTCTTGTTTTAAAGTAACAAGTGCAGTCAGTTGATAGCAGAAAGGTTGAAGTCACCCCCTCTCGGAGGAGTATATGCTGCTATTCCCCCACCCCACCATCACTCTTGTTACCTTTGTTCCCAGGACACTGTCAGAGACTCACTGCCACCATGAGTTAAAGGAGTTCTTAGCCTGGAGTCATGGGCCTCTGGCAGCTTGAAGAAGACAACCTCTGTCCCTGAAGGTTTGTCAAATCAGAGATCTGCCTTAAAGGTCCACAGTACCATTCCGTGCATTCTGTCAACTTGCCAGCCTTCCACTAGTAGGACATGTTCCGTTTTCTTTTTAATAAAACTTCCTTTTAGGACAGATTGAGATTTACAGAATTTAAAAAAAAAAAAAAAATTTACAGAATTCCCATCTACCCCACACCTAGTCCCCTCTCTTGCTCCTCTTGTGTTACATTTGTCACAATGAACCAACGGAGGGAACACTAATGGAAGTCTGCATTTAGCCAAGAGTTTATGTGTACACGTTCCTGGGTGTCTACGTGTGGAGACCAGAGGGTTATGTCTTCTTTAATTGCTCTATACCTTTTTTGGTTTGTGTTTTGGGATGATCTCTAACTGAACCTATAGCTCATTGGCCAGAGCAGCGAGCTAGCAAGCTCCAGGAATTCTGTCCCTACCCCCAGTGCTGGGATTACAGACTTGCATTGTTGATTCCAGTTTGCCTTCCTTCCTTCTTTCCTTCCTTCCTTCCTTCCTTCCTTCCTTCCTTCCCTCCCTCCCTTCCTCCCTCTCTCCTTCCTTCCTTCCTTCTTCTTTTTGTAGATGTGTATGTGGAGGGGGCACATGTACGTGCATGCAACTGTCTTCCTCAATCACCGTAGGGTTGCTAGCTCAACGTGAGGTGGTAGAACCCTTGTGAGATGGGGCCTGTGGAGAGAGGCTAGGTCACAGGGAGCATGCCTTTGCAGGGGATGTTGGGACTCCTTCCTCTTCTGCCCACTCTTTGCTTCCCAGCACAGTTTCCTACCCAGTGTGTCACATTTAGTAGTTAGCTAGGTTTCCTCTTAGGCAACTCTGGGTTGTAACAGAATCTGAGTGATGATTTTGACAACTTTGAATAGTAGTCCTTGGTTAGGTATTTGAATACATGTGCTTATGGGCCGCGCCTTTGCCTTATCTTTTTTTTTTTTTTTTTTTTTTTTTTTTTTTTTTTATGATAGGGTACCTGCAACAACATAGGCTCTTGGAATTTGGAGGAAAATAAGACATAGTCCTAAAATAGGTCATGCCTATTAAACAGGCCAATTTAGAGGAAAGAGTATTCTGGTCATAGTAAGGGTGAGGGGAGGATAACACTGGGCTATGGAGCTTTGAAAGTGAAGTGCGGCACATCCCATACCTTGGGGTTTGTGATGTGATGCAAGTGACTTTGTGAGGAAAGAATGCACTGAGCATGGTAGGTAAGAGGAGACTGCGGGCCAGAGGGTTTCTGCAGTAATGACATCAAGAGGCAGAGGTGGATGGAAACTCACTATTACAGATGCAAACACCGAGAGAGAATAGAACTGGTGGAATTGGAGATGAGGATAAACTAATCCTGTATTATTTACAAAGGTGAATTACAGATACTAAGGTGCTGGCTAAATAAACAGGAAACAGGCTATTATAAAATCAGGATATTGCACAGATATAACTGTGAGAACAAACACAAATCTACCTGATTATTAAAAGAAATACAGAAAAAAATCAAACTACTTTTTTTTTTTTTTTTAGGTTCAAGAGCTGGGGAAGTATAACAAAAGATAACAAAACTTAAGTCCAGAAGTAACCAGTCAATACAATTCAGGTAACTCAGCTGTTAATGGAAAGATGATTTCAGGGGAGATGACAGAGTGGGTAAGAGCACTTGCTGTGCAAGCATGAGGACCTGCGTTTGAATCTGCAGGGCTCTCTTAGTAGCCAGGCATACCTGTAACCCAAGTGCTGCACAGGGGAGACAAGCAGGTTCCCAGAGTTCCCTGGAAGGCCAACCTGTCTGAGCAGGTGAGCTTCAGGTTCAGTAAGAGACCCTGTCTCAAGGGGCAGAGGCAGCAAAGAATAAAAGATAATACCCAACATCCTCCTCTGGCCTCAGCATAAGCATGCACATACATGCAGATACAAGCATATGTCATACATAACACAACAACATTAAAAGAATTTACCACTTAAGATGTGGAACCAAAGTGCAAGATATTAATGATATTTTAGAAATGATTCAAAAGAGCTGAACATAAAGAATTAAGAATCACCACTAAAAACTCATAGGAAAAAAAAAATCAGAATTTTAATAACAAGCCAGGCATGGTGGTTCAACTTTGTAATCCAAGCATTTTAAAGCTGAGGCAGGAGGACTGGAACCAATGCAAAGCCAGACTCACAAACAGGGAAAAAACCAAGTCAGAAAAAGACAATTTTAGTAATAGACACATATTCTAGTGTCAAAGTTGTACCTGCAATAAGGATGCAGCTGGGAACAAATAATTTAGCAACATTGAGCAAAAACTATAGGGAAAATTAGAAATAAAGGGCAGGAATCAGTGGCAGAAGTCAATTATTTATGCATAAGCATATAAGGATCTAAACGTATCACTTTGATAATCTCACAGTGTACACAGAAGTTCTAAGAAGGAACGTGGTACAAAAAGGACACAGTGATGCATGGAGACAGCTTGTCACCAGGCCACCAGCAAATCTCTAGGCTCCTCAAGTCTTTGGACACTGATGTTACTTTCTTTATTGGCCTGGCCAGGTGCCTAAGGTTGAACACAGTAACTTGCTTCTTTGCCCACTTCCACTTTTACTCAAGGAGAACGAAATTATGGTTTCTAAACTGCTAAAAAACACTCATTTTTTACGTTATTCAATGAAACCAACCCATTACTGATTCCCATTATAATACAGTGAACTTGCAATTGACCATGTATCTTCATGTTTCATTTGATAAAGTTAAGCTAATCTGAACTTTCAAAAGAAAAAAGATAAACACCTGAGTATGCCTTAATCTATAAAGAAGAGCTGTGGTCAAGTTCAAAGACTAGAATTAATGTGGAAAACACTGTCATGAAAATGCAGCTAAATATCAGATGGTGTAAACACACGTCTATAATCTTAAGATTTGAGATGCCAGGGCAGGAGGGGTCAGCCTGGCTCTGTAGAGGAACACACCCCGCCCCCTTTCAACAAAACAAAACAAAAACAGACAAGCAAACAGACTGGCACCAATAAGAACTCAAAAGGGCTGGGATGTAGCTCAGTGGCAGAGCACTGTTCTGTCCTGTTCAAGGTCCTAGATTCAAACACTGGCACTGGGAGAAAAAGTCTTCAACTTTGGTTCAAACAAAACAATATAAATTGAAATTAAGGTATATGGAATAGTCACTATAGAGAATTTTTTATATATCATGAACTCCATGATAAAACTATAACTGTGCTCAGAAGAAAATTAATATCCAGTTGAACATCTTAGAAGGTAAAAGAAAGTAAATCAAACAAAACCAGAAGGTCAGAAAAAAATAAAGATGGAGATTAATGAATGATAAGAGAGAAAAACAAAATGCAAATGTGATAATGTTCAGAAAGACATGAAGTGCAGCTAAACAAGAAGGAAACAATATTTTGAAGTTAGAATGAGGTGGAAAAAATAGCACTATTTGCAGATAGGAAGGTATAGACAGAAATGGCCATAGAATTACTAAAAAGAAGGCATTGCAGTCCTCAAGCTAATTCAGCAAATCAGTATGGGTACATAATTAAAGTGTCTTTCATTCAGTCAAACAAGACTAACTCAACTTACTACAAGACACACTTAGTTAAATGGCCTCCAAAAGAAGGTAGATAGCCTAGCAGTAAATATGAGAAAGATTGTAAAAGCAGAGGATCAGTCTGTTATGAGAGTCTTCTATACATGACACCGGGTTGTGGCCATCAACTCTTAACAACTGTCCTGGTCAGTGTTCTACTGCTGTGAAGAGACACTATGACCACAGCGCTCTCACAAAGGAAAGCATTTAATTGGGGGTGGCTTACAGTTCAGAGGTCTAATCGGTAGCGTCATGACAGGAAGCATGGCTGCACACAGGAAGACATGGTGCTGGAGAAGTAACAGAGTGCTACATCTGATCCACAGGGAGGAGGAAGAGAGAGACTTTGGACTTGGCATGGTTTTTTTTTTTTAACTTTTTTTTTTTTTTTGTCTTTTTGTTTTGTTTTGTTTTGTTTTTTTGAGACAGGGTTTCTCTGTGTAGCCTTGGCTGTCCTCCTGGACTTGCTTTGTAGACCAGGCTGGCCTCGAACTCACAGCGATCCGCCTGCCTCTGCCTCCCGAGTGCTGGGATTAAAGATGTGCGCCACCATGCCCAGCTTGGCATGGGCTTTTGAGACCTCAAAGTCCACCCCCAGTGACACATTTCCTTTAACAAGGCCACACCTCCTAATCCTTTCAAATAGTGCCGCTCCCTGGTATCCAAGCGTTCAAATCTATGAGCCTATGCATGGGGCCATTCCTACTCAAACCACCACAGTCAAGACTGGTATAATGACACCAGGCCAGCTAGCCAGCTGTATATGGCAGAAAAATGAAACAAAGCCCTGTCACAGACAGGTGTTTCATCAGAAAATAATTATACTGTAGATAAACTCTTCCAAAGATGTTCAACCACACTCAGAACTTAAGAAAGACAACAAACAAACAAAACCAAGATATTTTAGCCTGGCCTGGAGAGATGGCTCAGAGGTTAAGAGCACTGGCTGCTCTTCTGAAAGTCCTGAGTTGAATTCCCAGCAACCACATGGTGGCTCACAACCATCTATAATGAGATCTGGTGCCCTCTTCTGCCCTGCTGACTCACACCCAGGCAGAACACTGTATACATAATTAATAAATAAATAAATCATTTTTCAAAAAGATATTTTAACTTAGGCTTGCAAGCATGAAATCATTTGGTTACAATGCCCATTTTTGGAGAAGTAAAAATACATGTTTACTAAAGCATTTGTAATCATTTCAACACATTAGAAAATGCTTAAAATATGTCCCATTCATAGAACTTACTCTGACAACCTTTCAAAATATGCTTTGGTTATATTTTAACTCATGAAAATTTGTATTAATACATTGTAAAATAGAAAAGGTAAGATATAAAATTATATGTTTAATATACAGGTCATGTAAGAGACATGTGATCCTGTAGGTACTGGTGTAAGAATATCTTCATCCTTTGATATACATATCTACATGTAGTAGAGAAATGCTCTATTGTTTTAATGACACTTTAATAGCAAGATAAGCCTCTTACTAATGAATGTCAGTCGTTTGTAGTATTTCACTCTTATCAATAACAGTGGAATAGGCAATCACCCGCATCTTGTTTCATATCGGTATAGCTCTGTAAAAAATTCATCACATTTAGATTTATTTTATTTTATTTTTTGGTTTTTCAAGAGACAAGGTTTCTCTATGTTATCTTGGCTGTCCTGGACTTGATTTGTAGACCAGGCTGGCCTCGAACTCCCAGTGACCCGCCTGCTTCTGCCTCCCAGAGTGCTGGGATTACAGGTGTGAGCTACCCCACAGGGCTACCTTTAGAATTCTTTTTTTTTTTTTTTTTTAAAGACAGAGTTTCTCTGTGTGGCCTTGGTTGTCCTGAACTCCCTTTGTAGGCCAGGTTGGCCTCGAACTCACAGAGATCCACCTGCCTCTGCCTTCCAGAGTGCTGGAACTACAGGTGTGTTCCGCTGTACCCAGCTTTATACCTGTTTATAAAGGTTACTTTGTTTGTGGTTTTGTTTCTTGTTTTGTTTTGAGATAGGGATTCTCTGTGTAGCCCTGGCTGTACTAGAGCTCACTCTATAGACTAGGCTGGCCTCAAACTCAGAGATTTGCCTGCCTCTACCTCTGCCTCCTGAGTGCTGGGATTAAAGGCATGCGCCACCACTGCCTGCCAAAGTTACTTTTCTTTAAACTACAAAATAATTCTTGCATGGTTTTTCTTAGGTCAAAATTTAATTTTTTTGAGCTATGAATCCAATTTAATCATTTTGAGGTGGTTACCAATTTGATCCAACTAGATTTTTTCGTTTTTCTAGTCAGGGTTTCCCTGTGCAATCCTGGATGTTCTAGAACCCATTCTGTAGGCCAAACTGGCCTTGAACTCAGAGACCTGCCTGCCTTTGTCTCCCAGGTGCTAGGATTAAAGGTGAGCGCCACCACCATGCAACTAAAATGTGTTGTTGTTTTTTTTTTTAATTGCCTCCTTCCTTCCAAAATGTATAGCTGGTATTTCATTTTCTCGTGCCATTGGCCATTCCATTCAATTAACATCATAGTATAAGGGGAAAAATCTGGAGTTCATATTTTTCTCTAGAAGTTTCTCAATAGAGCAGGAAAAAAAAATACCCCAGTTAGAGAATTATAGACATGAGATGCACCTGCAGGATGCAGGCATGCACTCATCTCGTCGGCAGAATCTGCCTGCACTTGACCTCCATGCATAGAGACTGGGTCCTTGGGCTAGGTACCCAATAATGGGAAAGGGCCGGGTCTTTTAGATAGTTACCATTAGAAGTAAGCTACTGTGAGTACATGGCCTCGAGTTCACTTTGACTTTTTAAAAAAAATTATTTTATGTGTATGGATTTTTTGCCTGTCTGTGTGTCTGTGCACATGTATGCCACAAAGGGACACTGGATCTTCTGAAACATTAGCAATAATTCTGAGCTGCTTTGTGAGTGTTGGGAATCAAACCTGGGTCCTCTGGAAGAGCAAGCAGCAAATGATTCCAATTGGGGAAACTATTTTTAAGAGAAAAAGCTTCTTACGTCAAAAAGAGAACTGATTTCATTACACCCCAGAGAAGGTTCTAGATGGAAGCTTCAATAGATATTTGTACAGATTTTTTTTTTCCAGTTTGAGGAAACCCAGGAGTCTCGGCACTAAAAGACTCATTTCTAAAAGCTTTACAACTCTTTTTAAGAAAACGCTTATTTACTTTATCTCTGTATGGCTATGTCTGTGTGTGCTCCTTGTGGTGGTTTGAATAAGAATGACTCCCCCCTCCCCCCACCCCCAGGTTCATAGACTTGAATGCTTTGTCACCAGAGAGTGGCACTATGAGAGGGATTAGAGGGCGTGGCCTTATTGAAGGAAGTGTGTCACTGGGGTGAGCTTTGGGGTTTCAAAAGCCCATGCCAAGTCCAGAGTCTCCCTCTTCCTGCTGCCTGTGGAGCCAGATGTAGGGTTCTCAGCTCCTTCCCAGCACCATGTCTGCCTGCAGGCCGCCATGCTTCCTGCCATGATCACAATGGACTAAACCACTGAATCTGTAAGCCAGCCCCAATCACATGTTTCCTTCATAAGAGCTGCCGTGGTGATGGTGTCCGTTCACAGCAATAGAACATATCCAAATGTGTAGGTGCCACAAGAGGGCATCAGAGCCCTTGGTGGTTGTGAGCTGCACAATGTGGCTCCTGGGGCTGGGATTCTGGTTATCTGCAAGGGCAGCAAGCACTCTTAACTACTGAGCCAGTCTGTCCGGCGCCAACTGTGTCTGGGAAGTAACACTTTAACCTCTGTGTTGTTTTGCATGGTTCTCTCAGTTTCATCTCGGCTCTGTTTCACATGGGTCTCTTATGTCTGTGTGGATTGCCCGTCATGCTTAGCATCAGCATTCCTCCCTACTCCTGGCTCCTCAAGTCTCCGTCTTTGTCTTTGTCCCTGTCTGTCTCTTTCTCATCCAGGGCTTTACACACACTAATCAAGTGTTCTACCACTGATCTACATGCCCAGTGTCTTAGTTAGGGTTTTCATTGTTTTGATGAACCACCATGACCAAAAAGCAAGTTGTGGGAAAAAGAGTTGCTTCAGCTTACACTTCCAAATTACTGTTCATGACCAAAGAAAGTCAGGACAGGAACTCAAACAGGGCAGGAATCTGGAGACAGGAGCTGATGCAGAGGCCATGGAGGGTTTTACTGCTTACTGGCTTGCTCCTCATGGCTTGCTCAGCCTGCTTTCTTATAGAACCCAGGACTACCAACCCAGGGATGGCACCACTCGCCATGGGCTGGGCCCTTCCCACTAACTGAGAAAATGCCTTACAGCCGATCTCATGGAGGCATTTGCTTAGCTGAGGCTCCTTCCTCTCTGATGACTCCAGCTTGTGTCAAGTTGACACACAAAACCAGCCATTTTATGTGTTTTCAAGACAGAGTCTCACTATGTAGTCCAGGCAAGGCTCAATCTTGTTTGTTTTGTTTTTGTTTTTTGAGACAGGGTTTCTTTGTGTAGCCTTGGCTGTCCTGGACTCACTTTGTAGACCAGGATGGCCTCGAACTCACGGTGATCCACCTGCCTCTGCCTCCCTGAATGCTGGGATTAAAGGCGAGCACCACCACGCCCGTTGGGTAGGCTCAAATTTATAATCTTCCCACCACCTCAAGCCCAAATGCTGATACTACAAGTGTGAACCACCACACTTGGCTTGAGTATAGTGTATAAACAACAGGATGCACACCTCTGGTATGCTTTGACAAATATAAACCTGTGTGATGACCACTACGATCAAGACTAAGGACATTTCCACTGTCCCTAAAAGCTCCTCTGTGTCCCTTCCCACTCAAGCCCATGTCTGAGGCACCCATGGGAACAGTTCCTTGAGGTGAGGACCTAATGTATAATAGGCTTGTGTTTCCTAGATGGAGGGAGCCAGACCAACCCAAGCCTTTCTCAGAGGCCCAGTGGGAGGAAAAGGGAAACTTTAATTCTGCGTCCTTATCCAGGAATGGACTCGGCAGGGCCAGCCTAGGGCTGGAGCCAGGGCCTCAAAAGAGTCAAGGCTGTGACTTCCAGGGACCCTACCCTCCTGGGCTGGTACTTCGGCAGCTGTGTCTGAAGTATCCAACGGTCTCTTTGTCAACATTATCTTGCTTAACTCTCTGCGGGACGTGGCTGTCCCCCCCTCCGCCCCCAGCCTGAAAATAGTATATATGATGCCGTATTTCTTAATAAACCTGCTTGGCATAAGTCATCCGCTTACGCAAGACCTCCTGGTCCCAGCTGTTGTTTTGTCTTCTTTACTTTGCATCCTCCATCCTTCCACCTCACACCCTGATGTATGTGCAGGACTCTTATTCCTGCTGGTTCTGGACACCTAGAGTGTCAAACAAATGAGTCCACACAAATGCTCCCTTTGGGGCTGGCTTCTTTTGTTTGCCATCCTGTTTTTGAGAGTCACCATGTTGTTTGTTTTATTTTTGTTTTATTTAATTTTCTTGCTATTATTGTATGTGATGTGTGTGTGGATCTGGCATTACCAGGCTTGAATGGCAAGAATTTTACCCACTAAGCCATCTTGTCAGCCCAGTTTGCTTTTATTTCTGAATAGTATTTTGTTTGTACTTCGGAACAAAAAGAACAAACCACATCATGTTAGAAATTAATAATAAATAGTATTCTGGTTCATTAGTGCCTTCATTCACTCACCCACACATCTTGCCCGGGTGTGTGTGGATGCATGCACTCTTGTGTGTGCAAATGTACATCCCTACACATGTGTGGAGACCAGAGATAACACCCACTGTTTACATACTCAGTCTCTACCTTAGTTTCTGAGACAGGATCTCTCACTGAACCTATGTGTTAGAGAATCCAGCCCAGAGGAAAAACATTAGCAAGTATTTGGGTTTATGAATGGGAGGTAACTTGACAGAAGTTATTAGAAGCAGATGGCATTGGATTGAGGCAGGGATCCCATGCCTGCCCCACTATGGGAGGTAGTTTAGAGGATTGATATCTGCCCTGCCCCAGGTTAACTAAAGCTATTTTAAAATATCACAAATGTCTGTGTCTTAATTGATCGCTAGCTGGGCCTGTAGATAGATAATACAAACAAATTTAAAACAATACCTATAGCTCACCAATTTGGCCAGCAAATCCCAGGACTCCTCCTGCCTTCCCCTCATCAGCACTAGGATTACAGGACTTGACTTTTTCAACCATTAATTTTTCCCTCATTCCACAAACATGTTTCTGAAGCCTCTATATGTCAGGAAGTGTCAGCCACTGGTTAAATATAGGCCACAAGCCAAGTGTAGTACCACATGCTCCAGACTCCTAATACTTGGAACACTGCAGGAAAAAGACCCCATCTCAGGACCCTGTCTCAAAATAAAACAAAAACTTATAAATACATAAGCTGGCTCTGGATTTGCATGTCATAGTTTGATCTTTGGAAAAAAGATCTTTTGCGATAAAGTTTATCTACTCAAGTCTTTATGCAGGACTGTGAAGACTATGATCAGTATTTAAAGTGATAGGACACCAGCATCAATGCTCTCTGTAGACTTCATGAATGATGTATTGCATTCTATCCTTAGAACAAAGTCAGATGGCTGCTAGAGCCAGAATAACTTGTCCGTGCTCCAGGCAGGAAGAGCTTTATTCATCATTTTTTATCGGAAAAGCAAGAGTCCTCCCGGAAGTCCCCAGGAGATTTCATCTTACTTCATCATCCAGAAATGGACCTCAAAGCCATCTATAGGCTCCAGGAAGTTAATGAGGCTCTTGAAAAAGGAGATACGATTGCTAAGGCTGACACATACCAATCTGGACACATGGTTAGCAGAGTGTCATCCCAAACAAAGCCAATGTTCTAAACGAGAAATGCACGCTGCGTCTGGCAAGGCTTCCCATGTTAGCTGTGAGCCTTCGGGAGATGTCAGCACAGGCGTGGTAGTGAGAGTATGCTCCAGCACATGCGCAAAACTCTTCTTTACCCGCACCTGTGAGAGCTCTAAAGCAGCACACAATTGCACAATTACTCTTGTTAACAAGTGGATTGGGCCTCTCGAAGTCATGACTGTGTAACTTAGTCCACTGTAAAGCAAGATACAAATAGCATTTGCAGATTAAGGGTCCCTCAAGCCTGAGAGCTGAGAAAGCAGTTTCTAATGCAGTGGGTTTTCAACCTTCCTAATGCTTTAATACACTTCCTTATGTTGTGGTGATACCCCAACATGAAGTTATTTTTTGTTACTACTTCATAACTGTAATTTTGCTACTGTCAAGAATTAATTATAATGTAAACGTCTGCTATGCAGATATATGACTCCCATGGAAAGGTCTCTTGACTCCCCAGTGAGTGGCGACTCACAGGTTGAGAACACCTGCTCTAAAGGACTCTAGCATCAGATCCTTCCACTAGAGTATTTCCCGGGCATGCGCACAGTTCAGCTCCCCTCTCTGTCTCTGAAGAGAGACAAATTCAGTTCATATTCTAAAAGGCCAGGAAAGCTCATCCTTTGTTTTCCCAAGTATGGAGAGAGGAAAAAATTCACACAGAGAAATATAATTAGGATCAAGAGCAATTTGCCAGCTTTTGAACTCAAAGACCCTGACTTGAGGACATGCCTCTAATGTGTTAACACAATGGTCATTCAAACCTATACAACAGATCTCAGCATTCCCAGCAGAAAGGCTGGGTAGGACAACTGTAGCTTTCTCTACCAGAATAGGCTTATTGTGATACCCTCCAGCAGGTCTGAGCAAGACACACTCACCTCTTCTGCCAGCTTGACCCTGGGAAGGGGAGAGAACGTGTTCTCGTTTCAGAAATGGACACGTGGTTGATTTGGGGCCAATAAGACATGTGGTTGGGTTTCAGAGTAACTGTCTGTGTACAGAGAACCTTGCCAGCTCTGCATGGGATGCCTGGAGCTGCTACAGCCACACGGCTGCAGCTTGATTTTGACGTTAGGACACCTTTTAACCCACTTACTGT
Source organism: Acomys percivali (assembly GCA_907169655.1). NCBI lineage: Eukaryota > Metazoa > Chordata > Mammalia > Rodentia > Muridae > Acomys > Acomys percivali. The sequence continues at coordinate 58,654,959 of OU015757.1, forward strand.
AGCATAAAATGCAACAGAAGGCTGGCAGTGTGGCTGGAGTGTTTGTGTAATGCTCATGAAACACTGGGCTCAATCACCTGCAGTGTGTGTGTGTGTGTGTGTGTGTGTGTGTGTGTGTGTGTGTGACATGCCCCAGGAGGGAGGGTTGCAGGGACAGTGGCAATACCCTATTTCCTTAATGATATTCACTGTGAACAGGAGTAACCCACTCTGGGTCTGCACACACACACACACACACACACACACACACACACAC
>OU015757.1:58658183-58671626 GCA_907169655.1 Acomys percivali
TACACTTCTCCATGCTTCCCTCGCTGCTCCCTACCCTACACTTCTCCATGCTTCCCTCGCTGCTCCCTACCCTACACTTCTCCATGCTTCCCTCGCTGCTCCCTACCCTACACTTCTCCATGCTTCCCTCGCTGCTCCCTACCCTACGCTTCTCCGTGCTTCCCTCGCTGCTCCCTACCCTACACTTCTCCGTGCTTCCTACGCTGCTCCCTACACTACACTTCTCTGTGCTTCCCTCGCTGCTCCCTACCCTACGCTTCTCCATGCTTCCCTCGCTGCTCCCTACCCTACACTTCTCCATGCTTCCCACGCTGCTCCCTACCCTACACTTCTCCGTGCTTCCTTCGCTGCTCCCTACCCTACACTTCTCCGGCCCGTGGGCTTTCCTTCCCCAGCTTCTCATTTCCCCGTAACCCCACCATTTCAGCTATGTGCTTGCTTGGTCCCTCTCTTTTTGTCATTCTCTCTTGTCTCTCTCTCTCTTGGTCTCCCTTGCCTGCACTCTCTCCATCTTCCTCTCTTGCTTCCCCATCCCTGTGGCCTGGTCCAGTCTGCTTGCCATCTTCAGTGTTCTACTTTCTCTCACAGCTCGGGACTCTTCTAGATGCCTGTGGCTGAGCTTTCCTTCATATCTACCACAAAAAGCCTTCTCTTCAAACATACTTCAGAGTGGTCAGGTCCTCAGCTTACACATCTGCTGCCAAAACCTTCAGTTTATCAAGTGTCTTCCTTTCCACTCTCCACGGACTTCTTTTTTTGCAGAGCTGGAGATCTAACTGATAGCCACGTACATGCTAGAGCCTTATTCTTGTGACACAATAAAAAAAATTTTTTTTGCAGTATTTAGACTCTCCAGAAAAGACACTCCCTAACATATATTCGAAGTTTATATAGCAAGTTTTCAAATATCTATGTGCTAGACTCTCCCTGAGCTATAGCCTAAACCCTAATCTTCTTGAGACACATTTCTCTTTAGTATGTATATATGCATGGTATGTACAGGTGTGTGTGTGTGTGTGTGTGTGTGTGTGTGTGTGTGTGTGTACCTGGAGTTGGTGTTGGATGTTTTCTCACTCTCTACTTTTTAAAAATTGTGGCAGGTCTCTCATTGAACCTTGAACAAGTCAATTTACAGCTATTCTAGCTAGCAGCTTGCACAGCGGGGCCTCCTATCTCTGCCTTTGGCATGCTGGAATTACAGGTTCCCAACTTTTTCATGAGTTTTGGGGATTCTAACTCCTGTCCCTGCAAGCAGTTTATCTTCTTTGAGATCGCCTCAACCACCTCACTAAACTTTTTATGTTTCTATAAAAGTTTCTACCAAAATGGGGTATAGGTCTTGAAGCAACTTAAAAAAAAATCTAGAGTGAAAACCAACACATATAACTATAAGACACTTGAAGACACAAGCTAAATAAAAGTACAATGTAGATTAAGGAGTACCTTCTCTGGAGAGTCTAAATAATGCAAAAATTTTTTTCTCAGTCTTCAGGATACCAAATGACTGTCATGTGACAGATGCTTTATGAAGATATAAAAATAAGAGAACAGATGAATGAAGATGTTCTAGAAACTCAAGGAAGAATGACCAGAGAAATAGCTATTGGCCACCAGGAAACACTGTCAGCAAGGCCCAAGGAAGAGCCTTCAAGAAAAGAGAGCATTTAAGCTGCTGTCCTGAGCGCCTGGGCCTAGTCAGACAAGTCCTGAGAGGTATTTGGTGAATTTACTGTGGGAACTAGTGAGTTTAAAATTGGTTGAGTGGAAGTAAAATATTGCAGAATTAAGAGGAAGTGCAAAGTGAGAAAACATAGGTAGAGACAATGTTTTCCTGAACCATGGGGGTGGAAAAAAAAAATGGTGTGGCATGGAATTGAGAAAGCTAAAGCGCTGGAGTAAGGTTTTGTTTTCTTGCACAGTAGAAAGGGTTTCAGAGTGCCCAGTGGTAACATGAAGGAGCTAGTGGGACTTGAAAAGAATTGGAAAGGCATCCAGAGCCAGGGCCCAAAATAGGAGAGAGGGAAGAATGCCTTCGGGGCAATGTTCCAGGTACTGCGGCCCTGTTTTACCAATCGATCACAGAGGTAATCTGCTGGGAATAAAGTGCAGGGGCGCTTTGGAGGAACAGGGAGGACTGAGGTAAGCAGATGTTAGAGAGTTCTTGAAGTCAGAGCAGTGGTTCTGTCTCTCTGGTCACAGCTACTCCAGACACTAACACAGAACTGGAGGCCACTGTGAGCGACACCCTCCCCACACCCCTCATTTATTTGTAAACAGACAGGTTCTCTTATGGAGATGAGGAAAGAGAGCTGTTGCTGAAGTATGGTCATTGACTTGGGGTACACAGCTCCTCCCCAGCATTTGGCCCCATGCCCCCAGGGAGTCTTTCAGGAAGCCAGCCGCTTCTAAGAAAGCGTCCCCTTCCCTCACCATACACTTTCTTTGCTGGTGAAACTGAGTGACTCGAGCTCAGGTCAGAATCGTGGAGGAGATGTGTGAGACGCACAGGAGTTATGACGTCTGGGGTAAATCATGTATTCCTGTAGGCTTCACCTTTCCCAAACCTGCTTTATTTGGGGTTCTTTAAATGCTTATACCTCCTTTACTGCCCACCTATCCTAGATAGGAGAGAAAGGAGATTTATGGGAACAGGAGAAGTAGACCTTTTTGGATTCGGTTCCTGGGAGCAATTCCCCTGGCGTAGTCGGCAGGATTTTAGCAGACCAGCAATTCAACCAAAGTTGCTGCTGGAACCTGGAACAAGTGCCGAACCCAGAGCCCTGAAACTTCTGCTCCTGTCTCAAAGTGGAGCGATGAACAGCCAAACAATACCAAGACCCAAAAAGTACAGAGTCTATACTAGGATGTGTTTCTTCTGGCAAAAACCAAGCCCCTCCCCACCCCCCACCCCCATGAGGTGGTTCGACTTCTAAGAGGATAAACATCACCTGCTCTCTCACAAGTCTGTTCTCCATGCCACACTTGGGATCAGAACAAAAACGTTTGCATCCACTATGTATTACTTACTTTGTTCAGTGTTCTGAAGAAACCCTAAGAAACAGCTTAAGGAAAGAAGATTTCACTGTGGCTCACAATTTGAGGATACAGCCCATCTCAGGGTAGACAAGGCTTGGCAGCCAGATCATGAGGCGGCTGGTCACAATGCATGCCCAGTCAGGAAGCAGAGATAGATGAGTGATGAATTCTGCTGATCAAGCTCCCTTTCTCCTATCTCACTCAGTCTAGGAACCCCATTATTGATAGTGCCATCCACAAATATGAAGACCGTTTCTTAAGTGGTCCTAGATCCTGTTGTCAGGCTGGCAACATCAGCCATCACAAAGAGTAAAGAGTTGCTGGTACCCTTATAACTACATAGAAGAGAGCAAAGTTTGCCTTCTTAGGTACATAAGAACGGCAACAGGGAAAGATCTGTTGCATAGAGAGCTAGACATGTTCTCAAAGTGAGATCACAGGGACTCATCTCCGTCTATGGGTATTTGTCTTTGAACACCGTAAAGTACTGTTGAGAATGTTAACTTCACCGCAGATCTTTATCATAAGAATCCTTTAATATTTTTTTTTTCTTTCAAGTAGCCAAACTGCTAGGAACAGTCATACCAGCCACTTGATTGACAGCTGCCTTGAACAGGGACCTACAGTTCTTTCCTAAGGGGGACATAAGGGCTTCCATCATGGCAACCCAGCCATTTTGAGCAGTGAATAACTCATGGATCCCTTGAGGACACTCTACTCCAGTACAAAGACCACTACTTCCATGGCTGTTGCTGGAAGCATGGCCTTCAGTTGCAGGAGGCCTTGCTTTAACCATAGCAACTTGGCTTGTCCTGGCTCCAGGAGACTTCACTACAGCCACGACGAGCCTCAGTGACACCCAGATGACCCCACTCGTCTTGCAGCTATTTCTCATTAGGATGAGGGAGGAGCACTTCCTTCAGTGACTCAAGAAAAGCTTGTGATGAGTATACATTTAAGACTTGAGATGGTTGGCCCTTGAAGCTGTGCACAAGCACGCCACACCCTTCTTCTGATTATATAAGCAATGTGTTTTTCAGACTCCCTGGGTTAGTCCAGGAGGCTTCTCACCAGACACTGCCCTCCTCCCCTGCCACTTCAACTTGAGGCCCCAGTCAAAGCTTCTTGCAAACGGTCTTTATCATGGGTACAGTGGGATGGCTGTTAGCACACACACACACACACAAAAGCAGACAATTCTCTATTTGGCAGCAGTAGATGATTGTATCAGAGAGACTGCCTAAGCTGTAGGTTCTCATGACTTCCAGGCTATAACCCCTCAGCTCAGCAGCTAAGAGGAGGCTGAAGAGTTCCAGGATGTGGCTGGGAGTGGAGACTGTGGGGACCACAGATGACCATGGCTGCTAAGAAGCTGGCAGAGAGCTAAGATCATGGAAGGCAAGAGACCATGAAGGGCCACTAGAAACACTCCAGAAAGCCACCAAAGGTTAAGAGCTTGTACTATAACTCCAGCTACTGGATGCTCAGCCACCGGCACTCATGGCCTCTTATGCCCTTTACTTGAGGACCTACAGCAGAAAGTCTCTGGCTTTGAAAGCCCTTAGTACTTAGGCTGCACTATAAGCTGCTGGGTTCCAGGGTCTATCCCCTCAGTCTCTGGAGCTTACGACTGCAAATACCTAAGGCATTGCCTATTTCTATCTGGACAAAGGGAAACATCAAAAACAACAAAACAAAGTCTCAATCATCCCTTTTGTGATAAAACCAAAGCCCTAAAATAACTTCTTAGAGGGTCCCTTAGGTGGCCATTAGCCAGAATGATCAACTTTTCAAGCTTTACCAATTTACTTCAAGTGACAATGTGGGTTAAAAAGATCGAACCAGAACGAGTGAGATTTGAGACACGCGGCGCGCACAGCACTTTATCTCCAGAGAACAGTCGATAGCTCTGTAGTTACCCCTGAGCCCTCCGCATTTTAACAGAAATACAGACCTCACGAGGTGCACTTTAGTAGACCTGTGGCAATTTCTCTGGCTACAGTATCATATTATCCTTTATTCCCAAATCTGAACACTTGCCTATTCATACACTTTCAAAATATCTTTCTTTTTTGTTTTTTGGGGTTTTGTTTGTTTGTTTGTTTGTTTGGTTGGTTGGTTGGTTTTTCAAGACAGGGTTTCTCTGTGTAGCCTTGGCTGTCCTAGACTCACTTTGTAGGCCAGGCTGGCCTTGAACTCACATCGTCCCGCCTGCCTCTGCCTCCCGAGTGCTGGGATTAAAGGCGTGCGCCATCACACCTGGCTTTCAAAATATCTTTCAATTACAGCTCTTATAATTCTAGAGCTCAGGGGACTCCCCATGCTATTTGTAAGTTTATGCATCTCCATAATACAACAATGTAATAAGCTGCCAACATCTTTGTAACTTTTCTTACTTGTGAAGATCTTTAGCCAGGTTAAAAATAAAATCAGGTTTCTTGTTTAAGTCTGCATATACCAGCATCTCAGTAGTAAAGGCACCACCAAGGGACAAAAAAAAAAAAAAAAAGCTTGATGTTATCAGGATGAAAAGAACGCTGCCTGGGGCGATGACTTCACTGGTAAAGTGCTTGAGGACCTGAGCTTGAATTCCCAGCTACCAAGGAGAAGCCACACATAGTGGCCTGCTGTGGAATGCCATCACCAGGAGGCCAGAGACCACTGGATCCCTGGAACTCACTGGTCAGTTAGTCTAGCTGAATCGGTGAGCTCCAAATTCAGGGAGGGACCCTTTCCCAAAAATAAGATGGAGAGTGACTGAGAAAGACAGCTGACCTCAATCTGTGCCTTACACTCATGCATACCTGTATGCACACATTAACATGTACAACATGCATGTGCACGAACGAACACACACACAGACACACACACACAGACACACACACACACACACACACACACACACACACACACACACACACACTAAATCTGGAGATACTGTTGCTTTCTGGGTATGTGCCTGTACTTGTATGCACATGTGTGAAAGCTGAGCCCGCTCGAGGGAGCCATTTTACAGGCCCTGTCTACCTTGTTTTTAGAGATAGGGTCTCTCACTCTCAGAGGAACTCAGAGCAGGCCTGCTAAGCCGCAGGGATCGGCTTGTCTCTGCCGTCCCTGTGCTCTGGTTACAAACACCCAACACCATCTGCAGGCAGCCTTTTCCATGCAGGCTCTGGAGATGAGGCTCAGGTCCTACACTTGCAAAGTAAGAACTTTTTTTCCCCCCAACCAACTCTATGTGGCATTTTAAAACCATCCCTCCAGGAGGAAGGGAGAAGCTGGTGAAAGTCAGAAGGTAAACAGAAAGTCACATGTCTGGAAGGGCAGAAATTTGAGTCTCAAGGACCCCTCCCCAGCAGAAAAAAAAAAAAGGAGTAAAACAGTTGTGGGGGAAGAGTGAGTAGCCCACGTGTAGGCAGAGGAGGATTCCCCCTCTCTCCAGCATTCTACACGCTGGGCAGAGGGAGCTGTAGCTTTCTGTGAGGCAGATGTGTTGAGTCAGCCCTGCTCCCTGTGAGTAACCCTTCACCCATACACCGGTTCGTAGCCCCAGCAAGAACTCATTGCTTCATCAAGTGGTATATTGGTATAACCATTACTGTAATCTGTTGTGAGTTCCCTTTCTGGAGTGAGTAGATATCTGTGTGTAAAAATGAGTGTGAGCATGTGTGTATATTATACATAACCAACTGAGCTAACTCCCTAGCCCAATTTTTGCTCTCTAAATGAAAAAGAGAAGAAAAGAAAAAGGAAAGGTAGCATGATAATTTCTGCCTCTCCTCTTTCCTCCTTTTGTAGTACTAGAGTCTGAGGAATGCTTGGCAAGTGCTATATGCCCAGCACTCTTTCCTTAGAGAGAGAGAGAGACAGAGAGAGAGAGAGAGAGAGAGAGAGAGAGAGAGAGACAGAGACAGAGAGAGACAGAGAGAGAGAAGGAGGGAGGGAGGGAGGGAAAGAGGGAGGGAGGGAAGGAAAATGTATATTTAAATAGTCTGGATTGACTTTCAATCACCTTGAATTTGTAATCTTTCTGTTGTAGCCTCTGAAAAGCTGCTGCTAGGCCAGTTATTTTTGCAATTAGCTATACATGGTTATTTTATATAAAATTGAAGCCAAATATAATTTTTAAAAAACACATTTGTAATAGGATACAATAGGAGGGGTATTTTTCAGACAGGGCTTCTTGTAGGCAAGACTGGCCTCCAACTTAGCTGTGTAGCTAAGGCTGACCTTAAATCCCTGATCCCTGCGCCTCCACTTCACCAGTGTTAGCTACAGGTGTGTGCCAACATGTTTTCATTAAGCAAATGTTTACCTAGAACTTACTGTATATTGGACACTGTGCTGATGTCAGATTGTGAAAATGACAGAAACGGCTCCTACTTTCCCATCACAATGAACCTTTATTTTGATTTGTTTTACTTTTTGAGACAGTCTTGTTATATAATGAGGGCTAGCCTGAACTCAAGCCCAAGCTAGCCTTGAGCTTGCAACTTGCTTATCGCTGCCTCTCAAGTGCTGAAGTTATAGGCTTGCACCAATATGCCAAGCAAGAACTTATTTGTTTTTTTAAACCTTGAATTGTATATATCAAAGCCACACCATACAGAAACAAAAGGCTGTAAAGATATGGAAGTAGGATGGAACAGCTGCCTAAAGCCAAGATGTATATCCATTTAGACTTGGGCATCTCTGAAGTCAGAGACAGCATACTCAGGGTGCTGTCAGCTCAGGTGAAGACACTATAAGTGATACAGAGAAACCTGCAGAGTCAGAGTGAGGGCTCAGAGGACAACCCCAGACTTGATAGGAAAATATCCTTTTAAGGATTCCTGATGACTCAAGATCTGAATAAATAGAGAAGTTCAGCCAGCGGGGTGATATACATCTATAATCCTAGTGCTCAGGAGCTGAGCCAGGAGGATTACCATGAGTTTGAGGCTATCAGGGCTATATACCAACTTCAAGAATAGCATGAGCCACATAGCAATACCCTTCCCAAAAATTTAAAATAAATTAAGATTAAAGGTAAGCCTACATGGGTTAATTTATTAAATGTGAGAATAATGAAATTCAGAGAACTCAAATTATTTTTCCCAACAGACAAATCAGGGTAGGTAAAGCTGAGTCCAGGTCTGTTTTCATTCTTCTACCAGAGTAATGGTTGAGGACACGGATGACAGAAAACAGAAGTACATAAACATTTGCCTCGCATGCTTAAAACCATGGGTTCTATCTGAGTAAGACAGTAAATCCCAGGGACTAGTGAAAACAAAGCAGGTTTGAATGTTCTGCTCTGAAGAGAGAAAAGGCAACAATGGCTGATTCAGTGGAAGATAGTAACTTTGAAATGTTCCTCGGTCATGGGAAATTCTTGTTCTCTCTTTCCTGTAGGCCAGGACTTAAGCTCTTTCCAAGTTCCCCAACCTCTTGTCTTAGGATACAAAGTCTAATTTACCTAATAATTTGGGACTTGCAAGTTGTTTCTTTTCTGATACTGGGCTCAGAAGCATAGCTGACCACCTGAAACATTCCAACTGTCAGAGCTCAGAGACAAGCAGGCACCAACTAACTGGAGGACAGAGGGGCCTAGTGACTCCTCTTACGTCTAGTTCTGATGACGTTTAAATGACGTAGACTGTAACACAACACCTTATGTCTTCCAAACCCCCAGTACAGCAAAAAAGGGTAGGAACAAAGTACATACGAACATGGCTCTAGTCTTGTGACTATTGGCAAATCCCTCTCTGCCTTGTTTCTCCATCTGTTAAGACACCACTTTACAGTGTGAGCATAAATATTAACTAACTACTACAGGACTGTAAAGATATTGGCATAAGGTAAATGAAATTTAGTAGGAAATAATTTAAAGTAAGCCTCAATCACTCCACAATTAATGGTCATTACATGAGGCCTGCATCTAACTACGATAATGAGAAACTGAATTCAATGATTAATGTTTGAGCTAAAGAAATAAAAAGACCACGTTGACACTGCTTTGTCCAGAACAATACCATGGACCCAGAAGAGCTACATTCAGGAAACCATACAAACAGCCAGGTTCCAGGCTGCCTAAGATCAAATCATTAAATACCTCCTAGGCACAAATATAATCTCAACCCTTATAAGGAACAAAATACAGTGTGCAAACAGATATTTCACTTTTGTTATCTAAAATATTGAGACTAGATGGACAAGGTGGCACACACCTTTAGTCCCAGCACTTGGGAGGCAGAGGCAGGAAGACCTTTGAGGCCAGCCTTGTCTACAGAGTGAGTTAGTGAGTTTCCATGGCTACACAGAGAAACTCTGTCTTGAAAACCAAACCAAACCAAAACCCCTGAAGCAACATATGTGTATGAATATATATACATATATATGTACATACATGTGTGTGTGTGTGTGTGTACACAAATTGAAACACAAGTTTTGGTGATTTAAGTGTGACAGGACACATAATTTTGTCAGAAGCATAATACCTGATTATTATCGACTAGGCTTATTTTAAAGCACTTTCTCATTCATGGCCAACTTAGTGCTTTGCACATAGTACATAATTATAAAGAGAAATCTAGGAGGCTGAGGTAAGAGGATTGCTGTGAGTTTGAGGCCAGTCTAGGATACAATGAATTGCAAGCCCCTCTGAGCTATAGTTTAAGACGATCTCAAAAAACGAAAACAAATTTTTTTCAAGGTGCTTCCTAATTTTATGTTGTTTCATGTTTATATGAGATAGTCTGAAAATGGGTATTGGTCATCAACTCCATCCTTTAAAAAAAAACTATTATTACTTTTATACAAACATACAAACAAACCAAAACCCTTTCCAAGTTATCTCTGCTAAATGTGAAACTTTAAGCAAGAGTCTAAATTACAGTACTAGCTTCTACATTTTTGTTTCTATAAATGTCGCAGCTACATTCTGTGTTTTATATTACGTATTTCAGGCAAGAAAATAGTTTTAACTGAGATTTTTAATCCTGTTGGAATAAACTGATGTTAACTGTGAAATGTTACTAAATCAATTCACGTTTGTTTGATTATTTGGTGAAAAGATCTTTAGGGCACTCTTGCAAAGAGAAAATGTAATTAAAATTAATGTACTAGAACATTTTCAGAAACTTTCGGCAAAGACACCTTATGAGCAACAGTGCTGCCTTCGTCTTGCACTTCGCTGCCGCAGCAGAGTCCAGTTTTTCTAAATGTTCATACTTACTGTTTTACAACAACTCTTTAGTTTTAAATCACATCCTTAAAACTATCATGATTCAACATACGAAGCTGTTGATGGATTATAAACTAATACCACTTTGCTTATATTTGAGGGTTGTCTGTTTTTGTATGTTTGAAGAACTCTGAAACCACACTGCACTGTAAGCAATCCTTGAGACTTAGAGGGTAGAAGTCCAGGGTCGAGCAGACTCGTTGAGTGTGGCTGGGTGAGCAAAGAAGTGCTCCACCGTAAGAGCAATCTTGGCTGAAAGGATAAGCCCTGACCAGGACCACTTGGGGGCAGAGGTACCGGGTAGCGCTTGGTGAGAGATGCCTAGCGCCGCCGCCCAGAGTCCTCAGCGGCCCCACCTCTTCCGGTCGCCCGGCCGGCCTTTTTTCTGTAGGATGTCGCCGCAAGGCCCGCCCAGCGCCTAGACTGCAAAGGGATCAAAGAGAGGCTTGAGAGGGCCGCGCGGCCTCGCCCCGCTAAGTGGGTCGACTTCTCTAGGTCAACATGACAGGTTGACAGGAGCGCGAGAGAGCAGTCTGGGGGCCGCCAGGGGACACGCTGCCAAACGGCAGTCTCGGTTATTGCCTCTAGATAACGGCTTCGAACCCCACTAACTTTAAACCCCTTTTCACTGGATGTCCATTGCGAGCGCTCACAGACGGCAGCCATGACAGTTGCATCCGGGTATGATGATGAGCCACGTCCTGAGTCTCCCGGAAGTGACGCGACGCGGAAGGATACGCGCTCAACCGAGGGAGGCTGCGGTGAAGTGGTCTCCGGAAGTTGGTGCGTTTGGCCGCTGCTGATGGGTCAGTGCTGTAGGAGGAGCATGGCCCTTTACACAAACCGTGTCACAGTGCCAGCCATGCTATGTCTTATTCAACAACCGAAGAGGCAGAAGCTGTTATCATTTTTATTTCATATATATGGAGAAACTAAGACTAAAAAACTGAGGCCGAGAGGCAAGCGATTTATCTGAGACCATACAAGTGGTATTTAGTCCAAGCCAAATACTGTGTTTTATCTGGTGACTCCCTTTTTTGGAAAAGTTACATTCCTATTACTTGTCATCATAGATTGCTGCGTCTGCAAGCATTTCTTCAGCTCAGTAGCCCAAGGAATGGTGCCTCGCCACACGCATGATTTTAATCAAGGACCAGATTTTTATTCTGATTTCATTAGGGGTATAACATTTTCCTGTACTGGGGAACAAACCTCGGGAAAGTCATTTTAAGCCATTTATTTTGGACTTGGCAAAATAAACCTTGGTCTTCATTCAGCATACTGCGCAATCTTGACTGCAGAGTTACAGTGCAGTAACTCTGAGCTGCCAAAGTGAGGCTGACAAAACTCATGTATCCAAAGGGATTTCTTTACATTAGTCTGACTCCCCTGTGGGGGGAAAATTTTTCAAGTTGTATAACAATACAGGGAACACTCATCACCAAAAATGGAGGGGAACCAGGGAAGGCTCTGAGAGCCATCCCACAGTCTGAAACAGTTAAGGAGGGAAAGACAGAGGCTAGAGATGTTGGCGAAAGTGTCTTAGACTGTTAACAGTCTAAGTGAGTTTCGACAAATCCATTGAGGACCCTCGATCTAAAATCAGCAGTCAGAGAAACCAGTTTGCCCTGTATCTGTGCTTCTTTTTCACTGGAGCAGCATGTGGATACAAATGTGGCAAAGGATTTCTGAGTGTGGTACATGGAAACCTTGAGCAATTTTGCTCTCTCTGTTAAACAGTCATAGTAGTTCAGGATTGTTTCCTTAATTGTTGGGAACTTTTGCCAGCATCAGGTGCTCCTCAGTCTCACGAGTTCCTCCTATATAGCCTGACCTGGAATTCTGTATCCGTGGTGGCCTTGAACTTGCTACTGTGCTCCTACCTCAGCTTCAAGTTTCAATTTCTTTTTTCCATTATGGAAAATTTACTGCAACATTCCAACAGCACATTACTTTTTCTTTTCAGCATCTTGCCGTGCAGTTTCCTTTGCCCTCTTTGCTCAGATGCCAAAGAGCCGGGCATTGGCACAAGCCATGCGAAGACTGGCAACAACCTTGAAGTTCTTCTCTTTTTCTCTGATGACTCCGGCTTTCTCCTTTTTGGAGACATTCCGGATGGGCATCACAGGTCCTGTTAGCTGGGTGGCCAGTTTAAGTTTTTCAGCAGAGCTATCTCCCTTCTTCGGAGCAGAAGGCTTCTGGGGAAAACTATAAGCTTGGATCCTTCAGGCTCTGCTCATTGGCCTGTAGTGACTCAGAGGATTTGTTTCACCCCCTCGGGTCCACAGAGATGCCAATGGTGCGCACCATTTTCCTGTGGATACCAGCCACCCGGAGTTCTTCCAGGCTGAATCCCCTCCCAGCTCAGACCTTGGTGTGGTATCTAACTGTGGGGCACCTCACTATGGGCCTGATGGGACCAGACCTGGGCCGAGGGGCAATGTGGCATGCTTTTGCCTGCCGGTCCTTGCATTTATGGATATTGCATTCAGCTGGTTGAACAAAGTGTCCATTCGCCGCTGCCAATCCTTGTGGAAGTAGGGCTTCAGGACCGTGCCATTCCGAAGGCTGGGTGCCATGGCTGCCTCCTGTGCAGGAGAACGGCCGAGCAGAAAGGACAGTTTCATGTCCTAAGAGAAGATTTTGGAGATGATAAGAGGAGAAGAAGTTTTTAGAGTGTTGTCACATTTCCCTACACTGCCTCAAGTCCAGTGACGTGAGACTCAATGGCATTACTCAGAGAAATGCCTATGTATTCTCAGGGCTTTTAGAGATACTATGGTATTTTGACATACATCTGAGAAATTTCAAAGGTAGGAACAATGGGACAGCAAGAAGTTTTGGCAGAGGTGAAGGAGAGTCACTATGTTGACACTGCCCATTTCTACCACTGTGTATCAAGGCAAATGATGCATCAAGTGTGGACCACATGTGGGGGCGGGGAGCTGGGTTAGACAAAGATGACTAGCCTGTGAAAGAGAAAAAAAAAAGAGAAAGAGAAAAAAGAAAAAAAGAGAAAAGAAAAAAAAGAGAGAGAGAGAAAGCCTGTGTGGCTTGGATTAGTAGAAAATCCAAAGCCATGGGTAGGTGGAGTATTAATGCAGAAACTGAACACTGCATACTCAGGGCAATCTGTTCAAGTTTTCTTGTGGTTCCTGTTCTGTTTTGTTTTGTTTTGTTTT
>OU015757.1:58684863-58717285 GCA_907169655.1 Acomys percivali
GTGTCTCATATAACCCCTGACTGGCATCTAACTCATTTTGTAGACAGGGATGGCCTTATATCACTGATTCTCCTGCCTTCTCATGTCAAGTGTTGGTATTACAGGAATAAACCATTACACACAGCATTCAATTATAATTCTAATGGTTTATTCATAATAACAATGGCAAAGTACTGATATTAGCTTGTGTTTCATTTCTGACTTCCTCCTGATTCGTTGCCTTTTTTTTTTTTTTTTTTAAGCATCATTCAATCATTGACCATTATGAGGATGTTCTGTTTGCTGTAGGGTAAATTTGTGTTCTGAAGCTGGGTTTTATGGAGACTTTTCCTAGAGGTACATTGCTTAATAGGGTTTGGAAGTTCAGTTGGATGGGAAGGTCATCCCACTTAGTATTTCTCTTGTTCTTGCTCTCCATTTGCTTGTGGTTCACCCTTCCCTATCAAGTTACTTTGAAACTGTCTTTTTCAACCCAGTTGGCCTCTGGTCTAGATTAAACTGAGGTTGTCTCAACTCTTTATAGGGATAGTTGGGTGAGTTTTGTGTTGTCTCTGGAACCTCCTTTTAATAGCACTCAGATTTTCTTGTATTTCATCTTGAGTTATATTTATTATTTTCTAATTTCTGTGCTTTGATCTTTCTTTGTTTAATTTTAGGGAACAATCTTGGAAAGATTGTTAGGTAAAGTTCAGAGAATTTTTTCTCTGAAAAAGAAAATGAAAATACTTTGCATTTGTTTAATTAATGATGCATTCCAGCACAAAGATGAATCAGAACACCTCCACCCCTTAAAATGTGGAAAATCACTTTTATAACCAGAAAGGCAAGAAATGAACTACAGAAATTACTTGTTTGGTGTGGCTTGACATTTGTTTAGTTGGGTATAACTTAATAGCCTTCAGTCTGGGATTGTGTAAAGATTTAGCTTCCAGGAGTGACTGACATTCCCTTGCATAGTTAGTATTGTATAGTCTCAGGTCAGTTTCAACCTACTTGTACATAAGGCTAAGCCATAGTTGACTACATTGAGAGGCTTCTTTGGGCTAATTCCTGTAGAGGATGGTTTGGTATAATTTATTAAGGTTAACCACATTTTGAAGATAACTGCTTGAAAGACTTTGTCAAGGATTTCGTCTTTTTCAGTGGCAGTTTCTGTTGCAGTTGGTTTTGTTGTATTTGGTCCCCCTTTGCATGGACCACACTTCCCTATTATTATTTTTTTCTTTTTTTTAAAATTTTTTATTGAAAAATAAAATCATTCATATTACATTTCAATTGCTATCCCATCCTGTGCATCCTCCCATTCCTCCCTCCTTCCCACTTTCACCACATTCCTCTTTCCTATGACTGTGACTGATGGGGCTCTCCTCCCCTTGAATATGATGCTAGGGTATCAAGTTTCTTCTTGGTAGTCTGCTATCCTTCCTCCGAGTGCCATCGGGCCTCTCCATGAAGGGGACATGGCCAAATAAGGGGCACCAGAGTTCGTGTGAAAGTCAGTCCCCAGTCTCCACTTAACTGTGGAGAATAGTCTGTCCCTTGGCTAGGTCTGGGTAGGGGTTGATGATGACTGCACATATTGTCCTTGGTTGGTGCCATATATCATGCAGAATTATTATTTTTTTTATACCTTGTGACAGTTGTTGTTTTAAAAACTGGACATTTGTGTCTAATGGTGATAACCTGATCATGAGTTTCCCTGGAAGCGCCTGCTCCAGAGCCAGAATGAGGTTTCCCTCGCCTCCTCCCAGGCTTGTCGGCTTTTGTGTTTCTGAGTTTATACCTTTCTCTGGAATGTGCAACAGGATTCCACTTTCCCCTGGATGTATATTTGCTTTTGAATGTACAATTCTTCAATGTCTGCGTCCTGACATGAGGGCAAGAGAACAATGAAAGGAGGAGGAAAGGCGCAACGAGCCCTGGCAGTTGCTTCAGCCTGTAGAAGAGGGTACTGCAACCTTGGCCTACAGCAGGTTTGTATGGCCATTGTGCCCCAAGGCCTCTTCCCTTTATGTCAGTATCTCTGTGCTTACAAGTAATGGCCAGGAGTGCCAATAGAGAGGCCAGCTGGGGATGTGGCCTTGGGCTTGCATGTGTGAGCCACTGTGTACCTAACCACCACTGCCACAAAACGTGACAAATGGAAGGAGGGAGGGAGAAAAGAAAGAAGGGAGAAAATACAGATCTTTCATATGTGCAGAGCAGACACTTGCTTCTTAGTGCAGATCCTGCCTTTTCCTTCAGGATCAAAACCCTAAGTATTAGACAGGCTTGGTGGCGCACGCCTGTAATCCCAGCATCCAGGGAGGCAGAGGCAGGTGACACGCTGTGAGTTTGAGGCCAGCCTGGTCTACAAAATGAGTCCAGGACAGCCAAGGTTACACAGAGAAACCCTGTCTTGAACACGCCCCTCACCCCCCAAAAAAAGAAGAAGCTAGGTATTTTCCTAAAAGGGCTACAGAAGCAAGCATAACCTATGAGCTGAAATGGACTAAAATAACTAGCAGTCAGTCTAGACAAGACTTCCTCTGGAAGTTGTAAGCCTTCAGTGGACTTCAGAGTTCCAAAGTAGTTACATCAGACCGATGCTGGCAAACAACTCTTGACTAGATAGAGCGGCACCTGGTGCTTAGTCCTTTGCTGTCGTGCCAGAATTATTTCTTGATGCCTCTCTTTTTTATAAGTCTTCTTTTGGATAAAAGTGAAATTTATATCTACTTCATGAAGTGTATTCACCTTAAATGACTGATTTAAGATTAATCTTTCTGTGCTAATAGTTGTCTAGGTTGAAAGAGTCTTCCAAACTCACTATTTTTCAGGGAAGCAATTAAATCATTTGTTTACACCTTTAGCCTAGAGTGGGATGCTGACAGTGTTTCCTATCCACTCAGGTATGGGTTCCTGGAAAAGGCAGGAGAGGTGATCTCAGGCTCCCTAAGAACATTTTTTTTCCCACTTAAATCTGTTGAATTTGTGTCTGCTGCCTTGAGGTAAAGCTCCTTTAGTGCAGTTGGCTCCTTGTATTTGTTGAGTGTAGGCTGTCTTGGTGACTTGACCAGTTTAAGTGAAGACTGTGGGGCTACAGAATCTTTTTTTTTTCCACTAACAGTTGATTTATTATGTAATATTTGTTCCCAGGCTATCCTTTTCTCTTTCTTTCAATGTTTTAAAATTTTATTTTATGTGTCTGGGTGTTCTACCTGTGTGCATGTCTAAGAGAAAGTCTGATTATCTAGAACTGAAGTTACAGATGGTTGTGAACTTCCGTGTGGGTGCTCCTAACTGCTGAGCCATCTCTCCAAATCCCATTATTTCCTTTTCTGCTACAGTCTAGCTTTCTCTTTCTGTCAGGAATCCTATGAAATACAAAATGAGCTGGCCACAAGTCATTCATTTTCTCTTTCCCTCTATGTGAGGTGTTAAAATTAAAAAGGAATTTAAAAATGTCTTTTCTGCCTCATTCTTTAGAGTCAAGAATTGATTCAAAGCTAATATTTCACCTTTTATCTATCTTCTTCCTCTTATTTGTGAAATAATTCTCTGATACACTATTATCTCATCTATAAATTGCACACTTTAAAACCTAACAAAATTTGTTTATTATACTCAAATATTAGTGACTATTAATATAATTAATTAGCATAATAATAACGGTATTCAAAATACAGTAACAAATATCTTCAGTCTTCAAACTTCCAGTTGTCCCTTATCTGTGTATCGGGATCAAAGTAGCAACAATACTCCCATCTCTTTTATAAAATCCTCCCTCATGTATATGTGTGTGTGGTGTGTACATGAGTATATGTGGGTCTGTGGGTAGGTGGAGGGATCAGGTTGGTGATGGACATCTTTCTTCCATTGTTCTCACCTTCAGTTTTTGAGACAGGGCCTCTTGCTGAACATGAAATTCAAGGATTCTGTTAGGCTGGTTGATCAGGAAGTTTCAGGGATCTGCCTAGCTTTGCAGAAAAGAGATGCTTCTTGCTTTGATGCTTGTCTGTTTAGCTTGTTAACCCTTAGGAAGTTTTACTCTTCCTTTAGAGAATGTTGAAAATAAAGTCCTTTTTAGATTGTCTTTTATTGTCTGAGTGAACAAGAAAGAAATGAAAGAAACTCAGAGCCGAGAGACCAGACCTCACAAAATCACTGCAGATTGTTGTTTCCAATGTGTCTATCTGCAGTGCGTTGTAAAGCACACTCTCCTATTTGATTAGCCTTAAGCTCGTGGTAATAAGTCTTGTTTCTGTCTGTACTTCTTCCTGTGACAGAATTATTTTCTTTCTCTAAGTTATAAGGCAGACCAAGCATCTGAGACTATTTATTATTACATAATGAAGATTTTGGTAGTTTTCCTTTATCATCCTACAATTATCGCTTAAACTTGAACTCTTGTAGAGAGTGAGCTAGGGAAAACAGGAACAAACTAGAACTTCGATAATGACAGGGTTGTGTGATCCTTTACTTACTACTGATTTAACCTTGCATAACAGGAGGAGAAGCAGTGCCATGTAACAGGAAGATCTTTGCCGATTCTAGCATGGGTCACTCTTGTAATTTATATGGCAATAGCAACATCTACTGTCCTCCACCTTGTAGAGGTTTTCTGAAACTTATTTTTTATTATCAATCCCAGCTGTCTTTGTATGTTTTAATATAACACATATTTATTTCTGTAGCGCATAAATATGTGTTCAAGAGGATTTCTTCTGAAAAGATATCAAATAATAAACTTTGAAAATAACATTGGGAGCTGTTTGCTAAGACAGCCACATCGTCTCATGCCTGAGACACAATGGTAAAGATGGGTTTGGTCACACTGAGTGCATGAACTGCCTTCAACTCTGGCAGTGTGGATATTACTGCCATCAATGGTCCTTTCATTGACCTCCACTACATGGTCTACATGTTCTAGTATGATTCTACCATGGCAAGTTCCACAGCACAGTCAAGGCTGAGAATGTGAAACTTACCACAAACAGGAAGGCCTCCTCCATCTTCCAGGAGTGAGATGCCACCAACATCAAATGAGGTATTGCCAAGTATGTTGTGGAGTCTACTGGTCTCTTTGCTAGCATGGAGAAGGCTGGGACCCACTTAAAAGGTGGAGCACCAAAGGGTCATCATCTCTGCCCCTTCAGCTGATGCCCTATGTTTGTGATGGGTGTGAACCAGAAGAAGAATGACAACTCAAGATCGTCAGCAATGCCTTCTGCACCACCAACTGCTTAGCTCCTTTCGCCAAAGGTCATCCAGTACAGCTTCGTCATCTTAGGACTCAAGCAAGTCCATGCCGTCACTGCCATATGGCCCCTCTGGAAGCTGTGGTGTGATAATCGTGTGTCTACCAGAACATCCTCCCTGCATCCATTGGTACTGATAAGGATATAGGAAGGTCATCCCAGAGCTGAACAGGAAGCTCATTGGCACAACCTTCCATATTTCTAATCCCAGTGTGTCCTTTGTGGATCTGCTATGTGCCCAGAGAAAGCTGCCAAGTCCGATGGCATCAAGAAGGTGGTGAAGCAGGCATTAGAGGGCCTGCTAGAGGACATCTTGGGCTACACTGAGAACCAGGTTGTCTCCTATGACTGTTATAGTGATGCTCACTTTTCTACCTTTGATACTGGGGCTGGCATTGCTCTCAATGACAATCTTGTAAAGCTGGTTTGCTGCTTGACAATGAATAAGGCTACAGAATCAGGGTAGTGAACTCCCTGGGCTATACAGCCTCCAAGGAGTAAGAAGTGCTAGATCACCTATCCCTTTCCTTTCCCCCTTCCTCCCCCCACCACCCCCCAGCAAGACCATAAGAACAAGAGAGAGGCCCTGGGTTGCTGAGGAGTCCCTGTCCCAACTCAGCCCCCAACACTGAGCATCTCACCTCACAGTTTCCATCCCAGACCCCCCAGAAGAAGAGGAGAGGCTTGGGGAGCCCTGCTCTATTGGATACCACCAGTAAAGTTCATTTCACGCACATGCACAGGGAGAGAGAGAGAGAGACGGAGAGAGAGAGAAGAGAGAAGAGAAGAGAAGAAAAAAAGAAAGAAAGACATAACATTGGGAAAGAAGCTCAGCTACCATTTTACAGATTGTCATTAGTGACCAACCCATAATATCCTTAATCAAGTAGTATGGCTACTTTATGTTAGATCACCTACATTATGCCTAATTTGTCCACACCCAGATGCACTGAATTATATAATATTATACAATTATATTGTAGGGGGCATGGGCTTGAGTTGAAAGATAACAGAAAGAGATTCAATCTTCGTAGACTCTTGCTCCTTAAACATCTTGCCAGGCAGTGGTGGTACATGCCTTTTATCCTAGCACTCAGGAGGCAGAGGAAGGCAGATCTTTTGAGTTCGAGGCCAGACTGGTCTACAGATTGAGTTCAAAGACAGCCAGGGCTACACAGAGAAACCCTGCCTCAAACAAACAAACAAACATTTTATTTTTTATTCTGATTGCAGTACTTATCGTGTACCAAGCTAAGCTCACTTTTCTGAGCATGTATATGTAAGCTTGTTGGCTTCGTTATGATATGATGTTATATGATCCAGAGGACATAATGCCTAAAGTAAAATTAATCATATGCATTTGTTTATAAGAGCAAATGTCATTATTTTATATTAACTTGCTTTATGGTACAATGTTCATTAATTAATAATACACTAAAAAAGTTGTAGGCAAGAAGGAAACTTTGTGACTATCTCCACCAGTTCACTATGAACGGCTCAGAGGTTATTGCCCCTGTTAGTTAATAACAGGTTGGTTTTCAGAGAACCAACTCCTGAAAGAGTTAATACAGTTATCCTATTCCCATTAACTATCCTTCTTAAGTATGAAACATTCTAGAATTTTTTCTTGAGCTATCTATTCAGCGTTCTTTCCTTTGCAACTTTACATTCTCCACTCTTTTTGTTAACGTCAGTGTTCAAAACTTTAAAAGAGCAAAGAATGAGAGTTATTTGATAGGAATGAAAAAACAGGCAAAGGGAAGAGTGCAACATTTTAGCTCTTTAACATGCAGGGCATACTTTGAGTCTTCTAGCATAAATGCATTTTTCAAGGTGAATATATATGCAAAAATAAAGTTTAATATGAGTACTTCAGAGTATAATTGTGCATTTTCTTCATGTAAAATATAAAAACTGTAACAAGACCATATATATCTGACTTTTTTTTTGTTATAAAAACAAACAAGCTTTCTCTCCCTCTCTCCTCAGCAATATGTGTCCTCTTGTCTAGAGCAATGTGAATATTACATTTTTAAAGAGAAAATCTACCAGCACTCAGGAGGCATCAGCAAAGGCAGGCAGGTCTCTGTGAATTTGAGGATATCTACAAAGCAAGTTCCAGGATAGCCAGGGCTCTGTTACACAGGGAAACCCTGTCTTGAAAAACCAACATCCCTCCTCCGTAAAGGAAAAAAGCCAAAACAAAACAAAACCCCAAACATTTATTTTGTAAGTATATTTCTCGTTATATAACGCCCTTTTGATATTAATAGATTTTACCTTCAGTTTCATCATTCTATTTGCACTACTCGTGTGAAATTTTTAGCTTGCCTTTTCTGTGTGGACTATTGCACACCGATGTATGTACTACCCCAAAACAGAAGGGTTCTTAGTGTTTGTTTGTTTTTTTAATTAAAGGGTAGAGAAAAATCTGCGTGGCGACAGGTCAATGTGTTCAAAAGTATATCCTAAGGCAGTGGAAAACATTTAAACGTTTTCAATTTGGCTTTAAAAACAAAAACAAAAACAAAAACGAGCGTTCCAGGCGCACCCAAAGAAACTACGGCACACAGTCAAAGCCAAAATTCTCAGCTTCGATTCTTAATATTTTGTTATATCCCTCCGCAATTAACCATCGTTCTTAGGTTTTTTATTTTTTATTTTTTTAAAGGTAGGTAATTATTTACCAAGCAGCCTTCTGAAATGTTTTGAAAGAGAGGAGTCATGAATGAACTCTGTACGACTCTTGTCAGATGGGAGGGGGGTGGTGTTTGAGGATTCTTTTCTTGGGGGCAAGGATTCCATTTTTGAGACTCTGCCGTGTGTGCTGGCTGTTTCCTCCCTGAGGCGACTTCCTTCGCCCAGACGAGACCCCCCAGGCCTTGGGAGGAGGTCGTCCCGCGTTGAGGGGAGACCATCCCTCACAGTGTGGCCTGTGACCCTGCTTTTAGACTCAAGTGTTGGCTCTTCCGTCCACCAGGACTTCAAGGGACACCAGAACTTGTGAGATTAGAGTAAGTTTTGGGGGGGGGGGGGCGAGACGCCATTTGCAAAGACAGGGCTGGTTAAAGCCTCTGGGTTGAGACCATTTCCTGTCAGCCAAGGCTTGCCAAGCACACCAGCTCCTGCTTCTGGTGTCTACTTGGTATGCGCGGTGGCCATTTTTTCTGCCCTTCCACCGGCAGTAGGACCCCCCGCTGCTGGTGAGTCGTGAGGCAGGACACAGGGAGGCGCCCCAGGGAGAGGTCAGCCGCGTGGCCTCAGCGCCATGGCCTACTCTCGTGAGGCTTAGGCGCGGACCCTTCCGGCCGCCGTTCTCTTCCGCTCGCCTCAGGTGCAGCGCGGATCCCTCCGCCGCAGCGTGCACCGCCGGCAGCGCGGCGCTCGGCTTTCCGGCAGTACCCGGATGGACTGGTAATGGCCGCCATCTGGGACTCGCTGGCCATGGGGACCACGGCAGGTATTCCCTGTGTGCGGAGCCGCCAAGGCCAGTTAGGTTGTCGGGACGCGCGGAGAGGCAGCAACGGGGGGCAAAGGGCGAGTTTGTGGGGGATGTCAGGGCGCCCCCCAAAAGGTCTTGAGGGATCCGCCTCTTGTGAAGGAAGCCCACGTTAAATAGTCCCGTCCATTGAGCGCTTCCGCCCAACTTGCCGCAAAGTTTTTCTAGAGAAGCCCGTGGTTTTTAACCCAGGGCTTTTGGCTGCCACTAGAGCCGGCCATTGCCGTCTCGGCTTGGGCTCGTCGTAAGTCTGTCTCTGTCAACTCTCCACAGCTTCAAAGCCTAGGACTTGGGCGCGGAGGCGGTGTACTTCCGCGCGCCCGAGGGGCAGCGGAACTCTGGGGAAAGGGGCGGATCGGGCGCGGTGTCTTCGGGGGGCGACGCGGGGCGTTTGGCGCGCGAAGCCATCACTCGTCGGGTCCCCGCGGCTGGTGCAGACAGGACGGACAGCCCTCAGCCCGCGCCCCTCGAGCTGTAGGTCCGCTGGCCCGCCTCGACGGCATCCCTACCATGGGCCCAGTCTTTGGCTGTTGGGGGCTGTTGCTTGCGTTGACTCCCCGCTCTCTGGCGCACGCACTTTGCGCCCTCTTCAGAGTTGGGCAAAAAAAAAAAAAAAAAAAAAAGGGGCCCCCTTTTTTTTAACCCCCCCCCACCCCACCCCACCCCTCCACCCCTCCAACCCCTCCCCGCCAACCACACCCAGTGGCAGATGGATTTCTTTCTAACTGGCTTTTTCCACTTGTAGGTTCCATCTTGAATCTGTTCTTATCATGGTGTCCTCTTTGTTAAGTATGTAGTCTCTGAGTAGGTGGCTTTGGTAATTCAAAGTTTTCGGGCTGGAAGCCTATGTGGTGATGTGTTTTAACTCTTACCTAAGACCAGTGGAACAGAGGAATCTCAAAGTTTAGAAAACAAAAGTTAAGGGTCAATTTTCTCTCTGGGTTTAAATTTGGGGCATTTAGTGTTTGTGGGTTATCTCTTTTTCAAAAGTCTTGAAAATGGAAGAAAAAAAAAATTTTTAAGGAATCCAGGAGAATGTTGAATTGTCTGTGATTATCTCAGGGATGCAACGTGAAAACAATTTACATCGTGGTAGGAGCGTCATTAATCTGAAAGTTTTTTTTTTTTTTTTTAAGGCACCTGTACTAATACTAATTAAATTGCTCTTTTCCAGCACACAGGTCTGATTTGAGTATACTCTAAAGTTCGTATGGTCAGAGAATAGAGTGCATTTAAGGTGACTCGATAACATTCCCTAATATTTTAAAGTTCTATCTGCAGATCTATTCAGATCCATTTATTATCCTTCAGCAACTGCATTTTTTGAGAAGTTTATAAAAGGCAGCTCATATCAACACATTTGAGGTATTGGCATTCTATGGGGTTGGTAAGCATAGTAGACCTTACTGGCTTTTTTGTTTTTGTTTTTGTATTTTGACTTTTTTTCCCAGATCATAATTATCAATTCAAAACTTACGTCTGGTGTTTGAAAAGATGGAAGGACAGCAGCTAAAATGACTGTCTCTGTGTGAGCTCTTAGTATATAAACTTTTAAATACTGAAGAATTTTTAATCATTGCACACATCACATCTTCCTATATCATTTCTAGAAATAGTGTACTGTGGTTCCAAATTCTGCTGTATTTTAAAATATTCCAAATGGGATTTTTAAAATCTACAGTTGGATTTCAAAAGAGACCTTACAATGCCCTTTTGATCTATTTTTATTGCTTTTTTTTTTTTTTTTTTTTTTTAGTTGTCTGGGATTGTTCTCAGTGAAGCATTGTGCCCTGTAGCCCTGTAGATCACTTAATACAACCAGTCTACTAGCTACTTTACTATTTTTTTTTTAAATGCAAGGTTTGAATTTTGTGTTTCTTTAGGTACTTCACAGGAGGGTTTTTTGACAATAAGCTATGGAAGAGTGTTACTACAGAGTTTTGAAATGCTTATTTGTTGTCTACGCTCGTGCATATTCCCTGGCTTCACACGGTGGACATGTTAGGTACCCGCACTGAGCATTATTAGGATGCTTTTGTAGTGGTCGGATGAGTGGTTCAGAATCAGATGCAATACTAGTTCTGCTTTGTGATTTGGGTGGGGCAAGACCAGTTTTGTTTTTATTGTTTTTAATGATGCTATTGTATTAGGAGAAGATTCTTACACTTTGAGTTGTGGCTTTGTATTACACAAGTTATGACGTTACCACAGGGTATCAATGATAAGCTTATGCCTAAGTACAGAGGAACTTAACAACTGACATGCTTAGATTAAATATGAAGTGTAATGGACAAAAGATAAAAACATTTACTTTTGTTGTCAAAATTGTAAAATGCTGGTTTTCATTTCCAGATACTGTCTCTTTTGATGACTGTTCCTGATTACGGCACTGTCCCAGCACCGAGTGGCGTGCCTTCGTTCCTGGGAGAAAGGTAGGATGAGGGGCCGGGCCCGAGAGTGGTAGGCTGTTAAGTAGGAAGTTCACATGCCTTCATAGTGGATTAAATAAATGGGATGGTTATACACATGGGAATTTTCTAGGTTACCTTACAGTTTTATTTTTGGCCCAAATAGAAAGGATTTCTCCAGAAGCTGTTATTTTAATGAAGGCAAAAGAGTAATTTTGGGTTTCATAGTTCATTTAATGTTTTACTAGAGCTGATTTTAACATGTTACACTAAATACAGAGGTAGCATTAAGGGCTTCTGGATAATGAACAATAAAGATAAATATGGTAGAAACATGTTCTGAAACTCTAAATGGCCAGAGTCTGTGCTTTAGCTTAGCAAGTGCTACTTTACTGCAGCTAAGGAAAAATCGTAAATATTTACATGGTGATCTCTGGTATCTACTTGAAGTTGGAAAAGGAACGAGAGGATAAAGATTTATGACTGGTTTCCTGGGATGAGCGTCTGGATGTCCTGATGTGGACAAAAAGACAAAACTGCCAACAAATCCATGGTAGCATAAGGAGAGCTATAAAAATGTAGTGGAAAATACTGTGCAAAAACATGGTTTAGTCTGCTCTCGACACAAAGACGCCTGTTGCTCGTTTGTGTTAGTGTTAAGTCCTGGTATCTTTAAAATGGGTGCCACAATATCTTATAATTCTCTCTAAATGCATTAAATATATACTCAGTTGTACTATTTTACATTACTTGGTAATCATAACCGTGTTTGTCCTTGAACTTTATCAATAGATTGCATTCTTTTCAGGGTCTTTTTCACAAAGGCATACATTTTTATTTAGGAACCAATGTCTGACAACTATATTGAATAGAACAACAAAGTTGAGTTGATAACAGCTTATCATTTATGTTACTTCCTTGAATAAATTTTTTTTTACATAACATGCTTCATGTCTGGTCAGATTTGAATGGTACTTTGTTTCTTAGTAAAATAATGATGAATGTAGAGAATTTTCAAAACCATATTTGATGTGTATGTAGAAAAAGTAGAAAAATGACATCATGGTTAGTGAAAACATGCATGAAGCTAGATAAATAAGAGATTGTAGCACAATTACATGTGCTGCTTCAATAACTTAGATTATTACATCGTTTCAGAATTGACGGGATGATTAGAATTGCTGTATGAATGTTAGAAAAATAAACTGTATTTTTAAACACTGAGGCTTCACAGGGATCTCATTTCAAGAAGTAGTAGCAGTAAAAAGAAGCACTAGCTCTGTAGCTAGTTACTAATGCCATCTGTTGATGTTAAATACCAAGTGTGCCCAGATGGCATGCAGTCATCTATTGTGGTGAAGGCCTCGTTGTGTCTATTTTGAAAACTTAAACAAACAGGAGATCATTGAGCTAGGGCTGTAGCTCTGCAGTAGAATGCTTGTCTAGCATGTAGCAGGCTTTACATTCAACTTCCAGGCCCTCAAAAAACACGTGGTCGTAATGAACTTGGAATGCTAGTCTGTTTATATTTATAACTGATTTTTCTTCCCTCTTTTTTGAAAGATACCTTATTAACAGACAAAAACTACACTTCTCTTAGTGATACAATCAGTGGCAGTAGGCAACAAGACAGTTGGATAAACAAGATAAGGAATAACATTTAAGTAATATTTGATTACTTACAGAAATCGTCTGTTGAAGGGCATGCTGGGACATGCCTTTAATCCCAACACTCAGAAGGCAGAGTCAGAGATTCCCTATGAGTTTGAGGCCAGCTTGGTCTACATAGTGAGTTCTGGGTAGCCAGGGCCAAAACTCCTCTCTCCAAAAGGAAAAAAACATTTTTTTTTCAATCTGGAGCTGAGTACTAGGAAGGACATAATGTGTCACTTGCTTGCTATATGCTGGTGTTTAGACAACATAGCTGTGAGGTTTCTTTCCTCATAGCCAAATTATCTGATCTTCAACTTTGATATTGTTAGCAGTTTAAGTATACCAGGGTTTGTAGATTTCTCTTGTAAATAAACAGATAGTAAAATACCTTAGGCTTTGTGGGTTATATGGCTTCTGTTGCTGCTGTCAGCTGTTACTGCAGTATGAAAGGTAGTCATTGAAATATGGAGATGAACAAATGTGGCTTGTGTTTTAATGAAATTTATGAAAAGGCTGTTGACCAAATTTGGCCCATAGTTGTGGTTTGCCAACCTCTGGCAAACTTGAGGAGACATTTTGTTCCACAAGCGCTCACAGACTTGTTCACCTGCTAGTAACTGTGTCTTCCCCTACAGTTATTATAGATGAATTCTCTGTTCTTTTCTAAGTATGACTCCAGTTTATGCTAAACTCCACCCCTTTTGATCTACCAAGGGCATTGTTATTACATTTTTTTCTTCTATCCTCAGCTTAAAAAATTTCTACTAGATCATTTTCATAAATATTCATTCATACTATAGTTTTGCTTATTAAAAACAAAAACAACAAAATGACTTCAGTTCTACCTGTATGTCTTTGTGGTAAACTCCCTTAAGAGTTGTCTATTCGGCAGCTTTGTTCCCATTTTTAAAAAAAATATATCCTATCTTGCCTTTTTACTAATTCCCTTGAAACTGTTCTAGCCATTGTTCCTGTGACCTAAACACCAGTGCTAACTTCTGTCTTACCTCACTTAACAGAATCAGTCAGTCCCATTTTTCTAACCTGTTTTAGAACACCACATCATCAGTTAGCTTTACTCTAGGTGGATGTTTCTTTTCTACCCAACTTGCTTTTCTTCATCTTTTCCTCCTAAATATTGTCATATCTTGAGGCTTTGAAATTTTCTGTTTATTTAATGCTTTGGTGATTTAATTGTGTCTCAAAAACATAAATACAAACACAGTCATATCTTGATGACAACTGAAATTTTATCTTTTTTTTTTTTTTCTTTTTGAAATTTTATCTTTTAACTAGACCTCTATATATTTCATGGAGTATTCATTACACAGTTCCACTTGAATGTCCCAAATTGATCTTTTGATACACTTCCCTTCTATTTCTCCAGCTTTAAAAAAAAAAATTTCAGCTGGGTGGTGGTGGCACATGCCTTTAATCCCAGCACTCAGGAGGTAGAAGCAGGCGGATTGCTGTGAGTTCGAGGCTAGCCTGGTCTACAAAGCAAGTCCAGGATAGCCAAGACTATTACACAGAAAAACCCTATCTCAAAAATTTTTTTTTCAGTAAATGTTTTACGTGCATTTTATTTATATTAGAATACTTAGGGCTTACAGTAGAATGTAGTTCTTGTTGGAGTTGGAAGTTTTAGCTGCTTTTGTTAGATAGATCTCTTTATGTCAGAGAGGATAGGTCAATAAATCTTATAGATGCTTTCTTCAAAATTCAGAACCTAATCATGCCTTCTAGATTCTGCTGTGTCACTATCATCTTGTACAGGATAATTAAAATTTTAAATTGGTTCCATAATAGCTTCCATATCTCTTCCAAATCTTCTATTTTTTATTTTAATTTTTATTTTTTTATATATAATAATCCAGGTGGTCTCTTTTAAAAGTTCAGGAACTGGAGAATGTAGCCTAATAGAATATACTTGCCTAACATGTTCAAGACACTTGCAAGGAAGAAACAACAACAACAACAAAAAACTGAATCAGCTCATGTCCCATCTCTCTTGAGGTGGGTTCCTGTCTCAGAGTAAAACCAAATGCCTTGCATCTTCAGGCACTACTTCTGTTCCCATGTTTAGCTTTGATTTTACATTTCTTTGCTTTTCATGCATTCTGATCCAGTAATACTGATATTTCCGGATATTTTAGGCATGCTGCACTCTCAGGGTCATGGCACTTAATATCTCTTTACTCAGAATGCCAGCTCTCTCAACTCTCCTTTCTTTTGTTTTGCCTTTTTTTTTTTTTTTTTTTTAGACAGGGTTTCTCTGTGTAGCCTTGGCTGTCTTGGACTCACTTTGTATACCAGGCTAGCCTTGAACTCACAGCGATCTGCCTGCCTCTGCCTCCCGACTGCTGGGATCAAAGGCCTGCGCCAACATGCCCAGCTTTCAACTTCTCCTTTCTTTCTTTTTGTTTAATTAATTTATTTAGAATCAGGGTTGTACTGTATATTTCTGGCTCACTAAGAACTCAGTGTGTACACTAGGCTCACCTCACATAGATTCACCTGTCTTTGCCTCCTGGGTCCAAGTACTAAAAGCAAGTGCCACCCACCACACGTGTCCCAGTCTCTCTCTTTCTTTTGTGGTGAGGATCGAACTCAGAGCCTTATCAAGCATGCCAGACAAATCCGTATCACGGAGCTTTGCCCCAAGGGTCCGGAAGAACTTTTGAAATGAGAATGTCTTGATACTATATTTAAAATTACAGCACTCTGGTTCTTCTTTTTCCCGTTGTTTTATCTGCTCTTGCTCCTTTTGAATAGAATAACAGTGTACTTTATTGTCTAAACAGTAGTAATATTAGCTGTACAAGGGGAGGAATTTTTATCTGTCCTTTTTTTCCTGTTGTACTCCTGATACTTAGAGCAAAAGGCTGGCACTGAGTTGGTGCCAACTACAAGCCGAACACTGTGTGGATGAAGCAGCAAAGAGCATTATAAGTACAGCCCTTATTTAGCTCACACCATAGTATAAAGTTAGAAGATAAATTGGCAGGTAGTAAAATAGTGCCAACACATTATAAAAGTCTAATAAAATGCATAAAATAGAGTTCTTAGTTTCTTTTTTAGGAGAGCAGTGACTTACAGGTTAAGAGAAAGCCTTGCTGAGCAGGTGACATTAGAGTTCAACCAGAAGATGAAAAGAATGTAGCTGTTTGAAGAATGAGCCAGAACAACAGGAATAACACATGCAGAGGAAAAGCTATTTGACAAGCCAGAGCCCTGGTGACTTGCTGGAGTACATTTACAGATGGCAAGTGTGGTGTGAGATGAAAGTTAAGAGAGAAGACAATAATTACAAATAAAGATTATTTTTTAATAGCTTTAAATTGTGTTTAGGTGCATCTGTATCTGTATGTGGGTATGCATACTTGCACGCAGGTGCCCATTCTGGGCCAGATATGTCAAATACCTTGTAAGTGGACTCACAGGTGGTTGTGAGTCACTTAATCAATGTGTTGGGAACCTAACTCTGGTCCTCTGGAAGAGCAGGAAGTTCTCTTTACTACTGAGCCATTTTTGTAGCCTCAAGTATTACTTTTATTTTTATTTTTGGACAGGCCTTTGCAAAAAAGATTAAAATTTAAGTGCTGAGGTGTTATAGACTGAATAATCTTAATTCCTCACTGTGAGGACAGTAGGAGGTCAAGCTTTGGGGACTTGATTAGATTATGAAGACAAATTCTTCATGAATGAAATTAGTGTCCTTATTAAAGAGACCCTAGAGAGTTTCTTTGCTATTTTTCTGCCATCTATGAATTAGAAAGATAATAACAAGAGGCTAGTACCT
The DNA here is from genome assembly GCA_907169655.1 of Acomys percivali. NCBI lineage: Eukaryota > Metazoa > Chordata > Mammalia > Rodentia > Muridae > Acomys > Acomys percivali. Next base: position 58,701,466 of record OU015757.1, read on the forward strand.
TAATCATGGCCTTCACAGATTCTGGAACTATGAGAAATAGATTTCTACTGTTAATGAGCCACTCAGTCTATAATATGTTCATATAGTACCCTGTTAGGTCAGCCCAATTGTGACTACTGTTACACTGATAGATTATTTGCCTCCTACTTAGAGAATGCATATTATTTTATTGTATTTTTAAAATACTATCTTATGTGCATGGTGTTTGCCTGCATGTGTATCTTTGCATCACATGTGTGCAGTGCCCATGGTGGGGAGAAGAGGACATGAGATCCCTTAGGACTAAAATTACAGACCTGCTATGTATGTGCTGGGAATTGAACCCTGGTCCTCTGGTAGAGCAACTATTGCTCTTATCCGCTGAACCATCTTTCCAGCCTTAGAGAGTGTGTTTACAAGAGTGTGGTAAACAGAGGGAAGTGTGGATGCCATTTAGGAAGACTGTTGCTTTACCTCAAATTAGAGCTTGACTAAGTGGCTGGACTAAGGCAGTGACATTGAATATTGATCAAGAGAAGAGGAGTGAGGATACAAGATATATTTCGAAATAGAATAGATTTAAGATTGCTTGTAGATTATGTAGTGATGGTGGTGCCCTCTTCCCTCCCCACTCCTAAAAAAAACCCAAAATAGTATTCTGCCAGGTGTGGGGTATGCACACCTTTAATCCCAGCACTGGGGAGGCAGAGACAGGTGGATCTCTGTGAGTTTGAGGCCAGCATGATCTATGTAGTCAGTTCCAGAACACCCAAGGCTATGTAGGAGACTGTTTCAAAGCAAAGAACCCCCCACCCCTAATAGTCTATGTATACAGACTTAAGTTTTTCACTCATGATTCTTTTTTGCCCAAGAAATTTTTATGTAACCATAGATAAAATAGGTATACAAGTCAAATATTTACTGATAATGAATCATAAAAACTTGTTCTAAAATAATCTGGTATACATACAGATTTACAGCTTAGCAAAGGCTAAAGCAAATTTACATACTAACATGGTGGATGTGTTGATTTGTTTTTATATAAAAAATTACAATTTGGCTAAATATTTGCTACTGCAGGGAAGAAGACATCTGATTTTTTTCACAGTTGATCAATATTTTTATTTTATAATCCTCAGTGCCAAGAACACCACTTTGTATAAATATATAATGGCAGAAGTATGCTTAGGGCTACTTCAGAAATTACTGGAAATTCTGTCCTAATCCCAATCCAAGATTTACTTCAGTAGTTTAAAAAAACTATTGCTGCTGTTGTTGTTATCATTAATTTGTGCAGGGTTGGCATGCATAGGGTGTGTGTGTGTAGAGGTCAGAGGACAACTTGGCAGCATCAGTTCTCACCTTCCATCTTCTACTCATATTCCAAAGATTGAACTCTTTAGGTTTATGCAGCAAGAGCCTTTACCTGCTGATGAAACTCAAGTTAGCAATACAAACAACAGCTTTTGAAATCAAGTATTCTACCCAATACAATCTAAAGACATACTAATTAAATGCTGAGGAATGCTAGGAGAAATACTAAAAGCTTTTCAGTTTTCTGCAATCAGCCCTTATAGTTCTATAAGTAGAAGATTGTATGTGCAGTGAAAACTACAGTTCATAGCACAAGGCTGATGACCTGAGCTGAGGTGTTTCGGGCAGCATCGATTGGCATTGTGAGGTGCGAGGATATGCTAGTCAAAGAGTTGTCTGTTGAGAGCCGAGACTGCTAAGGTCAGGCCATGTAACAAAGGCGAGTGCTGCTGTGAAGACACCTTAAACTCATTACATTCTAGAGTTTTAAGTTAATTTTTGGTTCAGAAACTTCTGTTTTACCTGCATGTGTGTCTGTACACCATGAGTACATGTGTGTTTACCATGAGTGTTTTACTTGCATGTATGTATGTGTACTAGACACGTGTGGTGCCAGTAGAGGCCAGAAGATAGTGTTGGATCCCCTGGAACTAGAGTAGCAGATGGTTGTGAGCTGCCTATCTGGGTGCTGGGAACTGAACCCTGCTCCTCTGGAAGAACAGTCAGTGCTGTTAACTGCTAGGCCATCAGTCTAGCCTCTAAAAAATATTTTAAACCAGGAGTTACAGCCTAATACCTGTAGCCCCAGGACTTGAGAGGCAGAGCAAAGGTGTGCCAGTTTTAGGCAATTTGGAGATTGAAAGGGAAACTGGGTTAATCTCTACCACATTATTTCATTGATGTCTCTTTGTGTGATCTAACTTTGCTCTTGCATTCCTGTTAGTCACTGTTGAGACCTAAGTTGTTGCTCTGCCTTCTCACCCAGTTTTTCCGTTTTTGTTTTGTTTTGTTTTTTCTTTTTGAGACAGGTCTTGCTCTGTACCCTAGGCTGACTGCCAGTTCAGTAGTTGTCTCAGCCTCCAGTGTGCTGGGGATTAGACATGGCCGGCCACGCCAAGCATGTCGACTTTGCTCTAGTGACTGAGGTTATCTCATTTGCTTTCCAGCCCTTCTACTTTTCTTAATGTTTTATTATATTTTCATTGTTTTATTATTTTAACATGGTCTCACTGTGCAGCTTAGGCTGCTCTCAAACTTGTCATCCTTCTGCTCCTGCCTCACAAGTATTAGGATTAGCCGCATATACCTTGGTTTCCAGTATTTATATACTATATGTAATATATACTATATTTTCCTGCTTCCTAGAGCCTTTTTTTGTTGTTCTTCGATACCTTTTGTTATTTCTTATATACCTAGAAAATGCTTTAAAGCTGAGGTGTATTAATGTATATGTCTGTTTTAGCAGGTTTCCCCCCCTTTTATCTGGTCTGAATCCTGAGCTAATTTTAGGGATTGCCTCAGATATCTAGTAGTCAGGCTTTGAACTGTTTGATAATCATTAGAAAAGTGATGGGAAGTTCTTTCTGAATTGGTAAATGGGTTAATAAACACCACATCTGATCCCTACCCTGGGGAACTCTGCATAGGCTTCGTCTGTCCCCAAGTTCTGGTTCAGTGCTTCTTAAGCTGACTGGAAAAGGTAGGAATTAAAAAAAACAAAAAACAAAAAAACCCTGAATCTATTGTGGACTGATACTTTAGTCCATAGTTGTTTTTGCTAACCACTCAGTTTCTGTGTCAGTATTGTGGGCTGGTGTCATAGTTGAGGATCCATCAGCAGATGATGTTTTAGTCTAGGAGCCACAGGAGAGGGCTAATGAGATGGACGAGTGGAGGGCTGGGCCTTGTTTGTAAGTGGTTCATGAAGGGCTCTCCCTTTGCTTTGCTTCTCTTCTCTCCAGCGTGTTCTCTTCACTTAGACCCCTGCTTTACCCTGCAGAGAGGACACCTTGAGATTTCAACTGTGGTGGGAGAACAACAGCTTCCTGGGTGACAGACTGGGTAGGGAATTTTAGACCTAACTAAAATTCAAGTACTTTCTCCAAATTTCACTTTACTTCAGCATTTATGCTTCTTGGTGCTACAATTTCTGGGTCTTCTAAAAATTCCAAGTGTAAGATGGATCAGTTCTTAACTTAACCAATTGTTGGCAAAGATTAAGGGCTCCTGGTCATTTTCTGCCTGCCAATTTGCTTTCTAGCATCTAACATTTTCTTTTTGTAATATCAGCAATGAGAAGTTATCGTTAACTTTCCATATTATATTCCTTTACTCCTTCCCTAATTATATTAATAATGCTGTTCATATTTACTTACATGTTGTAGATTTTATCATGCAGTGTCTGGATCTTGGTCCATTTTTTTAATCACTTGTGAGTTTTTACTAAATATAGAATGAACTGTTGAGTTTCTTCTTTCCCCTAAAGACTGTAAATATCTGTTTCATATTCCATATCTTGTAGCATTTACAGCTGGTTAACATTGGTGTTGGGTATAGCTACCTAACTAGTTGGAGCAGTTAATGAGTACTTTAATCCCATTTTAGGTAACTCCTTTATCATATTTGGATATAATTTTATTTTGTCTCTTGCTGTTGATGTTTTGTTTTCTTGTTTTTTTCAAGACGGTTTCTCTGTGTAGCCTTGACTGTCCTGGATGCGCTTTGTACACCAGGCTGGCCTTGAACTCACAGTGATCCACCTGCCTCTGCCTCCCAAGTGTTGGGAATTAAAGCTGTGCGCCACCACTACCCGGCTTTATTTTGTCTTTTAAACTAAAATATTTTACTAGATAAATTGTATGTGTTGAATTTTATATTTTCTTCCTACTAGTACTTTTGCCTAGCATTTGAAAAAACTGATTTTAAAAATTCAAGTCTTTTTGTTTTTTTCTCATCTGCTTTGTCTCTCTTAAAATATTAACTGTTTTTTCTTTATATAACCTCAGATTATATATGATACTATGAACATATATAACATATATGGTTTAAAAGAAAGAAAGATAGAAAGACAGACAACAAACTAAAAGGAGAAGCAGAAATAACTGGATAAATTGATGGGTGGATGGAAAGAAGGAAGGAAGGAAGGAAACAAAATTAAATATTCTGGACTCAGTTTAAAACTCTAGATTTCTTTCTTCTTTCTCATGATGCCAGCCTGAACCTTCTATCAACCAAAGAGTGTATTTCTGGCCAGCATGGAACTCACTGTATGCCCCAGGCTAACCTCAAACTCACAGTAATCTGTCTGCCCCTGTGTGCTGGGATTAGAGGTGTGCACTACCATGTCTAGCTCCTGCTAATTTTTCCTAATGATATCAGACATTAAGATGAGATGAAACAAGATTTTCAGATTTAAGTTAGAAGGAGAAGAGAAATTTAGTAATCACTTTTTTTTCTGACATAGCCATAACTTAGGAAAAGATAATACTGGACAGAGGAAGATAGCTGTTAGTACAGAAAGCTTCATTTGTGTTCGGTTATAGTTTTCCCTTTACATATCTCCTGACAGGTGATCCTAGCAGTTCCCTGTTCTTCCTGGCTTCTGGACTCAGCAGAAAACTCGGGATTCCTTTCTTCTTTCTCATATCTCAGCCTGAGCCATCTGTCACCCAAAGAGCTTCAGTCTGACCTTTCATTCAAGCCTCAATCTTTCCAACTCTCCCAAGGTATGTTTAGTGGATAAAGGGGGCAAATTTCTGTCATTTCCTTACTTTGGGTGTGTAGCTATTCATTAAATATTGATTGAATGAGTGTCTTCTAATGGACTTCTTCCTCTTCCAAAATGGTGGTTAGTAACTGAATATGATGCTTTAGCTTGTAGTCCAAGCTACTTACTGGCTGAGGTAGGCAAATTGCTTGAGTCCAGATATTTGAGGCTAGCTTGGGCAACATAGGCAATGTAGCTAGTGTCACAAACACATTTTTTTAAATGGTTGTTAGTGGGTCAGCATTTATATTTCTCACCAGGTCATTTCCTGTCAAATGTTTTGTAATATATTTATAGAATTTGTTTGTTTGTTTTTAGACCTTAAATTTTTTTTTTCTCTATTAAGTCTTTTTGTTATTTCTGTGACCATTTGGTAGAGGGAAGAAAGCCTATAGCTTTACTAGCCATCGTGTAGGAAGCTGCAGATTATTATTATTGTTTTTTTTTTTAAGATTTATTTATTTAAGTATACAGTGTTTCACCTTCATATATGCCTGCATTCCAGAAGAGGGCACCAGATCTCACTATAGATGGTTGTGAGCTACCATGTGGTTACTGGGAATTGAACTCAGGACCTGTGGAAGAGCAGGCAGTGCTCTTAACCTCTGAGCCATCTCTCTAGCCCTCTCCAGATTATTTAATGCTTACAAAAGTGTCTTATTTTAGTGACAAAGGGTGTTGGTAAACTTTTAAGGGTAGCAAAACCATAATACAAATACCACATTAAAACCAATAATCTTTGTTGGTGGAGATGAAAGTTGGACTGTAATAAAAATTAGCTTGAAAGGTGGTAGGTTAAAACTACAATAAAATTCATGTTCTTACCTTACCTGAGGTATCTATAGCATAGTTCTTTCTTTTTTAACCAAAGGTAGCAGCTTCAGTGTAAGTTGTTCTCTGTTGGCAGTTATTACACACTTACAAGGTGAACATGTTTCGAGATCGGACATTCTCCAGATAAAATTGGAATTGAAGAGCAAGTTATGAGCCCTTAGCTACCTGAAATATATGAGCTCTTCCCACACTGTATTGACGTTCAGCATTAATTAATAGTTCTCAAATTTAAATAAGCTAAGGGTATTTCTTACTTGTACATTAGACATTTTATTAGCTAGTTATTACTGAATTATTGTTAATTCCATTAGGATGTAGGAGAGCATTCAAATAGACATCCTTATCTCCTGGTTTCTTAACTGTTCTAGTTACCTTCAGTAGCTTTTCTTTTAGGGCCCCCCATCCCTTCATATGACTGTTACCATAACTCCTCCACACCATTCCCACCCCCAGCACCCAGCTTTTGTAATACTAAAGTTTTAAACATCCCATTCTAAGTTCACTATTTCAAAAATATATGAATCAATAACTTAGTTTGCTCTCCTTAAAGGGGCTTATCAGATCAAATAGTGACTTTGATGAAATTGTCCTTGCTGATATCATCATTGAAAATTTTGCTTTGAAATTATATTAATGTGATACAACAAAATCGTTGCTAGGAAGCTTGCTTGTATAGTTTTTTCTTTTCTTTTTTATTTCTTTATGTTTTGAGTTTAGTATATTATAATTTGCAACCAACAGTCATTTTGATTTAAATCCCTTTTAATATACAAGGAAAAGATAAACACACATTTAGCTCTGATTTCATTCATAGAACACATTGTCTTTCTGTTCAGAGAGAAGCACAAGAAAACAAATACAGGCTATACATTAGAAAACTAATGTCTAATTCTTTAATAACATCGCCAGTATATTTAATTTTGTTGGATATAAGGAATTTTTAGAGCTGCAGAAATGCACATTATGATGAAAACAAATATATATCTAGGATGTTTCAGAAAGAATTATGTGTATAAATATCACATGGAATGATAGTTTCTGTAGCTGACTTTAGATTTTTGTTTTGTTTAAGCTTTTAAAATGAGCTTAAAAAATTTTTTTAAAAATATTTGCATTGCAAGAGACAAAACATAAGAACGAAGTCATCTAGTCATGAGCAGTTCCCTAGGTGTTGTTTCTCTGGTCAGAGCCTGTGGCAGCCCTTGTAGTAGCAAAAGGGTAGGAGTTAAAGTTGCACCAGCAGGAAGAATGTGAAGTGTTCTGTAGCTATGGGAAGGGGAACTGGGTCAGTTTGCATTGGTTTTCCTAGAAAGAAGTCTGTGATACAGAAGTGAAAATGTCAACGTGTGAATGTCTTTTATGTAATAGTCTGTTTATGCAAGGACAAACAGAAAACCTCATGTATGTTGCCACTTTAGCATTTATTTTGTCCGTTCCTACCATCTGGTAATAATGCTCTGATTTCCTTCTAGGGAAGCATTCTATAGTCCCTGATGTCAGCTCATGCATGATGGTGTCTTATAACTTTGGTTCCCGTGAGTGGCCTGTAAATCAGGTATGGTCCTTCATAGAAATGCATCTTACTTTAGGGAATGACACTTAAGGAAATTTGGGCCAAGATTGTCATGCTTTTGGAGGAGTGATGTTTTCTTTTCTTAAGTTTTTACCTTGAAGGGTACTACCTTTGAATTTGAACAGTCATCTTGGCATCACCTGGTACCTAACCTAAGTGAAGGAGAGAAGAGATACCAGGAGCTAATGACACTGTTTATATGCTAAATGAAGCCTCCTTTAAACTTGAGTGTTCTTAACAGATCAGGTCTTTGTGTCTTTAGTATATGTGTTTGATTAGCATTTCTGCTTTGTTGATTCAGAATGAATGTAAAAATATGAAACTTTGTGATGAAAATTTCAACTCTTTGTTTAATTTTAGGTGAATTGACTTGAGGAAAATCCTGCTTATTTTGAAGATGTTGCAGCTCAGTATTATTTCGTGTTTAAGTCACAATTAATTTCACAAGTTTTAAGAGCAAACAAAACTGGATTTAAAAAAAATTAAATCATGCCACTTGAACAGACACAGCTACTTTGTGATGAAAAACAAACTATTTTGAAAGAATCTGATATAAAAAGTGAGATAGCAGATGCTATTGGATCAGTACCTACATCAAAAGTTTCAGAAACTGATTTTCATTATGAACTTAAAAATGTGAACATTAGTTTGCCCAAGATAAATATTCCAAATGAAGTCTTTACGAAAAATGAAGTTGAAAAATACAGAATATTATTTCAGAGTAAACCACAGACTGCACGGAAATCTATCCGTTTAAAGACTGTAAGCTGTGCCAAGGAATGTGTACTACTTTGTAAACCTGAGCGAGCTGAAGACGAGAATGTAAATATGTCTGCAAAAATACTCAACTTCCGTTGTTTAAAATGCCAAGACAGTACTCAGTATAGTCCAAATGATTTGCAGAAACACTTTGAAATGCGGCATCATGGTGAGCTACCTTCATTTCCTTGTGAAATGTGCAGTTTTTCAGCAAATGACTTCCAGATATTTAAACAGCACCGAAAAACCCATAGGAACACTTTTGTAAAATGTGATATTTGTAATAGTGACCGTTCGTATACTTTATTGGACTTGACAAAACACTTCACATCTAATCATTGTGTTAATGGCAATTTTCAGTGTGAAGAGTGTAGATTCTTTACCCAGGATGTTGGCACATTTGTTCAGCACATTCATAGACATAAAGAAATGCATTATAAGTGTGGAAAATGCTTTCACCTGTGTTTTACCAAGGGAGAGCTTCAGAAGCACCTTCGTGTCCACTCTGGCACTCTTCCCTTCACTTGTCACTACTGTAGCTATGGTGCTGTTCATAAAGACCAACTTGTCAGACATGTCATAACTTTGCATAAAGAGCACTTATATGCGAAAGAAAAACTGGAAAAAGACCAGTATGATAAAAGAATAGCAAAGACTACAACAGGACTTAAGCTAATACTTAAAAGATACAAAATAGGTCCAACAAAGACATTTTGGAAACGTAAGACAATTACCAATGGAAATGATGAAAGTGTAGGAAAAACTGCTCAAGTGTTTAATATAGTGAGCAAAACACAGACTAAATCTGAAGACCAGAGTCAAGAGCAATTAAATGAAGACAAGGGTGAAAGACTGCACTGTGAGAATGGTGATAAGCCCATAGAGTCAGAGTCAGAGAAGTCTACTCTGCTTTCCATTGGGCAATACAGGAAAGTTGACGAGGGAACAATTGCTGCTTCCAGTTACGTGAAAAGTGGTGTACAAGGGCCGACGGTCTTACTGGTGAGAAATAATAAGATAACAATTCCTGCTAACTGCAGCGCTAAGTTTATGGGCTTCAAGATGGTAGATGGAAGGCAGCATATTGTAATAAAATTGTTGCCTAACAGTAAACAGAATTTACCTTCACCAACCTCGCAACCAGGCACAGAAAAGAACAGTACAGGTAATTTGCAACCCCAGGCTTTGGCCAACACTGGATTTGCAACTGGAGTAACAACTGAGGTGAGTGACACAGATTTTTTGAAAGCAGCTCCACTTTCATTTTCATCTCCTGTGCTTTCCAGGAAAGTAACTTCCGAAAAAGAGACAGCTTTCATGTCTGAAAAGGATAATATGCTTGAGACGGTGGATGGCAGTAAAAGTTTATCTTCTTTGCCAACAACATCAGAGTCAGTTACTGCATCAGTGAGTTTGACTACAAAAATTGAAGCAAGAGACAGTGTTGACTTGTGGGAAAATCATACCACTCAGAGTCATCCAGATGCATCAGACACCACCATTAAAAGTCCAGATAAAGTCAACCTTACCACTAAACCAAATGCATACAGTTGTGGAGATATGCATAATTATTGCATTAATTATGTCAATTCTAAGTTACCTGCTGAATCCTCCGACTATTTTGACTTCTCCAACCAAGGATCATTACCTTTTCATAATTACTCAAAGGTGAATACTAATCATTATAGGTTTTCAAGAACAACAGCATTTGAAAACCTTCAGAGGGAGACTTTGAACAAAACAGCTACTCAACAATTATCTTGTGATAGTAATATGGATTCACCAGTGAGGAAGGAGAACTCCAACTCAGATAGCCTGTTAGCACCTGTCATCCCTTTAAATGGTAAAGATGGAACTTTAAAAATAAAAACTGAAATAGAAGAACCATGTAATTTAGAAGAAACCCAAAACTTTGATGAAGGAAATCTCTTCACTAATGCAAACCAAAGTGTGCTGAGTGTGACTGACGAGCCTAAGTGGGATGGCGGCGCTGGCTCCCCTATGATGCCTAGAATCACGTCTGTTTTCTCCCTCCAGAGCCAGCAGGCTTCAGAATTTTTGCCACCTGAAGTAAAGCAGTTACTTCAAGATACATTAAAGCCAAAATCTGATATAAAGGAAGACTCAAACAACATTCCCAGTGAAAGCCTTCCACTCAGTTGTGACCAAACGCTTAGCAAAGCCGAGGAAGAAGAAATGGTAGTAGAATCTTCAAAAGACTTCCAAACACAAGACAGTTTCCCAGTTCCATCTGCCAGTGTAGGTGGTAGTGTGCCTGCAAATGATCTGAATTTAAAATGTAATGGACAGGAAAAACAAGTGCTGTCAGTATTACAAGATGTGAGAGATTCAGAGGTGACTGGTAAAATTCCAAATATCATCACGTTACTTAAAACTCAGTCGGATGCGATAATAACGCAGCAGCTTGTGAAAGACAAACTCCGAACTACAACACAAAATTCAGGTCCTGTGTATGTTCAGAATCCATTTCTAACCTCAGAACAGAAAAATCCCGTATTTATTCAAACTCCAAAAGGTTTTATTATACCACTGCATGTTGCTAACAAACCTGGAATCCGTGTTTTCTCTGGAAGATCACTTCCATTGGTTAATACACAGAGTGTACCTGCCTCTCTCCTTGTCAACAAGAGACCCGGGATGGTTTTGGCATTTAATAATGGGAAACCTGAAGGTGTTCGCACTGTCAAAACTGAGAGTGTTCATAGTAACAGAACTGTGACTAAGGAACCTTGCAGAACGCCTCTTCTGAAGGCGGAGCACAACAATAGCTGCCTAACACCTGCATTTTGTTCCAGTATTGGCAGTTGTGTGAACATGAAAACTTGCTCAGAGAATGCATTACCATTGAAAGGCCCTTACATTATTAAAACCTCAGTTCGTTCTTCAGTGAGAGCTGTTCCTTTTCCAAACGTTCTGCCTGAGCAGCAGGGCCCTAAGATAAATGGCTTGGACACAGTAAAGCAGCAGAATGAAAGCTCCCCAAAAGCATCTCTGTACACCCTCATGCCTGGTGGTAAACAAGCTGTGTTTCTTAAGTGCATGATGCCAAATAACACTGAACCACTTAAGCCTAACTTAGTCCAAAATCATACTTACCAACATATTCAACCAAAGAGACCTGAAAGAGCGCCACAAAAAATACTGGTCAAAATTTTAAATCCTGTTTTAAGTGTGAGTGCTGCTAATAATCTTTCAGTGAGCAACTCTGCATCCTCTTTCCACAAAGGGATTGTACCATCCAAACCACCTATACTTGGAGAGCAGAAAGAGCCAGAATCTTCTAGAGATGCCTTACCAGTTTTAGATGATAGGATCCCAGCAAGTGAAATTGCTCTTTCTTCTACTGCAGCATGCCCAGCATCTTCCGAGGAACCAGTATATATCAGTGACCATTCAGAGACAACAGTGTTAAGATGTAAAGCTAATTGTACAATTGAGAGAAACTTCAATAAGAGAAAGACATGCAAAAATAAGTTTGCAAAGATTAAAACTCGTATAAGTCAAGGTTCTGAAACTGCCCTTGTATCTAGAAACAGAAGCTGTAAACGAAAGTACATTGATAATTACCAAGAACCTCCGAGGAAGAAGTCAACTTTGCTTAGGAAGTGTAAAGAAAGGGCTAATGCTGAAGATGTCCAGGAAACACTTGGATTTTATAGACCTAGGCTTTCAAAGAATTCAAGTAGAACTTTGAGACTTTTCCCTTTTAATTCCAAACAGCTTGTGAAATGTCCTAGGAGAAACCAACCAGTTGTGGTTTTGAATCATCCTGATGCAGATGCCCCAGAAGTAGAACGTGTTATGAAAACTATTGCAAAGTTCAATGGACATGTATTGAAGGTTTCGTTGTCACAAGCAACTATTAATGCTTTACTGAAACCAGTTTATTCTAACACTTCTGAAACAACTTACAATGACTTTTCCAAGAGACACAAAATGCTTAAACCTGTTAATTCTGTAAAAGAAAGATTTGTGCTAAAACTAACACTCAAAAAGACAAGCAAAAATAATTACCAGATTGTAAAAACTACCTCTGAAGATATCTTGAAAGCTAAGTTTAACTGCTGGTTCTGTGGTAGAGTTTTTGACAATCAGGATGTGTGGGCTGGCCACGGGCAGAGGCATTTAGTGGAAGCTACTCGGGATTGGAATATGTTAGAATAACTAACTGTGATTACCAAGGAAAAAGGTAAGATAGAAGGAAAAACTGGGCTAAGTTAACATAATTCAGGCATTTTCTACACCAGTATAGTTTTTGAGCGTTTCTAAGAGTTGGTTGTGTTTCTGTGGAAGAACAAAAGTCTTATGTGTGGCACTAGAAAATGCTACAGTTACACATGCTTTGAAAGAAAGTAGCAGCACAGATAGACCTTTATTTCGTTGTTTAAAGATGCCTCTATTCAAAGGTAGGGCTAAGGAAATTTTTGACAGAAGTTTTCCCAAGTAGAGGGTAATGGTGGAGAGCCCCATTACCTTTCTTCTCCCACAGCCTTACAGATCTGACAGATAGTTTCTTTGGAGGTGGAGAACCCTTTCACACATGAGTTTCTTATCACTTGTGAAGAAAGACTGAGTTTGGGTAGTTACTTTCTGTTACAGTTGAGTTCCTTTGAAGCAACATCTTACTGGACTGTAGTTAAGCTTGAAATAATGTTTGAAGAGTTTTGGGCAAGTAAATCCTGTTGCTGTTACTCTGTCCTGTTTCAGATTGGAATGCCTTTCCAAGATGATTGTCTCTTCCTGTGGCTATCTCAATCACTGCAGTAAATGGGGCATCCTCCAGAGGAGAAATAAACTTTTTCTAAAATCCACTTGAACTTCTACATCTTCCTGAATTTGCTTCTATTTTCCAGTGATCCCCTTGCACAGAACTATGCTTATCTGATTGAAGTGTCCATAACCAAATGGCTTTTTTCCCTCCCTTGCTTGGCATCCCTTTAAAATGAACAGAAAGAACGTAGAAATATTAAAAGGGAATGGCCTTTCTTGAAAACTAAAACAATTTATTTTTACAGAGATAATATTTTAAAGCAAGGTTAGCAAAGCAGATTATATTTTTCCTTGTGTTTAATTACTGTTCTTACCTGAACATGTCTACAGTAGGCTAGACCATTTTCATTAGTAACTTTTCAGGATGACCAACAATCCAAAATAGTGTTAAACTTTGGCATATGAAAATAGAGAAGCAAGCATTAATGATGGACTCAGTAGCAGTTCATAAAACTTTAAGAAATATTCCTAAGAGATATGCCCAACAATTTCAAAATGGACATTTTCATAACAATCTATTGATTTAACTTTACATTTGTATCATTTTTTTCCCTTATTGGATAATGGAGTTACATTAGAAAATAATGAACTATGTAATTTTTTGTTTTGTTGTTACTATACATGTCAATGACATTTTCATTGATTGGATCAAAAGTTCAGGGCTTTTTTGTATATAACCAAAATGTACATATTTTTGTACTTGATTATGTAAATTTGCACAGAAAGTTTATGACACAAAAGTTATTTTCTTTCAGTTCTGTGCATGCATTAATAAGAGAAGACTGTACCCATGTTATTTTCTTGGGTTTTATTTCTGACCTTTTTTTTTGGCTGGGGGCATACATTTTATGTTTTTCAGGGATTAAACACTATTGTTAGCAAGTGCCTAAAAATGATGTGAACAGTTTACACATGTCAACTGTAACCGTAGGTCCTAAGTGGGCCCATTCCCCTAATAGTTTTGATTTAAACAAAGCCATAAATAGATGCTTCAAGTTATATTGCTATGCACATTATACTTGTACTGTTTTGTGCAGTTTATCTACTTTCTTAGTGGAATATTTTTTGTATGAAACCTGTTATAATTGTGTTTCTTGAATTGAGCCTGAGTGGAATTGATTGGAAATACACAGAATATATTAATAATGTACATGATGTTTAAAGAATGGAAAGCATTGTTAATTTCCTTGTTCATTGTTAATGAAAGTTTTCTTCAATTAAACTTAAGCTTATGTTTACATGAGTTGTTTGTTTGTTTTGTGTTTTGTTTTTAAACCTAATGGAAAAATCTTTCCCTCCTTCCCTTCTCTCTATTTAGTGTCTGTGAAAACTACAGAATAAATACAGGACTTTCCTTTTTCTTCAAAAATTCTCAATGAACTTTGAGAAAGGTCATTATTTCCCATAATGTCTCCTTGGCTCTGCTGAGAAAAGCTTTTGATCTTTAGCAGCTTTGTTGTTTTGGATAGGTCTATAATAAAGTAGGTTACCTTCTGTGTCTGGGAGAAAGAAGAGACTAACTATCCAGACAGCCAAAAAATGCATGTCGGGCTGGAGAGAGGCTCAGTGGTTAAGAGCACTTGCTATTCTTACAGAGGACCCAGCTTCAGATCCCAGCACCCACCTGTTGGCTGACAGTCCCTTTTAACTCCAGTTCCTATAGGAACTGACTCCCTCTCCTATGCTCCAAAAACACTGCATGCATGTGCACAGACATCATGCAGGCAAAATGCCCATACATAAGTAAAAATTTAGAGAAGAGCAAAATACTACTTGGAGGCCATTAGCTTTCATATCTTGATGATTGTAAGATGTACACTGAGTTGTATTCCAAAAACAGTAGTAAGGAAACAGACTCCATTTATAGGAAAGGTACAAAATAATCCACATGACTCATCTAAAGGAAAAACTAGTCTGACTAAGGAATAAATAGTATTTCTCAGTGGACTACTATAATATACTCAACTTCACTGGCTGCGTTTTTCCTCACCTTTGACCTGTCTGCAACTCCTTCCCTAGCCTCTAGGTCTATAAGCAAATATTCTATTGCAAAGAGGGCTAGAGTGAGCTTCAAAGACCAGCACATTGCCTATTTCAAGGTGTCTATATTAGCTTCTCCAGAGATGGAACTAACAAAGTATCAGCATATTTGCAACTTCTGGTGGTTTGGTCTCTGCAAGTAGGGAGCCCTATAGATAGCCTGTAGGCTAGCCTCAAAGATACTGGTAATATGGCTCAGAACACGTCTCCAAGCCTGTGAGTCCATGCAATTCTTGAGTTCAAGCTAAAAAGCCAGAGAGCCAGGGTCCTTTTGACATCTAAAGAGCTAGGAGTTCTGACATTCATGGGCATCACCTGGTACCACTCAGAACTTCAAAGCCAGGGTCAGAGAAAGTGACGACCTGGAGAAAACCAATACCCTATCCAGTCAGTCTTTACATACTGTAGTAGTCCATAATCTCAAAGGAGTGACCAGAGGGATTCTGGTTTGCAAGTTCCTGGCTGAATACAGGCAAATCTGTAAATCCTCTAAGCAGTGAGAGCTGTCATTAGGACACATGGATTTCGTGGCAAAGGATGTAAACCACAGATGCAGATGGCTGACCACTAATCATGCAGACTCGAGCAATTCCTGGGAAAGTCAGACTTTAAAAATCCAGGGGCTGGGAGGACTTGAATGATAAGATCTGAGGCAGAACTAGACTTCTGATTTTTGCCCAGCCAGGTCTCTACAAAGTAGTATATCTGAGGTAGGTTGTGTGTGTGTGTGTGTGTGTGTGTGTGTGTGTGTGTGTGTGTGTGTG
>OU015757.1:58717295-58742688 GCA_907169655.1 Acomys percivali
ACTGCAAAATGGATAATAGAGAAAATAAGCAAAAACAAACCCAGTTCTTTGGAAAGACCAGTAAGATGAACCTTTAGAAAATAGAAAATAGAATTTCTGGGAATGACAGGGATATTACCACTTATCCTTAAAAATTATATTAGAATGTTACCAACATTTTGTATACCACTTGATACAGATAACTACTTAGAAAATACAAATTAACAACACAGTAATACTCCTCATCTCTGAGAGAAATTGAATTTGTGTTTCACAGCATACAAGCCTCAGGCCAGAGGGTCTGTTGATGATTCTTACTAAAAGTATTAGTGAGAAATAGAAAGCAGAAGCAACAAACTCATTGGTGTTGCAGGAATTGTCAGAAAACAGAGAAAGGAGCGTTTTCTTGTTCAGTCTGTGGGTTAAACAACACAGCATTATAGGTGAGTCTCAAAAGTATTGTGCTGACTTTCAAGGCCTGGCATGCCTTTCTCTATAGAACTTTCCTCTTTTTCCCTCTTTGATAGATAGTGTCCCACTGGGAGGGAGCCTCAGCTCTGCAGGTGTGGCTTCATCCAGTGGCTGGCCTCTTCACTCACAACTGCATTCCTTTGCTGTCAGAAAACAACAACTTCTTCAGAAAACACCGCTTCTTGGTGTCATCGTAAAAACTAAACATGTTAAATTACCATCATCCCTTTTAACACTGGATACTGCTCTTTGTGTGCCTGGACCCTGCAAGTGGGGAAAAAGCCACCTAAATGTCTTCTCAGACCAGTATAGCAACTTCCCTCTTACTGGTGCGTCTGCACAAGAATGGAAGTCTCCTGGTTCACCCTGTTGGAAGACTTGCCCTTGCTACTCTTGACTGAGTACTGTGAGGCTAACAGTGTTGAATGGGTCACCTCTGAAGGAGACATTTCTCCCTTCATCAGAGGACTTCATTCTTTAAAGCATCCATTGTTGAAAGAACATGGGCGTCCACCAGGAGCAGCTCTCTCCTCTCTCCTCCGTATGTGTCAGTTAACTTTCCTGATGTTATCGCTCAGACATTTGCACCAGTTGTTCTAGGCCCCTCATTACTACCATTGTGTAGGCGTCTGTCCCCTCCCAGCAGGTTATTGGGGATAGCCTTTGAATTGTGTCCTTTATCTTAAGACTTCTTGGGCCTGCATCTGCGATGACCTGATGACCCCATATTTTGAGAAGTGACTTTGTTCCAGGGATTTTGATGCCCTCGGAGAAACCTTCAAAGGCAAATAAAACATCAAGCTCATTGAATAATCTGCTGGAGAATATATAGGCAGCATGATTTTAATGTATGTTTAAGTGGCCTACTTATGAATAAGAAGCAGAAAATGGTAAGATATTTTTAAAAGGTTATGTTTTGGGGGGAAAGGGATGAAATACTACAGTTGAGGAAACAAGTGATTATTAGTATTTTTATTTTACTTAACATTTTGCCCTTTAAATTTTTTTCTTATTAGAGGACAGCTTTTTAAAAACAGTAATTCCTAGATTAAAAATCCTGCTTGGCCAGGCAGAGTGGCGCACGCCTTTAATCCCAGCACTCAGGAGACAGAGGCAGGTGGATCGCTGTGAGTTCGAGGCCAGCCTGGCCTACAAAGCGAGTCCAGGACATCCAAGGCTACACAGAGAAACCCTGTCTCGAAAAACCAAAAAAGAGAAGAAAAGAAATCCTGCTTGATGTCTTTATAAAATGAGAACTTTGAATTGAAATGTCTGGTTATTTAGGTGCTACCAAAAAGGTCAGATGATTTATCTCCAGGCTTTATGTGCCTGACATATATACTGATTGGCACACAATAAGCTCAGTGACTGTTGGCTGGTTATACCAATGATAGTTCACACTACTGAATTTTTACAATTTTTATGCACTCTTTGAACAATCCTCTAAGATAAATTGCATCATCATCTCCATTTTTTTGCATGGACAAGCCAAGTTCATACAGTCTGTGGCCACAGCAGCTGGGGTTGCAATTGAAACAACACTCCAGGGCCTGGTGCTAAGCCCCCTTGAGTACCTGTTTAGGTCTTTAATGTATAGTACTCGGCCGTTTTGATAGACTAAAGCTTAAGAAGGATGTGAGTCACAGACCTGAAGCTTTGGATCTTTGGGTGTTTGGTTCATGAAGAAGCCCTAGGGGTGCAGGAACCTTGAGAAAACTGATCGGTTTTTGTGTATGTACCTAAATGTACTTTTCTTCTTGGGCAAAGACCAGTAATGGCTTTTATGTCATTCAAAGAACTTTGTAGCTACTTTAAAAAAAAAAAAATTAAAACCCATGGATACAGAGAAAAATCCTATAGGTCCTCCTGACATGTAATCGAAATAAATATCCATAAGCAGTTCTAAGCAGATATATTTGAAGAATTGTTCACAGATCAGTTTTCATCTCTGCAAAGGAGATTTTAGCTAGGGGGCTGAGAGTTAATACTTAATGAGCCTAAGTTGTAGGTGAATAAAAAAATGTACCTATGTTCACTCTTGTGTCATTACTAGAAATAAGTTGCTTCGCAAATGTAAAAGCTGGTGCTTGCAGGGACAAGCAGCACACCTCGCAGCACCCCAGTAGGCAGTAGGTCTTGGACACCAGGCCTGTCTATCTCTGAAGCCAATGCTGTCTCACCTTGTGCTATGAGGCAGCTACTGCCAGGGGCATTCACTGCAACTGAGCTTCAGAGAGAGCGGACCTTTAAATTTTTTTCTATGAATCCTCACCTATAAGTAGAGGTCGAGTTATTGATCATCTTAAAGTCATTTTTAATTCAGGCCAGCTCCAAAATCACACCATACAGATGACAAGTTTTGCTTCCTCTCAGTCCATTCTACCCTGAGGCAAACCTGTTCCTGTGGCCATAAAGTAGTTCAGCTCTCAGGGTTCAGAGTCATGAAACTCCTGGCTGGGGTGGCTGGTTCATTTCATCACAGGGCAGGCTTCAGATAGCCACGGGCCCAGCTTTTGCCACCTCTGCTGTCCATTGGCACAAGCTGGCAGCCTTCCTGTCACCACAGCTGCAGTCTGCTTTGTGACATTCTTGAAACAGAGAGGACCTGAGATGTTGCCTTCAGTGCTATGTCACGTATTCCCCCGACCCTCTCCCATCCCACCAACTAGCTTTCCTGAGAATTTTTCTGTGAAAAATCATTTTCTGATTAAGCAATGGAAATTATCGCTGGGTGTGGTGGCACACACCTTTAATCCCAGTGCTCGGGAGGCAGAGGCGGGAGGATCGCTGTGAGTTCGAGGCCAGCCTGGTCTACAGAGCAAGTCCAGGACAGCCAAGGCTACACAGAGAGACCCTGTCTCCAAAAACAAAAACAAAACAAAAAATATAGATGAAGCTGATAGGATCTCTTGGAGGTTTTCCTGGCTTCACTGAGGGTTCCAGCTGCAAAGGAAGACTCTCGAGAAGTAGGTAGGAGTTACCGACCTTCTAACAGACTCTTTCTGGGAGATGGGGAAAGATTGGCAAGTGAGGTAGGATGTTTCTCTCAACACTGGAGACTAAAAGGATGCTTCTGTGGAGACTGGCTTATGAATCTCAGCTTTTGCTCCAAGAAACTCCCCATAGCCGTGCTGACTGTTAAATTACTATGGAGTTGCATTTTGTTTGGTTGTTTACAAGCTATGCTTCACCTTGTTGGAATGTGCCACCAGGATAGGGACAGTTAGGGGACAGAGCAAAAGAGGCTGTTTTGAGCAAGGGTCCTTGTGGCAACAGAAGAAATGAATGAAGGTTTATTTACATTAAAAAGTATTTCCATGCAGCACTGAGCAAAACTGAGAGAGTACCTGTATGTCTATCATTAGTGGGTGCTCTTTGCAAAGGGTTGCCTCAGTCTTTACTGTAAATAGTTCTTTCTAGCACATTCTAAACAATTCCACTGTTTTTGTAACAGGGAAAACACTTCCTATCCAAATTTTCAAAAAAAAAATATATATATATATACACACACACACATGAGATTGCATTGTAAAAAGTGTCTGTGAATTCTCACATCACAGGGCTGCTAATAACAAGCCACTACAATCTGAATGGCTTAAAGAAAGAGATTTATTGACGCCCCATTCTAGATGCTTGAAGTCTTAAATCAAGGTATAAAGGGTCCATGTTTTGCCTCAACCCTGGAGGGCAATCTATCCTTGCCCTTGCCTGGCTTTTGTTGGTTTGACAGTGGTCCTTGGCATGCCTTCCTTCATGGGTGTGTAGTGCCAGCCCCTTGACTTCACGTGGTGTATCCTCCTGATGCCTCTTCACAGCCTTCCGTCTGTGCATGGCAGCATCTCTACTCACACTCTTTTCTTCATAAGGAACAGGTTTCCTGAGTAGCACCTGTCTTATTGACTCCATATTAACTCAACTTTATCTGTAAAGCCTTGGACGTTATTCAACCCACAGTTTAGTAGTCATTAAAAAAAATACCATTCTGTTTACGAGAGTCTGTTGAGTTGCTCTGACCCATAGTCTTGGGCATCACCATCTGGCTTTTTAAAATGCATTGGGGTCACTATCTTATCCAGTGATTGTGTGTGCTCCCGTTTGATTGTTAGTCTTAATTAGCTGCCTATCATTTCAATACCATCTGAAGTATCCTGACCTAAGACCTTGTGCAAGGCTGTTCACTGTAGTAACTAAATAAGAAATGTCCCCCATAGCCTTGGGCATCCAAACCCTTGGTGCTCAGTTGGTGGCGCTCTTTGGGGTGGCTTTTGTGGTATGTCATGGGGGCTGGGTTGGGGGAGGGGTGGCTTTGAGAAAGGAAAGAGCCTCACTGGTTTTCAGTTTGTCGTCTCTGCTTCAGCCTGTGGTTGAGGTGTGAGCGCATGGCCTTCCTGCTGCAGCTGCCCTGCCTGCTGCCTCCTGCCGCAACGGGCTCCAGAACCTCAAAGCCAAATAAAGCTCTTTCCTCTGCCAGTTGCCTTGGTTATGCTGTGTTATCGCAGCAACAGAGAAGAAACTAACAGAATCCCTTGCATTCACCAACACAGCCTTATCTCCTCGTGTCCTCCGAAGTATTTTTCTAGCTTTCCAATTGGTTTTTCTATCATCTCCTTTTCAAACTCCATCTGATAGCTGCTCTGATCAAAGGAGGAATGCTTATTTCTAATAGGCAAAGCTAACAACGCAATCTGGCAGAAGAACTAGAAAATTCATTCCTGGATACTTCTCTCCGTGGCTGGAGGCACGCATAGATTTGTTCCACCCCCCTGCTTTGGCTGCCACACATTATCTTTAACACTTTAATCTATACATTATGAGTTAAAGCTGGGTATGGTGGCGCACGCCTCTAGTCCCAGCACTTGAGAGTCAGAGGCAGGTGGATCTCTGTAAGTTCGAGGCCAGTCTAGTCTACATAGTGAAACTCTGGCTCAAAAGGAAAACAAAAAGTTTAACTAAGATACAATTGTCAAGCACCAGCTCCATTCAGGCTCAGTGATTGCTGTGAGAGCCTAAATTTCCCAGCAGCTTTGTTGCAGCCAAGAGTATAATTTTATTAGCTTAAAAATACAGTGTTGTTTTCTTATGTCTCTGATAATGTATGTCTCTGATAATGTATTTACACCTGGTTCTTTTAAATACATTTATTTAGAGAATATTAGTAGCATAATAACTGAACCTCCCCAGCTATTGCTTCATCAGGCAATAGAAAAGCACTTGTGAACATCTCATGAAGGAGTGGATTTGCCACCTCGGTGGCTTCACTCATCTCCTTTATTGCTGATGATTCATTCGTATCCAGAATATGACGTTTTCTCAGAAGAAAAAACGGGAAAATGTCCTGAACAGCGGCGTTGACGTCTCTTCCTTTACGACACCTTCACAGCGTATTTCAGTCTTGTGGAATCTTTTGTGTTGTTCTGACTGTCAATAAGAACCAGCGGGTTGTGCTGGTGATTCTTGATGATTTCCACGACACTTCCGAAGTACTAGAGAAGAAAGGCAAGGAAGGCAAGTCAACTGCTGTCTGTGTTAGCCCTACGCCTCTCCTCTCCTCTCTCACGCTCGCACGCTCTCTCTCGCTCTCTCTCACTCTCTCTCTCTTGCTCGCTCTCTCTCTCTCTCTTGCTCTCTAATTTAATTTTTCGAGACAGGATTTCTCTGTGTTATCTTGACTGTCCTGGATTCACTTTGTAGACCAGGCTGGCCTCAAACTCACAGCGATCCACCTGCCTCTGCCTCCTGAGTGCTGGGATTGCAGGCCTGTGCCACCACGTCCGGCACCTTCCACACTCTCTTAAGCCATTCTCGGATATCTGGTCTCAGCTGACATCCTGCCTGGAAGTGTCCGTCTATTTTAACCAAGGCTGGAAACCTGCATGGAGGAGTGAGGCTCTAGATTTCCCTGTGTTCAGTAAGACCCAAGCTGCATGGACAGCTTCAATGAGAATACCTACTTGGACAAGTTACCTCTTTGATTATGAGGCAATAACTTTAAAAAATGTTTTGTTAAATGTCTTTAAACATTTGCTTCTGATTCAGGTGTGGTGGTGGCACACTTCTTTAATCCCAGCTTGTGAGGCAGAGATAGATGATCCCAGAGTTCAGGCCAGCCTGGGCTACAGACCGAGTTCCAGAACAGCCTCAGAGAAACCCTGTCTTGAAGATCTAAAAAGAAAAAAATAAATAAGAAATTTAAAAATTGCTTCTTATTGTCAAACATGAAACTGCCATGTAGCAGAGTTCTTTATCTCCCTTACAAAACACAATTATCTGTAATGTTGCACAAATCTTGACAATCTCCTAAAAGTCCATGTGCTAAAGGCAAGGTTCCCACACTGCTGCTATTGTTAATTGAGTGGAACATTTAAGAAGCAGGTCTCAGCAGGCGGTGGTGGCACACACCCTTAATCCCAGCACTTGGGAGGCAGAGGCAGGTGGATCACTGTGAGTTCGAGGCCAGCCTGATCTACACAGTGAGACTAGGACAGCCAAGTCTAAACAGAGAAACCCTGTCTTGAAAAACTAAACCAAACCAAAGCAAACCAAAAACAAAAACAAAACAAACAAACAAAAAAAACCAGCAGAGCCAAGCTACTGTTGACTAAGACCTTCATAACTGAGCCAAAATAACCGTTTCATCTTCCTAAGTTGGTTATGTTAGGTATGTTTGTTACCATGGTGGAAGCCAAGTGAAACACAATTGATATAATAAATTACTCTTAGGATTCAGTACCAGAAAAATGTTTTTCCTAGATGCATTTATATTTTTGTTTTCTTCTCTGAACAAGAAGGGAGAGATTTATGAACCCTCTTATTTCTATCTATACTTGGCTGCTTGTAAGCTTGGAGCTAACTTAGTGCCAAAGTAATAGAGAAGTTCCCTGCTATACTCTCGCCATACGTATTAATCTATATTTGAATCTCTCATGTCTATAACTCTTAATTTAAGGATGTCAGAACGTTTGTTTTGAAAAAATGAAACACTAAAGGAATATAACACAGACCATGAATCAAAATGCATTAAGTATACAAAACTTCACAGTTGTCAGGTAAGTACGTTTATCATTTTAAAAGGAACTGATCTGTAATAGTTCCACAGTCTATGGAATTGGTATCTATTGACTTTTTCATGTCCCTTAATATTTTAAGTATAGTTAGCCATCTTGGTACAAAGCAATTTAAAAGTTGTATTGAATAAAAGTATAACACTTGACAACTTCTCACATGAAATCAGTTGTGCTTTAGATGTCTGGCCATCTGAATGTTAGACTGTGGAGGAGAAGCAAGTGGGGAGGGCTTTCAGATGCTTTCACCTTTACCCTCCAACTCCCAAACCCCCACCCTCCAGTCACTCAGCATCCTTGCAATTGCCGGTGGTGGAATTCCTCTGTGAGAAATGCCATGAGGCAGTCATGGGGGAGCAGGCACAGAATCTTGTCAAGCCAAGTACAGTCAGAAATTCAGAAAGGAAAAGGCTATGAGATGAGTTAACCCAAGCTCTTTGATGCTGAACTCCAAGTTTTAAAAAAGTGTGTTCTGAGCTCAGGAGACACGGAAGATTTTAATTGAGTTGGAAATGAGTTGAGACATGAAGTGGATTTGAAGCATATTTGTGGTTGAAATAAAAGATAAACTGGGGATCACTTAGTTGCTGCTTTCCCTCCATTTCCTTTATTTATGTCCATATTAGTTCAGTATATTTTATATTTCCAAATATGTACAGAAAAAAACCTGGTTCAATAACTCAATATCTCATGGACAATAGAGCAGTCATCAAAGCTATGAGACTACTTTACTGTGCAAGCCAAAACAACTGCATGAAAAGGTAAACAATTAATTAACTGATTTATTATATTATATTATATAAAAATAGAAGTAGAGAAACAATCTTTAAAAACATATGTATAGAACTCATGAATGTCACATGGTTCTTCCCTCTGTATATAGTTTGTTTTATACATGTGTAATAAAATAAAAGTATTAAAAAATAAAATAAAAACATATGTATAGTTGATATTAGATAGCCCAATTTCTTTTTTCTATTTATATGTTCAGTATATTGAAAACATCACTTTTTCTTATGAACAATTTAAAGGAGTTTTTTTTTAGTTGATTTTCAGCATAGGCAGACACTATTATAATAATCTACTACACATTTTAGTCCAGAGGCTGCTTATGCTGAGAGTGTAGAAAAGGATTGACCTATTAATTCTGAGGTGGAGAAGAAGGTTCTTAGGCCAAGAGGAACTGAAGAATTCCTGTTGACTAGTGTGGTTGTGTGTTTGTGTGTGTGTGTGGGGGGGGGGGGCAAGGAAGCCCACAGCCTCACAGAGTTCAGAGTTTATATAAGAAAATTTCAGGACCTGTGAGCAGGACAGCTCCCAGCTCCCCATTTTTCTGCCTCTTGTGTAGGTAAGCCACAGCCCTGAGAAGACTTGGAAATGAAGCCACTCCTGGGTCTGTCCTGGCAGCATTTTGCCACCATTTCCTAACACTGATTATGATTAAAAACTTTTTTCTTCTTTTTTTCTTTTTCTGGTTTTCAAGACTGGGTTTCTCTGAGTGGACTTGATTGTCCTGGACTCCCTTTGTAGACCAGGCTGGCCTTGAACTCATAGCGATCCACCTGCCTCTGCCTCCTTTAGAGCTGGGATAGCAGGTGTGTGTCACCACACCTGGCTGGCTAAGGAACATTTTTAAAGAAGGTTTTTAGGACAAAGTTTCTAGCAGGCAGAGACATGTAGGTTTATCTTGATTCTTTCAGTCATCCATTCCTCTTACTACCACCAGGGGAACTCTTGTGATAAATGGCATATGTTTGTTCTGTTTGTTTGGCACAACTGTGAAGCTAAATGCAATTGTAAGTAAAGGGATAGAAAATGGAACAGGACAGTTATTTAACTTCGCTAAATGACAATGCAGTTCTGCTCTTGATCATTGTTCTCAGTTCAAGAGTTGTCTTTTCTAATCATCTGAGACTTCATTTAAAACCTCAAGCTATAAAAACTCTCAGAGAAAACACTAGACAGAAGATGTAACGATACCGGATTCGGCAATGGTTTCCCGCATGTGACACAAAGAACACAGGCCCCAAAGCCAAGATACATAGAAGAGACTACATACAATTCAAAATGTTTGTCTGTCAGAACAAAATCAACCGAGTGAAAAGGTAAACAAAGTAAGGAGGGAAACTTGCTTTGTAGACCAGGCTGGTCTCGAACTCACAGCAATCCACCTGTCTCTGCCTCCCAAGAGCTGGGATTAAAGACATGCGCCACCACTGCCCGGCCACACTCACTCTTAAGTGGCTCACCACTAGACCCTTGTTTGTGCTATTTTCTCTGTTTAAGCTATCCTTCCCACCACCACCCCCTTTTTTCCCTTCCCCCCAGCTTTCATTCACTCCACAGACTCAAAATCAACCTATCATTCAAGGTGAGAATAAATATTCCTTTCTGGACCACCCATGGGGTTGGCGGATGGAATAAGATTGCCACCCAAAGCCAGGCGTGGTGGCGCACGCCTTTAATCCCAGCACTCGGGAGGCAGAGGCAGGTGGATCACTGTGAGTTCGAGGCCAGCCTGGACTACAAAGTGAGTCCAGGACAGTCAAGGCTACACAGAGAAACCCTGTCTCGAAAAACCGAGAAAAAAAAAAAAAGATTGCCACCCATAGGCCCATGCATTTGAATGCCTAGTCATAAGGGAGTGGCACCATTTGAGAAGGACTAGGAGCTGTGGGCTTATTGGAGGAAGTGTGTCAGCAGTGGTGGTCTTTGAGGTTTCAAAAGCCACACTAGGCTTAGTGTTGTTCACTTTGCCTACAAATCAGATTGTAGCTCTTAGTTACTGCCCCAGTGCCATCTTGCTGCCATGCTCCCCACCATGATCATAATGAACTAAGCCTCCAAAACTTTAAGCAAGCCCCATTTAAGTGTTTTCCTTTATTAAGAGTTGCCATGGTCTTGGTGTCTCCTCATAGTGGTAGAACCATGACGAAGACCACGGGTTATTCAAACTCTCATTCCAAGATTCCTTTATGGGAACAGGCTAGCTACACAGAAACATGTCGAGTTTTCATTTTGCTCCCAATTAAAGACGTTTCTGTTGGTTATTTCAGATCTATGTATTTCATTACATAAGCTCATCTCGGCCCAAGAGTTATGTTTCAAATCAAGTTCTGAGTTCTCAGGTCCTTCCCTGACCACCTTAGTACGAGAGTTGAGTTTTTAGGCTTTGATTTGGGGTGCTAGTCTATGACCTTGATTCTGACAACCTTAATTCGATTTGGCATTTCAACTTTCATTTATAGGTTTTCTTGGACTAATAAACGATATCAGATGATTGCCCTCTCTAGGTGAGAAGGGGATGTGGAGATGGCTCAGTGGATAAAGCCCTTGCTGTGCGTGTGTAAGTATGGGAGTTCAGATCCCCAGTGCCCGTACAAATGCCAGGTGGGCATAGTGGTCTGCCCATAATTCTAGTGCTCAGAAAACAGAGCTAGCTAGAGCAACTACATCCAATCAAAAGACCCTGCCTCAAACACTAAGGAAGAGAGTAATCAAGGAAGATCTGCCAAATATTAGCCTCGGGCCTCCACACACACACTTCCCCACAGGCACACCATGTACACTTGCGCGCGCGCACGTGTGCTCACACACACACACACACACACACACACACACACACACACATAATTTAAAAATTAAACACAAATATTAGCATATGTATCACACCATATTTCTTTTGCTTTCCCATAAGATATACTAGAGTGTGTATCATATACTACATCATATAATATTATGTTACTATACATGTCATTTCATCTTACCTTCTACTTATCACATATATACAACCAAAAGACCAGGTACTTTTGTATTATTTTCCTTTATCTCTAGCACCTAAATAGAGCATGCTGCCACTGTGTTCAAAACATAGATATGGAGCTGAGTTGAAAAGAAGTTACCAGCCAGCATATTGGTGCCTCATGTACTCCTGTATTCAGGAAGGTTATAAGTTCAAGGCCGGCCTGGTCGAGGGAGTTTCCAGCCCACCTAGGCTGCATACTACAATTCTGTCTCAAACTAAACAAGAAAGTAAGTAAATAATAGGGAAACAATAAATACTAACCTCCTCTCCATTTTTCTTCTTTCCCAAAGCATATTGTTTGGTTGCCTCAATAAACCGCACAGGGATATTATATACTCGCTTATTAAAAAATGCAACTAGTGTATATGGCTGTTTAGAATCATGGCCAGAGCTTTTCCGAATAAGAAATGATCCATCCTGTTTAATAAAGGAAAAGCATAGTGATAGTATTAGTTTTATTTCTATAAGCTAGAAATCAGATTGTGAAGAGTATTTTATTATTTTCAAATATGATTTAGCTCCACATTTTTTTGTTATTGCTTAGAAATTGTTTTTATTATTTTCTAAGAAAACCATTTATTAAAACAGATACTCAAACTTGAATAAAGTCAGTGCTAGCAGCTGAGGTGTTAACAGAGGTGATGTGCGCATTTGGGATGTAGAGACATGTAAAAAGGGCACAGTAAGGTCAAACTAGAGTCTCCTGAGCTACAGCCCATGTTTGCAAGTTCTCAAAGGAAAACCTACACTGTAAGAAGAAAGTAGAAGAGAAAACTCTTGCCTCAATAGACTTATGTTAAAGTAGAAAAACTATAAAAATACTACAATGTGTATTAAATATTCTATTAAAATAGTTTAGAATCATACATTTTAAAAAGCTTTATGGACAAAACCATGACCTAAAAGATAGGAAGAAGCAATGCAATAATGGGGGCTCGGCCTTAGGAATGAATTTGAAGAAAAAGACAACAAACAAAACAAAACAAAAAAACCCAAGATAAAAAAAACCTATCTCATAAATAAGAGAATAATATTTACAGGAGTGCCTGGCACTAAGTAAACTTCAATAAATATTTAATGTGTGACCTGGAGTAAGCCATGGAGATGACCATAACACTTCAAATGGCCGACAGCGATGACCACCACAGAGAGACACAAAGGCCTTGAGACAGCTCTGAAAGACTTGTGCCTGATTGTCCTAGCTCCAAAGAGTGTGGAGTCAGCCTCAAAACACACCCTCTCTCTAACCCACTCTTTTTCCCTAGTATCCACCATTGGAGCCCCCAAAAGATGGTCATTTTTCTCCTAACTAGTGAGGGCTGGACAAGAAAGAAACAAAAACTGAGGAAAACTTGTTGGAGACATCCCTAGAAGGCCTTCTGGTCTACCAGCGATTCCTGTCTAGACAGAGCAAAGGACCCTCACCAGCTGATTAATGACACTTTGACAAGGACTGAAGCTTTAAAAAAAAAAAAAAGGAGGGGGGGTGGAGAACAGAGGAAGAGAATAGGAAGCTTTAATCTTGCATTATTCTGTCTATCCCTAAGGTTGAGCTCTCAAAAATAAACTTCCAGGTAGTTTCTGCTGCCCTTATCCAGGTTTTCAATCCCACCAGTTGGTTCAGAATACCCTGTCCGCCCTCACTCCAAGGCTGGGCTTCCACAGCATCATGTCTTCCTCAAACCTCTCCTGCATCCCACTTCTCTCCATCATTTGAGGGGCAGTGGAGCCCCTGGAGTCTTGAAATTCAAGGTAAATAAGAAGGAGATGAAAATTCAAAGTGGGTGCTCCCAAGAGAGGAGACAGTGCAGGGAACTAGCCCCTGCACCTGCGCCTGTGCAATTACTAGTTGGATTTATGATGAGTTAAGGGCAGTGTGGCATTTGGGGGTGCCCAAACCTTGTTGGATCTGTGCAGAGCCTCTTCGGCAGACTTGCGGTCACAGGCGCCAGCATACCAGGGCTTACCGTGAAGTTCAGCTTCCTGTGGGACAGAGACATTGGGAAACATGAGCTGGTCCTCACAGTGTGTGAGAGTTTAACCTACAGGAACAATAATCTACATCTTCCAGTGCTGTTAAAGTGAGTTTTGTGCTTCCTTTGGCCAACCACAAGGACTATATGGCCAGCTCATTCCTATTTGGTGTTAGCTGCTAAATTTAGTCCTAAAACATAAATGGACCTCACTAGGTTCCTGAACCATTTTTCCTTCTGAATCAATTGTATACTCTTTTCTCATTGTGCTAGTCTTCTTTTTTGTCTTCTTTTAATTATTTGTTTTTGTTTTATGTGTATTGGTGTTTTGCCTGCATGTGTGTCTGTGTGAGGTTATCAGATCTGGTGTTACAGACAGCTGTGAGCTGCCATGTGGGTGCTGGGATTTGAACTTGGGTCCTCTGGAAGAGCAGTCAGTGCCCTTAACTGCTGAACCATCTCTCCAGCTCATGCTCTTATTCTTGATCCTTTATAGAGTGCTTCATAATTTCAGTGTGTGCTCATATGTGCTTAGGAGTGTGTGTGTGTGTGTGTGTGTGTGTGTGTGTGTGTGTGTGTATGTGTGTGTGTGTGTGTGTGTGAATATGTGTATATGTGCAAGTGTGCCAGATATCACATTAGATCACATTAGGTCCTTGGGGGCTGTCCACCTTGGTTTTTGAGTTAGTAGCTCTTACTGGGATGAAGCTCAAAGGGTTAAGCTGGGCTGGCCAGCCGGCCAACCCCAGAGACCTACTGTCTCTGTCTCTCCAGTGCTGGCTTATGAATACATTAGCATCAGGTCCTCTTTTTGTTTTCTTTTCTTTTGTTCTTTTTTGGGGGGCTCAGGTGCGATTCAAACCCTCACGCTTGTGCAGCAAGCAAGCACACTTCACCAACTCAGCTATTTTCCCAGCTCCCAGTTGCTGGTGCCTCAGCCACATTATCTTACTTGATTTTGACAAATGAGGACACTTATCACCTTCGCATTTTTACATAAGCTCACAGAGACTTATTTAAGGGCACACAGTCCCTTCTCTGCCTCTTTTTATGTGTTCTGTTTGATATAGGTTTTAACATCATAAATCTCCACAGGTCTATTCTGAGGAAATTATAAAGTTTAAATAAATTCTATGTGAGAGGAATAACAACAAAAATAACACATTCCCTCCCTATTTTAAAGACACACTAATTATTATTTGGGGCATCTGGAATAGAAACAGGAATAAATGGGGCAAGGTCTCTCTTAGTCACTGAAAAAAAAACAAAAAAACAAAAAAACAAAACAGGACATTCTGTATCCACTAGGCCAGACTCCATCCTGAGCCTTACTCCAAAGCTGTCTCCTCAGAAGATGTCCTTTCCTAAATCCCACCGGAAGCAGTCCGAGGACATAAAGCTCAGGCTTACCTGGTCTGCCAAAGTGGAATTAGATGAAAAGCTTGGTAATGGTCCATCCACGGTGGGACTTCCCCCTTCTGGAAACCCTGAAAGAGATGTGAAAACTCCGTGAATCGTCACTGGTTGCTGTGCGGTGTAGCGCCCATGCATCATTGCTGAGTCAGCACTATGGACCACACAGAGCTGAAAGATCCTTAACACAGTGCTGCTCAGAGGGCAGCCTTGGGACCCCTTTAAGTCCCCAAGATCCTTCCAGGTGTTTGGGAGGTCTTTGCTTTTGGCAAATATGTATCCTTGGAAAGCCTAAGTTTTTCTTCCTACATTTCATTAAGTATAGCAACTGACTGTTGGCTCTAGGCATTTGAAAGCTCTGTCAAGTTGGACCTGGTAATGCAAACTATAATATCAACTACAAGGAAACTGAGGCAGGAGGCTCACAAGTTCTGGGCTATACAGTGAGACCCTACAGTGAGACACACACACACACACACACACACACACACACACACTTGTTTTGGAATACTTTTCATAAACATATTTATGTTAGTGATAATGAATTCAATGTAATTTTTAAATGGGCTAGTTAACAGTTTTTATTTTTTAAAGCTTTAATAAGAAGAAGCAGTCTTCTCATGCTCCATTTTGAGAGTCATGCAACACATAAAAGTCAGGAATATTCCGTCCACACCTCCATGCTCTAACCTACAGCTTTGAAAATAGTCTATCTGCTGAAAGGATTATGATTCTGTTGTTAAGTCATTTAATTATTTTTATTTTATTATGCAGGGTCATTTCATGAACACATATAAAGTATTTCGGACATATCTCCCCCATCTCCCTTCATCAACAGCTTTTGTTTGTAATATACTTATTAGTAGTAGGAAGAGATGTTTAAACCATAGTTACTTGGGATCTCCAGTGAACTATAAAAGTTTAGAAGTGGTCTCAAGGTGAAAATGTTTGCGAATTCTTGCATTAAAGCAAAAACTCCCTCAAGTTTAAAGTCTGACAATAGAAACACAAGAAATAGAAAACACTCGGCTGCAGCTGCTTTCTCATTTTCTTTCTTTCTTTCTTTCTTTCTTTCTTTCTTTCTTTCTTTCTTTCTTTCCTTCCTTCCTTCTTTTATTCTTGTGTGCCTGATGTGGATCTAGGCTTTGGGAGATATAAACAAAAAAACATACATACATACATACATACATACATATGTGCGTGTGTGCGCGCACACACACACACACACACACACACACACACACACACACACACTGCTCTGCCTTCCTGGAAATTGACCTTTAAAGGGCTGAGCAGTGAAGACATAAGCTACCCATGCAACACTGAGAGTCATAAGCGCTCTTGAGAACAACGAGCTGAAAGGCAGTTTCATTGAGGTGGCTTTGGGACAGGTAAGAGCAACAAAGTCGGGAAGGTGGTCAGACTTCCCCAGGGCACCTGCTATGGGGGTGCTGGCTGATTTCTGAGGCAGTCAGGGGAAAACCAAAAACTAACACTTTTTAGAATCATGAATATGATCTGGGACATCTCTGTTTTCAATGTTTTGTCTTTTCTCCATTGTTTTGTGGCAGGACCTGAGTACCCCGACCTCAGAGGAAACATTCCCGGACCACTCTATCCGAGATGGCAGCTTGCACAGTCCCATCAGTCTCTACTCCACATCACCTTGCTCTTCATGGCACTCTAGGGTTGCCTAACATGGGACGTTTATCTCCTTGTTTGTTGTCTGCCTCCTGACTTCTTCAGCAATACTATAACTTTCATCAGAGCAAGGTCATTCATTCATCCTAATCTCTCCTCAGCCCAAAACAGTGGTTGGTACACGGTAGAGAGATGATCAGTAACAAATGAAAAAGTGACTTGGTTTGGAAAACAAAAGATAAAACAAAGCTCTTTAAAATGAAAAATAAATTTCTATAGACATATCCTTTTTATTTTGTGTTGTTAGAATTAACAGAAAAACTACTCAGTATGAGTTTCATTTTATTTAAAGTGAACCAAAAATGCTGGGCGTAACGGCACATGCCTTTAATCCCAGCACTTGGGAGGCAGAGGCAGGTGGATCGCTGTGAGTTCAAGGCCAGCCTGGTCTCCAAAGTGACTCTAGGAAAGCCAAGGCTACACAGAGAAACCCTGTCTCAAAAAACCAGAAAAGAAAAAAATGAACCAAAAACATAATTAAAAACTATAAAAAACAATTTATGTAGCAAAAATGCAAATGTGTTTTAAATGCCAATTATTCTGTTTATTTCAATGGTTAATCTTGATTATTTTGGAATGTAAAGTTTCTTTTTTTTTTTTTTTTCTTTTTTCTTTTTCACCTCCTACATTGAGTTGAAAGAAAATGAAGGATGGGGGTGGTTATAGTCTTGCATCCAACTTGTCTGATTCATATATGCATATACTAAAGATTGTAGTATTAATTGTATATGTGTATTTATGTATGTGAGTACAGGAGCTCACAGATGCCAAAAAAGGACATTGGTCCCATGGGGTTGGAGTTACAGGCCTTTGTGGGTGCTGGGAACTGAATTCAGTTTCTGATTCATCTCACCAGATTTTGTGTGTGTGTGTGTGTGTGTGTGTGTGTGTGTGTGTGTATGTGTGATAGTGGGAAACATTTTAATTGAATGATTAATAAAACACCATGCTCCATTTATAGCTCAGTAGCAGAGCACTTATCTATGCCCATGCCTGGCCCCAGCCTCCGCCAATGGTGGACCATCATGATCTCATTGTACTTACTTGGCAGAGGTACAGGCTTCTGATGGGCAGGTCTGAAAGGAAGAAATGCAGGGTAAGTAAAGGGCAGAGCACAGCACAGAACCTGGAGGCAGGAGACAGAACGGGCAACAAAATCTTTGGAAAAAACAAGACTTTCCCCTTTAGCTTTGAGGTAGGAGCCTTGATGGAAGTGTTATATGATAGAGGAGACCAGTTACCTGAAGAATGGGTCCTTGAAATTCTACAGTTTTGTAAGTTGCTTAACAGCTTTCCAGATTTAATGAAGAAGCAATGAAACACTGGCTCCCTGTATGACCTTGCATGACAACGAATTCCCATAGCAACAAGAAGAAACACGTTTTTTAAAGGGAGGGAGTCTGCTGCGGGGACTGGGGGTGGGGGAAAAGAGCTAGCTCGTGATCTGTTATCTTTGTGCTCTGGAAACTGAGGCAGGAGAGTCGTGCAGCAAAGGGCAGCCTGGCTTCATACATAAGGAATTCCAGGATAGCTGGGGCTACAGAGTGAGAGCTGGTCTTGTTAAAAAAAAAGTAAATAAATACAAGGGTCGGAGAGGTGGGTGCTTCCTGCTCTCCCAGGAGCCCTATGTTCAGTTTCCGGTGCCCACATTGGATGGCTCACAACCATGTAACTCCATGGGGCTTCAGGGCTTCCAATATCATCCTTACACACATGCATCATATACTCACATATAGACATACATACAACATCAAAGTGAAAACATTTTTAAAGAACAAATAAATAAATAGATGGAAGGGTTCTTACTTCTGGGTGGGAGGATACACGGGTGACTGCACAGTGTCTTGTCTGTGACTAGAGCTTCGGTGGCGTTCAGCAGGGACAGGCTTTTCTGGAAGAAGAGAGGTCTCCCATTAGTATCAAAGTGGAATGCTTGTCCCTTGCCCCCAAATACAGCCAGCCAGATGTCTCCCCAATATTCTGTCCTCTAAGGAGTTCCCGGTCTGTGTACTTGTCACGCTCCTGGCTCTCAGGGCCATGACTCCCTTGTGGGAAGTGTTATGGACAGGGTTACCTCTGTGTTCCTCCTTTGGGCAGTGTACATGGAGGCAGAACCCATGGGTCCTGGAATCTAAGCGTCTGCACACAGGTGGGTGCCGGGAGATGAGCAGGCTTCACAGCCTCTGCTTTCTGTGTAGCCTCCCTTCGGGTGTTACTATACCTTCCCGTGTCCTGATTAGTCAGGAAATGCAGTGTAAGTAACCTACTGCTGAGGAGAGGGAAAAGTCTTGGGATTTATGAATGATGTGCTCCTTTTGAAAAGTGAATTGAATCAAAGTCTAGGTTACCGTCCAGTGTGTATACCACTTGGATCTCAGCATATTCTTGAGGAAGGGTAGAAAATAGGCATAAACATGGAACTTAAGAAATGCCTGTTGAAGCTGGGTGGTGGTGGTGGTGGCTCATGTCTTTAATCCCAGCCCTCGGGATACAGAGGCAGGTGGATCTCTCAGTTTGAGGCCAGCCTGGTCTACAGAGTGAGTTCCAGGATAGGCAGGGCTACACAGAAAGGCCCTGGAGAGAGAGAGAGAAAGAGGGAGAGAGAGAGAGAGAGAGAGAGAGAGAGAGAGAGAGAGAGAGAGAGGCTCATAGGGAACTTTACTAGTGAGACAAAGAAAAGCAAAAGTCACAGGAACTTCAAAGAGAAATAGCGAGAATGCTGTAAGCGGTGCGCCTCCATGCCCTGGCGCTCAGAGAGCCTTGGACTCCAAAGCTATGTCAATTGTGTGGCAGGTAACTTTGAACTGTCAAGCTAGCTTGGTGTTCAGTTCTCTAAAGCTCAGAAATTCCCAAAGGACCACAATGGAAACACATTAGATTCCAGCAGCTGTAAGCTTTGACCACACTACGTAGTCTCCTGACTCTGTCAGACGGGGCCTTACTATCTTTAAAAATCTCCATTTTGGTTGGGCTGTGACAGTTCCCATAATTACAGCAATTTCTCTCAGACTGTCCAACTATCCAGAAATGAGCTCAGGCTAGACTGTAGGATTTCTGGCGGTTAGATAAAAGCCAGCATTCCTCAAGGGACTGGTGGAAGTGGGTTCCTACCTGCCAAAAGGAGTCATGTGGATACCAGTGGAACCTATCAGGAGAGTAAAGTCTTGGCCTCTGGGCTCCCTCAGTGTCACAGGTACCTGTCACACATCCCAAAGTCCACGCTAGCAACCTCGCCTTTCTGACTGCCTCCTCTATCCTAAACTCCCTCCAGCTTGCAGACTTCCCTCCACACACCCCCCGCCCACCCCCACAGCTGCTCATCCTTCTTATAACCTGGCTAGTCCCACTGTTTTATTCTCTACTCTCCTTAGCTGCACTCTATTCTCTATCTCTCCTTATCTCATTAGCTTCACTATTCTCTTCTGCTTCCGGAGCCCTGGCCATGTTCAGTCCACTTTCTCTTTCTGCTTTAGACATTTCCAGATCTCTATCTGCTTTCTCTCTTACCTGCAATAAAAATATTAACCCTATTATGGATCAGTCATGTCAACAGTTTCTTTCCTGCATCCACTAGGATACAAGAACACAAGTAGGTTGTTTCTCTGGACTCCTGACTTCCTGCCCTAGGGTCCCCCCAGTCATGAGCCTGTCGGTCTGTCAGTCATCTTGGATTCTTTACCTGACTAGTCACTGGTCACCCCAGCAATAGCCAAATGCCAGCTGAAAAAGGAAACTTCTTTTCAACCTGCACCCCAGCTTGTAAGCAAGCCACAGGCAATGATTCTTACAGAGCGTACCCCCTACCCCCCAACATCCACCTGCCCAAATAAAACCCTGCATAGTCTCAAGTGCCTAGTTTCCTTGTCTGCCCTTCTCACTCATCTTTCACAATCCAGAGGTCTCCTCCCCAGGGCAGAGGACATCACATTCTCCCTTTGGGCTTAGGTAGCCCTTGTCTAGCCTCTTGGAGTGAGTTCAACGGAAGCAGCTAGCTGAGCCCCTCTGCGGGACGCCCTGAGAACGATTTCCAAGCAGCAAGGAACACGCCAGCAGCCCAGTCCAACTTGGTTTTGGAAACTCCTGACGCCTTAAAGTTTGCACAGAGGCCTCAGGTCACTAGGATTCCTGCTTATCAGGCTGAGAGACTGGAAAGACAAGCAAGGCATGCACAGGATGTCCAGGAACAGAAAAACTTCAAAGGGGGACAGAGGACCAGAAGACAGCAGAGGAGGAGATAGAGGTAGAAACAGCCTGGGGAAAGGAAAGAGGTGGAAGATAGAATTGTGGGGGTGGAGTGGGGGTGGGGGAGATGGACAGACCCTAATGGTGCAATAAAAGCAGAGGTGAGAGCTGAAATGAGTGCTCAGAAAGGAAAAAAAGCCACTGTACCATGAACAGGGATACCACATGCTCTGTGTAGACACTGACTTAGGACTAGGCCAAAGGACAAGCACTGAGATGAAGCATAGGGCGCCCTCATGTGTGGAGTTGCATGGGGGCAGGACTTGAGCATCTCTATGTTGACATCATGAATGGATCTTACATTCTCATTCCTGTCTCCATTCATGCTTTTCAAATACAATTTTTAAGTGGGATTATTTAAAAAAAAAAAAAAAGCACATTTGTTTGTGAGTTACTGTGAAGCAGAGGCAGAGAAGCAATTGAAGATGTACTAAGACATTTGAACTCTGAACACTTAGCAACATGACTTCTTTAAATAAACAGAGCTTTGAAAACCCATTACCTTGTCTAAGCTGTTAGTTCTGGGACATGCAGGTGGCTCTAAGGTCATGCAAAGCGCCAGCGTATTGCTTCCTAGCTGGTGACAGCCATTTGCAATAGGTAGGTTGCAGGCAGGCCGCAGCCTCCTCCACAGCCTCTGCCTGCCTGCTAAGCTCAGCCTCCTGAGCTAACTCTGCTGCTCACAACTACAAGCCTTTAGAAGGGTTGGCTTTCCAGTAACAGCTGGCTCATGAATAAAGAAAACAATTCATAATTAAGGGTTTATATGCAAACCATCAATTGAAAAATTACTTCTAGCATACATGCTCAGCCTTCAGAGTAAATGCATTTACCTTCACAGCCATTTGATGCATTCTGGGGAGCCTGGGTTAAGGAGTAAAAAAAAGGCAAAGACAGTCAGCAGAGCAGAACATGAAGATAAAAGTCAGGGCAATACTACAATCAATATGCTGGCAGAGAGTTCTTACAACTGCTCTAAATCACAATCCCAAAGCTAAAGCAAGTTCCTGCTCAACCTTTTCATTCATTGAAAATTGGACAAGTTTGTCTCATGGGAGGAGCCGTCCATTGTGGGTATATCACTTATCTATCAAGAGTGTTGATGGACATTGTGAACCATCCCCCTAGCAGCTGCCAGCTTGTGCAGTGGGCATCTGGCACCTGGCTTTGGTCTCATGGTCCCACCTTCTATGTATCCTAAGTGATCATCACTGTCAGGTTCTAGAAGAAGCTCATGCTCAGCTGGGCTGCCTTGCATCACGGGCTGTCCCAGGATCACCCTGCTCTGGCCAGAAGCTGAGCTTAGTCTGTGGCTATTTATCTGATGCATACTGTCAGCCAGTTGCTCTGGGGTCAGGCAGGCAGGAAGTGGACAGACCCTTTCTGCAATGATGGATGCATGGATGTGTACATCCTCTGTCATCTGATGCACACACTCAGGGAGGCTAACAGAATCCAGCAAGGACCAGCAAGGACCAGGTACCTTCTCAGCTACCTGACCACTAGAAGTTCCTGTGGGTTGTCTGGGCAGCGGCCTCAGTTGCTAAGCCTGCTTAGCATGGGCAACCTTAAGTAAGGGAAGCACTTTCAAGGGCCCAGTCAACTTACTGTCAGTGGCGTCAGTGGTGTAGCTGCTTTCTTCCTGGGGATAAAAGATTAGCCTTGTTAAAATGCAAGGGAGATGAAGTCGAACTACCATGTCCTAAGCCATAAGGTGAGCGCAGTGGGTAGGAAGACTGCCTGTGAGGGACAAATAGGGATGAACAGAGGACTTAACTGTGATGATCCTCCCAAAAGATGGAGAGGGCTGGTTGACTTAGTCAGTGTTCTATTACTGTGAAGAGACACCACAATCGAGGCAATTCTTCCTTCGTTCCTTCCTTCCTTCTTTCCTTCCTTCCTTCTGCCCCCCCCCCCTTTGGTTTTTCAAGACAAGGTTACTTTGGGTAGCCTTTGCTATCCTGGATTCACTTTGTAGACCAGGCTGGCCTTGAACTCACAGCGATCTGCCTGTCCCTGCCTGCCCAGTGCTGGCATTAGAGATGACTGTTTTCTAATGCCTGTCTTCCAAGAGACCCAAGACCCAACTAGTTCAAAGCCATTGTGATTTCTGGCCCTGAATGTCTGTGCCTGTGCCAACATTCTCACTTATCTTGGCTTTAATGGAGCCTGGACTTCAGTGTAACTAAGGCCGTATGCTTCTTGTTGGAGTTTATTTTTAATTCTTTCCTTTCTCAGCTGCTTACTCGTTTCTCTTCCTCCCCGCTGCACACTCTCCTTTTTAGTCTGAGAGCTAAAGTATAGGAGATAAGTACTACTAATAATCAAAAGTCTTTAGAGGTCTGTTTGCAGCTAGTCTAAGCTCCTCAAAGATTACTTAAATGACTTTTCAAAGTATTATAGTGAGACAATGTCTCAAAAATGAAACAGAACAAAAATGAAAGCCCACAAGAAGCTGTATGTGGTGGTATGGGCTTTTAATTCCAGCATGTGGGAGGCAGAGACAGGCAGCCAGCCTGACCTACATAGGGAGTTCCAGGCCAGCAGGGCTACATAATAAGGCCGTGTCTCAATTTTTTCTATTATTATCACATTTTAGAGATCATGAAACAAGGCTCAGAAAGACTAAGTAATTGCTCAAAGTGAAGCCAGGAAGGAAGCTCTGAAATTAAGGCTTATTCAGTTTCCACTGGGGTAGAATTAAGATTGTAACCATGCAGGCCAGATTTATACATATTTAAGTGTGCTTTTAAAGAAAGATTATTTTATTAAAATTGAGTGTGTATGTGTGTGTGTGTGTGTGTGTGTGAGAGAGAGAGAGAGAGAGAGACAGAGAGACAGAGAGACAGAGAGACAGAGAGACAGAGAGACAGAGAGAGAATAAGTGCCCATGTAGTCAGATTTGTCAGATCTCTGGAGCTGGAGTTACAGGTGGTTGTAAGCCTCCTGGTATGCGTTCTGAGAATCAAATTCAGGTCCTCTGAAAGTGTGGCTAACCACGGAGCCAACTCTCTAGGTATTAAGTGTGCCTTTATAATGAACTATTGGGCCAGCATCCGTGTATGGATTAAATGGTGGTTTGAATTAGAATACCCCCAGTAAACTTATATATTTGGATGCTTGGTTCTTAGTAGATAGAACTGTTCGGGCAGGGTTAGGAGATGTAGTCTTGTTAGAGAAAGTGTGTCACCGGGGGCAGGACTTGAGGTCACAAAAGACTTGTGCCATTCTCAGACTCCCTTTCCTCTCTGCCTCATGGTTGTGTATCGGGACATGTAAGTTCTCCACTATTCCTTCACTCTAACCATCTAAAACTAAGCCCAAATTAAATTCTTTTTTTTTAATATTTATTTTATTTTATTTATTGTACATCAGTGCTTTATCTGCCAAAGAAGGCATCAGATCACATTATAGATGGTTGTGAGCCACCATGTGGTTGCTGGGAATTGAACTCAGGACCTCTGGTAGAGCAGGTGGTGCTCTTAACCACTGAGCCATCTCTCCAGCCCCCCAAATTAAATTCTTGCATGTGTTGCTTTGGTCATAGTGTCTTATCACAGCAATAGTAAAGTCACTAATATGGTGTTACTGAACATGTCATAATACTCACCCAGCAGTTTCCAGCACCACCTTAAGTCCTATAAGCTTTGTCCCACCAAACACCCTAATGCATGCTCTGATGCCCAGGCCACCTTTATAGGCCATGCAGTCCTTGCAAATGAAATCAGGGAGAAGACAGGTAAAGATTGAACCCTACTTGGGGATCCCAGAGCTGCTGGGTGCTGAAAGCTGGGGTGCCTTACAAATCGAAGCGAGCTGATGAACTCATAACTTATCTAAAACCTACTCTATGGAGACAGGACACCTCATTTCCAATTTCAGGGGCAGCTCCTCTGATCCAACATGAAGGCTGCCACAGGAGTGGAGAATTAACAGGAGTCTTCAGAGTAGCCAGGTCCCCCCATCCCACACACCTAGACCTTGGAGAACCACTATCCCCAATCAGTACTCACCCAGCTCGTGGCAGTGGGGATGGTGCGGTAGGAAAAGAAGACTTGGGGTCCCAGACCCCACTCTTTCGACCTGCATAGCACATACATGAGTCAGTCGCTGTGTCCTGTCATCAGGGATGGCTGTATTCGCGCCACTAGCCCTTCTGAGACACATGTGTTTTGCGTTACTTTTAGTGAAGTGCATACATATATCTAGGGACACCAAAGCCAAGGGGCGAACCACTGGGCACAGATGGTGAGAAATTTGACATGCCTATACAAGGGCTGGGGGATGGTCTGATGGTTGAAGCACTTGCCACGCAAGTGTGAAGAACAGAGTTCAAATCCCCAGGTGCGCGTGGCAGCTTGGTTATAGTGCCAGTCTTGGAAAGCAGAGGTGGGAAGCCAGAGGAATCTAGGAGCAGGACTAATGGTATCGATGAGCTCTGAGTTCTATTGAGGGGCCTTGATAAATAAGGTGGAAGAGTGATAGAGGATGATGATTCCCAGCATCAGTCTCAGGCCTCCATGTGCACATGCATCTGAATGTCTGTGCCTACACACACGCAAACACACACACACACACACACACACACACACACACACACACACACACACACACACGAACAAAGAAAAATGCTACCATATAAAGTCTGACACACGCTTTAGGTTAAACTGTCACTCTAGTTCCTGGAAGATCTTCTCTCTTTTTTTTTTTTTTTTTTTTTTTTTTCTTTTTTTTTTTTTTTTTTTTTT
>OU015757.1:58776555-58791981 GCA_907169655.1 Acomys percivali
AGAGAGAGAGAGAGAGAGAGAGAGAGAGAGAGAGAGAGAGAGAGAGATTGTGTGTGATTGTGTTAAGGAGGATTAAATGTAAGGCCTAGCACTTTCTGGGCAAAGCTCTCCCATAGGGTTCACCCCCAGAAGTGCTGTTATCATTTTAACAAGTGACAACATTCACCCTAAAATACAGCACTAGGCGCATAAGCCCAGCCATCTGAGGTTGACATGGCAACCGTAAGATCTTTGAATGTGGATATGCCGTAGAGCTGCAAATTCTCCACCAGTTAATACAATTAATACATGTTTAAAACTAAAAACTTTGGTGTCTGACTTTCACACGAACTCTGGTGCCCCATATTTGACCATGTCCTCTGGGTGGGGAGGCCTGGT
Organism: Acomys percivali; assembly: GCA_907169655.1. Classification (NCBI taxonomy): domain Eukaryota; kingdom Metazoa; phylum Chordata; class Mammalia; order Rodentia; family Muridae; genus Acomys; species Acomys percivali. Next base: position 58,776,934 of record OU015757.1, read on the forward strand.
GGCATATAGAGGAAGGATAGCAGGCTACCAAGAAGAGACTTGATACCCTATGAGCATATACAGCGGGAGGAAGTCTCCTTTAGTCACAGTCATAGGGAGGGGACTAAGGGGAAAATGGGAGGGAGAGAGGAATGGGAGGATACAAGGGATGGGATAACAATTGAGATGTAATATGAATAAATTAATAAAACATATTTTAAAAAACTAAAAACTTTACAAATCACACATATGAAGAATTTAGCTTTCTAAGAATTTAGCATTCCATTTTTCATCTTCTTTTCTTTTCTCTTTCTTTCTTTCTTTCTTTCTTTCTTTCTTTCTTTCTTTCTTTCTTTCTTTCTTTTTTTTCCCTGTATTTTGGTTGTCTTGCTGAGACAAGACCTTATAAAACTCAATCAGGCCTGGAATTGACCTTGTAGATCATGATGACCTTGAATTCTCTATTGGCCTCACCCTGTCTAGTGTGGGGGCTACAGCTGCGTATCACCATGTTTGACTTTCCATTTCCTTTTTGAAAATATATTTATCAAAGACGGAGAGACGACCCCATGGTTAAGAGTGCTGGCTGCTCTTGTACAGGACCCAGGTTCGACTCTAGTACCCACATGGATGCTCATAACTGTCTGCAATTCCAGTTCCACAGGATCTGAGACCCTCTTCTGGCCTCCTTGGGCACTAGGCATGCATAGGATGCACAGACATACATGGAGGCAAAACGCATACACAAATGATAATTTTAAAAAGAAAGTATATGTTTGTGTTTGAGTCTATTACACACACACACACACATGCAGACACACACACAAAGTTATTTCTTGTCTCTTGGTTTGTCCAGTACCGTGTGCGTGTGTGTGTGTGTGTGTGTGTGTGTGTGTGTGCACGCACATTTTTGTACTTAAAAAACAAACCTTATTCCTTCTCTACATATTTTTGCACCTGAACCAAGTATAGGTTTTTCTTTTATTCTTGTTTTCAGTAGTGGGGATTTGGTTGAGGGCCTTGCTCATGCTGGCTAACTACTCTGTCACTAAGTTAGATCCCTAGCCCGTCCTTTTACCTTTTATTCCGAATCAGGGTCTTTCTGTTTCCCAGGATGGCCTTGAACCTGTGACTCTTCTGCCTTAGCCTTTTGAATTACAGGTTGGCACTGATAGGTGTAGCTCTCAAGTAAAGTTTAAAGCTGTGGTTCTCAACCTTCTTGCTGCTGCTGTGGGTGACCCCCAGCCATAAAATAATTTTTACTGCTACTTCATAACTGTAATTTTGCTACTGCTATGAATCATAATGTAAATGCCTGTGTTTTCCAATAGTCTTAGATGACACTTGTGAAAGGCTCATTTGTCCCCCAAATGGGCTGAGAGCTGCTAATTTAAAGTATCTGCGGGCACACAGAAAGGCATTCATTCTATGTCTAAGCTTAGGTTCCTCGTCTTCTGTTTTAACACCCATAGGCATAGCCTCCCCCCCCCCCCCCCGAACTCTGTCCCCTTGGCATAGCCCCCCCCCCCGGGAACTCTGTCCACTTGGCATAGCCTCCCCCACCCCGGAACTCTGTCCACTTGGGCATGTCTCCACCTCTGACCTCCTTACCCACACAGTGCCCCATTCATTCAATCGAAATCCTTGTTCACTAAATGATCTCTGTGCTGGAGGCAGGAGGACAGCATCCTATTCTAGGTCCAAGCTAGCTGTCAGAGCAATGGGTTCCTGACTGGTGCTGGTGTCAGAGCAGCTCGGGTCCATAATAACTACTGCACTTGGTGACACAATTCTGAAGCAGAACCCCAGATACTGTCATCCCATGTGGACAGCTCTAAGGACCCAATTATCAGGGAAGTTGAGACCAGTGTTTATTTGGAGGAGGAGGACATTCCCACTGATGGTTTTATGTATTCAGGAAGAGGACATTCCCGTTGATGGTTTTATGTATTCAGTGTTACAGCGTCCCTGTTACATGCTATGTATTATTAGCATACAGTACTACTTCTGTTTTGCAGATGAAAGAGCCAAGGTTAAATAGATCTAGTGTCCTTTCAAAGACTAATTAGTGAGCTAATTAAGGCAGAGCAGGTAGCCAGACCTGGGTCCGCCTGATTCCAACCAACGTGAATTCTCTTTCCAGCATTAGCGAAGACACTTTCCCAGGGCGCCTCCTAAATTATACAGCACTGGTGATGCGTGCCTGGCCTGCAGGTAAGGCCAGCTCTGCTCTTTGTAATTATAACTTACCCTCAGACAGTGGGAGCCACTGGAGGCTCAGTCACTGTAAGACACATCTGTGTGTTACCACTCACACCTGAGTCAGTGGACTTCAAGTGTAGGCTTGAAGATATGCAATATCCCAAATTACACCTGAGTCTGGCTTCATGGAGGTTTCTAACAAGTGGACAGGCTCCCTTTTCATTATTTTTTTTAACTTATGTGTGTAAGTGTTTTGCTGCATGCACATCTGTATGCCCATGTGCTACTTGTGTGCCTTGTGCCTGAGGAGATGGTAAACCTCCATGTGGGTACTAGGGCTCAAAACCCAGTCCTTCATAGCCACAAGTGCTCTTAACCACTGGGACAACTTTCCAACCCATCCTTTTTAGTTTTTTTTTTTTTTAAATAAAGATTTTTTATTTTACTATATATACAATGTTCTGCCTGCATGTACACCTGCACACCAGAAGAGGGAACCAGATCTCATGATAGATGGTTATGAGCCACCATGTGGTTGCTGGGACTTGAACTCAGGACCTCTGGAAGAGCAGACGGTGCTCTTAACCACTGAGCCATCTCTCCAGCACCCCCCCACCCCTTTTTAGGTTTTTAAAACAGCCGTCTAGGACATGTATGGAACACTGACTAAGTCAGTACATCACTCAGGGAGAGAGAGAGAGAGAGAGAGAGAGAGAGAGAGAGAGAGAGAGAGAGAGAGAGAGAGAGAGAGAGAGAGAGAGCAGAGAAGATAACGCATGCCCTACTTTTCCTCTTCACCACAGGCAGCATGGAGGTGTGAGTGTTAGAAGCGGCTTTACTGGCACTAACTTGCACAGGTGACTCTGCCTTTCTGGTCTCGGCTGTCCCACTTGAGACATAGGGGGGCTTGAAAGGTGTCTCTCGTGTTCTGGAAAGGCAGGCCTCAGTGCTTTGCCATAGACACGATGTCTCTATGTAGGCAAGCAGGCATGCTACAACACTGGGGAGCTTAGAGAACACGTGGACCTAGAAGACAGCCCAGTGTCGCATTTCAGGTAGCCCTACTCCTTTGGAGGGACTTCTGAGAGGAGGGCTGGAATTTCACACACACCCCTCCCTGTCAGGTTACATTTCCGGAGTGACAGATGTCATTCTCTTTATGTCCCCTCCCCACCTCCCCTCCAACTGTGTATGTGGTCCTTTGCTGGGGACTTAGGAAATCCAGCAAAGCCGTGGAGTGGAAATCCGCATCAAAATCCAACACAGCCAACAGAGAGAAGCAAGGCCGCCTCCAAAGGAAGTGCCACTTCCCCACACACCAGGTAATTAAACCAGGATGGCCTGCTGCAGCACAGGTGAACCTTGACCGTTAAACTAAGTAAGTCAGGCACAGAAAGATAAGCACCATGGTGTGATTCCAGGTATTTGAGGTTCCTAGAGGAGACTTGAAGTAGACGGTTTCCGGGTGGCAGGACACTGGGAACCTACTGTTTAATGAGTATGGAGCTCCAGATTTGCAAGATGACAAGTCGTGGGCATGGATGGCGGTGGCAGATGCACAAGGTTATGAATGCACGCAGCACTACTGAGTTCACTGTACACTGAAAATGAGTTCACTATACACTAAAAGATGACTTCACTGTGCACTTAAAGATGAGTTCACTGTACACTAAAAATGAGTTCACTGTACACTAAAAATGAGCTCACTATACACTTAAAGAGAGGTCAGATAGAAAAATTTATGTTGTATGTATTTTGTCCAAATGAAAAGGAGGAAATACACAAAAATAAGGAGGAGTTACTGAAGTGTAACCCTAAGCCTAGTGTCACAGGTGCCAGAGAGAGGCACCCTGGCACCTGTGACACTCCAGTAGAGCCTTGGAAGATCCCTGAGTTCAGAGGCAGACTCTAGAGTCATCCTTGAACACCCCACTTAATACAGGGTAGGCCTGGATCCTTTACATAAAATCAGATAAGCCATTTCCCGAGACCTCGATAAGATCAAAGGGGGAGGGAAAATATGGAATTGATTTATAATAGTGCTGGGCAAAACTCTAAAAAAAAAAAAAAAAAAAAAAAAAGATTGCACTCTGAAAATCTACTCTTCAAAGGCTGATGGGTGCTCATAGCCTAGGGGATGCCGCACTGGCTGAGTGAGGATCACAGCAAATCCGTGTCTCATAAACACTGCTGGAGATTTGCATAGCTGGCTAAGAAGGTATTAAAGGATAGATAACAAGTGTATGTGATCACACACACACACATACACACACACACACACACACACACACACACACATCTCCTTAGCCCTTTCTTCTCATCTTTGAGACATAACATCTCACTCCTTTGGGACCCTAAGGCACCTGGTAACTGGCAGTTGGAACCAGACATCTGGAGCCAGCTCCATCACTCTTCTGAACATGTCAGACGTATTTCTTGAGGGTCAAGGAAGAACACAGTAGCTTAGGAAACACGTGAGGCACGTGCCAGAAATGGCCTCCCGGGCTTACAGGGTCCCAGAGCTCAGGGCTGAGGAGAGCTTTGGGAATTCTTTAGGCCAAACCACCTGCTTTACGGAGGGATGTAGCTCAGACACCATAGGAAAGATGGGAAAGAGAGGAGCTACCTCGGATGGTGTGGAAGAGAAGAACACAGGTAGAACTGAAACAAGAGAAGGCCGGAGGGTGTGGCAGGTGACTGAGCATGAGTGAAGAGCACAGAGGGTGAGTCAGAATTCAGGCTGATTATGAAATCATTGTCAGAAACAGGGACGGGCCCTAGAGGAGGAAGGTAGGGGAGGAAGGGTGAAAGAAAGCTGGTTTGGTTTCTAAAGGATTTAATATGGAAAAGTCAAGGAACTGGAAACTCCAGTGGAAGTTTTCAGGCTATGAAGAGAGAGCAGTGTCCCAAATTCTGTCAGAGAAAATCCCAAGGTAAGACCCTAGCCAGCAAGGCCTGGACACCCATGGCAGCGCCTTCTGTCTCGAGCAGTCTCACTGGCCGCTTAGACAAGGCCTGAGAGATGTGTGTGTCATGTCTGCAATCCATGCAAAGCTAAATGCTGCAGATACCAGACTCAATAACGAAAATGGCCAAAATAGAAAGAAGAAATGAAACTAACAGGAAACATGCCGGGGCCAGAACAGAGTCCGCTGTTTATGTCCAGAAAGTCAATTATAAACTCCAGGATTAATAACGATGGGTCATGGTAGCTACATTAGTAACTGTTTGTTTTTTTTAACACTCAACAATTATAGAGTTCCAGATTTGTGATGTCAGTCACTTCATGGGACTATTTATTTAATTCCCATGTTATCCCTATGGCATTGATACTGTGGTTATAATCTTTACTTTACAAGTGAAGAAGAAACTGAGGCCAGGGAAATTAAGTCAACTGGCCTAATGTCACAAAAACCTTGGTCTGTCTGACCAAAACCCATACTATATCCTCTAACCAATAAGACTGAGAAAGCATGGTTTAACTGGCTTCCTCCACTTATACAAACACTTATACAAACAAATGTGTATGTGCTCATGTGTGTTACAGAGGGAAACACATAAGCACAAATGATCAGTCAGTGGGGAAGTTGTTTAAAATGTAAAATTTCAATTGCAAGTTAGTTACAGTGACCGGAAAAGAATGACTGTACATTCCCAAACACTTCTCTAGTGATGCTCGTGTGGTCCGAGGGATGTTTGCTGTTGAGGAATGGAGGGACCCAGGTCTCAGTCGATTTGTGATGATGTCACTACCTTACAAAACTCAGGGAAGTTGTGAGTAAGAACCAAGTACAAGGTAATAATGAAAGTCTGGGAACCTGTGTTAACAAAGAGATGGCCTATACGTGTATGTTCACACGCTCCTGGCTACCTTACCTGCCTTAGTCCTGGTACACGGGAAATCTCTCAGTGAGTGCTTATGCTGGTGGTGCCTTAGGAGACTCTCATCCTTCACACTGAGGAACCTCCCTCCCCCACCCCCACCACTCACTCATGCCCTTGGTTCACCCCACTTTCTCTCTAGGCCTCCCTTCCTCTCCCAGTCTCTTTCCAGACCTGGGCATATACCCCCTGGATCCAGGTCATCTGGTGAACCCCTTTCACGGACACTCACCATATGGTTTTGTTGTGTCATTGCTGTGTCCTCTGCCTTGCTCTATTTGCTCTAATAAGTTTGGAAGAAGTCTAAGCATCACCCTCCATTTACGTTGCTGTCTGGAGCCACGTAACTCCCTAGGCAACCTTCTGACTTGCTGTTGACTAGTCAGGAGAGGGCACAAAGTAGAGAGAGCAAGCATTTCATCTGCCAACTTCTCACCATGTCATGCGTTTACAGAAAATATTTTAAGTGGTACTTTGAGTTGTTTTGTTTACAGTCTCGTTTCTCTGCAAAGTTTCACATTGAATGTCTGTCCAGACAACGTAGAAACCAAGTAGGGGAAATACTGTTCTGCTCTCAGCAGATGAGCACACCATGTGATTATCTGCAATATAATTTTGGCCTTCTAGCCCGTACTGTGATTACATGATGCCCATCACCCACTCTATGATTAGACTGGACTTTGTCCCAGCAGGAGGGGTCATAAAGTGATTAAGATGTAATTTTAATCTTCATTTCGATTTCCGTCCGGGTTCCCTGAAAGTGTGTTCAGAGGCTTTGGATGGCTTGAGGCTACGGCACTGTGGGGCCTCTGTTCAGACCAACCCTGACAGTGAGGCCTCGTTCATTCCCTGACACATCTTCTGACCCCCCCCCCCACTTCCCTTCTTACTGCTGTGCCTTTAACTCTATATGCTTAGGCGCCTTAAGCTCCCAGCACCCCAGAACCTATGCCCCACCCCGCTTCCCCTATGCAATTCATCCTGCTCACTCTCTATTAGCACGACTGCTGTCCAACTCTGTGTGGTTAGACTCCCTCGCTCTCACTTTTCCAGCTGGCCCCACCAGACAGGGCCAACTTCCCAGGGCCCTCTCACTCTGTACATTTCACTCCATAGCCTCTCTGGGCAGAACTCTGCTCACGAGGTCACATTTGAGACTGTACTCATATCAGCCTCTCTATTTCCTCTTTAGCCTGTAACTCTTCCCCAGCTCTCCACTGGTTTGTATCCGGGCTGCCTCTCAAAAGCATCATCTTCATGAAAGTGTCTCTGCTACTTCCAGCCTCTTCTCCACACTGTGGCCCCTTTTATTGCTTTCTTCCTCCCATGAGTGCATAGCAGAAGACCTGGGGTGCTTGTGGACCTTCTGACCTTGATGCCAAGGGCTCTGTGGCTCTCTTAGGCATGCTCTAGAAATGGCTGACCAGCTGATGCTGCCTGCTGGGCTGGACCCCTTAGTATATCTCAGTCTGCCTCTTACCAAACCCCTCAGAGTTAGAAGACCCATGTACCAACTCGTGGAAGGCTGTTCCTCTACCAACGCCATGTTCTTTTCTCTTCTATTTTGTCTCAGTCTCCAGTTTTCCAGTTCCTAAGTATGGCCCCATGAAAACCCAAAGTTCTGGTCTGCACATGGAATATAACATACCCTTAAACACTTAAAAGTTCCAGCCTCTAAAAGCTATCAGCACCACCACAAGACACAAAGCTCTTCAAAGTCAAAATTTGGGAAGTTGTCTTTGTATGGTCTCTTGACTTACGCCTTAGGTGACTGTGGGTGTATTCTGATGGTTTTAAATTGTTATTATTATTATTATTAGTGTGTGTGATATGTGTGTGGGCATGATGTGTCAGGGCCTGCAGATGCCATGCAGTGAGTGTGGACTTAAAGGACAGCTGCTTTGTGGAGTTGCTTTATTCTTTTCTACTTTTGTCTGGGTTGCGGCCATGGAACTTAGGTCAGGTTGCCAGGCTTGGGCAGTAAGCACTTTATCCAATGAGCCATCTTACTGGCCCGTAAGCACTTTTTTTTTTTACAATAGATAATTACTGTATTGTCATGAGGGCGCTGGGAAGGCATATAGTTTCCCCCCAATAAACTTACGATGAATGCCCCCAAAATAATCAAGAGACAATAGCTGACAATGACCACAAATGCTCTTCATGCAGTGGGTATAGACTCCATTTGGACAAGCCCTTCCTTAGCTGTGTGTCTTACTGGGATTCAGAAAGCTGGCCACTGGGGACGTGTGGGCCATCACATTTTCTAGCACCTTGCCTTCCCAGAGCGTCACCCTTTGTCCTTTCACTGGCAAAAACCAGCCAGAGCAGGTGCCCTCACTCCTCCTCCACGGTCCTTTAAAAACCTGGTCTACTTCCCAATAGCAGTTGCCAACCATTTCCTGGGAGTGAAGCATTCCTGTGTATTGGTGCCCCAGCACTGAAGGGGCGCTAGTTGGGGAAGAAGAGGGCTAAGGGGCAAAGTCTTACCTCAGCTTCTGGCTGGCAGGGACAGTTATCTTATTCAACTTGTCCATTTTTCTTGCGAGAGATGTGAACCCGCTGTTCAGGGGGATGTCAGTAGCAGTTCCTGGTGGTTCTAGGGAGTAGCATGGTAAGTTCTGGGCTCAAGGGCTCCTGCCACTGGAACTGACTTCTGAGAGCAACCGCCGGCTGCTGGCAAACACCCCTGCACAGGGGAAGTAAAACTCGCTGGAGCGCATCGTCGAGTTTCATGTTTCTCCGAGGTCATGTGATCCAGGGAGTCAGCCAGCCTGGCTGATTACTGTGAGTTGTGTAAACCTCAGTAGTGAAACCTTATTGGGCATGCAAATCCCTTCTCAGCAGCTCTTTTATGACCAGGTTTGTCACCAGCTTGGATAAGCTTCTGGCTGGCTACTACTTCCTGTTTGTCCCAAACCTTAGGTAGGCCCTCTTTTCAGCAGATGGCCAGAGTCACCTATAACTTCTCAGGTACAAAGAAAAACTGAATAATCAATTACATCCGGGTGACTCTTGGGGGCGGGGCAGGGGGGCTTTCTGCTCATTTGCACAAAGCCGTGGATTAGTCTTTTCTACTTAGAAAACTAAGACATGAGACAGCTCTTGGTGCTCCTTCCTCAGACATCTGGGGACCAAGGTCACAGCAGTGGTCATTTAAAATGTGACAGGAAGTTCTTTGTGCGGGGTCAAGGTCACTTAGGGGTAGGGCTAGGCGACTCCATCAAAGGGGGTGTGGAATCAGGAGTTGCCTTGCTGAAAGCTTACTGTTTTCAAATGAAACTAGGATATACCCCTCAAAGTCAGCAGAGAAGAAGTCTGGAGATTTCCCAACACATGGCATCAGACAGATGCCTCCTAACTCCCCTCCTTGTCCTGGTCCTCTCATCAGACCCAAAGTGATATGTCAGATGTGGGGTTACCCCAAGCATAGTGATGTCCCACGCCTGGAGCTGCTGAGCCCATCCAGACAGCTCTGCTGCCCTTCTCAGGACCCCCGAATTTCTCTGCCTACTCTGCAAGCTTCCCGTTTAGCTGTGAGTTAGAGAGTGGAAGGCAGCTTCGGGTGAAGGATAAAAACATGAGGGAGGGTGCTCTTTCTTTCTTTCTTTCTTTCTTTCTTTCTTTCTTTCTTTTTTTAAAGATTTATTTATTTATTATTATATATACAGTGCTCTGCCTCCATGTCCACCTGCAGGCCAGAAGAGGGTATCAGATCGCATTACAGATGGTTGTGAGCCACCATGTGGTTGCTGGGAATTGAACTCAGGACCTCTGGAAGAGCAGACAGTGCTCTTAACCTTTGAGCCATCTCTCCAGCCCCAGAGGGAGGGTGCTCTTTCTTCCCATTGTATCTGGACACCCCATCCCCATTCTGCCCCCTGGCATGCCCTGATGACTTTTGCGGAAGAAGGTTATGGTCCTCACATTATCAAAGGACCATCAACCCTGGTCTGAAGAGGGGGACAGAGTAGAGGACGGTTCTGTTATCTCTCCTGTTATCTCAGCTCCAAGGTCTGGCTGAGGAGAGATGGAGTCGGGGGTGGGGTGGGGCAGGGACCAGTGAGAGGAGAGGGGACAAGCTGGATTTCTTCCCGCCTGGGCTCTTTGTTCAAACAGAAATTCTTCTCTCTCCTTGGGGTTCCTTGACTGTTGGCGGTCATGCAGTACATCTGAATTTCCCGTTCCTCAGGATGCTTAAGAGCTGCTGCTGCTTAGAGATGTTAAAGGGTGGGGTCCTTCAGCAGAGAGTGGGCCATCAAGAGAAAAGAGCAAGCGCTTGCTTCCTGTGGCTGCTGGCTTTCCCTAATCAGGCTGCTCCGTTTTTCTTGCAGCATATCCTGAAGGTGATCTAGCTCCCTGCCCCTCCCCTTCCACATCTCTTAGTGGAAAGAAACATGGGGAAAACATGTATGATGTCATCAAGGGTCAGAAGACTCTGGCCAGCGGGGTGAGAATAGCCTTTTGTTCCTTCTGAGTTGCTGTAAAATGCTCCCCGTTGGCCTGCTGTCGTTCCTCCCCACCAACTCTGCTGAGCACCTGCTCGGGCAACTTCTTATTTCCCCAGAGAAAGAGATGGGGGGCAAGGGTTACACTTCTGCTTTTTCTTTTTACAGCCACTGCTCTTTCTTCTTTTTACTGTCTCAAGTCTAACATGATGAAAACGAGAATCTGCTTTTCCAGGCTGGACCTTCTGCCCTGTGTGGCGTGTAGTGTACGTGTAGTGAGTGTCACAACCCAACCTTCCAAGCCTGCCACAGTGGCTTTGTAGCTGTCACTGCTTGCCAAGAAGGACTGTGCAAGAATGGAAAGTGAGGATACACAGTTTCCTCCGCTGGCTTGTTGATGGGCTGAGACCACACAGCGTGGCTCCACAGCAGAGGCCCAGTCTATGACAGAAGGCACAGAGGTCACCGAATCACTGGGTAGACACCACTGAGTACAGTCACTTTGGAAAGGAGTTTGGTATTAGCTAGTAAGTTTGATGGTGTACACATTTGTGAGCAGCGCAGGTCATAGGTCTGTAAGACGTTCCTAAGTGACACACCAAGATCACACACAAGAACGCTCAGAGAAGCGGTGCCTTCTCTCCTTCTTCAGGGCCTTGAACAGCCACGCAAGTGCTGCACCATTGAACACCACCTTGATGTCCTGTTTCTAACAGGAAAAGAAAAAACAGTCCTGGGAAAGCCCAATTACCCATCAACAGGACAATAATGAATACATTGTGCCATAGTCACATAAGTGGATACTATTTAACAGTGCAAACTAGTGAAACTCCAGTTGTATCACTATGGATAAATAGCAAAAATAACATCTTTCTCTTTAATAAATTTTCATTACTTTATGTGTACTAGTGCTTTGCCTGCCTGTGTATCTGTACGCCTACCTGACTACTTAGTGCTTGAAGGGGCCAGAAAACACTGGATCCCCTGGAACTGCAGCTATGGACATTTGTGAGTGTCCGTGTGGTTGCCGGGAACCAAGTCCAGGACCTCTGGAAGAGCAGCCAGTGCTCTTAACCACTGAGCCACCTCTCCAGCCCCAGTTTAAAAAATAATAATTTATGCAATAAAGACAAACTGAGGATGTAAATGGATAAGCCAATACAGGATGGCTCAGTAGGCAAAGGTGCTTTCCACAAGACTGGCTCCTGAATTTTGTCCCCAGGTCCCACATGATAGAAAGACAGAACCAATTCCTGTGAGTCGCCTCTGACTTCTACCTGTCAGCGGTGGAGCATGTGAGCACACATGTAAGTGACATGTAAGCTTCTTCAAAGGAGTTGATGTCTCATAGAAATGACTGTCTAAATAAAAGCATACAGTGGAAACAGTAATAAACACTCTAAATGCAGAAGGAGGACAATCTCAGAGTCCCAAAGGCGACTAATGACCTCTGAGACAGAGAGAATTAACCTCTCCTAGGGATGACCGCCTTTGTTGGGTACCCAATACAAAATTGTGAGTGCTGAAATCATTACACACAAGCAACAAAAACAGACTTGGCGGGGTGTATTTATATAATTGTATACACATATATACATATGTATATAATAGTAATAATAAAAAAGGGGGGGCATAAAAATATATTAACTAAAAATAAAAGAGGCTAATGTTGCATGGTTCTGTTTATATTAAGGTTAGACACAAAAAAGAATACTGAAAATAAGTACATATATGATAAAAATCAATTAAGGGAATAAAGAAAACAGAAGTGGATGATTTTCAGGGAATGGGATTGGGGTGAAGGGGCATACAAGGCTTTCAGGGAATGGTAGCATCCCAGTCCTCCCTTCCTTCCTTCCTTCCTTCCTTCCTTCCTTCCTTCCTTCCATCCTTCCTTCCATCCTTCCTCCCTTCCTTCCATCCTCCCTTCCTTCCATCCTTCCTTCCTTCCATCCTTCCTTCCTTCCATCCTTCCCTCCTTTCTCTCTTTCTTTCTTTCTTTCTTTCTTTCTTTCTTTCTTTCTTTCTTTCTTTCGTGTGTGTGTGTGTGTCTGGGGTTGGAGGGTGAGTGTATATGTGGAGACCAAGGATATTAGGAGCAGTTCCTCAGGCACTGCCCACCTTGCTTTTTGAGACAAGGTCTCTCTCACCAAGACATGGACCTCCGTAATTAGGCTAGGCTGGTTGGCCGTGGAGCCCCAGAATTCCTGGGATAACAAGTGTGCCACTAGACCTGACTTTTTAAATCTAGGCCCTAGGGACCCACAGTCAGGGGGTGCCTCCACAGCAAGCATTTTACTAGCTGAGCTAGCTTGCCAGTCCCCACATCCTATTTCTTAAAGATCGGAAATGACCGAGGAAAGACAAGACAGAATTTCTAAACCCAAATCAGCTCCGAGAGAGACTGAAGCTTGAGAATGAGAAGACAGACTGTCTGAGAGCTTGAGAGTAAGACCCTACAGCTCTGCTCAGTCTTGGATGATTTTCTTGCCTCTGTGGTACGAACCACAACAGTGTGTCTATTGCATGCTTTCTGTGTTTCCTGTACTACAGTCACATTTGGTTTTTCATATGGAGAGTTGATCCTTAGGCCAAATAACAGGTTCAAAGTGATGTCCTTTGTCCACAGAGCTGGGACTCGGTCCAAGCCTGTTTATGGTCTAAACTGCCCATCAAAAGGGTTTCCCTGCTGCAAGAGAGATCTGTGACGCACATAGAAGACTTTGTCCACAGACTTGGGAGCATCCCTGAGTGCCCCTGACTTCATCAACCCCCTTTTTGAGGATAGGAGAAGGGATTCAAGGAAAGCCCAGATTTCTGTGGTGCCACCTGAGCTAGTTAGCACCTGTGGGACACCCCTGTGGTTTCCAGGAGAGAGGTCTCTGCTGCTTTTTTTTTTCAGACATCTCAAAGAGAGGCTAGGTGGGAGCTTCCAGGGGATCTCAAGTCCCCAGAGGGCCTAGCATTGTCAGCCGCAGTTCTCTGCTCTGGCACTTGCCCTCTGACTTAACTTCCTTGTTGGAGCCAGTTTAGGCAAACAGACCAAGAGAGCTGGCAAACTGTGCTGTTGGTTCTATGCAGTCTGGTTCTAGACAACCGTGACCCCAGTTGCTGAGCTTCACAACAGCCTCATCAAAGCCATTTTCCTTCCTCTTTTGTGATGTGAATCAGTCTGCACTTCAGGAAGAAGAGACTTACTGCTGAAGGCCACTCCCGATCTCAGAGTTCCTGTCTGCCTCCAAAATGTTCACTCACGTTTCCTTTCCTAAGCCAGGCCTGGTTTGGGGCAGAGACAGGGGGTTCATCCCTCAGCAATAGAAGCCCTGGCTGCACTCTGATGCACACAGGTTCCCGAGGTGGAAACTTGCCACTCACTGGTCACGCATGCCTGGCCTTCTCGGCTAGTTCCAGCTAAGGGCGTAATGGCTGAGGTGGGTGAGGGAGGGCATCTAAGGAGCCTGGGAGGGACAGTGGAAGCAAATGATGAGCAAGGACAGGGTGGCAGCTGCTGACAGGTAGTGGCCTGTTCACGTCTGTTGTGGCAGGAAAGAAAAGAAGAAAGGGAGAGGAAGGGGGGCAATGCGTGCGGCTTGAGCAGGAGGCTGAGGTCCCTTGACGTTCATGCTTCACTTTCTGTAGACAAATCAGTACTTTAGCCTGTTCCACTCAGGAAACTCAACACTCATTCCCTCTGGCTGACTGAGAGTGTAGCACCTACTTAGTTAAGAGGCCGACCCAGATGAAAAGAGCCTTTATTCATTGCATTGGTCCAAAGAGCATGTTGGAAAGAACATTCTAGTTGGGCCGGAGAACTTTTAGACTTTGTGTCATCTTTATCTTCTTCCTGGCCCTTCAGCACTCAGCCACTTGGTCAAGAGTCTCAGGTGACATAGCTCTGTCTTGGCCTGCATTCCCTCCAGCCTGAGCGTTTACCCCATTATAGACCAACTCCTTGGTACTCCCCGTAGCTAGCTTCACCCTCACCCTCTGGCTTCCATCAGCAAACGCTTCTTTTAGGACTTACGCCTTTCCCTACCCCTCTGTAATGCTCTCCTTGGTGACCCATCTTAAGCCTCACTACTGGTCAGCAAGTGACCATATTTTTTATCAAAATGTCCAACAACCCTTTGGTCCTCATCAGTCGTATGGTCCAGCTACTATACCAAGTAGCAAATTAGATACAGAGTGGGATGTAAATGCTTCGGAGTCCAAGGCAAGCCAGGTACTTTCCAGGAGTCAGTCAGAGAGCAGGCGAGGGGGAAAAGGCAGGGTTCTCTGGCCATGAGACGAGTACATGAAAGATATGGCTGAGATAAGCCTAGGGGCCTCTAAGAAGAGGCTTTATCTGCCAGGAGAGGGCATCAGCAGCAGGTGCTGCAGCTCCTGATTAGTCTTCTGCTCCCTTTATGTGATGGGACATGACAGGTCCCCTGGCCTTCTTAACCCAAACCATCCATCTGGATTCAAACGGCCTCCAAATAAGCTGGACATGTGTGTGTGTGTGTGTGTGTGTGTGTGTGTGTGTGTGTGTGTGTGT
>OU015757.1:58791991-58803773 GCA_907169655.1 Acomys percivali
GTGTGTGTGTGTGTGTGTGTGTGTGTGTGTGTGTGTGTGTGTGTGTGAGTGATGTCAGCATATGGGAGGTGGATGCAAGAGGATCACAACTTTGAGGTAGCTTGGGCTGCATAGCAAGAAAAGGTCTCAAAAAAATGAAAGAAAGAAAGAAAGAAAGAAAGAAAGAAAGAAAGAAAGAAAGAAAAGAAAAAAGACATTTCAAAGTGGAAGCTGGCTAGCAAATAAGGAGACTTTTCAGGTCATGGTTCCATCGTCACTATTAAGATGTCATTATTTCTAACTCTAACTGTGTGTGTGTGCATGTGTGTGTGTGTGTGTGTGTGTGTGTGTGTGTGTGTGTGTGTGTGTATACTGGCCCAGCATTGTGAATTTTGAAGTGATATTTTTTTAACATATAGCATATATAGCATATAGCATAAAAATCAGAGATTAATATTTATAGTATAAAAGTGAAAGATAAAACCAAAGAACATAACTCTTGATAATAATAAATTTAATAAAATAAAGATCAACCTGCACAAATCATTGAGCAGCTTCATGTGTCTGACATGAAAAACATTCTCAATTACATTCACACTAAGAAGAAGGCAGACTCCCCATTAAAGAGAGGCAGGGCGCCTACTGAAGCAAAGGTTGGCTTCAACCCATGGTGGGAGGAGGGAACATTAGGTTGGCCACCTTGTTTTTTCTTGTCTTTCCCACTGAGCTGCCCAGTGAGGACAGACACCAGAATGAGGGCTCAGTAGATACTTTTGGGACAATTTGAATATCAAAAAGAATAAATAACTACTTTATTTTTAGGTCAAGAATCAATTTAAAAATCCACTAGTCCAAAACGATAAAAGCTTAAAAAAGAATTTGCTAATATTAGAGAGAATTATTTCATTTACTCTAATAGCTAGGAATTTATAAATTTAGGTTATTTAAATTTTTGAAAAGAATGAATTCTTTGTTCTAGTTTTTTTTTTTTTCAAGACAGGGTTTCTCTGTGTAGCCTTGGCTGTCCTGGACTAGCTTTGTAGATCAGGCTGGCCTCAAACTCACAGCGATCCACCTGCCTCTGCCTCCCAAATGCTGGGATTAAAGGTGTGCACCACCACCACCCGGCTGTTCCAGCATTTTGAGAAGGACGTAGAAAAACCTCCCCAATTTTTACAGAAAAAAGCTAATTAATCATTAAAGAGTAAGTGACAGAAAAAGAACATCACAGGCTAGATTGATGGTGCAGGTCTGTGGCCTGACACGGTTGGTAGGCTGAGGCAAGACGATGACAAGTCGAAGACATGACTGGCCTACAGAGCTCAGAGCTAGCTTGGGCAAACCAATGAGATGTTGTATCAAAATAGAAAATAAAAAGAAGCCGGAATGGATACACAGGCCTTTAACCCCAGCACTCAAGGAGGGAGAGGCAGGCAGATCATTGCAGATCATTGTGAGTTCGAAGCCACCCTGGTCTACAAAGTGAGTCCAGGACAGCCAAGGCTACCCAGAAAAACCCTGTCTCGAAAAACCAAAAATCAAACAACAAAACAAAAAACAAAAAACAAGGAAGGAAGGAAGGAAGGAAGGAAGGAAGAAGGAAGGAAGCCGAAGACAGGGTGCCCAGCATGGTGGCACATGCCTTCAATCTAAGCACTCAGGACATAGAGGCAGGTGGGTCTCTAAGTTCAAGGCCAGTCTGTTCTATAGAACAGTTTCCACACAAGCTAGGGCTGTAGAGTGAGAATCTATCTCAAAAGAAGGAATAAAAGAGGCCTGGAGAGAAGGTTCAGAGGTTAAGAGCACTTGATGCTCTTGCAGAGGACCCATACTGGGTTCCCAGCACAGTGGTTCCCAGTTCCAGGGGATGTGCTGGCTTCTTCCGGCCTCTGAGAGCAATATATACATGTGCTGTGTACATACATACACGCAGACAAATTACTCATATAGATAAAACAAAACAAATAAATCTCTAAAAGAGTTTTAAAAGGTGAAGGGAAAGAAAAAGAAAGGGGGAACAAAATAAGAGGGGGCTAGGGACTTGACTCAGTAGTAGAATGCATGCCTCACATATGCAAAGGCCTTGGAGTCATTGTCCAGTAAAACCACCATTGCACAATCCCAAATGAAAAACAGATTAAGTGAAGGACCATCAATTAAAGCCAAAGCCAGTAGGCGAGACATCCCAACCACAGCACAGCATCAGAGTCTCATCTCTGAGGCTACTGGCCAGCTGTAGAGCCAAGGTTTACAGAGCTGTGATCTGATGGTGCAAGGCCGGCACTACCCACAATGCTTCCTGATGTGAAACAAAGAAGAGTGGAAGTCTCCCTCTCTGAGCGAACTTTTCAGTTTACATGGAGTGAACTCACAGCTAACAATCCAAGTGAGGGCATCTGGAGAGTGCAAGGGTGCAGTTAGCAATTATGCTAGGACTACAGTGTACAGGCAAAATACTAGACAAACCGGGATCTCATTTCTCATCATGGGTTTCTTGCCTTTTTTGAAAATCCAGATGTACCCTACTCAGATCTAGCCAATGGACAGGACATTATCCACAATTGTGTGGAGAGTCAGGACTGACTTTGACATGAACTCTGGTGCCCCCTATTTGACCACTTCCCCGTGGTGAGGAGGCCTGGTGGCACTCAGAGAAAGAATAGGCAGGCTACCAAGATGAGACTTGATAGGCTGTGACCATATGGTGGGGGAGGAGGTCCCCTCCTGTCACAGACCTAGGGGAGGGGAATAGAGTGAAAAAGGGAGAGAGGGAGGAATGGGCGGAGACAAGCAAGGGGATAACAATTGAGATGTAATCTGAATAAATTAATTTTAAAAATAAGAATTTAAAAAAAAATCCAGATATAGACATTCTACAAGGCAACCACTTGGTCTTGAAAAAAAGAAAAGAGAGAAGAAGGAAGGGAAGAGAATAAAAAGAGGAGATGTTAAAAGTTAAATCAGATTCAAGAGCCATGACAATCAAGTATAATGAATGCATGAACCTAATCTGGATGTTGGTTTGAGGAAATCAACTACAGAGAGCACCTGAGTCGACTGCAGAGATGTTGTGATCTGGACATTAAGCAGTATTAATAATTAAGGTGATGTTAGCAATTTAGTTAGTCAGGTGTAATCTGAGTGGTGGTGTAGAAGATCCTTCTTAGACCATTTTTAGGTGGCAGTGCTGACGGACTTAAATAGTGCTCAGGCACTGAACTGGCTAACAGTGATTGAAATCCTTTGTGTAGCCCTGGCTGTCCTGGAACTCATTCTGTAGACCAGGCTGGCCTCAGACTCACAGAGATCCACCTGCCTCTGCCTCCTGATTGCTGGGATTAAAGGCGTGTGCTAGCACCCCCCAGCTTGAAATCCTAATAGTTTACAACAATGGGAACTGAATGGCCAGGAAAACTGTTCTCGAGTCAGCACATAGTTTGATCTGTCCTTCCTCGCAGCTAGTCTAGCTGGCCTGTCTTAGGAGACGATTTTATCTCCCATCTGACTATCAGACTTTTGAAACAATGGACCCTAAGAAGCTGCAACTCCATCCAAGAATCTCACTCGGGGCGGGGGGGGGGGGGGGGCAGGGCGAGGAAAAGATCTAAAACCTGGACCAGCCAGAAGAGACCTTTTCTCCAGGAAAGATATTTACAACGAACCTTCCAGAAAGTTCAGTGGTGGGCAGGACCACACCTCGAGTGAGGGCTTCTGGGCAAGACACAGTTCCTCTGCTTAAACTTTGACCCTGAGTCAGACGCCCACAGATGGACTTGGGTGGGTCACTAGACCTCTTCGTCCCTCTTCCCAATGTGACCACATTGAATACATCTCTTTTTCTTGTTTTCTCTATTAATTTGGCTGCTTCAGTTAGTTTATCAAGGGCAGGTGGCCAAAGCTGACTTGTTGGGGCACAGGCTGCAACTGTAAGTCCAGTAACACTAGTAGCCAAAGTAGATGCTCCATGGGAAAGCGGTGGCTGTCTCTACCCAAGGAACAGACTCGGGAATCAAGCTTTGTTTCTCCAGTGACTCCATCCCCTGAAAAAGTCTAAAATAGATAAAGACTGCAAAGCAGAGCAAAACAAGAAAGGACCAAGACCAACTCACTCCCAACCCAGACAGAGTGTTCTTTTTACAAAGACAACAACGTCTCTGGCCAGAACAAGGAAGACTCTTGTTTCCGAAAAGAACTTTGTATGTAGCTTAATGCTAGTTAACTAACAGCGTTGGCCCTTAGGGTGAGTTGGCTTTTGAAAGGTGTTCTAGCCCATCCTCAAACTGACCAAGGGCGAGAATTCAAGTTCTCTCTTGCAACAACCAACTGAAGACTGAGCCACTAGAAACTTGAGCAGTTGGGATGGGGAAACCAGATGGGCCATGGTCATTCTCACAGAATGTCCATTCTGCTCTTTTATAAACAAGAGGACCCTACGTCTACGAAGTAACAGGCCACTTCACAGGACAAGACCTTTAATGATGCCCTGCAAAGTATAAAGAGAGTTTCCACATCTGAAGGTAAATGGCTAGGCCCCATGGAAAAGCAAGCAGGTGGTAAACAAGGTTATAGAAACAAGTACGTCATCTTACCAAACCAAAGAGACTCAGGTCAAAGCAACTGTGAGATGCCACCTCAAACTTTCTAAATAATTTGAAAGAAGTGATCCTATGCAGGTTTGTCAAGGGGTTTTATCTTGTTGATAAGGGACTGGCCATTGTTAGGAACTTCTTAAAGTGTATTTGATAATATGCCTTAGGGTTCTTAAAGTGACTGGGTACTTAAAAGAAAAATGAAAAAAATCAGAAATCACCCCTATTCCCAAGCATCATGCTTAGGACCGTGTCTCCCTTCCCTTATTTTGGGCCACTTGCTTAGTTCCTTCCTCCAAGATGGCCAGAGGGCTCTTGTCCAATGAATAGCCAGATCTAGCTCATACCAATAATTCAGAGACAGTTGTCAACTTTTAGAGAATTTGTAAACCTGTATTTAGCAATGCTTGAAAAATAATATATATGAGATTAAAATTAAATTTGTTGAAAAATAAATATAACAAATCCACTTAACTCTTCTCTCCCTAATTAAATTTCTATCGTGGATGCTTTTGAGGCTAGTCTCATTGCCTGTATTTATCTCTGTGTGAGGGACCTTATGCTGAAGCTTCTAATAACAGTGATAGAAGGGTTTTCATTCCAGGAAAAGGGCAATGTTATCAGCCGAGAACTTTTCCCCCTTCAAGAAGCAAGTGTTGAATATTTGCCACTACATGACCACTGTAGCTGTTCCAGAGGCTTCCAGATCTATAGGTTCAGTTCAATAGGATGGACATAATATCCTCAGATGCTGGAAGATATGGCCTGATCACATACGGTATAAACTGACAGCAGGACCACTCCATGTTATGGTTAAGGAGGAGGTTTTGTTTTTTTGTTTTTTTTAATCTTAGATTTGAGGGAGAGACTGACCAGAGGCATCTGGAAGAGTCCAGAGCAGAGAGAGAAAGCACTACACTGAACATGGCTAGCCGACTGGGCCTGGCCAGGAGAGAAACAGGAGGGATGTGGCATTGGGAGGAAGACAGGGCCAAGAGAAGGCAAAAGAGAGACCAAGAGAGAGCATAGTCAAAACAGCAGGATTACAGGGAGGGTGGGAAGCTGGGGGTGGAACCCATGAGATGGAGAAGTTTATGGTGGAAGGAGGTGAGAAAGGCAGCATACTTGTGATTCTGAGGGCGTGCACTTTGGTATGCTAATAGGTACCACAGGGAGCCATTTGTCCGTTTTTCCAGAGGTAAGGCACTGGCTCCTTTGGTGGTGGGGACCCGGCTTTTGTCTAACCACCAGGATTTGGGGAAATGGGGTTCCCTTTGGACCAGACACATTGTAAAAAGTGGGCAGCGGAGGTTAGAGGTGAACGGCGGAGCTGTGCAGAGGGATGGAATCACACCACGCAACAGATCCACTTAAGAGGTCTAATAAGGAGATACAGAAACCGTCTCTGGAGACACAAGTGGAGAGAAAGAGAGAGAGAGAGAGAGAGAGAGAGAGAGAGAAGTAGAGAGAGGTAGAGAGGAGGAGAGAGAGAGAGCCATGTGGAGGGTGTCTTTTATATGGCCCAGGACAGGGCCACGCCCCCGTGGCAGGTAAGCAGTGACATCACAGGTAGGCAGACTAAAGCAGAATCCTAACACACATACTAAGGGCACATTTCCATCTCTGAACTAAACATGGAGGCTGGGAACAGCCATACTCCTCCGCTGTGTAGCCAGGTTGGAGGCCCACCCAGATCTACAACGTTATTCCGATAGGAACACCAAGAATTGTCAATAGAGAGGCACGGTGGTAGAAAAGACCTTACAGCATAGCTACCACCATTTAGTTTTTTGCTTTGGTTTGATTTGTTTGTTTGTTTGTTTGTTTTTTTCTCCAGACAGGGTTTCTCTGTGTAGCCTTGGCTATCCTAGACTCACTTTGTAGACCAGGCTGGCCTCCAACTCACAGAGTTCCACCAGCCTTTACTTCCCTGGGTCCTGGGATCACACTCCTTTGCAGTCTTGAGCCATACCTTTTGGGGGGACAATGACTTCACTCTTTTTCTCCTCAGTCCTGACTTTTACTCAAAGCTTGATGCCAACTTTGACAAATGAAGCATGCATCCTGTGTTAGGTAGGCCCCTGAAATCCTTGTGGGGGGGGGGGAGACTTTAAATTCTTTCTTCCTTCACTGAGTTTCCTAGGCAAGTGAAGAGGACACATTGGGCCTAACGAGAATGAAATGGCAGGATGTGTGGTTTTCTAGTCTGTGAGCCAGTGGGGAAGGCAGGAAAATGGGACAGCTTCCCCAGAAAGGAGGCTGTGTGAGATGGAGCTTCACAAAGCAAGAGGATTCCGCGGGGCAGTGGTATTCCCAGGGCAGGACCGAGTGACCGCGCTGAAGGCCACTCGCCGTAGCTCTCGGGGTATCTCAGGGAGGCTTTTCTTCCTCTCTGGCCTTCCTTTCTGTGCTTGACTGGAAGGATGGAACTAGAACATGTCATCACAAAAGCACAGCTTGGGCCCCTTGAAGAACACACAGGCTGTCAACTAAGGCAACAAAGGGCCTGGGCCATCTGGACGTCTCCTTGCTGCTGTACTGGAATCCTGCTGCTGGGGTGTTCAAAGCATCCAGGTTGACTTTGTTAGGTGCCTTCTTCTCCTCCATTACTGTGTGCCACCAGTTATTTTGTTTTCTACTTTTGTCACAAAGGCAAATGTTTCTGCCGCAGTCTTTTGAGCCTGGGGACCAAAGCACCATTTATAGCTTCGCTTCCCTGGGAAAAAGCACTTTCCAGGGCTTAACAACCAACCTACAAGGAAATGATTGAACTCAACCGCAGTGGACTTCCTGTGATGCTTTACACACTCCAGTGCTACAGAAGTGTGTGTGTGTGTGTGTGTGTGTGTGTGTGTGTGTCTGCACTAAAATTTCTAAATATACACCCTGGGTGCTGCATTTTCAGAGTGACTGTGTCTATACTCCCATTAAAGCAACAGAATCATGTATATAGTTTAAAAAAAAAAACTTGGTGGAAGAAATTAGTAGGATGGGAAAAGTTAATTAATTGCCTAGCAACACTGAAAGTTTAAAAGGACAGGTTTCTATTAGTGTAGCAGTATAAGAAAAGAAGTTTCTTATTTTGTTTTGCTTTTTGATGTTATCACTAGAAATCAAGGCAATTTGCCATGTACCCTGAGAAACTGGAGATCAAAGGCACAAGTTTTACCTTGAGTTCAGCTCCCAAAGGATAACTGCGATGAGGTTTCTAGTTTAGTTCAAAACAAGCCCAGACCAGAAAAACTTCAAATGCAGATTATGGGGGCCTCAGTGTTAAAAGGGCTTGCTGCTGAGTCTGATGGCCTGAGTTTAGTCCCTAGAGCCCACGAAGTATCAGAGGACTCTAGCAAATCATCCTCTGACCTCTATGTGTGTGTGCACATGCACACACACACACATACACACACGAACACATACACACAAACACATGAACACACACACACACTAAATGTAATACAAATAGATAAGTAAACAAAAGTCACACAATGACGACAGTGTGTAATACGTCCCACCAACAAATCTGTTATCCACAGATCATGCACCAGAAATAACCTTTTTTTTTTTTTCCATCAAAAATACATTTGGGCTTGGTGCTAACTTCAGCTCACCCTCCCAGTCCTGCTTACTCTTTGTTTCTCTCCTATACCCTTGACCAATCTTCTCTCCTCAATTTCTCTCTCTCGCTTCCTCTAACTAGGCAGTATAACATGGTGAGAATGGTCCCAAACCAACTTAACTATAGTTGTTTTTCCCTTTCAAAACTATCTATTCACTGCTGTTTATTTAAATTTTATACTTTGTGTCTGTATATTATTGGCATGTAAAGCATTTTTTCCTGTAAAGATTTCTCTTTTTTATTTTCTTGAGTTTTACTGTTATATTTATTTTAATTTTTAGTTATGTGTATGTGTGCCTACTCGTTGTGTGTGCCTGTGAGTGCAGGTGCCCCAGGAGGCCAGAGGAGCACATCAGATTCCCTGGAGCTGGAGTTAAGGCAGCTAGTGGTGGGAACCCCGTAAGAATAATAAGTGCTCTTAACCACTGAACCATCTTTCCAGACCTTCTTTTCTTGTTTTCTTTTTAAACCATATTTAATTTTAATTGTTGAGACACAGTTTTACTGTGAAGCCTTGGCTGGCCTAGAACTTGTGGTGATCTTCTGGCTCCAACCTCATGAGTACTGGATTATATGCATGTGTCACCAGCCTGATTATAAGGTCTTTTCTTCTTTCTCTGTCTGTCTGTCTCTGTCTGTCTGTCTGTCTGTCTCTCTGCCTCTCTGTGTCTCTGTCTCTGTGTCTCTGTGTCTGTGTCTGTCTGTCTGTCTGTCTGTCTGTCTGTCTCTCTTTCTCTCTCTGTGTATGTGTGTGTGTGTGTGTGTGTGTGTGTGTGTGCGTGTGTGTTTGTTTTTCTCACTCTGTCTCTGTTTTGTTTTCTGAGAATGTGTTTCATTATATAGTCCTAACTTGAAACTCTCCTAAGTAGACCAGGCCGCCCTTGAAGTTACAGAGATCTGCCCTTCTTTCCTGAATGCTGGAATTGAAGAAGTGTCCCACCACACCTCGCTTGTCTGTGATGTTGAGCATAATCTGTTATCTAGTGAGCAGGACTGACTACATACTTTGTAGGACTCTGTGCTAAATAAACACGTACGGCTCCTTCTTCATCAGAACATGGAGCCAAGTGGGGGGGGCTCCTGAGTGTGAGCACTGGGTGACTCCCCACCCGAGACCAGCACTGACAACAACATTCATGTGTACATTTATTTCTCTAGCTTTAGATCGGAATAAACGTAATAGAAACTTTGCATCAAAATAATTTTTTTCATTGCATGAAATAATATGGACCCCCTCCCCAAAAAAGTGTAAACACCCCATCGTGGTTTTTAATTCTTTCCCCAAGGACTCACTTGTTGATGACTGGCCCAGAGAAAATGTCGTTTGTCACAGCACCTGGACCAACTGCTAGAGTGTTTTGCGTGACCAGTTTTCAAAGTTTTAGAACATAATAGAAGATACTAGAACGTGCTAACCATGGAAGCATGTTGTTGCCAATTTCTCCGGGGGCTGGAGGGGTTTACAATAAAGAGCGTGGAGGCCTCTGTGCTTTCCAAGCCTGACGAACATTAGCCACCAAGTGACTTACCTGGTAGCTGCATTGATGGAAAAAGTGATAGCGATGCCGCCGGGTTCCCAGCTGAGGAACTCTGAAGAACAGGTTTCTCAGGTTCCAACAAATGAAATCACTGCGGCATTGTTCCTCCCTCAACTGCCCTGTAGTTTCTCTTTGTCTTGGTCCTAAGGACCTTTTCTTTAAACCATCACCCAGTGTGCTTATTTTGTGTCCACTGTGCTTCCCACATTCTGTCCTCTTGGACACTGTGCCTTCCCCTTGGGCTAATAGAGTGACTGTCCTATGTCTTTTCAGCCTAAGTTGACAAGATTTTAGTAGCATTTTCCTGTTGGTCTGTGGGGTGGGAAAAGAGTGATGTCCCACTTTGGCGGCATGTCCCCAACAGGATGGGCTACAGGCACAGGACACTGTGTTCCCTGAGGCAAGTATGAGCTGTCAGGATCCCGCTGGGAAGGCTTGCATGGACACAAGGAATGTTAGCCTCACAATCCCTGGGGTGGAGTGGGGTTAAGTGAGCACGGACAGGGGAGGGAATGTGGTCAGACCCCCATACTGCCTGGTTCTTACCACTGCTCTGCACTGCCAACAAAAGTGCTACCAATCATAGGACAGAACATAAAAAAAAAAAAAATCCTAGAAGCTGTGTGGTGGTGGTTGCACACCTTTAACCCCAGCACCTGGGAGGCAGAGGAGGACAGATCCCTGTGAGTTGGAGGCCAGCCTGGTCTACAGAGTGAGATACAGGACAGCCAGGGCTACACAGAGAAACCCTGTCTCAAAAACAAAACAAAACAAAAGCCCTAGAAGGCTGGGACCCTTTGAGGCCAGGCAGACGACACTGAACTTCTCGATCATTCCTCCCTTTCTTCCTAACGCCTCCCTGACTAGTTGCTGTCTAAAACGATAATGCTAAAAAAACAAACAAACAAACAAAAACAAAAAACAAAACAAAAAAAACCCACAGACCCAGGATTCTCACCGGTAAGGTAAAAATTTAAAGCTGACCAGCTCTAAAGAAATTATAAAGAAGCAACACTGAAACATTCGCAAGTCTGAGTTGTGTTGCCACAGCAACCAGGCCCCCACAGTTTAAAAGCCCTTTCACAGCCACGGATCCACACCACAGCATGGATGTGCCTCATGGCACGGCGGCACATGGTGCCTGATGTTTCTGTGCACCGAGGAGAAGTGAACTCAAAGCAGTTGTGTGTCTTGCTCACAGTTAGTGAGCAGGAGAAAAAGCGGGACGGTGTTCTGATTTGAGGGCCGTGTTCTTTCCACTCTCCCACACAGCTGTTTATTGAAGTGTAACGTCACCTTGAAGCACATTTATTTCTTCTTTTACCAAATGAGGAGAGGCACAATGGGGGCTATAAGCTGCGCCTGAAGTTCTGACCTCACAGTTTTATGCTGCCAAATTTAGAAGTCATTGACCTATGCTGATTCTTTCAAAACCTAAGAAGGTTTCAGGCCAGGGGAGGAAATACAGATTATTACTTGATAAAAGTATCTAGGACAACCAGGAAGCTCTTGAGAGGAAGAGAAATGTGGGTCCAGTATCATACTTTGTTCATAAAAATAGACTTCAGGGGGTTGATGATTTAAATATGAAAATAAAACCATTAAAAAAAAAACCCAAGAGAGATTATAGGATTCCAGCTCCTGTTTATAATCTCTGAATGTGAAAGGGCTACATGTCATGCAAAGCCTAGACACCATAAGATGCCTACAAAGTTCTACCACTAGCCGTGTTAAAAAATCTAAGGAGGGCTAGGGAGATGGCTCAGTGGGTCCAAGTGCTTACTGTGCACTCATGAAGACCTGAGTTCAGATTTCAAGAACCCACAAAAGCCAGGGTGGGGATGTGTACACCTGAACCCCTGACACTGGTTGGGGAGGGAAGGCATAGACAGGAGGATGTCAGGGGCTTGCTGGCAGACCATCCAGCTGAAATGGCAATCTCCAGGCTCAATGAGAGCCCTGTCTCAAAAAATACAAATAAAAGTGTTGGAGGAAGACATTTGACTTCTGGTGTGTGTGTGTGTGTGTGTGTGTGTGTGTGTGTGTGTGTGTGTGTGTGT
>OU015757.1:58803783-58815613 GCA_907169655.1 Acomys percivali
TGTGTGTGTGTGTGTGTGTGTGTGTGTGTGTGTGTGTGTGTGTGTGTCTGTGCACGTGTCCACATGCACACATACATAAAAGTACAGAAAGTGTGTGTCAACACCCATATGCACATACACATAGCACACACACACTTTTTTTTGAGCCAGAGAACACATTAGAGCAATTGTTAGCAAGCAAAACATGGAAAGAAAACTAATTTTTGTAACTGTCATGTCCAAAGGAAACCCTAATCTCTCAAACTCCAAAATGCAGCTCAAATTATTGACAAACACACTCAATCTGGACTATACGAGGATTTCTGGTGATTAGATAAGAGCCAGGATTCCTCAGGAGCTTTTGAAACTGGTTCCCATCTGCCAAAAGGAGTCATTTCTTTCTTTTTTTTTTTTAAGATTTCTTTATTTATTATGTATACAATATCCTGCCTGCAAGCCAGAAGAGGACACCAGATCTCATTATAGATGGTTGTGAGCCACCATGTGGTTGCTGGGAATTGAACTCATTACCTTTGGAAGAGCAGTCGGTGCTCTTAACCTCTGAGCCATCTCTCCAGCCCCAAGGAGTCATTTCTTTTACCACTGGCAGAAGGGACAGATGAACACCTGCCTACACAGTATACAAGCCTTCAGTTAGTGTTCATGAGTACAAGTGACATCATTAATATTTTAATGAAAACATTTAATGGGAAGTTTCAGGTCTTATAGCAGAATTAAGAAGGAGGTAAGGAGGCCAAAACACACAGCCTCTCCCATTTTCAATAGCCCCCACCAAAGCAGTATGATTGCTGAGTTAGTGAACCTCCAGAGACATATCAAAGTCCACTGTTTACATTAGGGTCCACTCAGTGTTGCACAGGTGTCGTTTCATAGACGTGAACAAATGTTTAATGACCATTCTGCCAATCTCCTCACTCAACACCTTTAATTTTCAAAACCAGGTAGAAGGCAGGTGTTTACTATGCATGTTGTATGTACAAGGAGATGCAGCTATGAGAGAGTTAAAATGTCTTACCCATGGTTGCCCAGCTGCCAAATGGCAAAGCCAGGCTGAGCACTAGGCTGGGCTTCCTTTTCCACAGAATGGCTACTTCCAAGCTTTATTTGGCATCCAGAATACCCGAAGCTCTGTAGGACGTGACACTGTGTTACAGGATACTGCTTGTACATGAAGGTCTCGGGGACAGCTCTGCTGGTGATCTTGGAAGCAGGGGGACCCAATTTGGATTTCCACAGCCAATATAAAATGTGGAGAGCCACAGGAGAGCAGCTATACTTCTAATTCCAGTGTTGGGTGGTGGTACAGGGGCAGGAAGACTCCTGTGGCTCATGCCAGCCAGCCTAGTTAGCTTGGCAAACTCCCTGCAAGAGAGTGAGATGAAATCTGAAGGTTGTTCTATGGCTTCCACATGCAGGCACACACACAGGCACTCACACACACACACACACACACACACACACACACACACACACACACATGCACACTCACTCTCACACACAAAACATGTTGGGCAAATGGACGGTGGGTGAAAACAACTAAAATTCATTATACATGTATGAAATTGTCAATTTTTTTTTTAACCGAATGAATGGTACACGCCCGGCGTCAGCCTTTGCAAGTACAATGGTTGATTTCTGCACGTGGAAAAACACAAACAGAACGTGAAGCAGCAGGCATAAAAAGGGTCACTGGAAACCCCTAAAGTTATTTCATCACTGTATAGTTCACCAGATTTTCCCCCCCGCAGGGACTTGGCTGACAAACCTGAATCCTTCTATGGTGGATATGCTGACCTCAAGTGGTGACAAGGAGAACTTCCTTGCCTGTTTGGCCAGTTCAGGAAGCTGCTGTGTTACTCTGCAAGTAAGAGCGTTGGCACCACTGATGAGTTCATTAGCAGCATTTCTCATAGGTATGTCTGGATTTGCTTCCTGGAAGCTGGCATTCGGCCTCTGCCCAACAGTCTAAGACCAAGTTGGTGTTGTTAATGAAGTCTTTGTTTGCTCTGCCTTTGTCTTCAGTGTGTGCCTGTGTGTGTATGCCTCTGTGTGTGTATACCTGTGTCTGTGTTCCCGTGTGTGTGTGTGTGTGTGTGTGTGTGTGTGTGTGTGTGTGTGTGTACCTGGTGTGTCCCGTGTGTGTATGTATACCTGTGTGTGTATGTGTATGTGTATATGTGTGTGTTCGTGTGTGTGCCCATGTGTGTGTTTGCCTGTGTATTTGTGTGCATAGAGGCATGTGGATGGATGTACCTGAGTATCACAAGTTTCTATGTCAGAGAAAGCAAAATCGCTAACCTTAGCTGAGGTGCACAGAGAAAATGTGAGCTTCTTTCTTTTGTCAATAGAGGGCGCTGCTTTTCTTTTTTTCTTTTTTTTCCTATGGTAATAACTAAAGCTCATCCCCGCTTGTCCGTTTAGCCCAGAATGATCGAAACCAACCCATTAAGTGACTCCCTTTTCTGTTTGAGTGACTGCAGATGTGACATCCTTCAGATTCTACCCCAGTGTGGTACCGGGATATGAGCCATAGGAGAGCAGCTATATGTCCTTGTGACACCGTCTTATACAGGGAGGCTGACACTTTCTTCTGATGTCCTGCCACCTGCCACCTGCCACCTGCCACCTGCCACCTGCCACCTGCCACCTGGTGAGGTCTTGGTGGTGAGAATTTAAGCCACCCAGAGTATTGATGAAAATGACCCAGCGGTTAGGAACAGATCCTTCATTAGCAAGCTCAGGTGTCAAGAGAGAGCAGGGAAGGAGCCTGGATCTCTATCTTTTTGGATTTCTATTAAAGAGATCAAAACAGAGTTTTCCATCTCAGCCAAGCTCAACAGAGATTCTACGCCACCATTTTCTCAACATTGAAACACGA
Organism: Acomys percivali; assembly: GCA_907169655.1. Taxonomy (NCBI): domain Eukaryota; kingdom Metazoa; phylum Chordata; class Mammalia; order Rodentia; family Muridae; genus Acomys; species Acomys percivali. Next base: position 58,806,662 of record OU015757.1, read on the forward strand.
CAGGATAGCCGCAAGTTTGTGAAACACACACACACACACACACACACACACACACACACACACACCCCTTCAGCTTCAGATTTTAATTCCTCTAGTCTGTAACTGGGCCTGGCCACTGTAGGGTAACTAATTTTATTATGTAGCCAGGTTTGTGAACCAAAAGTCTGCGTAGGAAACATGTATTTAATGTGACAGTGTATGACTTTAACACGCAAACAACATATGTGCGTGTTTGTTTTCTACATTGCTATGGCCCGAGTGCTTACGTTGCACTGGGAGGTGAGGACTTCAAGAATTAGTCAGTTTATAAGGGTGGGGCCCTTAAGGATGAGATTAGGGCCCTTAGAAGAAGAGACAGAGTGGGGCTAGTGGAGATGCATCAAGCCAGGAGACCTCCATTCAATCCTGGGAAGCCATGTAAAGGTGGGAGAGAGAACTGACTCCACTCAGGTGTTCTAGGCCCTCCACAGACACACGCTATTACACACACACACACACACACACACAACACACACATACACACACGCACTCATGCACAAAGAAGAGAAAGAAGCGATCTCTTCTTCATGAAAGATCTCAAGGGAGGATCTAGTGCCGTGGTTCTCAACCTTCCTAACGCTGCGACCCTTTAACATAGTTCCACATAGTGTGGTGAACCCCTAACCATAAATTTATTTCGTTGCTACTTCATAACTGTAATTTTGCTACTGCTATGAATCATAATCTAAATATTTGCTATTTCCCATGGCCTCCGGTGACCCCTGTGAAAGGGTCATTTTTACCCCCAAAGGAGTAATCACCAACAGGTTGAGAACCACTGATCTAGTGGGAAGGGGGGGGGCACCTGGAAACAAAGAGCAGAACTTCACCAGGGATGATTTCTTGAACGTGCTCCTGGACCTCCCAGCTTCCAGCCTCATGAGAGATAAACTGTTGTGGTCAGCCTCCTCCCTCAGCACAAGTTGCTCTGGGTCTCCTGCCTTTAAAAACTGTTATGCTTATAGTGCTTTTCTATTATTATGTGTGTGTGTGAATCCATGTGCCCCTGTGTGCCAACATGGAGGAGGGCCTCTAGTGTTCTGCTCTATCACACTCTACTTTGTTCTTTCGAGACAGGGTCTCTCACTAAACCAGGAGCTCACCATTTTGGCTAGACTGGCCGGTCAGCAGGCCACAGCAGTTATGCTGTCTGTCTCCTGCCACTAACCCCTCCCTCAGCTGAGGTTACAGGTATGGGTAGTTACACCTAGCTTTTTACAAGGGCACTGGGGATCCGAACTCCAGTCCTTATGCTTACCTAGCAAGTGCTCTTACCCGCTAATCCATCACCCCGGTTCTTCTTCTATGCTTTCTAGCAGCGTCTCAGCTGACCAGCCCTGTAAAAGTTTTCTTCTTCTGCCATGTAGCAACTTGTTGTCTCAGAGTGTATTTGAAGGGAGCCAACCTCCAGTGCACCACAGCGGCATGTAGTGATATATATATCACAATATATATATATATTATATATTTATATATATATATATATATATATATATATTTAAGCTCAATATAGACATGATATTTGGCACATGACACAAGCTGAACTATTGCCTCTATAACTTCCTAACATTGAGTTTTACTTTTACTCAAATTTTAGAAAGGAAAGGAGTATTTGTATTTTGAAAATGACTGTTGCACTTCTCCAGCCCAGCAAGATGCCCAAGGGAAAGAAGACCAAGGGAAGAAGGTGGCCCTGGCTCCCACCATTGTGAATTAACAGAAGGCCAAAAAGGCAGCCAATCCTTTGTTTGAGAAAAGGCCCAAGAACTTCAGCATCGGGCAGGATATCCAGCCCAAAGATCTTACTTACTTTGTTAAATGGCCCCGCTACATCAGGCTGCAGTGGCAAAGGGCCATCTTCTGTAAGTGGCTCAAAGTCCCTCCTGCCGTTAACCAGTTCACCCAGGCCCTGGACCAGCAAACAGTTACCCAGTTGCTTTAGCTTGCCCACAAGTACAGGCAAGAGACAAAGCAGGAGAAGAAGCTAAGGCTGCTGGCGCGAGCTGAGAAGAAAGCTGCTGGGGACGTCCCAACTGAGAGACCACCTGTCCTTCGAGCAGGGGTCAATACAGTCACCCCCTTGGTGGAGAACAAGAAGGCTCCACTGGTGATGATTGCCCATGATGTAGACCCCATTGAGCTGGTGGTCTTCCTACCTGCCCTGTGTCTAAAGATGGGAGTCCCCGACTGCATCATCAAGGGAAAGGCCAGGCTGGGGCGGCTGGTTCACAGGAGGACTTGCACCACTGTTGCCTTCACACAGGTTAAGTCAGAAGACAAGGATGCTCTGGCTAAGCTGGTGGAAGCTATTAGGATTAATTACAATGACAGATACGATGAAATCAGCCATCACTGGGGAGGCAATGTCCTGGGTCTTAAATCTGTGGCTCACATTGCCAAACTGGGAAAAGCAAAGGCTAGAGAACTGGCCACTAAAGTGAGTTAAATGTACACTGCTAAGTTTTCTGTACATAAATATAATTACAAAATGTTAAAAAAGAAAGAAAATGACCATTGCATTGAAAATGATTTCCCATGCCACTCTCTCTCATGAATTTTTCTTTTCCTTTCTTCCTTCCTTCCTTTCTTCCTTTCTTTCTTTTGAAACATTTAAACATTAAAAATAAAGTCTCAAGGTCGCTGAGCTTAGCATCACATTCGCGGATTGTGTCTGCAGGGCGGTTGAACCCCTTTTCCTCCCAGGTGCTGATAAAAGACTTGTACTTCCTGGGGAGGAATAAGAGCACCCAAGGTGGGGGGTGGTGTTGGTTGCATCACCGGGCGTGGGGGGGGAGGCGGGGAGAACAGCCTTAGAGAAATGGTTTGGCAAGGCTGCTTGTGGTCCTGAGCCCTCTGCCCTTCAGCATCTGTGTCAGGAGCTGAGAGAGTTGCTATGGGTCTTTCTGGACACAAACAGAAATGACATCCTTAGGTGTGTAATTAGGATGTTGTGTACGGGTAGGATGCCGTGTACGGGTAGGATGCCCGGTCCTCCAGGGCATATGAGGCTACACTCTAAGTGGAGAGAGAAGCCATACTTGCCTGTTTATAGAGTGGTAGATAGGGGTAGAAGACAATTCAAATGCGTATTAAGGGTGTGTTCTCTGAGGAAGTCGACCTGACCTGAGATGAGGGATGTGTGTGGACCAGCGTCTCTAGAGCAGGGTGAGAGGATTGTTCAGGAGGAACTGCAACAGAGTAGCAACCCGGGGAGCTGCCAGTGTCTTGGAGCTTGGTGACGACTCAGAGCTGCCAGCCATGGCAATGTCCTCTCATGACCACTGACCGGTAGTGGTTGTGGGTTTCTCCAAGGCAAGTCCTGACCTGAGGCAAAGATGGCTCAAACTCCTGGAGCTACAATCATTCCCATAACCTTAGGTCTCCTCATAAAACTCTGGAGAGAAAAGCCAAGCAAGCCACTTAACAGATCTCTTCAAACTGTGAAGGTCAAAATACACACCAAGCGTAGTTTAATTCTACACACTTTTACTATTTTTGGTTAACAATTCTATTTTGTCTTTCAGTTAATTATCAAAAGACTACAGAAGTCGCTTTTGAAATTGCTTCTTTTCTGATTTGACCCCTTATCCCAGCAAGTCTGTCCTCCAGTTCCCCGTACCTATGGCTTGTTTCTCAGACTTTTACTTAAATGTCACCTCCTCGGTAAAGCTTCTCCGGGCAACTTGGTTAAAACAGGCCCAGTCCCATCTGTAGACACTGTCCCTTTATTCCTTCCCGTAGCACTTACACCAGCCAGCTCTTGTGGTTTACTGGCTTTACTTACTGTCTGTTTTTATCTAATAGACTCCAAGTTCCAAGAGGGAACTGTGCTTTTCAGTCTGCTTATCTAGAGCCTGGAAGAATTCATCTTGGATCCTGGATCCTGGATCCTGGATCCTGGATGCTGGAAGGCACCCAACAGAAAAGCACCCACAGATTGAATTCATGGCTGGACTCTCAGCTTCCATCAGCAATATCCCGGCCTTTGGCGACAGTGTCTAGCTGGAGTCACAGCTCTGAGTCTCCATCCTAATCCTCCAGGCAGATCCTGCCAGCCAGCATGTCACCTCCAGGGACATCTGAAGGTCAGGACAAAGGTTGAAGTGTTTCCTAACGTGGACCAGCCCTACAGGTGGCCACTCTTACTTCAATATTTCATCAACTTCTCAGCTAAAGGCTGCTTACCCCCAAAAGTTGGGAGCAGAATAGATTGGAACTTTTCAGGTGACGGGTAGTGGCACAGGCTGAGTGCTCGGTTGTCTTCATGTGTAGGAGCCACCTGAGGATAGCCACTGAGCACGAACAGCTGAGAGTCCAAGTTAGTAAGCCAGTTGTCATATCCACCTGCCCTGTCCGCTGCTCTCTGACCCTGTGCTCATGTCTTATCTGCAGTGTGGAGGGAGAGGGTGTTTAGCTGCTTGCCACAAGAGTTTACTGAGCAAGAGACAGGCTGGGAAATATCTGGGACAGAGTAGAGAGTGGCAGGGGTTGTAACTCTGTCCTGGGATTTTGGAAATATTCCTAAGTGAGATGTAAATTGTCCCCGGAAGTCAAGACAGAGATGCAAGCCAGGCACTCAGGCTTGTGTTTGTCTTTTCTGCACACAAGAGGTAGAAACAGAAAGATGACAAGTTCAAGGTCATCTCTGGCCACACACTGAGTTCAAGGCCAAGAAGCCTGGCTATGGGAGACCCTGTCACAAAAGGAAAACCAAAGAGAGAAAGGAGATAGGCTGGAGGTACAAATGTGAAAGGGGCCTACTTAGTAGGGATGGAGAACCCTGCCCCCCAGGCTCCCAGGGGTCATTGCTGACAACCCCTTCCTCCCAGCCAGTGACCAACACACAGCTCAGCCTGTGTCTGGGGCTGTCGTGCCACCTGAGACTCCATTCCTATTCTCTTTGTCTGGCCCTAACATACACCTCACGACTATTAACTCTCACCCGCTTCCTTCTCCTCTTCTCTGATTCATCCTTGCCTTGTTAGTTTTCACAAGGCCCCATATTGTTCAGTCAGTTGCCACCCAAACGTATTCAATAGCTCCTCCGCCTGTGAACGAGGCCCAAACTCTCCTAGACTTTTTTCCTGTGGGCAAATGTGTGTTGTTCCTCCTCACATCCATGGGGGAGTGGGGGCAGTGCTCAGGGTGTAGCCTGCTCATTTTGTATTCCTCTGGACTTTAATAAATAGGGTGGAATGAAAACTAGATGCCACCAGTACTGCTATGCGGGCATCAATTCCCTTGTTCTGTCATTTCTCACTTAATGGATAAAGATGAAAGAAAGCACTAAAATACAGAATATTCTTGCATTTAAGTACTCAGAAGATATATATTGCTATGGATGGCTTCTCAGTGAGAAAAAGCATACTTCCTGAGAATTTTGTCCTTTGAGGAACCCTACAGGTTTCCTCAGCGGGGCAGTTCTACACTCCAGAAGACACCTGCTATGAAGAACCAAAAAAAACAGCTGTGCGGGCAACAGAGGAAGCTGGCACTCACTCAGAAGAAACCAAACCAAAACAAGCCCTTGCCTGCAGTTGGATGGCAAAGTTCCCAGATGGGCAGCCCGAAAACAAGAGGTATTGCGAGGTGTTTGATATAAAAGACAATAAAACTGCCGGAAACAGACATCTCCTCTCTTAAACTGATTCCCTCAATGTGTGCAAAGAGCAACGGGGGGCTCAGGTTAAAAATAGTGTTTGTTGATGAGGGGAGATGTATTTGTCTATCCAGAGCAAAGCTGAAGTTTGCCAGCCTCCTACCTGCCTCAGTGGAGAAGTCTAAAGACCATCCTGTGGGTGACCAAGGAGAGAAGGACAAACAGACGTGGGATCGATAGTAAACTCAGAAGAGAAACAACTGCACAGGAATATCAAAATGGTGGCCCTCTGGCCAGATGTGCCCTTTGTTTGCTCATACCTGTCACACTACATATAGGCAGGACCTTCTGTCACGTCAGTAAGAATCTGGGAGTGGCAGCGTGGGAAAGCAGGAAGAACAGTGAGTAGCACCCACATGGCTGGGCAGGCAGAGGAAGTTCTGTCTTAGAAGCCTATGGAGGTCAGGGCTCTGACTGTCATTTTACAAGTTGGAAGCTGACAGTCCCACTGGTGACAGAAATTGCTCAGGTAGAAACACCCAAAAAGTGTTAGGTGGCTCAGACTTGTCTGAGTCCAGGGTCACTGATATGCCTGACTGCATCCAATAGAATGTCTTAAGTATTGCGCAAAACAGCAAACAGAATAGGACCAAGTTGGGCATGCTCCAGACTCAACAAACAAAGCAGGATTCTTTACTGCAGGGCTTCATGGGAGTGTTTGACGGTCTAATATGCTCTGCATAGAGCTTCTCTGATCTCTCTGACTACAGAATCATCATCAACAGTCTCACTATATAACCCAGGCTGCTCTCAAACTCACGACCCTTCTGCCTCAATTTCCCTACTTCTTGGATTATAAGTGTGTGCCACTACACCCTGCATGGAAGAATGTTTTGTTTGTCTTGGGACATCCTCCTGAAACCCTGGGGTCCTTGCAGATCTTTTCACCATCAGTAAGAGGCAAAGTCGGCCTTGAGTGGCTTAAACACCAATTCTGGAAGGATACACTCTACAGAAAGTATCACAGGCACTGGGAAAAATACTAGTGAAGTGTGTAGGGACACAGGGAAGTGAAGGGGGACAAAGAAAAGTCACAATCTTTTAGCTAATAGCACTGTCTAGAGCAAGCGTCACATGCCAACACTCTTGTTTTTATGTAGTCTTCATAAGCACTTGTAAGACAAACTACTAGAACCGACACTGTGCAGATAACGGACTTGAGGCACAGAAGTCTGGCAACACACCTGTGGGTGCATAGCTCATAATGCTGTGGGTGCTGTATTTGAGTGGCCTGGCTCTTTAATGCCTCTTGATAATTCATATTGAAATGACACTTAGTTGGACTCCCGGTGGGTAAAGAAGGACAACTGTGGCAGAAAGTGGACCACTGCCCAGTGCAAAAGCTTAAGTTCATGTGTCAGCTGATGCTTGGAACCTAAGCTGTTCCATGAACACTTGGTGGTTCTTGCCTTGTCAGCCACTGTGCTGAGCGTGACAGGTTCGGCTGTGAACACTGAACACACAGGACTTCTAACCTAATGAAAAGCACACAAGGAATTAGATCGTGGCAGCATGACGTCAGAAATGGGTCTGGGGTCCCAAGAAAATGTCTATATAATCCAAAGTTTTTTGGCCAGGCCAAAAGGTTTACTTCTGCAGAAGGGTAGAAAGCCCCTCTAAATCCTGCAAGCAAGCATACAAGGTGGGGGTCCTGCTTCTTATTGCAGAAAGGTCCTGCGTTTCCTTCTGAGGAGCCAGGCCTTGGCCTCACATCCTTACACAGCTGCCTAACTCAGCCGACAGACACAGGGTCATCTTGGAGATCAGGATGCCACCACATGCACATACTTTTACCCTGGAAAAATGCTAGCAGAGGAATTTTTTGCCAGGTGATAGCTTTCCTAATTTCTTTAAAGATAGGGCACTCTTTGTCTAATTTAACCCTTTGATAGAAAAGGCCGTCCGTCTATCTCATTTACACTTCACGCACACAGGATGGTGTGGACGGTTATGGGCAAAGAAATAGAGATGGTGGGGGCAAGAAGAGCCCCTGGCTAAGCCTAGGGAAGCCTTCTATCACTCTGTTCAGGAGGCTCCCTCCAGATCATGTTTGGAAACACTGGTTGGTGTAGAAGGAGTTCCGGGAGACCCAACCTCCTTGTTTGTTCACATCAGCAACTCAAAACTCTAGTCTGAGAGTGGCCTGAACACAGGAACGGGCTCTTCCCCTGGGGTGGGAGGAGGGTGGTTCTGGGGCCTCCTTATTCTCTTCCCTGGCTGGGTGAACATTTACTAAGCTCTCCTTAACATCAGCCAGCGCGTGATCCTGACCTGTCAGGAACATGTGTTCTCCCACACCCCACATGTTCTACTGCACTTCCCGGCCCTGCTATAGAGAAGGAGAATCTTGAGACTAGTCTGACCAATGGGTGCAGCAGTGGCTGAGACAGTCCAGATGTTGCAGGCACAAACACATCGCGCCTCCATTTAGCTCAATTCTATAGCAGAGCAGAGCCCTCAACCAAGTAGCCTGAAGCAAAAGACTTTGATATGTTTAACCAACACAAAGGACTTGGACATTACTGGCCAGTAGACTGGAGCAAGGAGCCACTTAACACCTGATGCAATTAGTGCAGAAAATTACAGTATGGAAGGAAGAAATGATTAGGAATGACAATGGAAATAACAAAACAATTGACTTTTGTATAGTGTTTCATAATGTGTGTGGGGGTGTGTGTGCGCATGCGTGAATGTGTGTAGAGATTAGAGGACAACCTAAAATGCCATCCACCTTGTTTTTGAGACAGTGTCTCTCACTGTGACCTCTCCAATTAGGAGAGGCTGGCTGGCCAAGAAGCTCTAGGGAATCTGCCTGTCTCTGCTCCCCCCACTGGGTTACAAGCCTGTGCCATCACATCCAGCTTTTCATATGAGTACCATGGATCAAACTCATGTCTTCATGCTTGCGTGGCCACACTTTACTGACCGAGCTAATGTTTCACAATGTTCAAGGTACTTCATGAGCAGAGTTTAGCTAATTCCTAAAGTTACCACCATGATTCCACACCCCCAAACCCATTTTAGAGTGATCCTGAGCAGTTTTCCAACCCCCCTCCCCCTTTATGAAGCTGTGACTGTGTAGTTCACTTTCAATTGTTAGAGCAAATTGTCTGAAACTGAGTAATTTATCAGAAAAAGGAATCTGGGACATCAAAGAGTGTGGAAGGGCTGCATTCTTCTTCCCATGGTGGAAACAGAAAGGCAAGTTGTGTGTGTGTGTGTGTGTGTGTGTGTGTGTGTGTGTGTGTGTGTGT
>OU015757.1:58815623-58856664 GCA_907169655.1 Acomys percivali
TGTGTGTGTGTGTGTGTGTGTGTGTGTGTGTGTGTGTGTGTGTGTGTCAGAGATGAATTGTGGAGGGTGGCTGCACATTTAATGACCCATCATCATGGTAACCAGCCGCATCCAACCTGCGACGGAAGCACTAGCCCCTCTTGATGTCCAGTCATCCCTTCACGGACCACCTCCCAACAATGTTCCCATGGTAGTAAAGTTCCCATATAGGTTTCGAGACTACAGGCTATGTTCAAATCATACACAAAGGCCTCAGACTACACGATGCCATTACAAAGGACCCTGTGAGTCAGAAAAATGGAATTAGAAGTCTCAAATTTCCTCCTCAGAGCTTGTCAGGTCAGGTGAAATGCTGAAGCAATTCTAACTCTGAGCCCCGTTTTCCTCAACATAGGAGCCCTCGATCAGTGGAGTGTCGACTGACAGTCAGGTAGGACTATACACGGAGTGTAACCAAGACACGTCCACCCTCTGGTCAGCTCACTAAAAATATTCTCACGACCCTTGAGTCACCAAGGAAACACGGTGTAGACACAAGATAGTTTTTTTTAAAGTAATTTATTATTGTGATTCAAATACAATTCCCGTCTATGGCAAGAATCTGTTAAACAATAGCCCGGCTTGGTGTGTAGTAGTTCAAGTTGCTGCCGGAGGTTGAGTTGGGAAAGGCCTTGTGAGCTGCTAAGGTAGACCAGGCTGGAGAGCATGTGCGACTCTATATCAAAGGGGGAAAAATAAAGAAGGAAAGGAAGGGGAAGGAGAAGAAGAAAGGATGAAATAAACCTGTATAAGAGAAATGCACAAAGACAAAGCTAAAACTCCAGCCTTAAAGCCCATGAGCTGTGGGGCTCAGTGTCCCAGCGTAGCACTTGCCATGGACCTCCCTGCTCTTCTCTGCTAGGATTGGCTACAGCGTATTTGTGAGCTGGTTTTGTAATTGTTAGATTGTGCACATCTACCCATGCTGTTTATTAGCACATGGCGAAGGTGGCGACAAGTGTCCTGCCACGGTTTATCCAACAGCTGGCTAGTAGACACTCATGTTGCTTCTAAGACCTACTGGTACAGACCAGACTACGATAAGTTGCCTGGTATGTGAGTCTTTGCGAGTCTCTCTCCAGGTGGAGTATGCCTCCAGGGGTGTGGCTGATCCCCTGTCTGCCCCTCTACCCTCATTGGATATTGTGTTACAGATTCAGTTGGTTATTTCATATAGTGGCCATGTCAGAGAAGAGAATTTAGCTTTAATTGGCATTGGAAAACTTGGGGGCTGGAAATCAGAAAAGGACACTGGCACAGCTCAGAGTAACTTCAGGAAACACGTCCCACCCTGGGGTGTGACAGTAGTTAATATTTGGTCAATATGATACTTTGATAATTTAATAAAATACAGATCCGATTTTAGATTGAGCTAGGATGACCCTCTGAATAAAACAGAAGTTACTATTGGCTCTTCGTCTGTGTCACGCTTTCTGTAAGGGGATGATGGGTTGGGCTATGTCAGTTCTTTAGAGATGTGAAAAATAGGCTTAAACAAGTGAAGGAACTGTGCGAGGTCACAGCTTCCCAGCTGAGCAGATGGGATCTTACACATCCCTGGCTGCATCCCTGGCTGTCATCTCTCCCTGTTGCTTCTCCCGTGGTCTTCCATTGCTATGGAGATGATACCACCCCAGGCCCTGGCCAGAGTCCTGCACTCTGTTCATGCAGTTGGACCACTTGGTAGCTATGACTGATTCCGTCATGTAGCTGTCCGAAACCAAACATCTAACAGAGGGCCCAATGGGATGCCTGTCCCCCCTTGTTGATATCAATCAATCAGTGGTACCCCAGTCTCAGGGAGCTGCATGAAAGGCCCCTCAAGACATTTAAGTCCCTCTGTGACACACAGAGAATTCACGCTGTCCTTTTGACCGGTGTAGTTAGTCAAAAGTTCATACTTGCAGAGAGCTGAAATCTGTGACCCTGCAGCTCTCTGTCATTTCTGATTTCAGCTTCCTAAGTTGTGGATGCTTGAAGGGAGTTAACATATCACCCCTTCCTCAGCTGTGCTGAGGCACTCATGCGCTCATGTGCTCCTGCAGGCAGGAAAAGTCCCCAGTGCTGTGGCAGAATGGATGAGAGGAAACCGGATGTCTTGCTGGGTAAGGCATGACAGAAGGATGCCGTGTGTGTGAAAAGTTCCCAGTGCTGTGGCAGAATGGATGAGAGGAAACCAGATGCCTTGCTGGGTAAGGCATGACAGAAGGATGCCGTGTGTATGTGTGCATGTGTGCATGTGTGCATGTGTGTGTGTATGTGCATTTGTGTGTGTGTATGTATGTGTGTATGCATGAGTCTGCACGAGCTTGCAATGAGTGGTCCTTCTGTGGAGATCAAATTACAACTTGTGAGAGTCTATTTTACTTTCCATCATGCTGGTTGCTGAGATGGAACTCTCGTTTTCAGGATCGGAAGCCAGTGCTTTTACTCACTGAGCCATCTCACTGGCCCCAGGAGTATATGGATTTTGAAGTCAGGCAAACCTGACTCCAAATCCTGACTCAGTTTCTTAGTTGTGGCAACTTTTTGGTCCTGTGGCTTTGAGCAGGTTGTTTAGATCTTCTCTGCTACATCTTGTTGCCCATATGGTACTTTGTGGGCATTGGCCCCTGCTGTATTATGTGGGTGTCTAGCTGACAGTGTGGTCTTGTAAGGATTCAGTAACAAAGGCTTACCTACTACCTGGGTCCTGTAATAGGTATTCAGGAAGTGAGACCTGTGATGTATGTTGACTAAAGATGCAAATTCCATTTTGCACAGAGTTATGAAAATGCCCCTAACTTCATGACACTGACCCTTATCCAAACGTCATCTCAGAGATCTGTTAATTATATAATGGAGCACTCTGTGGAAAACCTCAGGCACTGAAAAAACTCAAACCAAACCAGACCAAACCCAAACCAAGCCAAACTAAACTAATGCCCCCCTTATTCTGTGATGTGCAGTGACACAGCCTTCGCCTTCCTTATTTATAAACTGTGCGCACACACGGGAACCTGTGGTCCTGGACCTACCACAAAGCAACAGTAGTTAAAGAAGCAGAGTGGAACATTCATGTAAAACCAAGACAGCCACATGCAATGGGACACCTGTGCAAATTGCAGGCATCCAACATACTGTAGCGTAGGTCCAAGCAAAAGAGAACGAAAGTAAAGTAAAAGAGGAATCAGTAAAGAAAGTCAACAGGAACCAGCAAGGTGACTCAGTGGGGTAAGATGCTTGCTACCAAGACTGACAGCCCAAGTCTGATCTCTGGGACCTACAACTGTGGAAGGAGAAAAATGATGACTGATTTCCACACTCATGTCATGGTGTGCACACGCATACCCTCTTGCCCAGTAAGTAAATGCAATAAAAAAGTTTTAAATATCTTTTAAAACTACAACATTAAGGGCGGAACACATTCAGAGATAAGCAATAGCACAGAGCTGACGGTGGGCTCCCACTCGCTTCACAAGTTTACCGTGAGGTGCTGCAGAGATCAAGCCTATGAAGACAGAAGTTCAACTATTCCTTTTGTCAAGAGCTCCAACTTGGGCAAAGGAGCCGATCAGAGTTAAACATTCCTGTGGCAGGAAGCCATCATCAGGGTGGCACCATGGCTTCAGAGTCTCCTGATGAGATGATATCAGACCCCTCCCCCTACAACTCAGGAGACACCACTTGATGGCACAGGCAGAGACAGACAGTCTGCGTCCATGGATCCACTGCAAGCAGTCCACCTGGGTCCTCGGAAGAAGAGACCCAGGCACACGGGCACCTCAGTGGCCTCCACACCTCATGACATCAGGTTCCAAGACTTGGTCCTCTTCATCTTGGAGAAGAAAATGGGAACCACTCGAAGAGCCTTCCTCATGGAGCTGGCCCGAAGGAAAGGGTTTAGGGTGGAAAATGAGCTCAGGTAAGACAGTCCTGCTCCCTTTGCAAGCATGCGGGGGGTCCCTGAGGACATCTCCAGGGGACCCAAGGAGCCAGTTGGCTAAGGGAGACAAGATGAGTAGGGGATAAATCAGATCATATAGAAATTAATTGGCACCAAAAAGGTAATATTTTTTTTTAGAACTTTGACTGACTCTGAGATGAACTACCCAGGGGTGATAACCAGAAAACTAGTCAGACAACTTCACATTGAAACCATTCAATTCTATTCTTTACTAAACCAAACTGACACCACTAGGCTCAAGTTTTTAAGTGGCTATTTTGGGGTAAGGCAGGTGGCCTGACTGGCTCTGACTTACACATACCGCTGTGTGAAGGGTTTAGGGTGGACTAGGCTGACATGGCTTACCACAGGCACCTAAGTGGCCTTGGTGATGGTTTTCCAAAGAGTGGTCCAAGTGGGCTTCGGGGAGAGTTGCCGGTTAAAGATGTTAGTCTAGAGGGTGACAGATGGCACCCCAGTGTGATATGATCAGAATCGGTGCAGAGAGGCAGTTGAAAATACCATTTGGACGCAGCTAGACAGAGTCACTCAGTAAGCAGCAGCTGGCACTGTTTCCTCTGACTATTCTGTACATCCACTATCTTGAATCAGAGATTCCAGAAGCTTCAGTGGAGACCCTGATGTACGTGACGACTGCAGACAGAGCTGCTAGGGTTGCAGTGGGGAGTGTCGGGGAGCCATTCAGCTCACTGCCCATGACTGTGCAAGCGGGGGCTGGAGCATAATGTCACACGTGATATGACTTTCATGTGGCATTTTGAAATTTAAGTCTTTGAATTTAAAAGGGAATTGGTCAAACATTCCTTGCTGATGAAATGCTGGCTTTGGAGCATTGTGGGGACACATTTCCAAGGTCAATCATCAGGTAGGTATGTCACACTCCACAGTCCAAGCCAAGAGGGTATCTGTTCTTTTACTAAATGTCCCCAATCAAAAATTCCTGAGTCTCTGGGGTTCTCTCTTTTCTGCGTTTTTGTCACATGCTCTCCTATTTTGTTCTGTTTTAAATCATTACAGCCACTCTCAATTTTGTTTCCTCATGTTCTTTCCTCACAATCCTATGTTTCATTTAACTAAGCTGTTAGACTTAAACATATATAGTGTTAGCTTTCAAAGAGAAAGAAATTAGATAGGTAAAGAGGAAGGCAAAAACAAAGAACAAATTTAAGGAGAAATTTAAAAACAGAAATAAAGTTTTTTTAGCGGATATGAAGCTGCTTTCCATAGTAAAGAAATGGAGCAGGGGCCAGCCAGGAAGGGGAGAGACATCAGATGGGGTGCCACTTACTCAGAAAGCTCTCTGGCAAAGGGTCCAAGCTCAGGTGGAGGTCACTGACTGAGTAGCCAGTGGAGCAAATTGGCTGAGGCAGGTGATCAGGAAGCAGAGAACTTGGTTGCCAAGGTGAATTGAGAGGCGGAGCGGTGGCCTAGATGCTGGCTGCCAGCACTACGCCAGCTGCTCAGGAGACTGAGAAAGCCGGTGCCTGGTGAGCAAGCCGCTGCAATGCACATGACAGAGCCAAGTTCTCCGGCTGAGAGCACTGACACATTCAAAACATGTGTGTGCTGGAGGACAACGAACTACAGGAAGCAGAAGCCAGGGCACCAGCAGAGTCATCCATCGCTGTAGGCAGAACCTCTAGACTTCCCCTTGGCACACGGGCCGTGCTGTAAGTCCCCCTTTTCTCCCTAACATTCAGGGCAGTGTTCTGTCTGGCGGGAAGCTGAGATGAGAGGAAGGTTGTCAGTATCCCTTGACAAACCACCGTAGTTCAAGGGTGACTCTGGTTGACTAGTTAGATCCACTGGTCTGTACAGCCAAAGTGAAAGAAGCTCGTTTCTCCACAATATAAACAAGGTCTGATATAAGAAGCCAGCAGAGCAAAGATAGGAAGGCAGCCCACGAAAATGCTGTAAGCAGCTATCTGGTGTGGGAGGGTATAGGGTTATATTTCTGTTTTCCTTGTTTGTTTGTTTGTTTGTTTGTTTGTTTGTTAAGACAGGGTCTCTCTAGATACCTTGGCTATCCTGGAACTCACTATGTAGACCAGGCTCACCTCGAACTCACAGAGATCCTTCTGTTAATAGGGAAAGAGAGGGGGGGGAGGGAAAGAGAGGGAGAGGAAGAAGGAGGGAGAGAGAGATGGATGGAGGAAGGGAGAGGAGAGGAAGTAAGGGAGAGGGAGAGAGAGGAAGGGGAGGGAGAGAGAGAGGGGGGCAGAGAGAGAGAGAGAGAGAGAGAGAGAGAGAGAGAGAGAGAGAGAGAGCGCTAAGGGCTCAGCAGGGGAAGGCCCTTGCTGTACAAGCCTGATAACCTAGGTTCAGGTAAAGGAAAAGGGAAACCAACGCTACAGAGGTCATTTCCAACCCCCATATGCGCACCATGCCATATGTTAGTGTGCATGCACACATACAATGATATTAATTACTACTGGTTAATTAAAAGGAAAAATGGCCAGGGTCCTGATTAACAGGGGTGGGTACACTTCTTTCTTAGTTTGTAAAAGTCAAAGCCTGGGGCAAAGATGATGCTGTGCTCTGGGGCTGGCCAGTGTCCACAGCTCCATGTGCTTTTAGCTGCCAGGAGGATCAGCCTTGGTTGCCACCTTACCTGAGAGCCTCAATGTGGCGAACTTTCTGGATTGATTCTGCTCTCTCCAACACGAAAATGCTGTTTTGAATGGAATACCCAGCTAGTATACATGCTAGCGGAAGCTGGTTCCTGAAGATGAATGAGAAGAGATGCCAAGTCCCTTGTATAGTTTTGGACAGTGAAGAAAATGATACTGAATTTACTCTGTGACCTGCATCCTAGACTTTAGAACGCATTGCTAACTTCAGCCTACCAGATACAGCCTCAACAAAGGGACCCCAACCTCCTGTTTCCCAAACCCTGATTGCAACCTGAGTTCTCATAGAGGGGGATACTTGAAAGCTTTCATCTGTCACAAACCCCCTTCCCTATAAATTCATTTGCTAATCTCCCCTGTGTCTTGAAACAAATCACTGTCATCAAGGCAGAAGGATCTGTAGGCAAGAAGGATGGTGTTCCATCTTCTGTCCATCCAGGAGCTTCATACTTGCTAACATTGCTCAAGTTGTTGCAAATGCACCAGAGGACAGCACTGTCCTGCCGACTCCATCACAGCTTGCCTGCAGTGGAAGACGCTGTCTACGCTGAAGGCAAGAATCATGCTCACACCATCACAAAAGCTTCTGGGTGCCTGCTCTGTCCAATATCTGTGGAGCTCTGGAAAAACTAAACAGACGAAGAGACGAGTCTCGCAAGCAAAGAGTTTACAATGAGATAGAGGAATTAGGAATTATATCTTCATTGCCATTCTCTTCGTTTTAAAATCTTTATTTTAAAAAATATTTATTTTTATCTATCTGAATCAATGGGTGATTTGCCTGTATGTATGTATATATTATGTATGTATGTATGCATGCATGCATGCATGCATGCATTATGTGCACCATATAGGTGCAGTACCTTAGGACACAAGAAGAGGGTGCTGGATGCTCTGGAACTGGGTTGTGAGTGATGTCATATGTCAGCTCTGGGAATCGAACCCAGATCCTAAACAAGAGCAGCAAGTGCTCTTAACCATGAAGCCAACTCTCCAGCCTTTCAGGTTTTTTGTTTGTTTGCTTGCTTGCTTTTCTTGTCCCTGTGATAAAGTGCCCTGACAAAAGCAACAAAAGAAATGGCTTAGAGCTCACGATGTATAGTCCATTATATCAAGGAAGTCACGGGAGCAGGGGCTGGAGCTGGTCAGCTCACACATAACCAGGTACAGAAAGCAGTAAGTGCCTTGCATGCTGTCACTATCCTCTTCTGGTGACTGCAGACATAATGTGACCGATCAGCTAGCGTGAGCCTCCACAGCTCCTTCCTTTCAGCCTGTGTCGGGTGTAGGTTGTCTAACCTGGCTGCCTCTACTCCCCATGTGTGCAGTTTGACCTTTGCAGTGTGCCTCTCCTTCACTCATTCTCTCAGAGCTACTGCCTTCAAAGCCCCTGGGGATCTCATGGTAATAAAACCCGTATCTTTTCATTTAAAAAATTACAAGCCTCAATCAAGTTAATGAGAAATTCCACAATACCACTAAAGGTAGTTAAAGAATCAGGCAAGATGCTGGCCAGGGCTGGAACAGAAAGCTGTCTCTATTGATACCTCTGCGCCTTGCTTTCAAGGGCTCTGAAACACACCGGTTGCTAAGAGACCTGGCAGAGCTGGGGTAGGCATGGGTTAAGCTGGCTTCTTCAAGCAGCTAGGTTAACTATAAATATGGCTAAAGTCATTGTTTACAAAATACCCAACCTGATCTCTCCCAGGCAACAAGACTATCACGGAAGCGTGGCCATCCATGAGAGATCAAAGTCACGCTGGAAAGGGTGGCGAGTAACAATGGCTGCCTCCTCCTCTATTCATAGAAGGCTTCTTTAACTATATGGGACTGAGCGGTGCCAGCCAGGGAGGAGAAAACAAGAGCAGGCAATTGGTATATGAAAAAAAACTACTCAGGGCTAAGTTTTGTGACTTAATTCTATGATCCAGTCTCTGAACTCCTGAGCCCACCTGATAATCCTAGCAATATTTTGTATTTCCGCATGAAATTATATTTGTTATATATATTCTAGTCAATTTATAATAACTGCATATATTTATGGAGTACAAAATAATAATTGAATATGTGTATGTAGTGTGTAAGGACCGAACTGTAGTGTTTCTATCTCTTTATAGTTCCATTGTTTCTATGTGTCTGGACAAGCAAGTCTTTCCTGGCTCTCCATGATGTAAATGACAGCCTATTGTGAACTCCTTCCCCCTCTGCATGCGTGTGTGTGTGTGTGTGTGTGTGTGTGTGTGTGTGTGTGAATGTGTGTGTGTGTGTGTGTGTTTTCAGGGGGAGGTGAACATTGCAACTTATTTCTTTTAAATGTATTTTGGTTCTCCACCTCATATGGCTAATGTAGACACACACACACACACACACACACACACACACATACACACACTTATCACTTTTGCAAATGGTGTAGAATCTTTACAGCATCTTTTTTTCATGCACCCATTTTTGTCTTTGTTGTTTGTTGTTTCACAGAAGCGCCTCTATGCCCAGGCATTCCCAAAGCCCACGTCAGAGGCATGGTTTTACCTAGAGGCAGGCTAGGTAAAGAGGTGCTGGCCAGAGCCAGGTGGTGAGAGTGATAAAGTATGCTGTGTGATAGAGGCCGCATTGTTTGCAAGATGGACCTCAGGTCTTCAGCACTTATCTGGCTCCTTCAGAGACTTAGGGAGAACCCAGAGAGCCGAGAGCAGCTGGAGAAACCCTGATTTGAAAAACAAAACAAAACAAAAATAAACAAACAAAAAATAAAAGTTCTGCTTCTTACTTGATGGGTAGGCAGTGGCGCAGTACTGAACTTGGCATGACTCTTAGGGTGGATCACACATGACCATGACCGTGACTTTTCTCACTTCTCTTGATTGCATTGATGGAAGGCCTACTGTCAGCTGTGATGCACATGTGGATGATGTGGCTCCCCTCTGCTCCCTCTTTGGGGTGTTCTTGCAAGGTGCCATCTGTTTCTCCTTTTCTTTCTCTTCAAGTGAACCAGCAATCAGTCCACTGTTCCCCACATACCCTCACCCCAACTCTTTCCCTTGCAAAGCGCTGTGTGGATCAGGTTGGCTTTTTTAAACGGCGCACTAACACTACTGGTGCTCTGCTCACAAAAGTCTCATCCCAGCTTCTGAACAAGACATCTAAGACCCTTGCCACTGCTGGCTCAGCCTTTTCTACAACTAGCTCGGCCTCCCCCATCCAGCCCCACAATCCTCTCCTGTCCCCTGACTGCTGAACCCTTTCTTTCAGAACAACTCCCACTTGCCTCTAGGCTCACCCAAGCTCTGCTCCTTCTCTAAATCTGACTCAGGTCTCACCCTGGCCTCTTGTCCTTTCAGAATGCCCCTTTTCTTCTGCACCATTTGTCAGGAGCGAGCTCTCCTTGACTTCGAACCTCTTGGCCCCCAAAGCCTCATCTAAGGTACATCTAGCTGATGCAGACAACCGTGTGCACACTTATATCTATTTCTCTTTGAACTTTGAGTTCTCATATCAAAATTTTTAACTCAGGTTTCATCAGACAAGTTGGAAAGCTACTGGGTTCAAGTCTTCCATGAGCAAAAATGAAGCAGTGCAGCAAAACCACCTACACTACTTTAAGGACAGCTTCCTCTTCCATCCTCCTGGCACTTCTGTTTTACACAACTCTTGCTAATATTATTATTTTTTTCTATTTTTCATCCAACCTGGGATGTACGGATATAGTCCACTGCTGGTTTGCTAATTAAGACAGAGCCGATTCCCTCATGGGACAACCCATGGTCAGGCCCAGTGTATGCCTTTAATCGGCTGGAAAACTCTGGGACCTTGAGGAGGGAGGACAGGGTCTCACCTTGGGAGCTCCCTTTACTGACCTGGTGGCTTTGCCTTCCATTTCTAGTGATTCCGTCACCCACATTGTGGCGGAGAATAACTCGGGATCAGACGTCCTGGCATGGCTGCAGCTACAGAACATCAAAGCCAGCTCGGAGCTTGAGCTCCTTGATGTGTCCTGGCTGACTGAATGCCTGCGAGCCGGGAAACCCGTGGCGATGACAGGGAGACACCAGCTGGTTGTGAGTGTCTCCTTTGCTGGGTGTCCACAGATGTGGGCATCAGAAGCCGCAGACTTGGGTCGATGACCGTCTTTTCTCATGGAGTTCACTTAGCTCTGTTGGGCTCCCTTGGCTCCTCTGTCACATAACAGTAAATCCCACCTCCGGGGATGGTGTGTGAACTGAAGTGACATACACATACATCATCCACAATGCTGGCGTGCTAAAAGCACTGAAAAGATGGGAACTACTTTTTTAAATTTCTTATTTTTAGGGGTGTGTGTGTATGTGTGTGTAAGTATGATTGTGTGACTGTGTCTGTTTCTATGTATCTACACATGTGTGCAGATGTGCATAGAGGCCAGAAGAGGGCATCAGATCTCCTGGAGCAGGAGTTATAGGTAGTTGTGAGCCACTCAGGTCTTTGGCAAGAATAGTAGTCACTTTTAACCACAGACCCATCTCTCCAGGCGCATAACAAGAACTATTTTTATGAATGCATTCACACACAGATATTTCAGAATATCCACCTTGATATTCAGAAAAGTAAGAAAAGTAAAGAGTACCTTTTCTTCTCATTCTGATAACTCATGAAAAAAATTAAAGAACATGAGTTTTTAAACCCAAATCTTTGGCCAATAATGCTAGACTCTCTGGGAAAAGGATTTGGATTGTCTGTAATAAATTCACACACACACACACACACACACACACACACACACACACACACACAAGAAATAAATTGCTGGTTCTTTCTCATTCTTGTGATTTCAAAAATACATATCCTGTACATACATGAGATGTCACAATGAAATTCATTGTCTGGTGTGGTTGATATGTTCCAATAAAAAGAATAATAGTACATGTCTATGATAGGACCCTGGAGTGTATATGACACATTTTGAGTCCTCTGTGATTTTGCCCTCTTCCAGAGCCAATTGACATAAATTGTCTTAAAGTAAATGTTTTCTTTATATTTGAGTAAGTATTTATAGTTACACACACTTATTAACTGTCACTCAAAATTGAGCCTAATGCTTTTGTGTAGGTGAGAAGAAACTCCCTGAGTCCCACTCCAGGACCCCAGAACACTCTGCCACCTGCTGTGCAAAAGATCTCCCAGTATGCTTGTCAGAGGAGGACCACATTAAACAATTACAACCGAGTATTCACGGTAACGAGGCTTTTTCAACAACAGGGCAAAAGGGGGGCTTGAGGCTTTTTTCCATGACTCTGCAAATTAAATTATGATTTTTCTGGAAATCTGAGAATGTTTCTCCGTGCCTATCTGCCTAACCTGACCTCTGGTTCCTAGTCAAGTGACCCTTTTTCATGGACTCCCAGCTGCTCCAGGGCCAGGGTTCGCCCGACACGTTCAGTAGAGTGTCAAGCACAGAGCTTCTTGCCTCTTTGTGAGGAAGAACAGGAAACAGGTGACAGCCACTGGGCCCACTGAGCCACAGCTGCAGTCTCTGCCAGGAAGGTAGCACACCTCACCTTAAATAACCCTGGCTCTGGGTCTGGGTGGTGAACGCACCCTTCATTCCACAAGCACCGGCTGTTTTCTGCCTAAGCTGAGAGACCTGAATGTCTGGGGATCATGGCAGAACCCTGGCTACAGTCTGCAGAAGCCACGGCTGCTGAGACATTGTGGGCACTAGGTCACTACGTGGTTAGGTTGCTTCTAGATGTCTAGTAATGCTGAGGTCAGTTTCCTCATAATTCATTAGACACGTGCCTCCTCAGTTCAATGGCAGTGTCCCACAGGGGAGAACGCAAGGGTGCAGGACTTCGATGCTGACTTCAAAGGTACTCCATTAGTAAAGGGGACAGGAGGGACTTGTGAGTGACTCTGACAGGTAGACCCGATGATCTGATTTTGTTTTTTAGGATGCCTTTGACATCCTGGCTGAAGACAATGAGTTTAGAGAGAACGAAGGCTCCTGTCTGTCATTCATGAGAGCATCAGCTGTACTGAAATCGCTGCCATTCCCCATCATCAGCATGAGAGACACGGAGGGAATTCCCTGCCTAGGGGACAAGGTGAAGTGTGTCATAGAGGTAAGGGAGAAGTGGAATTTGCTACATCTCCAATAGGTGAAGGAGAGACAGGACAGATCACGTGGGTATGGGCTCCACCCACATATTTATCTACTGATGGATAAATAACACAGAAAGTGATAGGTATATATGTGTGTAAAATCCATACCCCAGGATGACCCAATAGGACTATGTGGACCCAAGTAGTAGGGAAAAGAACTTTCTCAGACACCGATTTTCACCAACAATGAAAGACTCAAGCCTTAGAGCTCAGAGCAGCAGAATGCTCTGGTTTCCATCCCAGGCAGTGCGGGAGGCTCAAGTCTCACTCAGAGCTCTTCCTGGTCGGCACAGGGTGACATTCAGTGAGTTGGTTCTGCATCTATATGCTCTGGGAAGAGACTGGGCAGTAGTTGCATGCTTAGCAACATTTAAGGATTCCCCCATAAGGCAAGTTTTCCATCCAGTAGCAAGTTTCAATCTAGTCAAATGCAAAGTACATTACTCTAGAAAAATATCTCATCTCAGACAACAGAGGCTCCTGAGGGCTTGACAGTGATGGGCTCCTCAGTGGGCCAGCACTAACAGGGTGGATTGAACAACTCTCTTACTTCAGAGTGTTGAATGGATTGAAAAGAAGAAAATCATCAGGACTTTCTGGACAGCACTTGTCAGTGAATGTTTTGTCTTAGGGTCTATGCATGCAGACCCCCAATCTTCTGTATCCTGGCTTTTTCCAGAGCAGCCAAGGGAAATCCTCAACTTACCCTCCAGTTTCATGAGAAACCATCCAGTCGGGGCCTTGGGTATGAGGCTGGCACTGCCATTATTGCAGGTACACAACTCAAAGTCTTTTCTTCAACTCTCCTTGCAGGGAATTATTGAAGATGGAGAGAGTTCTGAGGTTAATGCTGTGTTAAGTGACGAACGATATAAATCCTTCAAAGTGAGTGATTTTACATTTGTATATGGTGTGGAGGTAGTGGGGGTGGTTTTCTATTTACCTTCTTACTTGCTGTGGGTGGTTGTATTAAGTCAGGCTGCCATGGCAAAATGCCACAAACTGAGCTGCTTAGACATAGAAGTTTGTTCTATGCCAGCTCTGGAAGAGAACGCTTAAATCAAGTTTCTGTGGAGGGTTCTTTGTGGTTTAACAGTAGCCAACCACCTTCTTGCTGTGGTCCTCACAGGCAGAGATAGAGGTGAACAAATGTACGGATCCTCGTTTGCTTGTTCTTGGCTAGCTTTCTTTACTCAGTGTATTAAGCATGACTTCTTGCTTAGGGAATGGCCCCTCCCACAGTGGCATTCCGATACCAGATAACAGTCAAGCTGTCCCCTACAGACATGCCCACAGGCCCAAGTACTAGAGATAATTCCTCATTGAGACTCTTTCCCCAGGACAGTCTAGGCTATGTTGAGTTGATGGTTAAAACAAATAAGCACACTTCCCAAAGATCCCATGTGCAAAGGCCATCAACAACCAAGAACTCGCACTTACAAATGTCAAAGGGACACAAGGCTACAAATAGAACAGACTTGGTACAGAAGCACCAACTCCTCATTGCACCTTCAGTTCTGAGACTCAGATTTGATCACCTCCCAACTTTCATTACCTTAGAGTTTTTGGCCAGTTCCTTCAGTTTGTAAATGGTACAAGGCCTAACTTAGGGTCAGGACAGGAGCCCAGGCTTGGAGTACAGACAGACCTAGGTTTAAGTCTGTGCTTGTAAATGGGGTGAGTATGTTGAGCCTCCATGAGCATCCTTCCATCAAAGGTGTGGTACAGGACTGTGTGTAAGAGACTGAGCATCCTGCCGGCAGACAGACAGTGACTCATACACTCACAGAACAAGTGGTCTGTCACTTAGGTTATATGGAAGCCTTACTCAGTTTGCCTCTCACCTCTGTCTCATTCTGTGACACTATAGCCACAAAAGGATTCTCCAGAAACAAGAATCCTCTAAAAGCTACCATCTCTGGGCTCAAGAGAAAACTCAATAAAGTGCTGACAATCCGAGTAAGAGCTTCGGAACCAATATAAAAAACTATGCATGGTAGCGAGCCTATTAATCCAGGCACAGAGGAGGCAGAGACAGGCAGATCCCTGGGCTCATTGGCCAGCCATCCTAGCCTGAGGTTGACTTCTAGTCTCCAAATGCATATTTATATATGCCTATGCATATCTGTGCAAGTACACACACACACACCACACACATATACACACCACACACACACCACACACATACACACCACACACATATACACACCATACACATACACCACACACACATTCACACCACACACATATACACACCACACACACCACACAAATATACACCACACACACATTCACACCACACACACATACATACCACACACATATACACCACACACACACACCACACACACATACACACCATACACACACCCACACGCGCGCACGCGTGAATGCACACATGCACCACACACTACCCATTCCTTTCATGAGGAACTGGGCCAAAGTTTTGCTTGCATTTCTTATCCAGGGCCTGAGGCTTTGGAAAGTGTGGCTCTGTTGTCATAGCAATGATTTGGGAGATAACAGCCTGCCTTTCCCTCCCTCTTAGCTTTTCACATCTGTGTTTGGAGTGGGACTGAAGACAGCTGAGAAATGGTTCAGGATGGGATTCAGAACTCTCAGTAAAGTAGAGTCAGACAAAAGCCTGACGTTTACGCGGATGCAGAAAGCAGGTAACAGTCTCAGGAAAGTCGTGGGCTGCTCTGGGCTTGTCAGGGTTTAGTGAAGTGGAAGTCACTTGTACTCGGACTCTAGTCTTGGGAGTCGGGTAAACCTCGGCTTCAGCGCTTGTCATCAAGTGGTCTTGAATAAGCTGGTTAAAACCTTGCGCCTTCACTACCTCACTGATGAACATGAGACAACTGGGGAATACATCAGCCAACACAAGGCCCTGAGCCTGACCTAGAACAGGGCCTCTTCCTGGGGTGCTGGGATTCCCTTTACTCAGACACTAAACCAGCGTGGGACTTGTCCTGATACCTATAGACTCTAGACACTTGGGTCTGGATGTCTCCCTGCATTAAAAAAAATTGCATGAAGAGTTGAAGACAGAAGAACATGGAGGAAGGAGAGAAAGGTATCAAAGCCCAGATTCGACATCAACTGGGGAAACTGAGGCGAGGTGTAGATCTTGCGGCCGGCTGGTGACCCTGCACACTTTCTCTGAGGGCAACTTTCCAGGCCAGAACTGATTGTTACTGGCAATGGCTTCCACTGAGAGTGGTGGACTGAGAGGTCAGATTTAAATTGCCGGCAGTGGGACAGTCCTCGCGGGGGCCTTACAGCTACCAGGTAAGCGGGGTGGGGGCTGGGGCTGGGGTTAGGGCTGATGGCTCCTAACAGCTGCTTCCCCTTATGGTGGTAAGCCGCTGAAAAGGAAAGGGAAAGAAGGAGAGAAAACACACACACACACACACGCACACACACATGCACACACACTTATACTTAATGATGAAGTAAGACAGCATCCAGAAGATAGATTTCAACAAGCTTCTTCTTTCAAGCCTCTCTTGCTTTACATATTTACACACATACACACACATACATACATTCACATATTGGATGGATGGAAATAGATTCTAACAATCGTATGCACATACATATGCCCATACACACATCTTTGTGGATGGAAAAAGATTCCAACCCAACCAGCTATTGTACATATGCATATATATTGGGTGGAGGGAACAAACTCCTAAGAATGACTCTCAACAACTTTATTCTTTCTCCCACATCTTATATATCTCAGCAAGATCTTTCAAGCAGTACAAAAATAACAATGTGTTTACATTCTATTTCTCTATAAATAAATGATTACAATGGATATATGTAGAAAATCATGTTCCCCAGTACCTCCACGTGGTCAAAGGTTTTACTTACTATGGGTGAGAAACAAACATAAAAAACAAGTTACTTCTAAGAACCCACATACATTTGTAACTAAGCAACTTGTTATATATTAACAGAGTATATGCCAACAAGGTAATTTCTCAGCCAGTTTTTCTTTACTGGCAGGCTGCAATTTAAGGTTACAAAGAAAGAATCAATTATCTTAAAAAGTAATCTTATAGCAATCTTAAAAGAATCACAAATCTAAACTTCTATATAAAAAACAATCAGCTGTTTCTATTTTAAGTCCTAAAGATGCTCGTATACTCATTAGTATTTTTTATTAATCATATTAGGACGCTGAGCGCAAATATAAGAACTTAGTCACCTTGACATGCAGCTTCGGTGAGAGAGTCATATCAGCTAGTGCTAGTTGGAATATTGTCTTTGCTCACCAACCTCAAAAGGTCCCTAGCTTTACTATTTAAGAATTTACTTTTCCGGGCTGGAGAGATGGCTCAGTGGTTAAGAGCACCACCTGCTCTTCCAGAGGTCCTGAGTTCAATTCCCAGCAACCACATGGTGGCTCACAACCACGTATCATGTGATCTGATGCCCTCTTCTGCAGATAAAGCACTCATATACAATAAATAAATAAATAAATATTTAAAAAAAGAATTTACTTTTCCTTAACTTCAAATTGTTCCCTAAGATTTTCTGCATCAGAGCCAACAGCAAAAACATCTTTACCTAACCTTGCTGAACAATCTTTTTTTTTTTTTTCCAAATTCTTTCTAAGGGTCATTGTTAGCAATCTAAATCTGCAGGTTCTTTTCAAGGGTGGTGGTTGAATCATTAATCTGCTCCAGCAGCAGAGCCTGAAAGAGATCAAGCATTGCTATTGCTTATGCCAATGATACTGCCCAGTGAGGGGCTGGAAGCCCCTTTATAGTACTCACACAATTCATGTATTAGGAGGACTGTGAGGACCACAAGGGTAACAAGCAGAGCTATCTCCACAACAGCATGAAGTCCTTAGGACATGTAGTTCTCGGGGTTATGTGAGGCACGCCCATCGCGGGTGTGCTAACTGGCGTGCAGTATTCCATGAGTTCTAGAGCTGTTTTGCTGTTGTTCCTGCATGGTCCCCCAACAGAATGGAGTATCTGAGCAAACTATATTTTCAGTGGGTTGGTTCACAGAAGAGAAAAGGACAGAAATGTAGATGCAGCCTTGATCTGTCCAACCAGAGCCTTATAGCCTAGGAAGAGACAACAGTCCAGTGTGGAGACAGAAGAGCTCCCCCCAAGCCCCTGGCACCCCCAGCCCCCAGCCTCCCACTCCCACAACCCCCGCCTCAGCCACTATAGCGGCCAGGTCACTTTCTTCCATGGCCAGTACTGGTACTTTTTCCAGAAATGCAATTTATAGCCCCTTCTAAATGTGTGAGATTTAAATGTTAGCTTGTAAAATATTTCCCAGCACTGTAGCTTCTGGAGTTATGGAGAATGGTGAAGTTAAGTTTTTTAATATGGAAGAAATGGGGCCTTCTACCAGGGGTACTGGATATGTGTGAGTAACCAACAGCTATCTTCTGTTTAAGTGATAACAACAGACACACAGACAGGCAGGCAGGCAGGCAGGCAGGCAGGCAGGCAGGCAGACCAAACAAAGATAATGGCATCACAAGAAACAGTAGAGGTGGTGAATCATATCTTGGGGTGTCCCACCAGTGACCTCCCATATAGGAGATCCCCAATTATCTTGTAAATTTCTTTTTCAAAGATTTTTATTTATTTATAGTTTCTGTATATGGGTGTTTTGCCTGTATGTATGCCTGTGCACCACATGGAGGCTGGGAGAGGTCATCAGATGGCCCTGGAACTGAGGTTACAGATGGTTATGAGCTGCCTTGTGGTTGCTGGGAATCAAACTCAGGTCTTCTGGAGAAGTAGCCAGTGCTCTTAACCGCTGAGCCAGCTCTCAAATTGTCAACTTCTGAGTGATTGTTAATAAGCTTTATACAATGCCACACAGGAAATAAACGAATCTAAGAAAAGAACATCCAGTATTTCTACTCTGGGCCCCAGAAAGTGTACATCTAATAAGCGTGTTTTACACCAGCTCTAGAGATGCTTTAAAAAGAAATGTTTATAAGTACTAAACAGAAGTGGCGAGAGATGGTTTGGAATGAGGACTCCTAACCCTTACAGAGGAAGGGGGAAAGCAACATAGTATTCCGTTCAGATAGCCTTGAACTTGTGATCATCCTGCTCCTGCGCCCTGAGTGCTGGGAATACAGGTGTGAGGTGCTGGTTGACAGCGACACACTCTTAAAAAGTCATAACTTCAGATTCACGCACATCATCGAGTGAGTGGGCATAGGGATTTCCCGGCACCAACTGAGTGGTGCTTGAGTGCCAGTGATGGTGCCAGTGTCTGTATTCGAGACTAATGGGGTGTGGTGGGTTAGCCCAAACTCCCTACACTCATAAAAAGAAAAGCAGGGGAAAAAGCCATGTTTCCCTGTCCCTCAAAAAAAGGCGACAGTTATCAGCAGAGCAAGAAAAGGTATTGATATGAAGACAGGGGTTCCTCAAGCAACTGGCTTGGTAGCATCAACATCTTTTTCTTGTTCCTGTCAACACACTTCTGTGACTGTCCCACTTAGAGGTCACAGGTGACTTTGAACCTGGAAACTTTGTTCACAGTGTGCTCAAAACAAATGGTCTCCTGGCCACCTCTCATCTAGGGTGAGAAACGAGGAGCCAGTCCGAAGCCTCTAGAGGAGCACAGCTCCCATTATCAAGTGACATTCGGGTGGTCCCCTTTGGGGACCCTAAGTGAATGTAAAGTGCCTTCTATGGAAGCAGGGGCAACTGTCATCAGACCGACTCTCCAGGCATCCCCAGCTTCCCTCCAGTACTTCACCCCAGTCCTTGGCAACAAGCCTTCCTCCCTCCATCTGTACTGTGGTGATAGCCAAGGGCTCTGCTTCTGAACAGTGAACGGTGAAGAGTCATTACTTCTTAGTCCTCAGGCCAGGAAGCAGCATGCCCATCCCTCCACGGCGCTTGACACTTTGCTTTGGACACAGATGCACCCTCTTCCTCTCATTGCCTTTTCCTTTGCTAACGAAGCTATCACTTCCAAGTCCTGAACTTACCTATCTCCCCTTTAAATAGTAGGGCACAGCTTGTTGGTCCAAAAGGCTGGACCCCGTGCTGCACATGCACATAAGCTTAGCACTTGGGAGGCAGAGGCAGAGGCAGAGGAATCAGGAGTTCAGAGACAGCTGGGCCTTCGCTCAAAACAGAGAAAGAGGAAGAAGAGGAGGTGGCAGCATTGGTTTTTCATAATAACACCAGACAGGAGCTGTTTAGATTCCAGAAGGATTTGAATACTTTTCCCTTAATAAGGACATTGTATACCTCTCTGTGAGAAATCAAAGCCCCTTTGTAACTGTGAAAAACCCACAAGCAAATGGACAAGGCAATGCCATAGATTACTGTGCTCTGTACAGGGTCTAGTCAATGCCTGGGAATGCTGTCTGAGACAGCATCCTCTCCCACTGATGGCTGGTCATCTTACGTATCACTACTGTCTCTCCACTGGCTTGTCAAATGACCTCTTAGGATTCCTCTACTATGAAGACCTCGTGAGCTGTGTGAACAGGGCAGAAGCAGAGGCCATCGGTGTGCTAGTGAAAGAGGCAGTTGCGGCATTTCTTCCAGATGCTTCGGTCACCATGACTGGAGGGTTCCGCAGGTAAGTGATGTAGCTGTTTTAGCATCCTTCTTCTGTCTGCTTCTGAAACGGTGCAAAAGATGACTTCTGACCTGGTACCAGCACCTCTCCACAGCTTTGCCTCCTGCCCCCTAACTTTCATGTCAGGAGCCCCAAATAGCTTGACATCCCATGCACGCAGAGCTGTTTCTTGCCTCCGTGAATTTGCTCAGGTGAAACTTTCTCATCTCTTAAAACTTAATTTAGATGCTGCAGCCTTAAGCGAGCCTTCCTTGACTCCCTCTTGCTCTGTGCTGGATTGGGGTCTTTCCTCAGTGCTTCCTGGATGCCCACTACGTCACGTGTGCTTTCCCTGTGGAGCTAGTAGGGCTTGGCTCCCACTTATGTTTCCAATGGGTTCCCACTTGAAACTTTGGTTGAGTCAACGAACGACTAAACGGACAAGCCTTCAGGAATGTATGTCGTCATTGGTTGGATACTAAGGTCACTGTTTCAGAAAGGGCCTCGTCTCTCCTGCCCCTCACCCCCTTCTGAGATCTTACCTGACCACAGTTCTTGGTCAACTACTTATTATCATACATGTTTCTCTGTGTGTATGTATGTGTGTGTGTGTGTGTGTGTGTGTGTGTGTGATGGGTATAGAAGTAATATTTGTTACTATATGTTTTTCCACCCATATACAACAATATACATACTGCATACAGCGTTTTCTGTCACAAATTTGTTTTGTAAGAAGTAGAGTTGTACAGGCAAGAATTAGCTGGTTTTAAAATACTGTGAGCATTTTGTACCACAAACCTCACACTTGGGACACAGAAACAAAGAGGGTTTTGTTTTTGTTTTTGTTTTTTAAACAAAGGGCTAAGAGTTGAACTGATTTCTTTTTTTGTGCCTTTTCAAATTAGAGGTAAGATGACTGGACATGATGTGGATTTTCTGATTTCCAGTCCAGAAGCCACAGAGGAAGAAGAGCAGCAACTCTTACATAAAGTGACAGACTTGTGGAAACAGCAGGTAAGGAGACCAAAACAGGCACTTGCAATTCAAGACCATCTTAGCATTGCTTTTTGTTTCCTGTGTGTGTGTGTGTGTGTATGTGTGTGTGTGTGTTGTGTATGTGTATATGTGTGTGTATGTACATGTGTGTGTGTTGTGTATGTGTATATGAGTGTATGTACATGTGTGTGTGTGGTGTGTATGTTGTGCATGTATATGTGTGGGTGTTGTGACTGTGTGTGGTATATTGTTATGCATGTGTGTGTCATGTGAATGTTATACATGTATGTATATGATGTATGCTGTGTGCCTGTGTGTGCATGTTTTGCATATGTATAGGCACACGTGTATGTATATGTATGTGTGTATGTGTGTGTGTCATGTGTACATTATGTATGTTGTGCATGTGTGTATGGTGTGCATATGTGTGCATGCTTTGCATATGTATAGGCACACCTGTATGGGTGTGGGCGGAGCCTGAGATGGATGCTGAAAATCATCTTGGATTATTCCTCTACCTTATTCACTGAGGCAGGGTCTCTCAATCAAACCCAGAACTTGTTGATACGGGCAGACCTTCTAGCCTGCTCGCTCTGGGGCTCCCTTGTCTCCACGTCTGAGGCTAGAACTGCAAGCAGGCTGTCATGCCTACCAAGCATTTAGGTGAGCTCTGGGCATTTGAAACACAGGTCCCACGTTTGCACAGCAGGCACTTTGACCACTGAGCCATCGCCCCAACCCCAAGCGTTGTTGATTTGATGTGTTACATGATCCCTGTACAGTGACTACTATTCTCTTGGGTCCTAGGCAGCACATTCCAGGTATGCATCTTGTTTGAAGAAGGAAGCTGATGAGGGCAAGCTGGGCCCTGCAGAGGTCATGGCCAATAGCTACCAGCCAGGATGAAATCAAACCTGCCACAGGGCAGCCTATTGCTAGTGGTCAAAGCTGAGTTAAACTAACCTCACAGCCAAAGATTTCTGGCCCTCTAGTCAACTGCCATTTCCTAGAGAGCCCAAGGGCTCTTCCCTGGGGATCTGTAGGCCTGACTGAGTAGGGGAGGCTGTGCCAGAGTTTTCCTAGCACAGATTTCCCCTTCCTGAATAGATAGTATCTGCTGAGCATGGCTGAGCTCACTGCTGTATCAGAAATAAAAGACTAGATAGTGAAAGTTAGAAATAGCCAGCCCGGAGCCATGGGCACTATAAGTAAAAACTAGATTTTGCATTCAGATCCAAATTCATCTGTGAGACTATACCATGTCCCTCTGTCCCCCTGTCCCTCTGTCCCCCTGTCCCTCTGTCCTTCTCAAGAGAATGGGCATAGAATATCAAGAACCCCTGAGAGTAGAGAAGAGAAGTTCAGCTGGGAGAAAGCATCCCAAAGAGTTAGGGCACTTGCCCGGTCCTCTGCTCTGGGGGAACAGAGAGAGATGCAAGGCTCTCACTGACAGACAAAGAGTACCTCTCGCTCCAGGCCTGTTGCCCCTTTGCCAAGGTTGGAAACTCATTGATGTTCGTGACTGTGCCCTCCCGCTAAGACTTTCTGTGACTGCTGGGTTGGAGAGATGGCGGGGAACCCTCTTTGTATCGCCGGGTTCAAGGTAGTCCTGCTGTGGTCCCTGGACAGAGACAGATATTACAAGCCCAGGCTCTGCAGTGGGGGCTGATAACAAAACATGTCCAATCCTTGAGACTTCCGAAACACAGTTACTGTTGGTGCAACCTGGGACGGTCCCTAAGGGTTCGCTGTCCATTTCCTGTCTGTGCTAACCGGAGAATCAATGGGAAGTCTCCAGAATGCTTGACAAAGGGTGGCGGTGACGATCACCAGCAGGATTGCTTATTGAACCCTAGTTGAGAGCCAGGCGCGGGGCTGCAGGGGACCCAGGAGTCAGCAGGTCAGCTCCT
This sequence comes from Acomys percivali, assembly GCA_907169655.1. Taxonomy (NCBI): domain Eukaryota; kingdom Metazoa; phylum Chordata; class Mammalia; order Rodentia; family Muridae; genus Acomys; species Acomys percivali. The sequence goes on from OU015757.1 coordinate 58,838,858, forward strand.
CCCCTTCCCTCACAAGGTCCCAGATGATTCGGTGTCCCATGCGCTGGACCAACCCCTGAAGCCCTAGCCCCGCCCCCAGGATCCCAGCTGTGAAATCAGCAGAGTCCTTCCCACATGGCTTCCTCTTCCACGCCACTCCCCTTGCCTGCCATCCTTAGCCTGAGCTTCCCTTTACAGACGGCGGCGAGCACAGCTTACACAGCGCACACACATGTGCTCACAGAACACGCACAACATGCCCGCAAGATGCTCAAATGTCTGAGAAGTGTGCTGGGCAGCCCTCAGTGTACTCTCCCATCAGGCCACCCTATGCGGTGTCCTATGGAGAAAACCCTTAGTCAGAGGTAGGAGAAAGGGAAGTGAAGAGCTTAGAGACTCTGATTTCTCAGACACTCATTCTGCCTGAATTCCAACCTGGCTGCTGGCAGCTTACCTCAAAGGAAGGAGACTGCGTGGCTCAGGTTTGGGGTCATGCTTGGTGAGTGGGACCCGGGTACAGGGACCCTAACTGCTTCATGTGGTCACCCCTGGAGTTCACAGAACTTCTGAGCGATTCAAAATGTTGAGACTTGCTACAGAGTAAGAATATAAGTCCGAACTGCTTGGTCATATCAGCAATTCCGGAGGCTGAGGCTAAGTTCCATTCCAGACTACGCGGAACTAAAAGGAATTTTAAGTCAGCACTCTATGACCATGACTCTGGGTTCTGAATTCATAGATTCAACTAACCTTGGAGAGGAAGAGGTATTAGAACAACAAAAACCAAAACAAAACCCACACCTATGATGAGCATCTATAGACCACTCCCCCTTGACAGTCTCTAAACAACACAGTATGACAACGATGTATATGGTGTTTGCATGGTATTAGGTAATTGATCTAGAAGTGATTGGAAGTCTACAGGGATGTGTGTGGCTCGTATACACACCACTTTGTGTTGTGGACTTGAGCACCTGTGAATTTTGCTACCGGGATGACTGCGGGATGACTGCGGGATGACTGCGGGATGACTGCGGGATGGCTGCGGGATGGCTGCGGGATGACAGCAGAGTGACTGCGGGGTGACTGTGGGATGACTGTGGGATGACTGCGGGATGACTGTGGGATGACTGCGGGATGAGTGTGGGATGACTGCGGGATGACAGCAGAGTGACTGCGGGGTGACTGCGGGATGATTGCGGGATGGCTGCGGGATGACAGCAGAGTGACTGCGGGGTGACTGCGGGGTGACTGTGGGATGACAGCGGGGTGACTGCGGGATGAGTGTGGGATGACAGTGGGATGACTGCAGGATGGCTGACTACCCTCACTTTGGAAAACTGACTTGAGTTTGAATAGTAGATTGGTTCCTCTGAGGAGGAAATGGAAGAACCTGAAAACAGGATAAGAAGGGATCCTCGTTGGAGGACTCCTCATGCAGCCCCCTAACGGCCTTTTCTGTCTTACACCATTGATCCCATACCCGGGGAACAGAGGAAATGCCTCAGTAGGGAACAGTAGGGAATGCCTCCTTCCTAGCCAGGACAGACACTCTGTCTCTACCAGGAAGATAACTGTGGGCACCGTGATGAAGCCTGAGCCCACCCTCAAATCAGCTTCAGAGGAGAGAAATCACATCGAGAGAGGTGCGGACAGGAAGGGAAACTGCAGACAGTCGGGACACACAACAGAAAGCTGCCCTGGAGAGCTAGGGCCACATCTGAGGTGGTACCAGGATCCATTGCAGAAAGCACCCAGAGCCAGATGGAATACCCCAGTCAAAGCTCTGCCAAGATTCGGATCAATTCATCCAAGAATGTTCCCGTCTGTTCCCAGCCAAGTGCTACCACTGTGTGCTGCAGAGGGACTCCTAGGGGCTGGCAATTGCCTGGTATTCCTTTGAATCATTTATTAATTTTCTGAACCAAAACTTGAGATGAATCAGACTTCGTGGGCCTTCTCCTACTGCCTCTAACATAGGCAGGCAGTTCTTTCAGGAGAAGTAGCATTTCCACTGCTGGGGTGTACTCAGCGGTAGAGTGGCTAGCCCCAGCACTGCAAAACAGCAGAAGCAGCAGGTCACCATGCCCCACACTGGGCACTCCCCCACAACCCTTTGACCCAGCCCAGGCAATCAGCAACGGGACACACATAGGGAACAAGTGTGGCTTTTTGTTCATGGCGGCTTTGCTTTTAAAGGAGCAAGGCTGTCCCTCAGAAGGACAGGTGAAAACACTTTAGTTTTCTCATTGAGGGATTTGGGCTCAGCCTTTCTCGCGGGAGAAATATCTCTTCTGTAGCCAGAACCTGAGACCCATGTACTACTCCGCCCAGCAAGGAAGTACAAAGGTACACCCATGTCCTTTCAGGTTTGAAAAGGCTTCCTTAAAAAAAGAAAAAGAAAAAAGCTTCCTTAAGAAGCAACTGTAACTCCACAAGGGCGTCCCGCGTCCAGTGGCCCCGCCTCTTCCCTCCCTCTCCTCCCCCTCCCTCCCACCCCCCCACCCCACCCCCAGCCTGACCCTTTCTAAATTCTCCCCATCCCTTTTTAGGGGTTGCTCTTGTACTGCGACCACATCGAGTCGACATTTGAAAAGTTCAAGCTGCCGAGCAGGAAGGTGGATGCTCTCGATCACTTTCAGAAATGCTTCCTGATTCTGAAGCTGCACCATCAGAGAGTGGACGGTGACAGGAGCAGCCAGCAGGAAGGAAAGGGCTGGAAAGCCATCCGTGTGGATTTGGTCATGTGCCCCTACGAGCGCCGGGCCTTCGCCTTGCTCGGGTGGACTGGCTCCAGGGTAATCTGTCTCCTATTAGCTTTCCTGGCCTAGGAGAGAGCTGATGGCAGCAGGAGAGATCAGAGCGAGGGGACCATGCCCCCAAACCTCTAATGCTACTGACATGATCACATGAGTTAGATCCGTTTAGAACAGTTATTCCCAATGTGTGGCTCACCAAGGCAGCAGAAGTGGCCTGACCTGGCAACAGGTTAGATTTATAAATTCGCCATCCCATTGTATACCAGTACGCCAGGAACTCTAGGCAGCTAAGCTGAGACACGTATGTTTGAAAAGCCCCAAGGTAACTAGGAGTTCTCTTAGGTAGGTGAGAGCCACTGAAACCCAGGAAGCCGCAGAGTGGTGAGCAACTCAGACAGATTCAGACCCTTAGCCCCACCTCTTCCAGCTGAGTGCTCTTGGACAAGTTTCCTAAGGCCCACAAGATTGGCGTGAGTGGCGCCCTCCAGGGGCGGCAGTGCACAGCTGCACTGTGATACCTTGGCTTCTACCTGAAGACCACGTGCTTGGCCCCTGGCTCCGATGCTGCTGTAAGAAACGAGTGAGGGTTAGAAGAAGAAGAAGAAGAAGAAGAAGAAGAAGAAGAAGAAGAAGAAGAAGAAGAAGAAGAAGAAGAAGAAGAAGAAGAAAGAAAGAAAGAAAGAAAGAAAGAAAGAAAGAAAGAAAGAAACTCTGAACTCTGGGATTCAAGAGGCCAAATCCTGCTCTAGCCCTGGGTGTGTAGTTTTCAGGTAAACAGTACTCTCCCGCCCTTCTTTCTGCATCTGAAAACAGGGGCTCTGCGGAGGGCTGTCCCAGACAGCAACTTTATCAGCTCCCCTTGCAGAGGCAAAGCTTCTGACAAGTAAGCATGTGCAGACAAGCAGCACAGCAGGGAATTCACAGTCCTGAGCAGCTGGCGCAGAGCCGGGCAGAGGCTCAGGGCTCCATAAACCCCAGGGTGTCGCTGCCTATACCACGGCAGAGCCTTCCTAAAGGTCTTCTTTGACCCTAGCCTGAAGCCACAGACCCTCTTAGGACATCTGACACCCCTTTTTCCCCACCCCACGTTTAAATCGGGTTAGCATCCAAGACCACCGGTAGACCAGGAGGGCCTGCACACTCTGCCACACCTGCTCTGCCTTACCGTCTACACCACCGCCTTCCTTGAACACTCCACCTCAGGCTCTGGCCAACTCACTGTTCCTACTGAGGGGAGGCACGTTGGGGTTTTTTCTACGAAGGAAGAGAGAGTGGGTGCAGCCTGGATCCCCCAACTCAAGTGAGAGAAGCAGAAATGGGCAACGGCAGTCAATGACAGCTGACATGCCTCAAGAGTGGCCACGTATTGTCTGAGTCTGCAATGTCCAGGGGTAAACTAATCAATCTAGTATTTATCAAGGCCTCCTAAAAAACAAAACAAAACAAAACAAAAACTAAACCAAACCAATTGTTTCCCTGGTAGATTCAGTTCTCAGCGTGATGCCCTCCTCCCAGCCCCCCAGTAAATCCCTGGGGCTCAGCAAAGGACTGGACTCTTGTCTTAGTTAGGGTCACTGTTGCTGGGACAAAGCCCCGTGATTGAAGAAACTTGGGGAGGAAAGGGTTTATTCAACTTACACTTCCACATCAAAGGAAATCAGGACAGGAATTCAAGCTGGGTGTCGACCTGGAGGCAGGAGCTGATGCAGAGGCCATGGAGGGGTGCTGCTTGCTTAATGTCTTGCTCCCTGCGGCTTGCTCAGCCTGCTTTCTCATAGAACCACCAGCCCAGGGATGGGACCACCCACAATGGATTGGGCCCTCCCCCATCAATCACTAATTAGGAAAATGCCCTACAGCTGGATCTTACAGCGGCGTCTTCTCAATGTATGCCTCCCTGGTCAGATAACTCCAGCATATGTCAAGCTGACGTAAAACTATCCAGCACAACTCTCTTGACCATTCTGCAGCCATTTTGGTTTTTAATCAACCTCCTTTAAGCCCTTGTTCAGCGATGCCCACCATGGTAGTCCTGCTCAGTAAGCCCACAGCACTGGTTTCCTATCAGCCCATAGTTTGCTTATTTCTTCTGTTATTATAAATCATCTGCGTCCCCTGCTAGACTCTCAGCTCCCTGAGGAATTGGCACTGTGTGGGTATTTGTTGAGTGAACTGAATTTCTCTCTGCATGTGCAGAAACACTCTGAAGGCCTTGGCCGAGGAATTCAGGAATACGTTTTGCATCCCCAAACCACACAGGGCTGGGAGCTGGGAGTAGCCATTCATTGACGTGATTTACACCCCTTGCCTCATTTACCCGCCAGCCTCCAGCCTCTCCAGGTGCTGCCAAACCAGTGTGAGCTATGGGCAGACCCTGTCCAGGCAAGAGCTGGGGTGAGCGAAACGAGACCTGGAACTCTGCAGACCTGTGCTAGCGAGTCTCCTCCCGGCGAATATTCCACGAAACTGGTCCTATTGGCACCTGCTGTAAAGAGCTTCAGGGCCCGCAAAGAAACTTTAGCCCCAGAAACTTTCCAGCAAAAAGGAAATCATTTCTTGCCGCTAGAGGGCGTGACTGTCCCAGGCATTCCTCCTAACCCGACAGAAAAAGACAACATTCTAGTTCTAGGTTTCTCTCAGGAAGCCAGCAGCAGTGTGATTCGCTATCCTTTTTCTAGGGTTCGCTTGTCATTGTCCTAGGCTTCAGATTTGCTCCCTGAAAACTCGGGGGATACTCCCGACCATAAAGATGTCACTCTGTGGCAAGTGACTCAGTATGGGTGGACATCAAAGACGGAGGGGCTTAGCGTGCACTCCTCCACCTTGGGGCAAAGCAGGGTTTAAAGAGACTGGGTATTGCACCTAGGGACACGTGGAAAGGCATAAAATCTGGGCCAAGATCTCCATATTCCTCATTCTTTATTATAATAGTGATATTTTGAAACTTAAAACTATTTAGGCAGCATTTACTCTGGACCAGGCATTATTCTAGAAACAATGCCCACACTGTCCATCAACAGATATTCACACACCATCTGTTGCCTGCTGGCCACTGACTGACAAGGGACCAAGCCAATCAGCTTTCTGTTTACACCGAGTTGCTGTTCTAGTACAGGGAGGCCAGAGCTCAGCCACCCAGGAACTTTGCCCCAGGGAAGAACATCACCACAAGGATATGTACTAGACAGACACCCAAGGGCCTGGGATGGCTTTCAACACTGCATACCACAGTGTGATCCTGACTGGACAGTAAGTTATTGTAATTCTCTTTGCAGCACTTTGAGAGAGACTTGCGACGCTACGCCACACATGAGCGGAAGATGATGCTGGATAACCATGCTCTGTATGACAAGACCAAGGTATTGTTTCCTTCCTGAGATGGGTTACTGACATTTACCCACCAGCCCTTCCCTTGAACAGATTTTTGTTTTGTTTCCTCTTTTTTTTTTTTGTTTTTTTGTTTTTTGTTTTGTTTTTTTTGAGAATGAGTTTCTCTGTGTAGCCTTAGCTGTCCTGGACTTCCATTGTAGACCAGGCTGGCCTCGAACTCACAGGGATCCACCTGCCGCTGTCTCCCGAGTGCTGGGATTAAAGGCGTGCGCCACCACTGCCCAGCCCTTGAACAGATTTTTAAAACAATATTTATTTTGGTTTTTTTCAAGACAGGATTTCTCTGTGTAGTCTTGGCTGTCCTGAACTAGCTTCATTTATTTATTTATTTATTATAGTGAGTGAAATGAGTGCACATACGTTGGATTTAGCAGCAAAACCTTCACCTGCTGAGCCCTCTTACCCCATCCCTGCCCCAACGCAAACCGATTTTAGTGTTCAGGTTCGCTTCTCTTTCCTACAAATGTTCTGTTCTCTGCGAATCACAGTTGAAAGGAGATGGAAAGCTCTCCTCAGGTCACAAGCCTACCTGGGCCTACCTGGCCCAGGGCGAAACACCAGGCCTCCTGCTCAGATAGCGAGCTGATGGGGCGCCAGACCCAGCACAGAGGTGAGCAGAAGTGAGTTAGCTGGAATCCCAGTGCCTGTGGTCATTTTCTCCAGAGAAAACCAGGGATCCCCACAAATCATAAATGTCACAGGAATACCCATCAAGGCAGAGACAATCACATTCTGCTTGGGTCACTCAGGGGCATCTCATGTCCCATGCAGCAGAACCACACAGGTGCCCAGAGATGGACCAGAAGCCATCAGGCCTCAGTCACTAACCATGGGGGACTTGATTGGCAGCAGCAACTTGTTCAATTCATGCCTCAGAAAAGGGACAAGTTACTAGGTAGCTGATGAAGAAATGAGCAATCGTACTGTTAAACCATGAGCAAGAAGGTCTACTGTCCTTACAGTGGTCAAGGGCACCAAATTCAGCTTGGAGGGAGAAGAAGTCATGAAATCGCTAGAAGCAAGAACTGATCTCCTTGACCTCTGGGGGTTTATTATAGTTTATTAATAGTTCCTATTGGTCAAGCTTGGGTCACATGCATCTTCCTAGAGATGTAAGCCATCCTACATCTTCAACGGATGGAGGGACAGGAGAATCTTTATAGAAATTCAAGGTACTTCTCACTGAGGAGGAGGGAGGAGGTACCGGCAGAAAAGCCTCAGAAACTGAGCAAGTGGGTGGAGGCAGAACTGTAGTTCAATTCAGGAAGACTTGCAGGAAAATGTGTAATAAGTAATTGGACAAGTGTCATCTCCGGGCCCATGACTGTGCTATGTAGTAGAAGGGACTCAGGGAAGAGAGGTTTAGTCTGAAAGAGACCGTGGGGTGGAGCCAGAGGGTGGAGCCTGTGGGCAGGCGTGGAAGAGAATGCAGAACATACAGTAGCTGCCACCACCAGCAGCTGATCTCTCTGCTGCACAGTAGAATAGCCTAGACCTTTAAATACTTTGATAACAAGACCTCTCGGGAGCTTTTGATTTCACTGGACTGGAGTGTGATTCAAGCTTCAGTGTATTTTATTAAGAAAAAAAAAAAAACCCAAAGAAACAAAGGAAGAAAGGAAGGAAGGAAGGAAGGAAGAGATATTAAGAGGTTCCAAAGAGCAATTATGGCTAAGAATAGGAGTCACAGCTGGGGTGATGGCTCAGTGTTTAAGGGCACTTGATGCTCTTACAGAGGATCCAGGTTTGATTCCCAGTGCCCACATGGTGCCTCGGATACCCTTTTCTGGCCTCTTCAGGCACCAGGCATATATGAGGTATATAGACATGTGCAGGCAGACACACACACATACACACACACACACACACACACACACACACACACATGAAGAGACCGTGCCAGCATGAGAACCTAAGTTCAGATCCTTAGCACCAGGAGTGGTGGATGTATCTGCACCCTAGAAATTGTCAAGGCCACAGCAAGCAGATCCCTGGAGCTAAATAGTCAGACGGCCCAGTAAATTGTAAGTGGCTCAGTGAGAAACCCTGTCTCAAAAAAAAAAAAAAAAAAAAAAAAAAAAAGGCAGCAGACTATTAGAAGAAGACCTCCAGGGTTGGCTTCTGCCCTCCATATGTAACACACAAATGCACATGCATCGCACACACAGGTGTACACATACATAAACATGCACTCGCACATAGACGCAAATAAAAATTAGGGACTCAGGAAAAATATGTGTCATTTGCTGACTGGGGAAAGACTGTCACAATTTTACCTTTGCGTGGGAAAGTGTCAAAACTACAGAAAGTAGTAACTCTGGTCTTTGGGTTGTTGGTTTTTTGTCTGTCTGTCTGTCTGTCTGTCATCTGTCTGTCTGTCTGTCTGTCTGAGTTAAGGGCTCACTCCACAGCCTAGGCTCCCACCTCTGCATCCTAGGGCTGGGGTACCAGATGTGAGTCACCACACCTGGGCTTCCTCTGACCTTATATATTCAGGGGGGGATCGGGGGCGGGGGGCGGGGGGTGGGGGTGGGGGGGTGCTTCTGCTGTCACTCGTTCTAACCAGACAGTTCAACAAGTCTCCACTGAGACGCGCAGGGCAAAGTCCTGAGCAGCCGTGTTTCCCCCTGTGCTTCCAGAGGGTGTTTCTTGAAGCAGAAAGTGAAGAAGAGATCTTCGCCCACCTGGGATTGGAGTACATTGAACCATGGGAAAGGAATGCCTAAGAAGGGGCTGTTGACACTGCTCATTTCAGGTTAGACGAAGCGCTGTTTGCTAGTAGAGGATGGCGTGGGGAAGTCTGGGATTCTTTAGGCCTCAGGAAATGTAGGTAGCAAGCGGATCCTAAGTATACTATACATAGAGGATAAACTTTGGAGGCTTGACAAACCAGCATGTGGCCATGGGTCACATTCTCACCCATTTGTCCCACTGCTACATAGAATTCATGGTTGGTTTGTTTGTTTGTTTGTTTGTTTGTTTTTCCAATAAAAATGGTCTTGTCGTCGGTGCTTCATCCAGAGAAGTGCATCAAAGCTCACCTAACTCCTGTGGATCTGAATCTCTGTATATCGCCAATAAAAATAGCAAACAAAAGGATGACATAGTCTTAGCCTTGCTCAATTCTTATGTTTCTAGACACAAATGGAACCGTGGAAGAGTAAGAGCCCGTGGCTGATTTCAAAGGGACCCTTGGGTGTAATTAGCACATCGGAGATCCCTAAGGCTCCGGGAGTGCGGGGAAGCAGTACTGACTCCTAGCTGTCTTGGCTCTGCTCTGAGCTGGTACCTTTCCTGGCCAGCACTGAGCTGTATCCGGGATGCACTTTCACTGCTCTTTCTAGGATGCACCTGGAGCTCTTAAAGAGACAGTGAGGGTTTCTTCACTTCAGGGCCCCCAAGGGAGGGAGGCAGCCTCTGGAACATCCCTCACCAGATCCATTCTTACCTCCTGCTTCCTCCTGGAGAGCACAGACTAGACAGACCCTATGCCCTGAAGGGACTCAAAAGGCCGCCTACTGTAGGGAGGTCAGGGTCCTCAGCCTGCAGAGGCAAAGTGATGAGTGTCAGCCTGCTTCCAGGGGATGAGGGCTGGAAGGGCAGCATGCAGAGGAAGGAAGGGATCTGAGGGGAATCTTACCGTGCTCTCTCCCCCCTCCCCCCCCCCTGCAAGGCTTAAGCAGCGTTACTCAGCTGCCCCTTCTCTGCTTTCTTAGAGGCCACTGAAGCTTTGTCCCCCTCCACCTCCCATTCTGCAGGTAATCTAAGAAAGGTGACCGGCTCTGCCATTTCTTAAGGCCTGGTCAAAAGAACAGAATATTTCCCGCTTTAGGTGGCAACAAGACAGTCCAGTCTACCCCAAAAGATTAGACTATTTCACACTATTGGTCCTCCCTGAAGAGATCATCCATTTGGGCCTGTCAATCACTTGGCCAAGAGACCACCACCCTGTAAGGCTGCTTCACCCAAAACTGCAGTAAGGAAAAGGGAAGGATAGCTGCCCCTTTAAAGGCAGCGAGCGTGCTTTCCCTCCCAGAAATGCCCCTTCTGTGGAGTCGTCAATTGCCAAGCCTGTCTGCTTTGTGGAATTTCTCAGAAAAGCCTAACTTTTCTTTAAGAAGAAAAGAAAAGAAAAGAAAAGAGAAAAGAAAAGAAAAGAAAAGAAAAGAAAAGAAAAGAAAAGAAAAGAAAAAGATGACAACAACTCTTTTTCTTTCTTTTGGATACTGGCTGAAGTCCAGGCATGCTGTCTCTGATGCTCTGGGCTTTCTCTGAAGCTATACCCCTCCCCTTACCATGTGATTGCTTGTCTGCCCTCCATGCCGAACTAAAAGGCCTGGTTTTCTCTCTTCCTCTTCATCTCTCTTTGCCATCCATCTATCGAGATTTACAGCTTTTTTCCCCCCATTAAATGCTAATAAAAATGTCCCCAAGCTTCCTTCTGAGCTGTTTTTGTTTTTAATTCTTTTGTTAACAAGCCTAAGAATATAAAGAGACCCCCAAATTCCCTGGTAACATCCAGATTTCAGCAGAGCACCCCAAGACTGGGCTTAGGCAGTACTGGGGGAGATGAGACCTCAGTATGTGGCAGCACACAAAAACTCTCCAAGTCCTTGGAATTGAGATTGATAACATCAGTCCTGCCAGAGCCCAGGTCTCACGGGCATCCAGGCCACAAGCCTGAAGCCCAGCAGCATATGGGGTCCTGATGTGAACATGTGCACAGGGCTGCTTGAATCCAAGCTCCTCCCAATACCTTAAGAGTCTAGAAACAAAACCTCAGGGAACCCGAGGGTTGACCCCCTGGGTAGCAGAACATGCTGCAAACCCACCCTGGAGGAGACCTTCCCACTCCTGATGAATGACAGATGCCTCTCCAGCCACCTTAGCTCTATCCATCCATCACTCCCTGAGCCTCCCATGTCCGTGTTTGGAGATGAGAGAGAAAATGGTGGGGGGTGAGGGCGGAGGTTGGAGAGGGCTGCACTGGTTTTAACCTATGCCGTGTAGCTGGTTGCCATTCAACCAACAGACAGGCTGCCGTGGGTTATGTGTGAGCCTTTGATAAAATAACCCATGGCTGTGGCAAGTCCCTGCACGGAGAGGTGCTGAGTGGTCCTCATTGAATGAGTGACTGTGGCCCTGCAAGTCTCCAGGAAGGTCTGCTGTTGAGGATAATATAAACTAAATTCAGGGAGGCTGGAGTCCCAGGGATTAGAGGCTGTGGGGGGGCTTTCCTGCCCAGCCAAATTGGAGCTAGAGATGCCAGTCTACCACGGGGTCTCATGACCAGAGAAACCACTTCCTCAAAGCCCACTGAGGAGTCAACAAGGCCAGTTGGTGAATCAGAACAGGGCCTGATGAAAGGCCGAATCCTGATCTTTTCGATATATCGGGGGTTGAGGGGAGGAGAATGGAAGAAAGAAGTAAACACACCACAACACTGCCTGAGTTTTCAGCATGGAGGTCTCCCCCTGCCCCCACCCCTCACCCCCGGCCCCTCACCCCCACTGCCCACCGCCAGCCCCCACCCTCTCACCCCCCATGCCCCACCCCCACCTCCTACCCCCCCACCCCCCACCCCACTGCCTGTTAGTGGAGCCCTGCTACAAGGCAGGGAGGGCCTTTAGAAAAAGAGCAGAAACCAGCAGTTCTGGAGAAAGCACACTTAGGTTCTGGCCAGCATCTGAGAGAAAGAGTCAGAAAAGAAAACAAGGGAAAAGTTGCCTCCTTAACATAGGGAAAGAAGAGCCACGGGTACTTTGTAGGTTCATACGATGGCCATTTATTTTCACCTTATTACAAATTTAGTTTTGTACCAACAGAAGTACTGAACCTTGAAAGTTTAGTGAAAACAATTTGAAATAAAGAGTCTAAGCAATTGATTATAAGTAGGATTAGAATAAAGCATCCAAGCCAGTCATGTTGGAGCACGCCTTTAATCCCAGCACTCAGGGAGGCAGAGGCAGGCAGATTACTGTGAGTTCGAGGCCAGCCTGGTCTACAAAGTGAGTCCAGGACAGCCAAGGCTACATAGAGAAACCCTGTCTCAAAAACATAAAACCCCAAAAAATAAATAAATAAATAAATAAATGAATAAGAATAAAGTATCTAAAACCCAGCCACACCTTACTTTTATGTTACAAGGCTTACTGATATGTATATTTTACTCAGGCCTCACAGCTGCCCTCTGTGTCACTTTTATTGTAAGTATAGGACTGAGGCTCAGGTGACCAACATTCTGGGCTGGAGCTGACACCCAGATATGTCAAAGCCACAGTCTCCTCAAGTTCTCAGGGAGTCCAAGGTCTTTCCGCGCTATGAATGCTCAGCATCCTTGTGCATGGCTTGAAAATGTCCAAATGCACTTATCTAAGAGCAAGGCCCATGAGACAACACTGAACTGAACTTCAGAGGGGCTTTGTTAGTGTACAGTGGTCACTGGGTTTATAGAACCACTCTCTGTTGCTCAAGAAACTGGACCATTTCTGAACAACCAGAGATGCCATGTGAGAAAAGATGGCTCCCCAGGATCCCAAGGTGTCTCATGGAGATTGTTCCCCAAGATGCCAAGAGATCTCAGCTCTCCCACCAAGAAGCATGGCCTACTCCAAGGCAGTGACCATGCATGGGAAGGAGCTGTGACCAGGCCACCAGGAGGCCATCTGGGGAAGTGAAGGCAAAGGTCTGGCCCAAGCTGGTGAAAGTGTCCCTCGATTCCCTTGTATGGCAGGTGTGGATATACCAACCCATCCCTTTGGTTCTGTGTTTATCTTTGGTCTTCCTGATCTCTCTCCCTCATAATCATCTTTTCTTTATGATACTTCAAAACAAAATGCTTCACTGCAAAGAAAAGTCATTAAAACATGAATATCAATTTTATATTACATCTCTCGTTGTTGTGGTAAAATGCCTGATAAAATCTACTTAAGATTTTATGCTGGCTCACAGTTTCAAGAGTATGGTTCATCATAGCAGGAAAGGCATGGATGCAGGAGCATGTGGCAGCTGGTCACACATCATCTGTAGTGTGTTTTCAACTTGAATTCCCTTTTATTCAGTCAGAAACCCTAGGCCATGGAGTGGTACTGCCCACATTCACGTAGGTCCTCTTGCTCAGCTAAATCTTTCTGGAGGTGGGTTTCCATGGTGACTCTAAATCCCACCAAGCTGGCAATGAAGATTACCCACCCAAGACTTCCGCGTCCTGAAGGTTAAGATGCAATGTGTAATACGGGTCTCTGTACTTGGATTTTGGAACTTGTTTGACACATAAGGACAAATGCTGCCCAGAGCTGAAGTGAGTAGACTGCTAGTGACAAAGAGAGTTATCTTAAATGCCAACAATCCAGATTGCAGGCCACGGAGAAAGTTTAGAATCAAGATTTCCTTGCTGTCTATGTGGCTATGTGACTAACAGTGCTGCAGAGCATTTGCCTGGCTTGATCAGACAAGCAGCGTGAGAAGATGTGGGAAGACAGGGTAAAGTGTGGGCATCAATAAGCCTACTGTCCACTAAATGGAAGCCACTCCCCTTTATTTCTTTTGTAATTTTTCCGGTGGCCAAATGATACACAGAATAGTCTTCCTTCTTTCATAAAATCCAAAACAGGTAGGCTTGGGGAGGGCAGGGGCCTTCATCAGAATTCTCACAGCGGCTCAGTGGCAGGTCTGATTTGGAAGTCTGTATCCCCTTCTCTGCCGTGTGACACGAAACAGCCTGGTGCTTCCTTGTGTCGAGGCATGTGTGGGCCTTAGCCTGAGATATTCAGAAGGAAGAAATAGCTTCTTTCACACTTCTTCTGTAAGTTTCACTCACGTCCTAAGCCGAGCTGGTCTTGGCCAACACACCCAGAAAAGCCAACTCCCAGAGCTTTCTTTCTCCCCCAAAGGTAAGAGCTGGAGCAGGTAGAGGAGAAGGCAGGACACTCAGAAGTCAAGCCTATTTCCCAAAAGCTAACTTCTCTGGATTCAAAACCAGGACATAAGGGGCTCGTCTGGGTTGTAGCGTTGATTAAACCTCATGGCATGAGGTTGAAGGACCCTATTGCAGCCACTGCCTAAAGAGGCAAAACAAGCAGGTGTGTCCCAGATCTATAAACGAAATTCATGTGGAACAGGAGGCAGCGGGGTCCTTGCCTCTCCAAGGACAGAGCCCAAGCACAGAATCCCGAGGTTTTCAGCCCTATTCTAGCTCTGGGTCTGCTTCCTGAAAGGGTCACATCATTCTAGGCTCAGTCTGGGCACGAGCCACCACAGTCCCCTTCTCCTCTCTATTTCTTCAGGAGGACGGTAGATGTCCGGCAGCGGCTCCTCAGTTCCAGAGACAGTCTTCACATATATGTGGCCTTCTTGGGCACCTCGTGGGTTCATTTCGTGTGTGGGTGACCGCCTAGGATTCTTGAGAACACAAACAGAGTTTTAAAATAATATAGCAGAGACTTCAGTTTCTGGCCAGGATAGACTCAAACAACCAAATTGACCCTTGCAACGGAAACAGCCAAAACTCAGACCAACCATTTGAAACAATGGTTGGCAAGAGAGTGGGAATTGGGAGCGTGAAGACGCTGATCCATGAGGGGCAGGAAGTGAGTGCCGTCTACAGGTGCCTAAGCTTGTTGCCTTCAAGGGTTTTTCATGCCACACAACTCTCTCTGGTTAATTATTGTTGGCGGGGTGTCTCCATCCTTTAACTTTTAATCTATTCAAGCCTTTATATTCATGAAGTGACATTCTGTAGATTTTTATAAAGTCGAGTATTGCTTTTACAGCCAAGCTGACTGACTCTGCCTTGTAATTGAAGTGAATGAAGCCACTTATATCTAATTTGATCACTGATATGGTTGGGTTCAAACCTACTGTAGAGACTACACCAAAACCATTTTGTGTTCAGGCCCTGAGAACTTGATCCCCACCCCCTGGAGTTTCCAGGGAGAGCCACAAACATACAGCTAGTAACCATCTCTCGGAGCTTGTACCTGGGGCCAACCAATCAGAGCTACAGGTCACAGTGACCAGAATAAACAAAATATTCCCTCCTGCAGTCTGGCCCTGGTCCCTTTGCTTAGCGCTAGTCCTCCAGCCAATCAGCTTAAAGGGCAACTTTCCTGTCTCCAACTAACCTATCATGTAACAGCAAGGCTTGGAAGCCCCTCCCCATCCCACCCCACCCCCATGCCTGCAGATTTTTCCTTTAAAATCCTTGTTCCCCTAGCACTAGGGGCCACCATCTTCCTTCCTCATGAGGGGACTGACGCCCAGGCTCAGAGCTTGAAATAAACAAGACCCAATGTGATTTGCATCCAACTGATTCGTGGTGGCCTTTGGGGGTTTCACAACTTGGGCATTACACTATTCCTGTGCATTTCTTTTTCATTTGTCCTATGCATTCATTACTAGTTAGTTGTTGGAGATTGGTCTGATGTGTTCTGATGCTAAGTGTTGGCTTGCAAGATCTTATTATTCCCTGAACCTTGTCTCCCTGATTGGCTGAATAAATACACCTGGGCAAGGCAGAAGGCAGGGGCAGGGTGAAGGTTCCTCAGGCTTTGGGAGAGAGGATCTTGGGAGAAGAAAAGATGGGATGGAGGAAGAAAGAGGAAGAGAATTGGCATAGGGTAGGATTAGAGCCACGTGGGCCCAGGGGAGGAATTCTGAAGTTCCTCGTGGGAAGAGATGGAGAACATTGACACGTGTTTTGGGATTGTGAGTGGGAGGTTGCCCAAGTAGAAATGATTAGAACAGATGGAATGGGATGGAGACTGGGAGTTATCGGAGGATGGCTTGGGAGGTAACATCTGCCTTGCCCCGGGTAAAGGCTCATTCTAAAATACAACAGGCGTCTGTGTTCTCATTGATTGTTGGCAGGTTAGAAAATACTGCCATAATAATAATTAGCCTAATAATAAATATTTATTAGGCCATACTTCTAAATTAATCACAATAATTAGTCTTCTCATGCTTTATTCCCTACATACTTTTGAACCTTACTAAGTGCTGGAGGCCAAGTACGTGGAACAGCAAAACAGCTCGAGATCTCATGGAATGCGGCCCACCATTTAGCACACCCGCGATGGGCGTCTCTCGGCGAGGCACATCCTGTGGAACTGCGTGTCCTGAGGACTTCATGCTGTTATGGAGCACAGCTCTGCTTGTTACCCTTGCTGTCCTCACAGTCCTCCTAATACATGAATTGTGTGAGTACTATAAAGGAGCATCCAGCCCCTCATGAGCAATATCTTTGGCATAAGCAATAGCAACGCTTGATCTCTTTCAGGCTTTGCTGCTGGAGAAGATTAATGATTCAACCACCACCCTTGAAAAGAACCTGTAGATGTAGATTGCTAACAATGACCCTTAGAGAGAATTTGGAAAAACAGATTGTTCAGCAAGGTTAGATAAAGATAATTTTGCTATTAGCTCTGATGCAGAAAATCTTAGGGAACAATTTGAAGTTAAGAAAAAGTACACTCTTGGACAAATGGATTGAACTAGAAATGATCATAATGAGTGAGTTAACCCAGAAGCAGAAAGAGTCAAATGGTATATGTTCACTTATATCTGGACACTAGCCCAAGGGACATGTCCCATGAAAGTCTTCACTTACCAGGAAAGTGAGACAAAGGGGAAGACTTCCTATTGGGACTCTAGGTGAGAGAAGCAAGGGAGAATGGGGAAATAGAAGGATCCAGAGGGTCCTAGAAACCTACAAGAAGAACATTATGACGGGCAGATCTGGGCCCAGGGGTCCTGCTCAAACTATGGCACCAGCCAAGGACAATACAGGCAGTAAACTTCAAACCCCTACCCAGATCCAGCCAATGGACAGGACATTCTCTACAGTTGAGTGGAGAATGGGGACCGATTTTCACACAAACTCTGGTGTCCCATATTTGACCACGCCCCCTTGATGGGGATGCCTGGTGGCATTCAGAGGACGGATAGCAGGTTACCAAGAAGAGACTTGATACCCTATGAGCATATACAGGGGGAGGAGGTCCCCCTCAGTCACAGTCATAGGGGAGGGGAGTGGGGGAAAATGGGAAGGAGGGAGGAATGGGAGGATACAAGGGATGGGATAACAATTAAGATGTAATATGAATAAATTAAGAAAAATAAAAGGTACACTCTTAATAGTAAAGCTAAGGACTTTTTGAGGTCGGTGAGCAAAGACAATACTCCAATTAGCACTAGCTGACATAACTCTCTCACTGAAGCTGGATTTCATGATGACTAATTTTTTTATACTTATTTTTGCCCTCAGCTTCCTGATATGATTTAATAAAAATACTAATAAGTAGATGAGCATAGGATTTAAAGTAGAAATGGCTAATTTTTATATAGAATTTTAGATTTGCGATTCCTTTAAGATCTTTATAAGATTACTTTTAAAAATAATTAATTCTTTCTTTGTAACCTCAAATTGCAACCTGCCAGTAAAGAAAAGCTGGCTGAGAAACTACTTTGCTTTCTTATATTCTGTTAATATGTAACAAGTTGCTTAGGTACAAATGTATATGTATTCTTGGAAGTAACTTGTTTTTCTGGTTTTTTTTCCTCACACATAATATGTAAAACATTTGATCATGTGGAGGTATTGGGGAACATGATTTTCTTTATGTATATTCATTGTAATCATTTATTTATAGAGAAATAGAATGTAAACACATTTTGATTTTT
>OU015757.1:58856674-58872207 GCA_907169655.1 Acomys percivali
ACCGTACCAGGGATGTGTGGGGCTGACATCTTTACGGGTTTGGGTCTTCCTATGCAGGACCACAGTATCTAACCATCACAACTTAGCTACTGTTGAATGTCTTTTACTATGGTTTATTATTTTCATGATAGGATTAGACATTTATCAGGTTTGTTGTTTAGCATTCTATGCATCTTATTACCACTGTAAAATGGGGTGTTATAATATTCCCCTTTCTAACTCATAGCTATTAATATTAAGCCATACACAGTTTTTTTATTTTTTTCAGTGCTAGAAATCAAACCTAGGCCTTTGCTCATGTGCAGTGAGTGCTCTACCTCAGAGCTAAATCCTGTGTATTGTTTTTATATACAATAAAATTATTGAACTATTTTTACAATCCAAATAATTTATCTGTAGATTATTGAGTTTTTCTATGTTGACAGCCATATATGATCTGAAAATTGTGATAATTTTACTTTTTTCTTCTCAATGTTATGTTTGCTTTTTCTTATCCCATTCTGTAGGTTAGGACCTACAGTCCAGTGATGAATACAAGTGATGAGCACTCTTGATTTATTTCTGATCTTAAAGACATATTCCCTTAGGTATCACTTTTCAAGTTAAGCTCCTATTCTAGCTTACCTTGAAAAATCTATATGAAGGGCTGGGGAGAAATGGAGCTTGCTAGCAAGTGTAAGGATCTGAGTTTGAATCCCCAGTAGCCACATAAAAACCAGACATAGTGCAAGCCTCTGTAACCCCAACACTTTTACATGGATATGGGAGGCCGAGACAAAAGACTCCTTCAAAGCTTGTGGGCCAGCATCCACCACAGAGGAAAACAGCAAAGAGACTAAGGTAGCCATATATCTGTTTCTTTAGCTAAATCATATTGAGTTGATTTTTCTTTCTTTTTTTTTTTTTTTCTTTCTTTCTGTTTTTGGCTGCTGCTGTGTTAATTTTCAGTACTGGGCACAGAACCCGATGGCTTCTGTGTGCTAGGTCAGCACTTTACCATTAAGCTACAATTCAGCCCCTGATTTTCTAATGTTAAATCGACTTTGAGATCCTGTCTGGTCAGTAAAGACACACCGATCACCTCGTTTGTGCTTTCACTATATTTGGTTGCCTCACTTCCACAGGGTCTCACACGGCACCTGTGTGCAAGCAAGGTTTAAAAACCCTCATCTTGCTACACGTGGGGATATAGTCAAAAGTTCTTACCTCGGAGATTTTGGGATTGTCATAGAGTTCTGAAATTTCACATGGCGTCTCACTTTCCTAAAATGGTTATAAACAAACAAACAAACAAACATGCAAATATTAGAGAGCGGCCATAGCTGTAACCATTCAAATCATTGTGTTTTAAACCACAGTGCACATCAGAATCGCCAGAACCCTTTAAAGGCAAACAAACACGCAGATAAGAGCCCACCACGAGCGAATTGAACAGAGACTCAAGAAACATCACTACTAGAAAACGGTCCAGGGCTGTAGTTGTGAAGACGTGAGCAGGAGTGGACGTGAAACAAGACTGGCTGTGAGCCGATGCTTGCATTCTCCATACTGCCCTTTGCACAGTGTTTTAAGTTACAGTAATCCCCCTGTGCGCTCGCAATGGCTTCAGTTACCAGGAGCCAGCTGGAATCTTAGGATGCTAATGGAAATTCCAGAAGCCGAAAGTTTTAAACTGCCGTTGTGAAAGCGTGACAAAACCCCGAGCTACCCACCCTGCTTCATCCCTCCCCCTTGCCCAGTGTATCCACGCTATGTACACTGCCTGCCCTGTGATAGTTGACAGACAGGTCAAGAGACTTCACTCACATTAATTGTTCCGTTTTAAGCCATCCCATTTTATTATTAATTGGGGATGTTAACCCACCAGTGTGACTAACTTATTGCTAACGTAGATGCGGGTGTATAGAACGTACAGGGTTAAGCAAGGTTCACAGTAGCAAGTGACCGCTAGGTGATCCTTTGTGAACGGTGTTCATAGAGACTATACACATAATAGAAATATAAACTGGGTCGGGTCAGGTGTGCAGCTCAGTAACTAGAGTACTTGCCTAGTACTAGGGAAATCCTGCACCCGATCCCCACTGCGACAAACAATCAAACCAACCCCCTCCCTAAATGTTTTTAGAACAATGACTTCCATCTGAAGTTCTTCTTTCATTTATTTATTTATTACTTTTGTTCTATGTGTTTGAGTGTCTGCCTTCATGCATGTAGATATACCACATACATGTGGAGGCCAAAAAAGGGTGTTGGATCCCTTAGGACTGAAGTTACAGGTGGTTGTGAGTCACCATATGGGTGCTGAGAATGGAACCCCAGTTCCCCTGCATGATCGACTAGTGTTCTAAACCACTGAGTCGTCTCTCTGGCTCCAGAAATTTCTGATTTAATTGACTTGCTGGCTGACATATGTTAGCCTTCTAGGTCATTTTAAAGAGCACCAAGAGTTAGGAAACTACTGCCTAATTAAATAATGCCACCATCGCCCACAGTACGTCTTGACCTGCATCCAGTTTACAACTTGTCAGTACATCCATACCCATGTTGTAACGATACCTGTCGCCCGTTTTCTCAGGCCATCCTTACAACTGCTCCCACCTCTTCAAATAGGAAGTGTTTGTGTTTATGCGCTAAGGTTCGTTATTGAGGTTTGTGGTGCTGGGCTTGGATTCCACACCCTCGTGCATTCTCGGCAAGCGCGGTATGACAAATTACTCCCTATCCTGAGAGGGTGGTTTTGTGGCACCTGCTACAGAGCTGAACTAACCAAGGCATAAGAAATGCTGAGTCACATGTTCCTGTTCACATAAATCATACGGTTCAGAGCCGGGATTCGAACCCAGGCTTTCTATCTCCCCATGTTAGTACCTGCCAGTATAAAACCAACCGTGATTGTTCATAAGTACAGAGAGAAATTAGAACCCAGAGGCTATTGGACACAGGCTTATCATACTGTGAAACCTTGTTAGATGGGATGTCAGGGGTCCGTACGCACTCACTTGTAAGTCATGCGCATTTAGGCATAGGAACAGGCAAGGTTATTTAGTCTTAACGTACTCCTTTCATAGACACTTCTTCGCTCTCTTGTCTCTCGTCTTCCCTCACATTCTTATCATCTGATGATGGAACTTGTGCCCTTTCCCTCCCTCGGTGTGGGTAACACCCCCTGTATAGACATGTTTGCATGGCATCAGTCATCCACCTCCATTCCTATTTTTTGCCACCCCAAATGTCATCTTACTGCCAGAGCGACTAGAAAGTTATGTGCAAGCCAGCTCTGACTGAATCTAGTGACAATGGACAGTATAGTACAGAAACATTTACTGCCTTGGCCTCAGAAACAACTCAGGCTCTGAGTTCTGATGTGCTTATCCCAGACAGAGACCAGTTCACTGAGATACCGATTCAGACTAAACGTTCACACCCAAAAAAGCAGCCATCACCTCAATGGGCCCCTCGATGCTTCTTCTTCGCTGAATCAAGGTAAACAGCAAGGCCACCAGCAGGGCTGTGGCCAGCAGGGATGGGATTCCGGCTGCCAGCCCAATCGAGGGACCACAGTCCTGGCACCAAGACATGAAACAATGTCAGGAAAGCACAGATTCTTCAGGACAGAGGATACAGTTAGTGACTCTAAACAAACAAAAAGATACATGTGCCTTGGACGCACTGGAGAAATGAAATATTCCAAAAGACTGATGCTTTGCTCTCCTAGGATCTAGTTTATATTTAATTCATTTTAGAATGGTGACCATCTACTAGAAAAATGGGCGACTAGAAACAAACGTGAACAGGAGTCCCAGGAAACAGAAGCACAAACTGCCCTTCAGAAGAAAACCCAAGGTCCAGTTCAGAGCCACAATCAAATAGATGCTGTGTTGGCCTTCTGGCTGAAAAAGTCATGTTTTGCTTTGCTTTGATTGTTTCTTTCTTTCTTTCTTATGCTATGGACTGTGGTTAATGTAGAGACTCATGAGTCAAAGCACGGAGAGTAAATGTCTGTGGAATACTCAGCTGCAAATGGGATTTCTATATTTTGCCTCCCCCCGCCCCAAGGCTCAAGGGCTGTTTCAGGAGATGGAGGAGGAAAGGTAGAAGGGGCCAGAATTCAAGGGAGATTTGTCCTCAAGACAGAAGCATCCTACCATGAACTCACAGCGCCTGGGGCTGTCTACACAAGATCAAGCTAGCTAGCGGTATAGCAGAGCTTGGGGTGGGGCCCATGAACCCCCAGAAGTAGCTGAGGAGTTCGTGACAGGTAATGGCTTTCAGCAGGGGAGAGTCAATTTTCTTTAGAGATTTGGTCCCTGTTAGGTGAGCCACATTCCAGTGGGTGGCTCCAAAACTAATGGCAGCTCAAATTCAGTAGATTATTAAAAAAATGAAAAATAAATTTAAAAAGCCAGGTGGTGATGGCACATGCCTTTAATCTCAGCACTCGGGAGGCAGAGGCAGGCAGGTCGCTGTGAGTTTGAGGCCAGCCTGGTCTACAAAGTGAGTGTAGGACAGCCAAGGCTACACAGAGAAACCCTATCTGGAAAAAACAAAAACAAAATGAAAATAACATATATAAAGAGAAAACAAAAAGTCGGTGCTGTTAGTACATCCCATGCCATCTGATATTATTTTGAAAACATTTCTATTAACTGCATTAACCAGTTTTCAAGTGTCCACTTTGATCGGATGGTAACAGTCATGCTTGTAGCACCAGATTTTTTTCTGGAAATACTAAAGACAATATGCAAATCCCTATAAATATGCAACATGTATAACCCTGGGCTCCACAGTGTTATGTGATCTTATGAAAGAGTAGAACTCCATGTCACAAATACACAGATTGAGGACTGTTTGCAGAATGGCATTTCACGTGCATGACTAACGCTCAGATCATTCCTAGAATGCTTCCCAGCCCTCATGTGTGACCACTATCTTGCAGTCTACGGCTGCAGTTGGGTTTTGTCTGGTTTCCAACATACAGATGCAAACATAGGCAGCAGGTTCTTCTATTCCTGCCTGCTTTTCTCTGTGCTATGCGGAATTGTCTGAACACATGTGTCTGTGTGTATTTGCTTATTTGTTTGTTGGTTTTGTTTATGTATTGTGCACCCTATGCCCCCATGAGCCTGTGGAAGTCATAAGAGATCATAAAGGCCTTGGTACCTGGGTTGCAGGCAGTTGTAAGCTATCCTGTGAATGCTGGGAACTGAACTGGGGTCTTAGGTGAGCGCTCTTTACTGCTGAGCCATCTCTGCAGCCCGAGGGCCTGTGCTTTCACGTTCTCTCTCTTGCTTTTGAGCAGGGGTGGTCATAGGAATAATTGTTGAGTCTAGTCCTGGGCTTGGTGACAGTTCATGAGTCAAACTTTGATCCCCAAAACAAATGCGAGAGATGGGGGTGCACTGTACCCTCACACTAGGGATGACAGAACCAAGGCTTGGTCATTGAAGTAGACACTTACTGCGGCTTTGGCACTTGTGGCAACCGGAGAGGAAGTCTGTGTGAAAAGAGAATATGTGATATAGGAAAACAAAATCTGTAGAGCACACATCATGCAAAGCCGCCTGTCAATGGTGGAATCAAATTACTGAAGGTCACCGCCCTGGGTGGTTTTGTGTCAACTTGACACAAGCTAGAGTCATCAGAAAGGAAGGAGCCTCAGTTGAGAAAATGCCTCCATGAGATCCAACTGTGAGGCATTTTCTCAATTAGTAATCAGTGCAGGAGGACCCAGCTCATGTGTGGGTGGTGTCATCCCTGGGCTGGTGGCCCTGGGTTCTATAAGAAAGCAGGCTGAACAAGCCATGCGAAGCAAGCCAGGCAGCACCTTTCCATGGTCTCTGCATCAGCTCCTGCCTCCAGGTTGCTGCCGTGTGTGAGTTACTGTCCTGACTTCCTTCAGTGATGAACAGCAATGTGGAAGGGTAAGCCGGGTAAACTCTTTTCCTCCCCAACTTGCTTTTTGGTTATGGGGTTTTGTTGCAAAACCCTAACTAAGACCCTCACCTTTCCCCTAAAATAGCATCTACAAACACAGCCTTGTGTGGCTGCTTCCCAAGTAAGAATTAGGATGAAATTAGGCTATGAGAAAACAAATTCCAAAAGTCAGGTGACGTCTTCACTGTCCACCTGGTGAGTTTGCTGTAGCACTCTCTACATCTCCCGTCCCTACCTTCACGCTGGGGCCAGCACATGCCAGCCCACTTATCCTCACTAGGAGAAAATACAAACACTGCAGTAGGCTTCGTATGGAAACTTCTTAAGGAAGCCACGCCTGATTTCAAACACACAACAACAGACAAGTAGCGCCTGTGGATTGTCCATGGGACAGAGGTGAGTCCACTCAGAACAGGACGTTACATCTTTCTGGTTCATGTCTCCGCTTGAGGAAGCAGGGGTGCTCCCTGTCACTCCTGTCTGAGGTAGTTCAAGAGTATCTCTGGGAGCAAAGCTTTACACAAGCGAACGTGTGCCCTGTTAAATGCATGGCTCTTGGGGTCAGTGGGTAGAGGTACTTGCTGCAAATGCTAATGGCTTTAGTTCAATCCCTGAACCAACACGGTGGAAGGAGAAAAGTGATGAGTCCCTCTAGCACACACACGCGTGCGCGCACACACACACACACACACACACACACACACACACACACACACACCAAGGGGGGAATAACTGAAATGAAAACACACACTGCTCTCAGCACCCCCTCAACACAGACTGTACTTTGTCACGATATTCAGGGCACATGAGACAGGGTTCTGGAGTTCTGTACGCTCTACTCGGACCTTCGCTGACTTGCCTGGAGATAGGGGTCTGACTACTTACTGTATTCGATGGCAGTGTAAAGTTCAGTGAAAAATTCTGCAAGAGAGAGGAAGAAGCATTAAAACTCTCAGGAATGGTCAGCGACTTCCCGAACCTCAGCCTCCCACCGCATACTCAACCCAGAGATGAGCTCCACCAGCGCTGCTTCTCAGCTCCTGCGGGGGTGGGGGTAGAGGTGGGGGTGTGCCCATGGCAGGGGGCCTCCCTTGCCTGCTCCAGCTCCCCAGCCAGGGCTACACTGAGGAGCTCAAGGTATTGGAAATTGTTTTTTCCCAGAATGCCTTTCAAGGGGCCACCTGTGAACATTCAGAAGTACTTAGTAATAGTTTCATCATGGTGTTAGCCATGACTATTAACCACCTACCCAGGAGATGGAAGCTGCCAGTTTGTTTGTTTGTTTTTATACCAAGTTTGAGATGAGGCTCTGTCCCTGAGGCTGAAGTGTCAGGGTAACATGGAGTTGAATTTATCCCTGCTCTCCCTGGGACTCACTCTGCACCTAGCCAGCCCCTTCCCAGTTGTATGTGGTCAATATGTAACCATTCAACCCACCTCATACCACACTTCCCACATTTCCCACACATGCCTCTTCTTAGGGGCAGGTTCTGCCAAGGCCTCTGGGTGGCTCCTCCCTTCTCTCCCTGTCTGTCATTCCAGGCTGGGCTGATTGGCAGGGATTTCCCTTGCTCTACCAAGTCCTTCCTTGGTGCTGGGACCCTGCTAGGGCTTAGCCCTCCGCCTTCCTTAGCCCTGTCCCCTCTTTCTACCTTCTGGACTTCATGAATCCTGACTCCTGACTCCTGGCTGAGGCCTCCTCTAGCCCCATCTTCTGACACCCTGTTCTCCTGCCCACTAGCTCTTGACAACCCCTGCAGCACCCCACAACTGGGCCTGTCACTCAATCGGCAACACATTTGCTGAGTGTTCACGTTAAATGTTTTCCTACAATAGAAATGCTGAGATGTGGCGGGGGCGGGGAGGAGGCGGCAGAGAGATAGTTCAGCAGGTAAAATCCCTTGCCACACAAGCCTGATGACCTGAGTTTCCATGCCTGGGACCCACACAAAGGTGGAAGGAGGCAGAGCCAATGCCAACTCCACAAAGTCATTTTCTTGCCCACACATAACTGACAAGCCACAAGCATAGCCCTTCCCCGCTAATAAGTTTCGATAAAAAAAATAGAAATAATGAAAAAGATTAAAGTATCTCAAAGAACAGAAACATATGAGGCCTGAAGTGCCTCAAAGTGCAAAAGACCTCATTGCGCAGGAGAGGAGAGAGGCCCAGAGACTCATGAGAAGTCATGGTACGAACAAGTGAGAACAGTTTTTCATGGTACGAGCAAGTGAGAACAGTTCTAGCTGCTCTCTGAACACAGGGATCTTGTCCTGGTCCTGAGTCCAGCTCACAGAGCCCCACACATGCAATACACCCCTGCACCCCAAAAATCAACCAACCAACCAAAGAAACAAACAAAACCCCTCACCTGTGGGATGGAAGTCACATGGGCTAAAGAATTGGAAATCCTTGCAGAATATCAAGCATTTTAAGAAAGTACAACCTACACTTCCCCTGACTCTACCCTAAAGGTTAGCTCCTTTATTAAGATGGCCCCATCACAATGGTGACTTCCCACTGCCCTGCCACTTAGTAACAGGGGAAGCCCCCGTGGCCTGAGCATGTGGATGAGTCACACAGCTAAGTCAGCTGTCATCAGAACTGAGCTTTCGGGTGACACTTCCCTACCACACCACAGGGCTCTCCTGCAGAGCCTCAGTTCTGCAGGGGAATCAATAAACCTCCTCTTCTGGGCTGCTAGAGCCAGGGTGGCATCTTGGACTCTCAGGTTAGGGTCTCCCTGCCCAAGGGCTCCAACTGCTACCCCTCGGGTTGGCACTATCAGAGCCTACAGGTGCCCCAAGGGTGCTTGCTGATCACTATGGTGTATGCAGCTGTCCAGACTTGTCTCATCAGTAGTGATGTCAGGAGGCCACAGACAAAGCTGCCTTTGGAGGAGATGGAAGAGGAGGGCTGTAAGCAACAAGCAGGCCTTTGCATGCGTTGTTTATCGACATTTAGATGACGAAGGGTTTGGCCAGTTTTAGAAAGACGTTCATATTTTGTAGAAACACAGTGCCGTGCTGTCATGGCAAGGAAAGGATGGCACGGTGCCCTCTAGAGATGCAGCTGGAGGGAGAGGGATGGGGTGGTGAGGCAACCCTGGGCTCTAGGCCACCTAACCTGGGTGTGGATATAGCCTTTGCCACTTTGAACTTGTATGATCTTAGAGAAAATGAACTTTGGGACTCCATATCCTCACAGGCCTTCTATCCTGCCAGGCTCAGATTTTCCATTCTGGAAATGGAGTACTGCTTATCCGGCCCACTTCCCAGGAAAAGCCCAAGGGGCACACTGTCTGTGGCAGCTCCTTCCAACCCGCAAGTGCTCTGGGCTGATGGGACTCACATGACGCCATGTTCTTTAAGCACAGAGCTGGCACGGGGAGCCACTGGGCAGCTGCTTGTCAGATGGAATTGTTAAAACCAAGCAGCAAGAGTGAAAGGAACTGACTTGTCAGTCAGTGTCACAGCTACAGAATGCTTCTAAAGGCCCATGGCCTCTTCCATGGCTGAGTATCCTTCAAGCAGGACTTGCTGCTTATGAAGGGAAAGAGGCAACAGGACAGTGACCGCAGTGGACACTGTTCTAATGACTTCCCATGAGGACAGCGCCATCATTCTTGCAGTCCAGTGAGGAAACCTACATCAAGGCCAGTTTCCTCCAGATGTCATGGTAAATATTGGGCTAGGTCTTAGGTCTTCTGACTCCTGGGATTCCCCATCATTTCTCTTTAAATCCCATGTGAGGTCCATAGTGGTAGTTTACGGCATACCTCCTTCAGCGTGATGCCCTCCAAGCCCCTCAGGCTTGTGGCAAACCTTCGAATCTCCTCTGTAAAGGCTGGGTAATATTCAGCCAGGGATATTACATGCATATATATTTATACACACATACATAGAATATATAATGTAAGCACTCCACCATCTCTTTAGTCACTCATCCACTGGCAGTCACCTGAGTTATTTGTAGGGAAGTTCATAAACTTTAGTGGCTTTGAACCGGAAGTGCTATAGTACATAAACTTCTTCAGCCCACCCTTCAACAACTTGATCTTGGTTCGGTTGACTCTGAAATTGTTATATTAATGAAAGAGCTCATCTCTCCTCTCAAGCCATCTGAGACAGTGCTGAAAAAAATATAATTTCCAGTAATGGGGCACTAAACAATCATAATTTGGTAAGAGTTTGGCTTCTATATATATATTTTTAACTTTGTGTTGTTTCACCTAGAATAAGTAGAAAAATTAATCAGGGCATATAAACTAATGTTTATAACTAAAATCACCCTAACTTTTAAATATATAATGTTTGTACATAATATACTTATTGTAAGTCCTATACTATTATGTACTTTTATGCTACATATTATATACAAAGCCATTTTCATATAAATATATAGTATACTTTGAGTAGGCCTCTGCTACCCACGATCTGCTCCCTTTCACCACTTCCAGGCAATTTCACCTCTAATTTTAAGTATATATATGTATATTAATATTATATAATATAATAATTATATATTTAATTATACATTTCAAATATATATATATATATATATATATATATATATATATATATATATATATCACACACAGAAATAAAAAAGCCTCCTGATTTCCCTTCTGCTTTAGCCAACCTCCCTGGCCAAGTGGTGGAGTGCTCGGGTCCACACTGCTGAGAAAGCAGCAGGCAGAAGACTGAGCGAGGGAAGATGAGATTGCTGACGCAAAGCCAAGGCTTCCAGCAGGAAATGAAGAGCATTGTGCAGAAGGCTTAACAAGAAAAGCTTTACATCAAATAAAAAGTGAGAGCAGCACACATGCAGTAAGAATTTTTTTCGTTAATATTTTGCATCTAGGAAAATAATTAAGAGCCAAGTTCCAGAACTCTGTAAGGGTAAAGTCAGATGTATTGAACTGGGAGCCTTGAGCCCTAAAGTCTTGGAATTGGCTTACAGTGAGAGAAAGGAAGGTTAGGCCGAGAAGACACGACCTCTCACTTACCATCTCTCACCGGCTTCCTTGCAAGCTTCCCCTCATTGGCACTGTGGGCCAGTGTCTCCCGTTTGTAGGACACCAGCCGGGAACGCTACGGAGGCAGGGCTAGAGATAGTCAGTCCCAGGAAAGCCCTTGCCATGTATGGTCAGGGGAGTAGCCAGGCCCTCAGCTGATGAGCCTCAGTCCCCTGCACACTGCATGTGGCTTGAGTCTTCATTCTCTTTGTCCTTATTGTCTGTCCTTTTCACTTTGCAATCAAGAAGCCATAAGCTGGCCTGAGAGCTTGGAGCTCTGGCAGCTGGCGGTTCATTAGAGCCAGTGGGTGACAGGGATAAAGAGATGGCACAGTAGCTGAGACCAGAGACCACTGCTGCAGAGGTCCAGGGTTCAGTTCCTAGCATTCTGTTTGGACAACTAACAACAGCCTAAAACTACAGTTCGAGGGGCCCTACATGTTCTTCTGACCTCTGTGGTCAAGAGACAGAGAGAGAGAGAGAGAGAGAGAGAGGGGGGGGGGAAGGAGGGAGGGGAAAGGGAGGGAGGGGGAGGCAGAAAAAGAGAGAGGGTGTGTGTGTGTCTTCTTTTTAAAGAGGGGCAAGAAGGCTGAGGTTGAGTGCTCTGCACCCCCCCCCCCCCCCCCCGCGAGGCGGTCATCACACTAAACATGTTCCTATCCATGACACGGGCAGCATGCATCACTACCAGGACAAGGTGTGCTGCATGACAGGCGCTGAGGCTCCTCTTTGGGAGGCAGGGTTTTGGCTGCCACAGTGAACAACACAGCCAGGAGTCCATGGCCAGCCTGGTGGCACCTTTGACTTCCAGATTCCATTCCTTGCACCTTGAGTGCAAGTCTCCTGGAGCTGAGGCTTCTTTCAGTAGCTTATGATTTCTGTTGTGAGTTTTTCCAGGACAATAGTGAGCTGTAGGGCTGTGGAGAAAACTCCGTCAGGAAAGTGAGTGCCTGCCTAGCACTGAAGGGAGGGGAGAGGCAGAGAGAGGTGATCTCTGTGTTTCCTAGAGCTCACTGGCCAGCCCGCCTAGCTAAACTGATGAGCTCCAGATTCAGTAAGAGACTCCTTCTCAAAACCTAAGGTACAGAGAGACAGAAAAAAGCACCTCACATCAGCACTGACCCTTAGCTCCACACATGCATGCACACGCATGCACGCACACGCACATGCACCACATGTACACAAGCACACAAAAGTAGTGAGTTGGTAACAAAAAAAAGAATTATAATATACAATCTGATCATTTAATCAAAACCACCAAGAGGAGACTGTAGCATGAGGTAAAGAGAGGAAAAGCTGAAATGGTCAGGAAGACCGGAGGAGGCTTGGTGTGGCACAGACCTGTAGGCTTGGCATGCGTGCAGACTTCCACCTGGTGCACACTCAAAAATCTCAGGCTGGTGTGAACAGGGACACAGACTGGAGACTAGGTGTGCACACAGAGAATGCCTTCAACTAGGTGGACTTTTCATCCCAGCTGCATACCTCAATCCCATGGGGACTTAGAAATTTCCCAATGCCAAGGCTCTGCCTTCAGAGACTCTCATTAGAATGACCAGAATGGGTCAGAGTGTTTCCTGGATGTTAATGAATAGTCAGGAGCAATAGCCACTGTTGTTATCAGTCAGTGAGCAAGGCATTGGATCCTTCCACTGGACAAGATCCATGTGGCCTCTATTTCTGGGGGCTTCTAGTTCCCAAGACCACTGGCACCAAGAAGTCACAGAGTCAACATAGTAAGACCCGAATGTAACGTCACAGCTGCCTCTGTGGAAGGTGAATGCACTGACCCAGCCTCCATCTCTGATTCTACAGACTCAACACAACTGTTCCCAAGCCACTTCCAATGTACGCTGTTGCTAAAGACATAGAATTATAGGTGGACCCAAGAACTTTGCCAACCTCCAATCAGAGAACCTTGGCCCATGGCCTGTGGCCTGGCTATGGATGCACAGGGCCACTGAGGTCCCTCCTGGCTCTTTTCGCAATGTACTCAGTGATCTCCAACTCTCCCTCCAATGGGCATGCCGTCTCTTCAGAAGAACGCTTGTCAGCTTGGTTAAGCGGTACATCAGCTGGGCATCTTGCACCAGACATCATCGATGGATGGAGCGGAGCATGCAGAGAAGAGAGTCAAGGAACAAGGCTCTGGGAGACAATGAGTTGCTCCTGAGGTTTCAACAGCAGAGGCTCCTGGACAGCCCCCTGAGGTGACCCCTCAGGGAAAGTGTGCTCCAGAAGGTCTCAACCCTTTTGCCAACAGAAGGAGCAGCTACTTGATCTGTAATGAGTCATATGCCAAGGAAGACTGACTGCTTCCTGGTCTCCAGTGCAGGTCCCCTCCAATTCCTAGATATGGGTTTGCAGGATGCACTTGGATGTTTTAGGCCAAGGAGACAGGATGTGTGAGGTAAGCAGGCTCCCCTCCTCTGGGAGTACAGACTCCTTAACTTACAAGGCATTTGTCAAGAATTCGTGGAGCACATCCAATCTCCCAAACCTCACAGCTTTGTAACACTATTAGAGTGTCATTTTCTGCCACTCGTGACTACATGGTGCCATTGGAGAGTATCTTATCGCCTATTGCTTGTTTGGTCAAAAATGGAAATTTAAAATTTAGAAGCAGGGTTTCTACCAAATGCATATTCTTTTTACACCATTGTAAGGTTTTTCCCTGAAAACAGTTTCATCCAACCACAGTAAGTTTGGGGCTTCCTGTATTGGGCCAGGAGGAGCATCTCCTTAGAAATAGCAGAAGGAATGTCAGTGGGTGAAAGGTTAGGGACTCAAACCTTGGTTGTCCAGCCATTTATGTTTTCCAGTATTTAAGTTTGGACAGGCCTAGTCATACCAGTGGTTTGTGAAGCAAGAGCTTGGTTATCTTAAGAAGTTGGTCCTGTCTAAATGCTAAGCGGCTGCCTAGGTTGAGAGAGTTGCATATGCTGGGTGCCTTATAAAGAACAGGGTGCCTTATGCATACACTTCTGGAACTGTCAATTCCAAGGCCGAGGTCCCAGCAATGTGGATGTGTGATAAGGTCCATGTCTGCTTCATGGACAGCCATGTTCTTGCTTTGCTCTCACATGGTGGACAGGGAAAGGGAGCTCTCACTTTCCAAAGGAGCATCCCCTAAATACATCACACTGGGGCTAGGGTGCCACTGTACCCACGTGTGCTACAAAATACTATTGCAGTGGACTTGTTCTGATTTCTCCAAATGTTTCTCTAAAATGTCAGTAACAGAGACTGGAGAGATGTCTTGCCAGTTAAGGGCATTGGCTGCTCTTGAAGAGGACTTGGGTTCAATTCCCGGCACCCACATGGTGGCGCCCAACTGTCTGCAATTCTAGTTCCAGGGGATCTTATGTCTTCTTTTAACCTCTGAAAGTACTGAGCATATACATGCATGTAGTCAAACTCTCATAATAAAAAATAAAAACAAATACTTTTTTAAAAACCCAGTGTTATCTGAAGTAGTAACACAAACCCAGAACACAGCAGAAAATCCACATTCTTTAATGAAACCACCATTTTTAGACAAGGGTTATCATCTCCCCATGTTTTTGCCAAATGACACTTTACATGAAATGTAGTTATTCAGAATAAAAATACACTTATATTTATAGATAATAGCTTTCTTTAAAAAAAAAAGAACATTTTTAGATATTTGGACTACTGATTGGAATTTTGATCACAATCTGCAAAGCAAACTTTAAAAACAACTATGGATGCTAAGGGACCATCTCTTCCCAAACTCCAGGAACAATACCAATGTCTATAAAAGGCAGGAAAAGGGCCAGACTGATGCCATGTTCTTATGTAGATTTTTCTGGGTAACTGTCTTTAGAGACTTATTTATACAGGCTGGGCAGTTTATGGGTACCGTGACGATGTAAAGGGAAATGCAGAGAGAGGAAATAGTGAATCAATGCACAGCCTCCCCTCCCACCCCAGTGTTTGGAGAAGTTTTCCATTCTGGGGTGCAGGCTTTCTGCTAACTCAGGGTACACTAGAATTAGATCCGCCTGGAGACGAAGCTCCAAATACCTCCTTAGGTCATTTGTCCCTGAGGTAGTTCTCAGGTCTTAGAGCTCCATGGGACGCCCAGGCCTGGCCCCAGATAAAGGGGAAGGTAAGCTGAAGATCCTTGCATCCCTTTATCCACCCACATCCAGGGACATTTTCAGGAAGGCCACTGAACAGTTGGAAGGACCAAAGTGGGTACCTGGGTCTCCCTGCAGAGTTGACTGTTCTTGGAAGGCAGCCTGTGGTTCTTTGCAGGGCCTGTGTCATGTGTGAATCCCTGTGGGTGTCGGCCTCCAGAGGAGGGGCCCCCCAGCATCCCTCGTTGAATCGGACCCTGTCTTCTGGGAATATGTCACTCACAGGACTAAATAAGAGCTTTCATATGAGCTCTATTGTTGGCCTTTGCTAAAGCTGCGTGCTTCTGAAAACATCATCAGTGTGTCACCAGGGTGACAAATACTGAGGCCAACTCTGTCCCTCCAAGGCTCCCATTTTTCATGGCATTTGCCAATCTTATTTCAACTTCTAAAGGTTAAAAGTACCAAATTTTTGTCTC
>OU015757.1:58878533-58895333 GCA_907169655.1 Acomys percivali
ATAACAGGTTCTCTAACTGCCAGTTGCTTCAAACTCCAAACACTATAGGTCAGGGGTAGGGAGCTAAGACATAGGAACCAGAGAACAGACTCAGGTTTTTTTTTTTTGGTGTTTTCGTTGTTTGTTTTTGCAAGACAACCCATCGGATACACAGATGAGACTGTAAATGATTTGCAAGGTAATTGTTGCTTTTTTAACTGGTCCTATTGTTAATTGAAAAAGATGTAGATTGCAGAAGAGTATGAATAATTGTATTTATTCTATGTGAGTGATTTGGGTAATTAAAAAAGTGTGGGAAACTTCTGAAGAGATCCACAAATTTCTAGAGTGGGAATGGGGTGCCTGAGGACTTGTGACCTTCCCTCTCAACCTTCTGTGTAAATTAAGTCTTTTGGGCTTCTTTTCTTCTTGGAGAGTGAAATAAATGTTCTGTAAGAGATCAGCTCTGGACACAACTGAATCTCACACAGCACTGCAGACCTGCGTGGTGGCCGCTACCTTTCTGGCGCTGGTGTTACAGAGCTCTGCGCATGCTCCCTTCATCTGCCCAGTAGCCCCCTCCCGCCACCCCCACCCCACTACAAGAGTCACAGCATTGTGCAGTTTCCTAACAGCAAAACTGAGACCTGGACATGTTCCATGCTGGACACAGAGCAGGGATCTGAACCCATGCCTGCCTAACGCCAAAGTTTATGCTCTTAACAAACCAGTGAGGCAACTCACAATTTTCACCCTGTGGCCTGCGGTTGATGAAATGTTCCAGGTACATTCCTTCCGGCTGGGGTATTTGTCAGGCCAATTGGGGCTCATCAGGGTCCCCTCTGCACTGCTGATCTTGTACGCACAGCCAGCTGGAGGTCAGAAAGAGACACACACACAGAGGGATCATTCAGCTGGGGGCAGCATCACAGGGGTGGTCTCAAGGTCAATGTCCAATGTTTGGGCAGCCAGCTTGGATCTGGTGTGACCGGTGTTGGCTTTGTTTGAACTGGCCCAGGAGGAGAGAGGTTTCTGTTATGACTGTTCCCACAGAGGTTGGCGTGGGAACATGGTAGAGTCAGCACCTGGTTAGAGCTTAGAAACTGGGGTCAGTGGAGTTCAGTGAGTGTACTGGTTCCACAGCTTACGGTATTAAGACCTCTCGAGTCCTCAAGTGTAAAAGGAGTGCCAGGCTCATGCACGTGGGTTAATGTCACAAGTAAGAAGGTCTAGAGAGTGCCACCCATGGTAAATGTTAGTTAACAGAGATCCCTATGAGAGCACTGTGCCTTTCCTCCATCAGTCTCATCCATGGGACACCTGCTTGGTCCAGGTCACGTGTTATTAGCCAGGAGTGATGCCAGAGCTTGCTTGGTGACTAGTATTTTGAGTTTGTCTTCCTCTGTGCTAAGTAGGTTGCATGTACCCTCTCACTTAGTTTCTCCCATCCCCAAATAAGAAAACAGAAGGAGGCAGGTTGTCTTCACATCTTCCCCCAACTCTGCTACTGGACTCAGGGCTGGGCAAGGCCTGAAGCTGTGTTCATCACAGACAAACAATTCCCCTTCACTGGGCAAGGTGAGAGCTAAGAGCAGGATTTGTCCACAAAGACTGGACTTGCAAAGCTGTCTGACTCTGAAGGATCTCAGCAGAGAATGAAGAAGGAAATGAGCAAAACTCCTATTTCACTCTCAGTCCTAAATGGCCTTGTTATGACAAGGACATAGGCCTAGTGCTTGCTGACAGCTAGAATACACAGTATGTGCAAGACTGTCTCAAATACATCCTTGTAGAATCCTTAGGGAAGAGGCCTGCCTACCTTACTTGTCACAGAAGAAGAACCCAAGGCTCAGAGTATTTAATTAGCTGGCTGCAGTTTGCACAGCTGGTAAATGGCAGAGCCATGGTTTAGATCTAGGTGTATTGATTCTGGAGCATACTAGATTAACTAGTCTATGATAGGCACTCATTTGGGGCCTCCTGAAGAGACTGGCTGTCCCCTGGGAGAGCCACCAGAGTGGTGTACTGCCAGAGGGCCACTGGGATGAAGAATCAGACAGAGATCTGATGGCACTGTGCAGATGGCGGCTCCCCAGGCTGACTCCCACCCATCCCTCCCCAGACTGACTCCCACCCTTCCCTCTGCTACCCACTCGCACGCGGAGAGAAGCAGGTGCGCCCAGACAGTGCCCGCCCAGCGGCTGCAGCAGCCTCACCTTCTTTGCAGCCGTGTCCATTCTCATGGAGCCGGTACCCGTTCCTGCATCTGCACAGGTAGCTCCCAAACGTGTTGACACACTCCTGCTGGCAGCCACCATTGTCTTTAGCACACTCGTCCTTGTCTGCTGAGAACAACGGACTCCCCTGAGAAGGACTGCCAGCTCGCCACTGTCCCTGTGGCTCAGAACACCTGCTCAACAGTGGCTTCCTCCAAGGAGCCTCCCAGATCA
The DNA here is from genome assembly GCA_907169655.1 of Acomys percivali. Taxonomy (NCBI): domain Eukaryota; kingdom Metazoa; phylum Chordata; class Mammalia; order Rodentia; family Muridae; genus Acomys; species Acomys percivali. The sequence goes on from OU015757.1 coordinate 58,880,963, forward strand.
TAATCCCTTAAAGGTGTGGGAGTCATGGAGGGAGCATCTTTGCTTGTGATGGGCATCCATTGGTCTCTTTGGGGTTGTCTGTGCTCCTAAAGCGCTGTCACCTGTTCTTGTCCTGCTTCCCACCCAAACCAAGGTGCTCCCAGAAGGACGGGCTCACATGAACAGCAACAGCAGCAACAATGAAAACGACCAGCATATACTGAGTATTTACCACAGAATAGGTCCCTGGCACCTCCTATAAGTTACTGTTATCTAAGTTAACTCCCTCTCAAGCTTAGAGGAGCATATATGTACCCCTAGTTTACGTGCACAGAAACAGGCTGAGGCAGCTCAGATTCCTAGTCATTCAGCAGGAAGCATTTTGTGACCGGAAGGTCTGGACACACACTGTCCCCTGCGTGTGGAGGTGTAATTGCATGGGCCAGGAGCCACATGGTGAGTGCTTGAGGCTGTGTCTCAGGTGTCTCAGGCCTCCTTGGGATGCTGAAGCGGAAAATGAATGGGAGCCGGGAAAGCCCTTGGGAGAGTATCTGGTCCCCAGCAAGTGTTGGTTGTTATAATTACGATGACACGTGACCTCCAGTGTTGGCTCTTATCCTGTGATTCCTGAGGTTCTAAATGCTGTGGCCCCCACTCTCTGCAGTAAATGAGGTTCTACTTCCACCCTACTCAGTATATACATGCCTCGGGGATGCTTGGTGTCACCCTTCCCTCGGTACTCTGTTGCCACTATAGCCGTGGTGACCTACAACAGTTCACATTGTAGCTTCATCCTTGTATTTCGTGGGGACAACCAAGAGCCCATCCAGAGCTCTTAGATGCAAACTAACCGCTGCAGCCCAGTACAGGCCTCTCCTCTCCCTCCTCTCTTCCGAAGTCCTCCTGCTGACAGTCGTGGGTCTCCCCCCTGCTCCCCAGATCTAGCTTCTCCGTCCCTGGGTTCTGTGTGTAAGCATGAAGCTTTACCCTGACATTAGGACCTTGCAGACCCTCCTCTGAGGAGATTTCTGATCCTCTCAGCTCCGTTTTGCATGGCCTGGTTTGATAGCATGGCATCCCTGCTCAGACCCTACAGAGAGCTGTGCATCCGTCCCATGGATCCCATTCTTCAGCCAGCATTCATGGCTCATTATGGCCATGTGACCTGGCCCACCTGTGGCCTCCCCAGATGGCCATGGTCCCTGCCACTCTGGTCTTATCTCAGTCCTCGTGAACACTGAGGAACCCACCCACACCCCCACACACACACACACATACACCCCGAATCCAACCTCGTGACATCCCCTCATCTCCAAACCTAGATCACTTCCTTTCTAGTCATACCTTGCTTCCTCAGCCCTTCAGATCTGGCCCAGATCACACGCATCAGGCAGAGAGCCTTTACCCGCTGCCTCAGGGCCCTTCTCCATAAATGCCAACCCTCATCAAGCCTGACCTAAGGTGAGGCTTAGCAAGAGGAAGATGTCTTTCTGGCCTCTCCAGCCAGGGTGAAGCTTATGCAATGCCAGATGCCATCCGGGCAGCCCCTGAGCTCAGGTCTGTGTTGTGCCCATGACACAAAATAGAACTTGCTCAATGAGAGACCACCTGGCCCAAGAGCCAGAGACAGAACTCTGAGCACCTGCAAAACCAACACATTATGGGCTGCTTCAATACTGAGCCTTTAGTGACCCAAACACCCCGTTGAGCAGTTCATGCGCCAGCGGGATGTGACCAACAGGACCAACATGCTCTGTGGTGTCTTTGGATTCTGATTTCTGGCTCATAGAACTTAAGAGAGTAAAATCCTTTGTTTTAAGCCACACTTGGTGTGTGACAACTTGTTGGGGTATCCCTAGCAGATGAACTGGGCCACCAGTATAAAAAAAAAAACCACCCTCAGGGTGAAAGATGAAGAGGAAGTTGGAGAAGGGCATAGAGGAGGCTGCAGGAACCCAGGGTCCAGGAGCCTTCGGGCCTCTGCAGGCCCGCCCCACCTGCCTGAGAAGAAGTGAGCCCGGAAGCCCCGCTTGGAGACCGTGTTGTCAGACTTGAACTCCACGCGCATGTTGTTGCTCTGCGAAGTGATGACCTCGGGGGTCTCGGAGCCACAGAACTTGCCATGAAGCTTGGCGTCGGGGGAGAGGCCACTGCGCACCTCTACGAAGTCATACTTACAGACCTGTGAGGGAACATGGACCAGGGCAGTGCGCTGCCCCTCAGTTTCTCCACATATGTGTCCTCGGGGGCATTGATGTCACCCCTCCCTCTGTAACCTCTTGCCATCATAGTTGTGGTGTCCTGGAACTCTTTGTAGCTTCATCCTTTTATTTCACGGGGACAGCTAAGATTCCATCCAGATCAATAAGAGTGCAAACCGACTGCCACATTCCAGCACAGTCCTCTCCTCCCCCTCCTCCCATCCTAAGTCCTCCCACCAACACTCGTGGGTCCTCACCAGCATCCTCACCCTAGAACTATACCCTTCCCTGTGGGTAAATGGGCTCAGCAAGCCTTGGACTGAGTCCTCTGGATTGTCACTATGCTGGTGAGCACCAGCGGGTGATGGAGACTTCGGCTTTCTAGTCGAGGCTCCGTGAGGTTCCACTGCCTGGCAGCAGAATGCAGGATCCCTTTTTTGCTTCTACTCGGCCTACCACAAGGCACAGGCTTCAGCAATGGGCCCCTGCTGTTAGGAGATGGCAGAAGAGGGGACAGCAGGGGAGGTAATGCCTTCAAGCAGCCCATCTCCATGACAGTCTTGTGCAGACGAACTAATGCTCAGAAGGTGAAAGACATTTGTCTCGTGTCACCTGGCTCAGGAGTGGGAGAACTAGAACTGGATTCCACAGTACCTCATATGGCCCAGAACTTTCTTTGAAAACAACTTAAATACTGAATGTCTGGTCAGTCACTTTCAAATGGCTATTTTTTTTTTTCTGTGAAATACTCATTTTGAGGCTAACCCTGATGGGCTCCAGAACCTTCCAGGCACTGGTTTTTTTTGTTGTTGTTGTTGTTTTGTTTTTTCTCTCTCTCTTTTAAAGATGTGTTAGTTGCATGTATGTGTGTGGATTTGTGTGTGTGAGTGCAGGTGGCCATGGAGATCAGAGCAGTTGTAAGCCCACCAACAGAGGTGCTTGGAATGGCACCTGGGTCCTCTGTAAGAGAAGTACACCTCTTAACTGCTGAGTCATCTCTTGAGCGTCCTGCATTGGAATGTTGGCATGGAAGCCTCTCTTAGTGCCCTAAAGGGGTGATAGAGTGGGTAAGAGCTGGCTGTGGCTGTTGATAAAGTGACCGCCTCAGCTGGGCTGTGGCAGGGGTACATGGAAAAGCCCATGTAGCCTCAGGGGCTTATACTAAACCCAGGTACAGACATGGGGTGTTCCTGTCACCATTCTGACGTCATTATCCAAGAGAAAGGAATGGGCTATTTCTAGTATCCTTGATGGCTGCTAGCCCTCAGCGCCTTTTTTTCCCTTTGGCTGGACACTAGTCCCCAGATCCTCGCCTTGGAGTTTAGATCTGCCCTGATTACGCTACCCACAATGCCTGCTTCCTTCACTCTTGGCTCCATCTTCCTTGCACTCAGTGAAAAGGACATGCAGCTAACATGACTCAATGACACATGCCCCCCTTCTCCCCAGTCCCCATTTCTGCCTAGTCTACCCCCCCTCGCCCCAGGTCTCCACAGAAGTGCGCCCAGGTCACCTTCACGCCTGAAGAGCCTGTCCTCGCTGTGTCACTTCTCAATCCAGCCACCACCCCATGAGTTATAGGGCAGAGACTTACGTCATTGCCTTCTAGCTCAAATGCTTCGAACTGCAGGGAGATGCGGTACTGTGTGGGGGCCACCACCTGCCAGACACAGTTCTTGTTTGTGGGATATTCCTTTGGCCAGCCAGGGCTGGTGATGGTGCCATTTAGCTTGGTAAGGAATCCACCACAGGCCACTGCATGGAGGGAAACAGACTTTAGAGCCATTTGTCTTTGGTTCCAAGTGACCGCCACTCCCCCCCCCCCCCCAATCATCGGGAAGACCTGCTCTTCTTTAGTAACCATGAAGGAGTGAGACAGTGACTGGTTTCCGCTGAGGCTTTACAGGAACAAGGTGGGGACATGCCTACTGTTTCTAAAGTGATGATGTCACATTTGAGTTGTCACATGGCAGCACAGTTGGGGGTCTCCACAGCTCTTGGACCAAAGGAGAGTTAGAGGTGTCTGCACCGAGCTACTCACTGCTCCTGTCTTGTGGGAGCAAGCGCGTTCGTGTAGATAGGTAGATGGGCTGAACCCAGGCCACTTGGGAAAGAGGCAGACGAGAGCTCATCAACTGACTCATGCCAGAGTGCTCACAGTTCCTTGCAATTTTGCCATGTTGACCACATGAATCTTACGCATTCACAGTAGGCAACAAGCTGCATCCTCTGTCACAGCGTCAAGGGTGGCTGGAACCTGTTATGTTTGCAACTGTCCCCACTTGTTTCTACTTCAGAAAAGTAGATGGCTCTTTTTGTACGCTGTTATCTCATAGTCAGCTGACTGCCCATCTCTGTCCCCACTTCTCCTAAAACTTGTCTCCCATTCCCTGTCATTTCAACTAGACAGGTTCAACACCAACCTCCACATGTCTTCTTGTCGGAAGCCAGCTCGTAGCCAGGGTCACAGGCACATGTGTAGCTGCCGAGTGTGTTTACACAGCGTTGCTCACACCCTCCGTGGTCTGGCCAGGAGCACTCATCCACCTCTGTGGGGAGAGAAAGTGACAGGGCTACATTGTCACCACTATGCACAGTCCATTGCCTCCCTTCCATGTCCTAGGGCTCTAGGTACACGGCTCTGTGACAAGAGCAACTCCCAGTGACTACCTCCTAAGAGCTCCCATGTCTACACTTAACAGTCACGTGCAACTACAGGCAAAGGTGGGATCCTGATCACATAAACGGGAGAGTCTAGTTAAGAACTTTTTAGAGGACTGGAGAGATGGCTCAGAGGTTAAGAGCACTGACTGCTCTTTCAGAGGTCATGAGTTCAATTCCCAGCAACCACATGGTGGCTCTCAACCATCTATAATGTGATCTGATGCCCTCCTCTGGCTTGCAGGTATACATGCAGGCAGAGCACTGTATAGATAATAATAAATAAATAAATCTTAAAGAAAAAAAAAACTTTTTAGAGACATTAGGTAAGGGATTATAATGGACAGATACATTTCTACATGAAGAGGCACAAGTATCCTAGACAGAACTAGAAGCCTGCTCCACAGCATTTTTATAGACATTCTTATAAAGTTACAGAAATACGGGCTCTCAGGTTAGCCACTGCTCCTGGGAGAAACTGTTGGGTAGGCAGAACGGAGGGGTGAGGTAGGTAGCCTGAGGGGTTCAGCACAAGCCATGTGCTCAAGGCATTAAACAACACTGAGCAGGATGCTTGGGCTCTGACTATAGACAGGACACAGGAGTTGCTGGGGCAACCCCCCAGGAGATGTTAGCTCACACTCCACCAAAGTAAAGAAAACTCTTAGCCTTGGCCATCTCCAAGAGGAATTTTAGAAATAAAGAGGAAATTGTTCAGTTGCCAGGCTGTGGTGCATCTAACCTTGAGAGAGACAGAACGCTGGGTGTGCTCTGACTGTGCCAGAAGGTCTAATGAAGGGACCACTCAACATCATTTAAAATGCAAAGTGGGTGGGGCGTGAAGGGGAGTACAGATCCGTGGCACCAAGGAAAGCAGGGGCAGAGAAAGCATGAAGTTGTCGGCCAATTCTTGAAAGAATCAATTGCACAAGAAATCTGAACGGCTAAGAACTGGGAACAGCCTGACAAGTTAGATACCCAGTCTCACCACCATGGCAGGAACCTTTAATAATATCCTTGAAACATGGCTTCTCAGAACCTTGCCTACTATTTCTCAGAGATTTTCTTGGGTTGTCTGACTCCTCAAACTACCAGCAAACTACCTTACAAAGTGCAACCCTCTGTCTACTAGTTTTCCCTCTCGACCACCTTCTTCCAACTCAAACGGACCTTCCCTTTGCCCAGCTTCCTTGTCTGTCCTTATCAGCCTGATTGTCCCTTCCCAGTGAGAAGAGAGCTTCTCAGTGCCCCAGTGTTTCACTCAGTGGATAGAACACAGAGTAACTCTGAGGACTGGGTGTTCTTTGGCCCAACAATGACTGAAATGAGTTGGTCTTTGGGTGCCAAGAGATACCGTAGGCAGGGGGGTTGGGGGTGAGGTGAGGTTGTCCGCAGCCGCTAATAAATGTAGTATGAAGCATGTTGAAACAATGTTCAAGTAACTATTTACTTATCGTGTTGAAATATGCAAAGCACTTTCTTAGACATCTACCAGGAATTTTGAAAAGAAGGAAATAAAAAGGATAATACGGTTTGCTTCTCTGAGCCTTCCTCTACCTTGAAAATGACAAGAGAAGCCTTGGCTCCTGTGGTGATCGAAAATGATGCCCGTGAGAGACTGGCACATCATCAGTGTGCAGGGTGGCCACTTCAAACAGCTCTGCAGCAGCTTCTGCAGGGCTAGCAATTGTAAAGACGACAGTGCGGGGAGTAGAAGGAGAAAGCAGCCTGGGCCCATGCACATCCACACATCCGCACATCCGGCGGAGGTACAGGGGGCAGGAGAGAAGGGCAGGGTAGATGGAGGGAAGGGATTCAGGATGGGCCAGTGAAGAAAGAATAGACAGACGGGAGGGATGCAGCAGGTTCCAGAAACTGACCAGAGAGCAGAGGAAACCCAGAAAAGATCCCATGATAAAGGACAAAGATAAATAAAGACCTAAGGGGAGGGGAGGGGAGGCTTGATGTGGTTGGTGGTTGTGGGCAGGGCACAGAGGCAAGAAAGCGGGGGGGGGGGGGGAGGATCACGATTTCTTAGCATAGTTGTTGCCAAGTGAGAGGTTAGAAGCTGGTGGAATGGACTTAAAACAAAGAAAACAGCATCCGTGCAGAGACAAAAGGACAATCTGTTAGCCAGGGTGATGGAGAAAAGCTGCAAGGGCAGTGGGCTGTGTTACTGTCCTCAGCACTGCGCCAGAGTGGGTAAGTGCCAGGCAAGGGGGCATCATCATTCTTGCCAGGGTCTGGCGAGCTCCGTGGCCTCCACGGGGCCACCTGCGCCAAGCCCACTGGCTCATAGTCACTCCACACAGGGCACATCTTCTAAGGAGACCTGGGGGTATTCAGGCAGAATCTGCTAGAACCAGAGCTTAGCTGGGTACGGCTGGAGCTCTGGCTTCTCTCCGTTCTCTAGGTACACAGGAAAAGAAAGAGCCAGTCGCCAGCTCAATAATGAGACCCAGGTAAGATCTTAAAATCATTGCAGACAGGTAAGGAAAGGGAAGTTAGTGCCAACCACAGGACTTTAAAGGGATGCTTTGAAGAAAGCCTCCACCACCACCCTCCACCCCCGATGGTCCCTCAGCACAGCAATGATAGTGCCTAGGGATTCAAGATGGATTTCACACTCCTTGTGTAGGAGTGTGGGACCAGCCAAGCCTTGAATGCCACCATCCTCTCTTGAAAGAAACAGAAGTGTAAGGCTCTGCCTGCTGCCTAGCCAATTGGCTCTTAGAGGGGCTGCCATCTGGCACCAGGAAATCAGCGCCAAGGCCAGCTGGCACCCCGGCCAGTGTGATAGGCCAGCTGGGCCCCAGGCAAAGGCTGTTGCCAACTGGCATCGAGGCCCAAGGTTCTCTGGCTCACCCCAGCTCTGCCACAGGCTTTGTGGCTGTGCTTCCAGTTCCTTCCCCCTGGCAAAGACACACGAGCCAGACATGGTGTTCTGGGGCATCCTACTGTGGCCTCCCTGGCTGGTCAGAGGAAGCTGGGCGTTATGCTTTTCATTCTGTCTCTTGCTCTTCCCTGCATGGCATAGAAGGGAAGAACAATAGCCCCGTGTCTCACGTGGGGCTCACCAGCTTACAAAGCGTCTCCAAGCCATCATTTTATTGGAGCTTCACAATGCAACAGACTGTCTTCTTTCCATTCTGCAAAGGGAGATTGGGGCTTCAGTAAGGGAATGAGGCTGCCTAGTAGGGTGGTCAGTTCTCCTGATGGTCAGCCCTTCACAGAGAACCCAGGGAAAGGTATCTGAGAAGAGGCAAGGCCAGGGATAGCGGCTCACATCTGTTACCTGAGCACATGGAAGCTGAGGCCCAGTGAGTTACAGGCCAGCCTGGGTTACGGTATAATACCCTCTCTCAAAAGCTACAATAATAAAATAATAAGGAGGCACAAGGAAGATGGGGACGGAGGGAAGGAATTAGGATTTTTTTTTTCTGTCCCAGCCATGGTACATAGGAGAAGAAGGAAGGGAGGAAACAGCTCTCTGATGTGGATTTGGGTTGCTGGACAGCCAGTGGTACCATAACAAAGGAGCCATGAAGAAGAAGCTGCAGGGACCCCTATCTCTACCAAGGGCTTATAGCATGCTCCTGGGCACACAGCCACAGTGCACCAGGCCTAGGGGGTACTCCTGTGTCTTTCTTAGGGATGATGTGTATCCTTTGGGGGTCCTGAGTGCCCTTCCAGAGAAAACATGAAAGCCTCTTCTTATTCTGAATTACTCTGTGATCTGGGTCTGATTCCATCAAGGAGATTTGTTCCCCGACTGTGTCCTTCCACATCACTTTCTTGGGGACCAGCAGGGAGGATGGGAGACAGTGTCTCAGGAATGGAAGACCTGGCTTGCTCCTCCGGCTTGCACCAAGGAGTGTCAAGCAAGGTTGTAGAGGGTCTGGGGTCTGGAGCCAGACAGGGTTTGCATCTTTAATCTGCTACTCATCCCCAAGAGCAAGCTGCCAAGGCATACCCTTGAAGAAATTAGCTGCGAAGCCCGCTTTATTGATGGAGCCGTCGGACACAAACTTCACCCACAGTCTATTGGCACTGGATTTCACAGCCTCTGGCTTCTCATAGCCACAGAAGTGGCCAATAAGGGCGCTCTCCTCTGTGGGACCGTCGCGGATTTCCAGGTAGTCGTATGCACAGCTGTCATGCCTTTCAATCTAAAGAGAAAAAAAGAGGCCATGTGGTGACACTGGTTGGTGTGGCTTCGAGGTATTTTCTTTAACTCAGAATCAAAACCCTAACCATCACTCTCAAATCTAACTCGGCTGAGCTCGTTCTCAGCTTGTCTGAGCTGTCTCTGTTGCCGAAGTCAAGGTGAACCAAGCTGAAGAGGGTATAAGAGAAACAAGGAAGACTGGCTTGAAATGAACTTTTAGCTTCCTGTTTTTAACCAAAAGTGGGAACTCGTCTTTTTTTTTTTTTTTTTATGTGTGTGCGTGTATCTCTGTGTCTATATATCCATGTGTCTGTGTATGTGTGTCTCTATGCATATGTGTGTGTGCATGTCTGTGTGCATGTCTGTGTGTGTATCTGTGTGCATCTGTTTTTGTTTGTTTGGTTGGTTGGTTTTGGTTTTTTTCGAGACAGAGTTTCCCTGTGTAACAGCTCTGGCTGTCCTGGAACTTGATCTGTAGTCCAGGCTGACCTCGAACTCACAGAGATCCACCTGCCTCTGCCTCCCAAGGGCTAGGATTAAAGGCATGCACTATCTGTGTGCATATGTGTGTCTCTGTGCTTGCCTGTGTGTTTGTGTGTGGGGGGGTTGTGTGTCTGTTTGGGGGGGGAGTGTGGACAGAGGTAAATACCTTAGGTGTAGTTATTACTTTGTTTTTTTTTTGAGACAGCCCTTCTCATTAGCCTGAACCACACCAGTTAGGTGAGGCTGGCTGCCAGCAGCCTCGGGGATCTGCCTGCATTGCCTCCCAACTGGTGTACAAGGTAAACCATTATGTGTGGCTTTTTAAGATGGGTACTTGGGATCCAACTCAGGCTCTCATGAGGGCAAGACCAGAACACAGTTCACTGACTGAGCCATCTCCCCAGGCCCCACCCCTAGTCCTTTCTGTTTGTTTTCTGGTTGAGACAAAGCCTCAGGACGTGGTCCAGTCTGGCCTAAAACTCACTTTCTTCCTGCCTCAGCTCCTGAGTGCTGGCATGACAGCATCTTTGTAACGCTGTAAGAGCCCATCTTTACAGAGCAGAGAGTGTGACAGGAGCAGATACCAGAACACAGTCTGGAAAGCATCCCGGCGAGCTCACCTCAAACGACTGGAAGGTGAGTCCCACGTGAAATCCATCCGCCACGGTGATCCTCCACACACATTCCTTGGAAGGTCTGTAGTCGTCAGGGTAGTTGGGAGATTGGATCTGGCCTGCATCTTTGGTGATGTCTCCCCCACACATGGCTTTTGAGAGAACACAGGGAAAAAGAGCATCTGCGATCTCGTCTAACAAATGCAAGTGGCTACATATCGCCACTAGGTGGCTGTAAGAGCCAGCGTTTTTCATCTGGATCTAACAAAGCTGGCTGTGGGAAAGTGTAGTGTTTGCTGTAGCCATGTAGCTCCCTCTCTGTACACCAGAACCATGCAGGGGACCGGTCCAACTGTGGGAACCTGGCCACGCCCTCAGAGTCTTATTCAGGTGGGCCTGGAGAAGGTGGAGCTGCAGAGAACGTGTATGTTTGCACACACTGATGGGCAAGTGTGTACGCATGTAGATGTGTTCCCTTTTCCTCTTACAAAATAAAATTTCGGAGTCTCCAAATTCTTGATGATTCAAGGCAAAGCAGGAGCCTCTGCTACTTTTCTGGTTCCATTCTTTTGTGAGTTGGGGGAGTTAAAACATACAGAAGCAGGCCTGGGTGATCTCACGGACCTTATCATACGTGAAAAGGGACCTCCAGGCAGAACCAGGTTTTCTTCTCACGAATGAAGCAAGAACCGAGAGAGGCCAAGCCCTCTCTTTGAGCTCACACAGGTGCTCAGAGGCCACTGCCATCATTATAAGACTATACCCTGATACCTTTCACACCCCCACTGGACTGAGAGGGGAGCTCACCGCAGACACACATGTATGCATGTAGACAGTGGCAGAGCTCGGCACACCTGGCCTTTGCCTTCCAAATGTGACAGAGGCAGTGTGAAGTCCTCAGCTTGGACCCTGTCATAAGAGCTAGACCCTCTCGCAAGCTGCCCCATATACCTGGGGAGGAGTCGGGCTGCATTAGAAGGACAGATGTTTGTCAGTGGCCATCTGCCCGGCTGCTTTATCAAGAACAAACCTTCATATACTGCAAAGAAGCCCTTGCCCAGGATACTGCTGCTGCTCCGGAACTCCACCCAGAGCCGGCTGTCCGAAGAGATGAGAGGCTCAGGTACCTTATCACCACAAAACCTCCCTGCAAAGGGAAAGGACAGTCAGGACACTGGACATCGAGCTCACCTCACCACAGCCTGAAGGGAAGATAGGAAGGTAAGCAATGACCCTCAAAGTGACAGCCGATCCTGTAGTACACACAGGGCCAAAGATGGGCTCAAGAGTGACACATCAGTACGCCCAGGAGAGACAAGGGCAAGGCAGAGGGCAGGAACCTTCTCCTGCCACATGGCTCCTGTGCAGCTCCTGTGGTGCTCTCAGGAGTCAAGAGATGGTGCTGAGTTATTAATGATGCATATTCTCCTCTGATGCTTCTGAAGACACCACATGCTTCCCTTGTGGGCACTGGGCATTTTGCTACCCTTGCCTTAGGAAGTAGAGCCAGAGACCAAGAAACCAAAGCTTCTTTGCATTTGAGTTAATTCGTGGAGATTTGGGGTGGAAGAAGAGGGGATTTCCCAGCCTGCTGGTCAGAGAGACCCAGAGGGGAAGGGAGGGGGACAATGATGAAGAACTTTGGAGGGACACCATGGAGCCCCCTATAGGCTGATTCCTTGTCTCTTTCCATCAAACTAAGACTATAGCCAGGGAAGGATGATTGAGACCACAAGAATTTGAATTTGAGCCCCAGGAGTGATAGAAGAAAGCCACCCGGGCATGGTGGTGTGTGCTCACATCTAACGCAGGGGAGGAGTCACCTCCTTGGCCAGCTTAAGGCGCATGGTATCTAAAGAATAACACCTCGCAGTGGTCCTACCTGCATATGCATACATGCTCCTGCACACGCAGTCACCTTCCCCCTCCCCCCTCCCACATACACACATACACAAGTGTGCATATACACTCATACAGTCAAAGAAAAAAACATATTAGGGGCCTATAAGCTTTAGGTAATACCAATTATTATGACGTGTTTTTAGAAAACAGCAGGTGAACAGGAGAGGGCACTGCTTTTTAGCAACAAGAGCACTGAGCGGTCAGTCCATCAGCGGGATTCCTTCACCTAGGCCAGCTTTCCAGTCTGCTTCTCCTTTTAAAACCCCAGCTGCCACAGCTACTGAGGACTGCTTTCAAATGAGATGGGGGAGGTCTCCATCCCCATACTGAGAGATCTAACTCAATGAGAAGAACCATCTGCCACCCTGCCACAGGATGCTCCACCCCTGGCCAGCCCAGCCCAGGCAGGTGCATTGTTTTGCCTCGGCAAATCTCCCAGATCTCTTTGTAATTCTTAGCTGGCATCTCAGCTTCTCTTTTTTCCTTCATCCTGGGAGCTGTATCAAAGTCCTCTTTTGTCACTGGCCATGTCTGTGTAAAATCCTGTCTGAAGCACTTTACGTGGACTGCCTCATTTCATGCCCACTTATTATGGTTTGAACCTTCAATACGCCCTTAAAAGCTCCTGTGTTGAAAGTTAGGGTCTCAGGGCAGCAGCGATCATTTGTAGGGCCTTGGGAAGGCTACTGCTTCACAAAGCCTCTGTTCTTATCAAAGAATTAGTCCACTGATAGACTGATAGCATAAGAGCTCTTTAGGGGTGAGGGAATTAGGTCATTGGGGGAATGCCCTCAAAGAATATTCTCTCCTCTCTGTACACCCCCATGTCACCGTGAAGCACTAGCATTTTTTTCCTGCCAGGTGCCTCTGGCCTTGTCACCAAACTAAAAGCAATCACGTCAAGTGACTACCACAAGCTCAAATAAACCTTTTCTCTTTCAAGTTGATTCCCCTCAGGTATATTGTCACAGACACAATGCTGTCCCCTTTAATCAGGAATTGTTGTTATCCCCATTCTACAGATGAGAAAAGTGAGGATGAGAGCATTTGCCTCAAAGTTGGAAGCAAGATTTGGAGTTTGACAGCTTGAGATCCAGACGTTTACAACTTTCACTGTCTCCTTCATCACCATCACCGACACAGGGAACTTGGGTGTAATTCTGAACATTGTTCAGTTTTGGATACAACACCAAATGTGCTTTCTGGGAATGCGAGCACCATGTTCGCTTCCCAGCTCAGAAGAAGATAAGCACAAACGAAGATCAAGCCCTCAGATCACAAAGCACATTTGTGCCAGGGCCAGGCTTGGCTGGTGGCCTCACGCTATCATTTCTGTCCATTTGGGAAACCACCCTTGGCCCGGAAGTGTCAGTAGTGGGGCCACACGACTCCGATGGAGCAGCCTGACCTTTCTGACCTCCCCTCCCTGTTTCAAGGAAACAGGATAAGGGGCTTTTTGTATGTACTATGGTAACACCAAATGCCAAGGCAGTCTGCAGACAAAAGGACAGTGCTTGGAGTCACTCCTCTAACACCAAGAGGGAAGGAGAATCCACGTTGCAGGACAGTGTTTAAGATTACCGACTGGCTCGTCTGCAGGCACCACCCCTGAGCCCCCACATGCATCCTGTAGAAGGTAAGTGGCCCCTGGGACAGAAAAGCCCTTCTGTGATCTTTAACTAGCTGTGAATTATTCTCATCTACTTAATTTTCTTTTGAAACCAGTAAGTGAAAAAACGTGGGTCACAAACAGCCTCCCTGGGAAGGAAGAGGTTGGGCAGGCTGTGGAGAAACAGGCGCAGCGAGGGTGTCAGTTCCTACACTGAAATCTGGTTCCTGGGCTTAGAGGCATTTAATAAGGATATCAAGAAGAGGAAATGCAGCTGAGGACACTCCAAGTGGGCTCTGTGGGGAGTCATAAAGGGTCCATTCATAAAAAGTTATGTGCGCATTATGCCTGGATTTTCACACACTGCCCTGGGGGGAAAAATGTGATGCCGAGGGTTTCAGAGCAAAGATGCCTACTTTACAATCTGCTCTAATCCGTTCTCCCTCCTGCCAAAGGGGCATTGACCTGCCTCCTCCCAGCAGATTTCATGGCACTGACCCCTCCCAGGGACCAGCTTAGCCAACACAATGCACTTGTTCCAAACACAAAACTTCACTAACGACTGCATTTGGAAACATCAGAGCAGACCAAATAGTTGGCAAAGGAGGGTGCCTGCAAATGAAGAACGATGGTTCTAGGCACCCGGCCATGCCTTGGCTACATCACTATGTGTGAGAGAACACACACACACACACACATACACACACAGAGAGAGAGAGAGAGAGAGAGAGAGAGAGAGAGAGAGAGAGAGAGA
>OU015757.1:58895343-58907852 GCA_907169655.1 Acomys percivali
AGAGAGAGAGAGAGAGAGAGAGAGAGAGAGAGAGAGAGAGAGAGAGATTCAGGAGATTCAGTAAAATATAAGCCCTAATCTCCCCCAAAATCAACCCAAGCCATCATCATCACCAATAAGTTGACCAGCTGCCCAAGCCCTGCCCCAATACTAAGAGTGTAGCAGAGACACCAGGATCTCTATGAGAAAATTCCCATTTGCCATTCAAGCAAAGGGAATGCCTGGAAACCAGCCTGTGTCCACTCTCAGGAACGTGCCTTGGCCCTCCCTGGGGAACTTGGGCTCCTTCCTCCAGTGGCTTTAGTCTAACCCCTTCCTGGGGTGTGGGCCTGCCAGCCTTGGCAAGCAAAAATTCAGGAAGCCTGGGCCACTTTGAGTCCCAGATGAACAGCACATGGGCTATTTCATCTGACAACATGGGAAGGAAGGACTGCAAATGTTTAGCAGTCACCTGTCGCCTTCACCGGGACACTGGAGCTCTGGTTTGACTTCAGTCCCTAGCTTTCCGTGAGGCCTTAGGCAGCCAGTACACGTGGGAAGCTTGGTTTTCCCATATGGCGAGAGGGGCGGGGAGGGGGCTGAGGGGAGGGGGGGGGGGGGGGGGGGGGGGGTTGGGGGGGGGGTCGGTGACATGAAGGTATCGCTAGGCTGAGGGGGTCTGTGATTTCCTTGTACTCGTGAAGCTCTTCCCACAAAGCCTTTGTAAAATGTTATCGTAGACAATCCAAACCATCGAGAAGTGTGCAAAACCGAACACAGTGCTGCCCACCACCTGCACGCCTCTTTCTTGGAGCTAACCAGTCCGTCCTCTGATGAGCATCCTTTCCATGTGCTTGGTACTAGACAAGGGCACGAGAGGGGCCGTGATATCGATCTCTGACCCAATCTTGTGGGTTCTGTTTAAGCTATATTCCAGGAGTCTCGTCCAAAAACATTTTCCAGGCCACGGACGGCACTCAGACACGTTTAGAAAGCCCTGCTCCCGGGAACCCAGCCTTGTTGGCAGGTGATGGATTCAGGTAAGTGCGTACACGTGTGCAGGTGCACTTGCACATATGCGTGGGTATGGATGCAGTTGTATGTATATCCAGGTGCAGGTGTGGCCAGAGGTCAACATCCTGTGTCTTCCTCACTCTTTGCCTTGTTTTTGAGAGCAGGGTCTCTTGCTGAATCTGGGCCTCACTGGTTCCACTGGCTGGCCGGGCTAGTGAGTTCCAGGGACCCAGCTATTTCCATTACTACCCCCACCCCACCCCCAGTACTGGAGAAGGACGCACACTAGAGTGCCTGGCTTTTTATGTGGGTGCTAGGGATCCAAACTTAAGACCTCATGTTGTGCAAAAAGCACCTCACTGGCCGAGACACCTCCTTGCCCTGTTCTCTGTCATTTTAGCACAACCGACCAACGCCGCTTGAGACCTGTATCTCTGACTGCTAGCTACTTCAGTGTCTGTTCATCATTAGGCAGGAAATAGAACCCGGTGCAGACAGGCTCTACCGTGTCACGGCCAGTATACCCACTTGTCTACGCCAACATTCCTATGTATACTCCTGGGGAAAACTGGGCTTGTGCATCTGAACTATTACCAACTACTAGATGGATCCCTCCTCCCCCCACCCATGATGGCCATGCAGACCTTGCCCTAGCTGCTCCCTAGCATTTCAGAGCTTCCGAGGATACACATTCCCGCCTATTTGTACCCTTGAGAATTTAAATTCACATCCTTCTAGATAACAGGTCCACTTGTGCTATTCCCATTAATCACTGGTATGACTCATGCAGAAGGCTCCAGGGTCCCTAGAGACTGTCCTGTCTGGAGTGACTGTCTCATCCCGGTCCCCCTAGATCTAACACAGCATCAGGACTTTCTCGTCACCACCTGCAGCCAGCCACGCCGGCAACTGTCCCTTCCCAGGCTCATCCCCAGCCGTACAGACATGTGTGGCTTTTTCCCACTCACATAAAGGAATGCCAGGGACCAAGTCATCACCAAAACCTTAGACTTGACCAGGCCAGGAGGCCATCATACAGACTGTTCTAGCAATGAGGATACCCTGCTCTTGGCTGCGACTCTTTCACCTGCCTTTCCGTTGGTCTGTTTCTCTCTGCAGCTCCATTATCAGCTGTCTTCCTCCTCAGGCCAGTGAGTCCCAGCATTGACTCCCAAAACCCAAGTCTACTGATCTTCTAGGCAATGTTAATTGTCCCTGATCATCAAGAGAAATCTATCTTGGGGGGAACCTTTCTCTTCTTAGTGTCTTCCTGGGACCTTTCGCTCAAAGGTCTATACTGTCTTTGGCGGATGAGTCCATACTCTTGTCTTTTCCACAGAGATAATACCTGCCCTCCAGAAAGTCCGGATAAGGCAAGTAAGCCATGAACAGAACAGAAATGGTTAAAAATCCTCGACCAGTCTGAAAGAACTACTACGCGTATTTCCATCTCTATTTTTATTTAAGATTTATATCATAAATCACAAAACCATTCCTTGTCGTTGGGTTCAGCCCTCACAGTGGCTTAAATGATTTAGTTTTGAACCATCTAGGGCTGCACAGTTAGACTCCTTATTTTTTCATGCGGTCCATTCCGTTCATCTCTGCCTGGTACAGCAGTTAACTTTGCAGCTCCTGGATTATACACATCTTTATGTACTCATACATGTTTGAAGCAATTCTATTTACTCTGTTCTGTTAACATGCTTTTTGCAGGTTACCTGGTGCCAGGAAAAGCTCTCTGTATTGATACACACTCAACTCCAACTTTAGTTTTAACGGATGGGAATTTTCTGTTAGAAGCGCATGTCTCAGTTTACTCCGCTAACCCTTACTGTTGAACATTTAAATTGCCTCGATTCTTCCTGCTTCAGTGCACTTCCCTGTGGCTAGAGCTGTGCACACTTCCTTAATTAGTTCCCTAGGAGAAATTCCAAGAAGTGGAATTGCTGGGTCACGGGGTGCTGCCAGTTTTTAAAAGCCTTGAACATGTGTGGCCAAATGGAGTGCTCAGAGTTTTACAATGACAGGAGCGCCCGAGAGCTTCCTGTGACAGCTGCCACAATGGAACCTTCCAGATAGAAACAGTACCCCCGGAGAACACACCCCTTTTCTTCTTCCTTAAGGCCGAAGTCCACTCACCCAACAGGGGGGCCTTTCTCCAGTAACCATCCCGGACCTCCACGTAATCGTACCAGCATAGGCGGCTCTTAAACAAATCCATAGATGTGAAATTTAGGATGATCTGTAAAGAATCACCAAAAAGTAGGTTTGAACAACAAAGCCTGATTCTTAAAGATGCATCTTCCGTGCCAGTGCTCTCATGTTACCCCTTAGCATGCAGAGCCCTCAGCCCTCAGTAGGAGCGTCTTCTCAAAACACACACACACAGGAAACCTCCTGACGTCAAATAATAAACCTTAGGCGGGATGGGGAGTAAACATAAGGAGATGGGTCCTTTAGCTCCGTCTGGGGAGTCACTTGAGCTTTTGAAGTGGCTAGGTGGTTTACAGAAAGAAAGACACATTAAAAGATGGGCCAGGGCGAGTTGAGACTGGGGATTTGGGAGGAGGCAAAGGGTCAGTGAGGTTCAGAGATATGAAAAGATCTTGTAACACCATCAATTATTCCAGAGGGTCTGGGGTTAGCTCAAGTGCATCAGCGTCCCCTCAGCCATGACCTCCCACTTCTTTTTTTTTTTTTTTAAATTCATGGCCCCTTTTTTATTAATTGTTGTTACATGTGCATACACACACACACACACACACACACACACGCGCGCGCGCGCGCGCACACACACACATCCTATGTATAACCTGCTCATCCTGTATAATGTTACATGTATGTATGTTTTCAGGTCTGGCCATTGGTGTTGGATAACCAACTCATGTGCTTTTCCCTGTGGAAGATTGTTTCTTCCTCTCTCGGCATTCCTTGATTGGCTGTAATTTTTATATTGAATAATTTTGTTCTTTGTTCTTTATCTGAGGCCTCATAAGCTTTCCACTCTCAGGAGCATAGGGAGGTTTTGGTGTGGAAGAGAGACTAGAGTAGGTAGGGGATATAATGCACAGCATGTACAATGAACATATAATATTGTCAAAACAACAAACTCAAGAGAAGTTACTAAAATGACACATGGAAAAACTCACACTACCAACTAACATGAGCATTAAAAAAAAACCGACTCCCAGACCTCCCACTTCTAAAGGTTGGTCGTCTCTACAAGCTTTCAGTCCACCCACTAATTTATTCATCTCGTTATTCTTACCGGTTGGCCTTTAATGTGTGTTACTGTGTCGTTCCTCTGCAAGGTCCCCTCCTAATGGCTTCTAGGTCAGTCTTCCACACCTCATATCTCCCATGCTCAGAAAACCCCTAAAGAAGCCCCTCTGCCACTACCTCATACGTCAAACTGCTTGTTTTTCCAGACTCTCCAAGCCCAGCCTCTGTCCTTATCTCTACAATCTCTCAATGTTACAGAAACCTTGCTCAGGTAGAACCACATGGCATCTGATCTGTAGGAGTCCCCGTTCTCTCTCCCTCTCAGAGGTCTCTAATCGGACAGGTCTGGACTCACACCTCAGCTCCACCCCTCACTGACTGTAGAATCCTGAGGAAGTGCTCAGCCTTCTCTTCTGGAAAGCAATGTGCACACCACCAGGTTGTGGAGGAAAGCTGCATACAAGGTGACTAGTGCTGTGTCTAGCTGTGTCTGACATACGGTTAGTCCTCCATAAGCATACTTCTAAAAGTCAAACTATATTGAATATGCCCTTAGCATATCACAGCCGACACTGCCCACCTTCACAGGCTTTCCTTCTCTCCTGATTATTGCTGAGAGTGCCCACTCCTTCCTTAGGGTCAATACCCATGCAGTAAGATTCTTCCCCAGAGCCCGGTGGGCTCCTAGGAAATGATGAGTGAAAGCCAGAGAGTAACAGATGGGGTTGTATGTGGGTGTGTGAGTGCCGTGGACGTGTCTATAAGACTCCTAGGGAGAACTCAAGCTGAGGAGCATCTTAAATTGGGGTATCCCTCAGTTTCTGCCAAGGCTGCATCATGCTTGTGATCAGGTGGTAGGGTTCAGGAATGCTTATAAACTGGTCCCCCAAGAATTCTTTAGTCTTTGCTCTTTTCAGACTACAGTGAGAAAATGTTAGTACAACTTCCTTGGAAACACATTCATGGTCTGACCGAGAGGGAGAATTATCCGGGCTAATTATTTTAATTACGTTAGTGAACCATAAAGACCAATGGGGAAGAGGTGATGGGCAAGAAGCGATATGAGAATCAATCAAGTTTGCTAATTACCAGAAGCTCTGGGGAAGGCTGGGCGAAGCAGAAATGGGAATAATTGCAGGAATTTCAACGATGTATATTCTCTGTGCCCCCAGTGAGCACTAATAATTGAGACTTAGTGAAGCTTACACGGTCCGAACATATCACATAGCCCTGCTGTGCAGAAAGTCAACAATGTGGGGATTACCAGGCCCCCTCCTCTTCCTCCTCCTCTTCCTCCTCCTCCTCCTCCTCCTCCTCCTACCTCCTGCCTGCTAGCACCTCTAACAGACACAGTCATATCCAAGCAAAAGATCTAAGTCTTGGGTTTGAGAAGAAAACCACACTGAGTGTGTGTGTGTGTGTGTGTGTGTGTGTGCGTGTGCATATATCTGTGCACACACATGCAGAAGGAAGAGAAAGATGTCATCTGTTTTCCTCTATCACCCATCCTTTATTTCCTAGAGATAGGGTCTCTCACTGAACAAGAAGCTTGCCATCTGGCTATGGTGATAGGCCAGCAAGCTCTCGGGATCTGCTTGTCTCCGTGCCCCGATGCTGGGGTTATAGGCATGCGTGGACCATGCTTGGCTTTTTGTGCAGGTGCTGGAGATTTGAACTCATGTGCAGACTTCCAAGCCCTAGCATTGTCTTAATACTTAACTGTGAGCATGCATGTTCATGTGCAAGTGTGTGTGTTTGTGGTGTGTGTGTGTGTGTGTGTGTGTGTGTGTGAGCTCTGTCTGCTCTGTGTAACAAGTTGACGGTCCAGTGTTCAGGTTCTCAGGTTGTTAACAGTGTGGGCTCACATCCCAACTCTCCATCAAATTTAGTCACCTTGAGTAAGTCCAATTTTCTACTATATGATAAGCAGGGTATCAGCATCCAGTGTGTGGGGTTGATACAAGGATGTGATTAAGTGACCTACCTGGTTACTGAGGAAAGACTTCAGTCTGTAGCAAATGCTTTCAATGGGCCCTAGTCACTGTTCTCTGGCTCTCACATGGCACTTAAAGTTATAAATTAAGAATATCTGTCGGCTGCCTCGGATACCTGAAAATATCCAGTTTATCCTCACCACATCTAGTCGTCCAGGTTTCACCCCACCCTCGTACATCTACATATCCATCTGGCAAAGGCTCATTGAGCCGTGGCTGTGCCACACAAAGTGGGAGGCTGGGACTGATGTGGACAATCTCTGTCCTCGGTGTGCTTAAGGGCTCTCATGGGCCAGCACATCAGTGGCTGTGATGCTAAGGCATGCTGAGACATGGGTGCTCCTAGAGAATCTGGGAACACAGGGACATCCCCTTACCTAGACACAAGGAAGGAAGCCTGATCTGGTCTGAGAAAACTTGAAAAGTGTCTGGGTTTGTAGAGCACACAATGAAAAGATAAAGACTGGCGGGCTGGCTCAGTGGTTAAAAGTGTATATTGCTAGCAGAGGACCCTAGTTCAGTTCTCACTGCCCATGCTGGATGGCTGATTAACTGCCTGTAACTCTAGCTCCAGGGGATCTGGATTAGCCTCAGCTCTTCTGGACTCCATGAGCACCTGTATACACACACACACACACACACACACACACACACACACACACTCACATGCACAGACACACCACACATGCATACACGCACGTACACACACCACATGTACACACATGTCCTTAAACACACATATACACTTACTTAAAATATAAAATAAATATTTTAAGAAAAGATAAACTTCAGAGTTCAAAGCCCAGTTCTGTTTTTTGCTATGGGATTGGGCAATTTCCCTTCACATTCCTTGTCCACAAAATGGATGTACCAGTACCCTGTAGTGGAGTGGGGCAAATCCTCATTGGAAGAAAAGAGGCCCTGGGCCTAAGCTCAGCTCTAGAGGGCCATGGAATCTTCAGGGCCAAAGGAACTGTGGGTACAGAGCTTGCTACGTACAGCTCCTGTCTTTTTCCAGGGACCCAGAGCCTTGGCATTCCCTGAGGCCACTTATAAGACATGCCATGGCTTCCTTCCTGGATCTGACAGCAGACACATGTCTGGCCACCCTATCGGAAGGCAGCCATGCAACAGCTGCTTGCGAGGCTGAAGTGCATGATGCTCAGGGGTGTGGGTCAGGGTATCAACACAGGTGGAGATAGAGGGTTGGAGAAGAGAAACCAGTTATGTTGGCCACGCTGCCACCTACCAAAGCACTCCAGTGAGCCAAGAAACACTTGTCCTCTATAGTATTACAACAGTGTGTTTGTCAAGGTAGAGGACAGTGTGTGGTTTGCCTGGCAGTTAACTTGATCCATAACCTATGCTGGGTGTCAATTTGTACGGGTAAGACTGGCTGTGAGGGCATAAGATAAGAATTGCAATGCAAGCCGTGGTGCTCCTGGCACTCGGTGGGTACTCAGAACAGCTGCTACCACTACCAGAACAAGGTAGAATCCTGCTACCCTACCTGACCCAGAGTCCCACAGTGGTCCTGAGGGGGATTTGGCCTACAGGACCCAGAGGGTCCTGGTGGATCTGGACCAAGGGGGCCTGCACAAAGTGCTGTACCAACCAAGGACAATGCAATGTCTAGTGAACCTAGACCCCCTGTTCAGACCTAGCCAATGGACAGCTCATTCTCCACAGTTGTGAGGAGAGCGAGGACTGCCTCTGACATGAACTCTCTTGCCCCCAATTTTATCACTTCCCCTTGGTGGGGACTCCTGGTGGCACCACAAAAGAAGGGGAAGCAGGCTATCAGGAGAGGAGGTCCCCTTCTGTCAGAGGTCTAGGGAAGAGGAATAGAGCGAAAGAGAGAGGGAGGGTGGGAACAGGAAGATACAAACAAGGGGAAAACAATCGGGGTATAATCTGAATAAATTATTTTAAAACTGGTGTTAACCATTCATGTGTATGGGATGCAGCTGATAGCCAGGTATGTGGGCAACATATACTGAGCCAATCAAGGAAGTTAATGCTCTCACCTACCTTTTCCCCTGGGGTGACGGAGATCCTCCAGACACAGTGGGAATAGGAGGGATAGCCATTCGGGAAGCCGGGTGCTGAAAAGTTTCCTGTTGTGTCCTGTAACGTCTCCCCACACACTGCAGAAGCAAAATAACAACCCTGATCCAGGCACACACAAGGCTCCCATCTGAGCTACCCCGCCCAGGCCTGAGGAGTATAAGCCTTTCCCAAGCCAATGCCCTGATGAGGAGACAGCCAAGTAGATGCTCATTTTCTTTTCTGGCCAGGGCAAACAAAAGTAGCATTTTGGGGCCAAGGGGTAGAGCCCAGAGCTCCTGCCAAAGGCTGGCAGGATGCAGTGTAGCTTGACCTGGGTTCAGATCTCAAGTCTCCAGCCATGAGCTGGACCAACTCAGGGGGCCAGTGAGATCGTCTGCATCATGTGGAATGGGTCCACTCAGGGCTTGGCACCCACAGAGTGTTCCAGAGATTGTAGAAATGATTTACTGATTGATTGATTGATGATTGATTGATTGATTGATTGATTATGAGAAAGGTTGAGTCCAGAGCTGTCGGCATACAAGACAAGTGCCCTAACACTGAGTTTCATGTCTCCAGCCACACTGGAGCCTTTATAACTGCTAATAATAACAACTGAAGCAGGGAGAACACAGAAGTACAAGTCAGGAAAGCCAAAAGAAAACATTCTTCAAAACTCATTTATGCTGTTAGTTTGATCTTGCCTCCCTCTAAATTCTTTGCTTTCTGCTATTCACCTCTGAGAGAGCCAACAACCAAACAAGAAAGTAGAGAAAATGCAGAGGTTCAGGCAGTTATCCCAGGATGCTCCACAGTGTGCTCTTGGGCCCATTTTGTCTTTCCCAAGCCAAAGTCCTGTGAGTGACTGATGAGGAGAGAGCCAAGTAGATGCTCATTTTTTTTCTGGCCAGGGCAAACAAAAGTAGCATCTTGGTGCCAAGGAGTAGAGCCCGGAGCTCCTGCCAAAGGCTCGCAGGACACAGTGTGGATTGACCTGGGTTCAGATTTCAAGTCTCCAGTCATGAGCTAGACCAACTGGGGGGGAGGGGGCAGTGAGATCACCTGCATCACGTGGAATGGGTCCACTCAGGGCTTGGTACCCACCGGAGTGATGGTTACCCTGTAATGAATGAGCTTAGAACAGAGAACCTGCATAAGAAAAAAAAGTACTTCTAATTCGCCCTTAAAAGCAATGAAGAAAGAGGGATTCTTGTAGCTTGGGAGCAAAAGATATTTGTATTTTCTGAACCTTTGGGATTGACATTCCGCCCCTAAAACAAAGGCAGTGCCTTGTTAAGAGACCCCCGCCATGGGGGCTATCCACAAAGTGCAGGACACAAGGATCCATCTACTCCATCTCTTGATGCCACTTCTGCTTGGCCACTGCCCTGGCTTCCAGTGACCCCTTGGCTTGCCCTCTGCTGCCTCTGGAGCTGCAGGAAAGGGCATGTGGAGGGCTGCCCATCATTTGCCTCAGGAAATCCTGGCTGTCGGGGCCTCAGTATCACATTACAGAACAAATGCCAGGCGTAGTGAGGCTCACTCCCAGCAGTCAACACCCCCGAGGGTTCTGTGGAAATTATTTTAGAATAATCATCAGCATTCTGCAAGAATAGACGCATTACTGTGTGCTCCAGGGTATTTACCAGCTGCCTGGAAGCCTTCTGGGAAATAAGCAGCATATACAGTGTAACTAAATAAATACTATGGCATTTCCCAGGGAATGCTATAAGATTTCGCTTTAAATTCAGAGGTTATATGATATGTGTGTCCTGTATTTCGGCCCGAGCATGCACCCAGATGATTGAGAGCTGGTAGAACATATTTCCTCATTCTGTGAGGACGCAGCCTACACAGCACTTTGCAGTCCAGTCCCCATGGTCCTGCATGGTAGGGCAATGTCACAGCCCAGGTTTTCTCCAGTGGCCCCAGTTGCAAATATTCCATCACAAATCAAAAACACATCTGGTTTGAAGGGTATGGAAAAAGCGACTGGAGCCGTTTGGTGATGGGACTTTCTTCTGTCCTCCCCAACCCCTTAAAATTCATTCTGCCCCATCGGTGGCACAGACTTGGCTGCTACAGTCAACACTTTGAATGGAAGTGCTTTGGGACACTGACCCCAGGATGACAAACAAAGAAAAGATACCAAAGCAGATTAGTTTTTCGTTTTGTTTTGGTTTGGTTTTGGTTTTTTGAGACAGGGTTTCTTTGTGTAGCCTTGGCTGTCCTGGACTCACTTTGTAGACCAGGCTGGCCTCGAACTCACAGTGATCCGCCTGCCTCTTCCTCCCGAGTGCTGAGATTACAGGCATGTGCCACCACCGCCCAGCCCTAGATTAGTTTTAAATGTCAATTTGATACAAGATAGAACTCCTGGGAAGAGAGTCCTACTGAGGAATTGCTGTGGGAAATTGTCTTCGTTGTTAGTTGTTATTTGAGGTAGGAGGACCCTGCCTCACTAGGTAGCACCATGCCCTAGGCAGGGGGTCCCAAGCTATGCAAGACAGGAGATAGCTATGCAAGACAATGAACAAGGAAGGATCCATGCTCTTGACTGTGACCTTTTACATTCCAGCCTTGATTTCCCCAAAAACGATTGGAACTCGAAACCCTAAGCCAAACAAACCCTCTCTCTTCTCCGTTGCTTTTTGTCAGGAGATTTAATCACAGCAACAGAAATGAAACCTGACTAGAGATGGAGGCAAAAAGGCCAGTAGGAGGAGAAGGGCCTGCCACTGTAGCTCAGAACAGACCTTTGCTCCACCCCTAAGGTACTTTCCCGGCCTTTAACTGCACATGGCTGGTAACCAATCCTGAGGCCACAGCACGGAGGCTTGTTCTGACTGTAGCATTTGGGAACCGGGGCCCCTCTCATCCCCAAAGCATTTCCCTCACTCTGTCTTCCTGCCAGAAGCTCATGGTTCTTCCTTTGCCATATTCACATTCCCTAGTTCCCTAGAAAGAAGAAGCAATGGGTCACAGTGTACTGGTCCCACTTGTCATCGTCCCTCTGCACTCAGGGCTTTGCCAAGGAACTTCAAACGCCTTCCATAGCAGGCTATGGGCTCCGAGCCTGCTATGAGCCTCTCCAATCCAGTCTTCTGCACTGTACTGCACACTTCCTAACAAAGACACAAGCAACCACAGCTGCCAAGGAGCGGCCCTTCCAGTTCCCAGCAAGGGGATGGGGTTTGCTTGCACACAGCATGCGTGGTATAGCATGGGATACTAGGAGTTGCTGGGAATCCCCATGGCTCTCAGTTACCTGGGCATTTGTACAGCTTCCTGGCTTGAGCTATATCTCCCTGACTGAGCCGCACGCGTTGCCCAATGGTTGGCCTGACGCCATTGTCGTCTCGACGGGGGAGGATGGTGTCTAAGAAAACTCCTCTACAGGAAGAAAAAAAGAGAGAGAGAGAGAGAGAAAAGTCAAGGCTGCCAGGCTATGTGTGAGGAGACTCCCAGGCTTTTTTTCTTTCCTGGTAGCCCATTAACATCCCTGTAGCCATTGCGTGCTGCCCTCCCACTGCTGTATGATTGAGTGGTTTCTTTCACTCTGGGCTGCCTTGCACTGTTTCTTCCCGTTGTCTGTCTACTCATTTCCCAATGGGAAGGCAACTGCCAAGTCAAAAAATATACCCTAAGGCAGTAGTCTGAAGCCTGCCTTCCTTCTGTGTACTGAGTGTGCCCATGAAGCCCTTGACAGGCCCTTGCCTTGGGGCCATCATGTTGCACAAACCAGACACCACCATTCAGAGACCACAGTGTGAGTGGCGCCCCCTGGAGTTGTGCACTAGGCGGTACATTGTGTAGATAAGTTTTGGAGCTGCTTCAGGAAGAGCCTGGGAACTGGTCCGGCAGCTAGACAGCACGCACAGGTGGATGAGCTGATCAATCAGACTTGGAGTGGCGTTGCTGGCCAGATCAGATAAACCTCAAGCTAAACCAAGAGCGCTAGAGGTCATCAAAAGATGCCAGGCTGGATATTCCTATGCCAGACCTGCCTCTGCCGTTGGGTTTAACTTGACAAGCCCTTTCTCTCCTCTGAACCTTTCTGCGCCTCGGTTTACTCCTCTGTACCATAGGAGATTGTCTGGTTGGTCATGGTGACACCTCCCACCCCTAGCAGCTTACTCTACACTCATGTGACTAAGATCTAAAATGCCAGGGCATTTCTAAAACACAAGAGGACCCCCAGATGCCTTGCTGAGCCTTGGCCTAGTCACACCCCACTGCAGACTAAAA
>OU015757.1:58911831-58925201 GCA_907169655.1 Acomys percivali
GAGAGAGAGAGAGAGAGAGAGAGAGAGAGAGAGAGAGAGAGAGAGAGGAGACTAAGCATGGGCCTGTTTGTAAGCCAGAAAGCAATAGTTCCCTGTGACAGTGGTTCTCAACCTGTGGGTCTCGACCCCTTTGAGACAGGGTGTCACATATCAATATTTATATTACAACCCACAGCAGTAGCAAAATTACAGTTATGAAGTAGCAACAAAATAATTGCAGGGTTGGGGGTCGCCACAACATGAGGAACTTTATTAAGGGGTCGCAGCATTAGGAAGGCTGAAAACCACTGTTCTATGGTTTCTGTTTCAAGTTCCTGCCCTTATTTCTTTGAATGATGCACTATGACCTGGAAGTAAAAGATGAAATCAATCCTTTCCTCCTAAGTTGCTTTTTGTCTGAGTATTTTATCACAGCAACAAAAAGGAAACTAGAACACCTCTCAACTCCAAAATAAACGCCCCCAAGTCCCAGTTCAGAAGAGGAGGCCCCTTCGCTTCAGATTTCCTGTGTGGCAATGCGCAGAATCACCTGTCTACCCCTCACTCACCTGTACCAGACTCAGAGATTGCTGCTGCATGGAGCTGGAGCTGGAAGGGGCCCAGAGTACAGCTGCTTCACCCATCGCCAAAGGAAACCACCAGAAACCGATCTGAGCAGCTCTCTCAGATGAAAAGGCTGGAAAGCATGCTTGCAGCAGGCAGGCCACAACTAAAGCAGTTATGTGCCCAGAGGAGCAGCATCCCTAAGGAACTTGGGTTTTACCAGGTTGGCAACCTCGTGGCTAGGACACCTTCCCTAAGAGCCAAAGAGCTCTCAGCAACCAGTTTCCTATCCGGAGCCAACACTCCCAAGGCAACGGCTCCCTTAACTCTGACACGCGTGGAGACTCAGGAACGCCTTGGTTTCCTCTTTGCCATGCCTACTAGGAAGCACAGGCAGGATTTGCTGCCTGCACTGATGAGCTTCACAGCCTGATGTTATGTTTTCTGGGCACTGACTTCACTTCAGCATCCCTCTGTTTTCCCACCTAACCCTTCTGTGCAAGTGCACATGTGTGCGTGTATGCATATGTGCATGTGCATGCGTGTGTGTGTGTGTGTGTGTGTGTGTGTGTGTGTGTGTGTGTGTGTGTTGGAAACCACCTCAGACCTTTCTGGAGGGAGGATTAGATAAATGAACAGACTAGTGTAGGAAGATGCTTAACAGCCAACAGGGGGAAATGTAAGTGTTTCCTTTAAGGACTGGGAAGACCTACCAGCCGGGACTTGTGGGGATGCTCTTCTGTGCACAGACACTTACAGGGCCTAGACACAGGAGCAGTGTGGTGAACCCTTCACATCTCCTTGCTCAGCTCCACGCATGCGACAGGCCCCAAGGGTGTTTGAGGTAAAAGCAGGTGCAGCCTTTCTTTGGTGAGTAGCACCCATTCCCTGGGGCCTGAAAGCAGGGAACCTGTGTCTTTGTTTTCACTCTCCTCTGGGCCCTGGGAGTAGAAGGAATATCTTGTCTGTTGTATGGATGCGACACCTATCAATTAAAAAAGCAAAACAAAACCTACGGCCTATGGCTTAGGCAGGAAATAGGTGGGACATCCAGCAGGCAGAAAGGACTCTGGGATAGAGCCAGGTGCTCAAGACTCAGCGGCAAGACGTGAGGAAGACGGATGCGTGGTGCCTGGGCTCAGGTAACCGGCCACGTGGCAGAATGTATATCGGGATAATTGGTTATTTTAAGTTATGAGCCAGTCAGAGAAGAGCCTAGCCATATGGCCTAGGTATTTGTACAATATTTAATGAGTCTCATGAATCATTATTTTGGGAGCTTAAGGATGGGAGGAAAAACCACCCGTGAAATAATGGCATACTGCTACACCTGAGCTCTCTCGAGATGGCTAGAACCTGGCTTTCTTTGTCTTTGAAAAGAGCCCGTGATTTACAGCCCTTCCATGCCTGACACAGCCTAGCTTCCAACACACAGAGCCTCTTCCAGGACAATGGGAAAAACACCTCCCGATGTGTTCAGGATATATATTAGTTAGCAATGCCCCCACCCGATGGGAATTCTACAAAAGGCCTCCAGGTTATCCTCCCAGATGACCCTTCCATGATTTCTCTTTTCCAGTTTGCTCCTTGTGATGCGAGGGCATGATGGAAATGCCAGCTTCTCAATGGGACTCAATCTTATTAGCAAGAACATGATTAGATTGTGTTTCACTGCAGCCCAGAGGCCACTGTATTTCAAGGATGAACAGGCCAGCCGTGGTAGGAGCATGCCGGCACCCGCTCACTCTCCGCAGACCTCAGGACTCCTACCCAAGCCTGAGGCGGCTGCAATAAGACAGAGGTCCCAGCAAAGGTTCCGACCTTGAGAAGGTGTTCCGGGCGTAATGCATGATGCTGTCAAAGTCGTAGGTCTCTCCCAAAGAGCTCACCTCGCCGGCTTCCATCTTTAAGAAATTATACTCCTGACCTGCGACACAACACTCTGTTAAGGACCATGGAAACAAGGCAGAACGCAAAGGGAAGCTGGGGAGAAAGGGGGCCCAGGGCAGCCGCCTGCAGCTCCTGTTGCTTGGGCAACCAGACGACAGGGCTTCTTGTTAGATTAGAAATTTAAAACATAGGGCAAGCCCTATGTTCTCTCTGTCCCACTGTCCAACACCCGTCCCCAAATATCATTTGGAACTTTCACCTGTGCTCGCAGATAGATTAGCACTCAATCAACTTGCCCACAAATATCTCATTAGAAAGAAAAATCACCCAGAGTTCTGATCTTACAATGTGAAGAAACAAGAAAATAAGCGGGAAATTTAAACCCCAAACGATCAGTCCTTGGAAGCAGGTTTAAAGCAATCCGGGGAGCTTGGTCGGGGATGTGCTTGCCTCACAAGCGTTACGACTTGAGTTCGATTCCCAGAACCCAAGTAAAAAAGGCTGGCTTGGTGGCCTGAGGTTGTAATTCTAGCCTTGGGGGACTGAGCTGGGAGGATCCCTAAGGTTCAGAGGCCAGCCATTCTAGCTGCTTTGCCAAGCCCAAGGTTAATGAGAAACCTTGTCTCAAAAAATATTATGGAGAGGCCCTGAGGAACAACACCCAAGATTGTTCTCTGGCCTCTACATGCCACAAACAAGTGGACATACATGTACGCACATGCACACACACACACACACACACACACACACACACACACAAAGAGATTTAAAGCAGCTATACAACTCAGCTAGCTACTTTCATGCTTAATATTGACTTTTTGGTTGTAGGTTTTTGTTTGCACTTCTTTGTTTTGAGACAAGGTCTCATTAGTTGCCTGAGATGGATTTGCACTCACTCATAGTCAAGGCTGGCCTCCAACTTGTGATCCTCCTGCCTCAACCTCACTAGCGCGTCACTTATAAGCCAGTGCTACCTCCCGAGGCTCTGACATGGGAGAACACATACATGTTTGATCTGCGTGTGCTGTTTGCATTAGGGCAGGGTGCTTTTTACATGCATTTGTTTCTTAATGGCATTGCAATTTCAAAAGGCTGTATTGCACAGCAAAGGTGACTTATGAAAGCTGCCAGGAGAACTCTGTTGGCTAACCAGCCCCAACACTGCCATTTATGAAACTGTGGCTAGATTTCACTGCCTCTTACAACATGGGGAATCATGGTTTCTACTCTGCCGTAAGCCATAAGCTTCAGTATGTGTGTTCTCAAGAAGGCCTCTCAGGTGGACAGTGGCAGAACACAACGAGCACCTGCAGAGTAGGGTCACTGCCCACCACTAGCCATAAGCCTGAGCAGCTCCCGGCAGGCCCTCCTCTCACTGTCCCAAAGCCTGTGGGCATCCGACTTTGCTGGCTTCTAGACTCCGCCCAAGGTCCCTTACCTGGCTGGATGTTCTCTCTGATGATGGTGACATGCTGGTCTCTGTCAGGCCGAGTATGCTCATGCCAGAACCCAACTACATGGCCCAGCTCATGAGCCACGATGCCAAACTTGTCACAGTTTTTCCCAATGGATATGGCCTGTGGGCCTCCTCCTCGGCGTCCCACGTAGGAACAACAGCTAGGTGATGAAAAATATGAAAATATCAAAAGAAAGAGGCAAGTTCTGTTTCCAGTTCACCTTGCCACCCATGGTGTAAAGGGGCGTTTAATTAAAAAAAAAAATTCGGAGGTAGAATATTCTCATTGTCCAACTCCCCTCAACAAGGCTCTAATTCACCCAGAATGCATCTGCCTTCTGGTGGCCACAGGTCATTTAGAACCTGAAGACAGAAATGGGCTTCCTACCCAGAATATAGTGTGCCTACACCCATCTCTCATCTGAGTTGGTGTCTATGGGGCCTTCTTTGAGGACAAGAAATAAGTGGCTGAGTTCTGGAAAGGGCCTCTGGATGTCATTATCCATGGCCTGAGTGAGACTCTATACTGGCTGTAATCATAGGTAAACACTGGTTTTATAAGACTTTATTATTGTTTAGCTGTTGAGTGGTGTGTGTGTGTGTGTGTGTGTGTGTGTGTGTGTGCGTGTGTGTGATGATAGCACATTAGTGTGAGGGTACACACACCCTCGCGTGCATGTGGACTTGTTGGAGAATGAAGTGGATGCTGGAAATATAACCTTAGAGCCTCAGGCTTCCAGGGCAAGCACCCTTACCCAGTGAGGTATCCCTCCAGCATTTTAGTATTATTACTCAACTATGCAGCCAAGGGTAGCCTAGAACTCATTATGTAGCTCAGGCGGACCTTAAAATCCTTGCTATGACAGCCTCAACCTCTGGAATGCTGGGATTGCAGGTGTACACCGCTGCACCAGGCTTATCAGAATACTTAATAAAGGTATAAAAAAGAAACCAAAGGCACTGGCGAGATGGGTCAGTGGTTAAGAGCACTTGCTGCTCTTGCAGAGGAGCTGGGTTCAGTCCCCAGCCCTCACATGACAACAGCCTCTAATGTCAGCTACCATGAATTTGATGCCTTCTTCTGGCCTCCGATGGCACTAGGCCTTCATAAGGGGCACAAACATACACACAGGCAAAACACTCATACACATAGGAGAAATCTTTTTTTTTCTCCCCAGACTGGGTTTCTCTGTATAGCCTTCGCTGTCCTGGCTTGCTTTGTTGACCAGGCCGGCCTCAAACTCACAGAGATCCACCTGCCTCTGCCTCCTTGAGTATTAGGTTTTTTAAAAATTAAAACATCCAATAATCTAGCACCTACATATGTTGTATTGAGCATGTAAATATACATGTCTATGTTGCGAAAGACTGAGCTCTCTCATCCTATATGCCACCCTTATCCAAAGACAACAAAAAGTTGTAATGTTTTCCCATTATAAAACTATATCAGACTGTGCATGAATGAAGAACATGTTTAACTTTTCATTCATTTTGTCATCAGTCCATTTAGTAGAGTCACTTAGGTGTTTAGTTTCTCAGTTGACTTTGACTGGGCTTTCCAGGCACAAGGTCACATTAATTCTCAATAATGCAGCCTTGGCCTTGTTTCTGCCCATCTCCATAGGGTTGACTCCACTCTCCTGCCTAGGCATGTTAGCATCCCCAGAATGGTGTTAAATAATTGTGGAATCTCTTTGAACTACTCTCGATTCTAATAGAAGTACTTCTAGGATTAATATGCTCTTGTACAAACATAAAACTTACACACGTATGTACATGAAAAAAGCTTCTGTGTACATGAAAATTTGCACTTTTATACCTGGCATCTATTGTTGCAATGCTTTTTTTTTTTTTTTTTACTTTTTTGAAACAGAAGTGCATGCTGGCCATGCAGAGGCCTTCATCTCTGTGGAGATATGCACAGATCCTCTCTCTGGTCTGTCAATCCTGCTGCAAACTTCCTGGGTGTGAACAGGTCTTCTGCTCTAGACAAACTGGTTGGTAGCCTTTCTTCTGCTCTTCCACTGGAATGCTAAGATCTTAGTTGAATTCTGCAGAGCTATTTGTGTGAGGCACATCTGTACTTGTTAATTTCTTTATCCATTATAGGTGCTTTTCTCTAAAATGATTTGGAAATGATCTTTCTCTTACCCACTCCAAAGTTTTAGTATCAAAATAACATTGACAATTCTAAAAGAATTCCTTGTGAGACTCTGGATTTGGTACTTCAAGAGAAAGTCTTTCTTCCTTCTGTTTATCAGTTTCTTTAAAAGTTACTGTTCTGTCTATCTGTACCAGTCCTGCACCCAAAGAGCCCTGTATGATACCATGGGGACATTGCAATCTGTGCAAGAATATGGAACCAGCCTAGGTGTCCATCAACAGGCTAGTGGAGAGTGAAGAAGTGTTACACATACACAGTGGGATGCTATTCAGCTGTGAAGAAGAGTAAAATCAGGAAAGTGAATGGCTCTATAAAGCATAATATTAAGCAAGATGACGCAAACTCAGAAAGACAAAAACTGCATGTTCTCCCTCACACGCAAATCCTAGCCTATCGTGTATATGTGTAAGCAGGCAAATATGAGTAAAATAGAAAAACTTAGGTGCTAAGAGAGGATACTATTCGGTGATGAGAAAGAATGGGACATGAAAGAGGAAAGGGGTCTGGGAGGAAGAGAGTGCAAGGGCATTGGGGAGAGGGAGGGACAAGAACCACAAAAATACATGTTGTTAAAATATGTCCCAATGGCATCTAATACACTATACGCCAATTTGGAAAAAAAAAAAAGTGTATTGGGACCAGGCATGGTGGAGCTCACCTCTTAAGGAAAGGCCCTAGAGGCAGAGTCAGGGGAGGCCAGCCTGGCCTACATAAGTCCCAGCCAGCCAGGGCTATGTGGTGAGACCCTGTCTCAAACAAACAAAAACAGGTTCTGGGGTTGTGCCTGTGCTACATCTTCACCTTGGAACTGGCCACATTTCTTACCCTCAGTGTTGCCAACAGCTATTCGAGACTCTGCTGCCATTTCTGTGGCTGTGTCCCTCTTCTCTGTTTCTACTTTTGTGTGGTTCTGCACTGTTGCTTTTTCTTGCCTCAAGTAGTTATCCGCTGTCTTTATTTGATCAAATAATTCACTGCTGGGTTTAGTAACCCTATAATGTTTTGCCTTGTGTTCTCATTAGGCTTATTCTTTTGTGATAGTGGTTTACACACACACACACACACACACACACACACACACACACACACACACACAAGAGCACAATTAAGAGATCACCACTTCTATGAATTAATGATGTCATTGTCATTCTTAATTAGCAATGTGGATATTTTGTGAACATATCTTTAGCTTTATCTCCTTCCCTTTGAGTTTTAGAAATTACTAGGCATTACAGCTTTTAAACCTTGATTGCCTGATAAA
Source organism: Acomys percivali (assembly GCA_907169655.1). Classification (NCBI taxonomy): domain Eukaryota; kingdom Metazoa; phylum Chordata; class Mammalia; order Rodentia; family Muridae; genus Acomys; species Acomys percivali. The sequence continues at coordinate 58,919,146 of OU015757.1, forward strand.
TAATGCCTATAGAACTAGTGGAGTTTTTAACAAAAGAGAAATGTTTATTCTATTTTTATTTCCATGCCATTTGCTTTGCAATGTGAGACTGTTTTAATGCTGTTTCTAACTTTTACAACCTATTGAGATGTTCTTCTTAAAATCAATTGTTTATTTTTGTTTTTAAAATGTGTGTGTGTGTGTGTGTGTGTGTGTGTGTGTGTGTGTGTGTGTCTTACAGAAATAAAGAAAGTGTCTTAGTGCTGTTTTTCCCTGCATTTCCCTCTTTGGTTCACTAGGCTTATCTCATGATTCCTGAAGCTATGCCGTGGTGAGTGAACACGGATAACAGCCTTACCTTCACCATAGCTTGTACCATTTCTCATTATAAAGATCCTTTTTTTTTTCAGCTTCTGACTTTACAAATAAGAAGAAAGCTGTGGGTGTGGGTCAGTAGTAGAGCACTTGTCTAATATGCACAAGTCCCTGGCTTTGATGCCTAGCACTAAAAAATTAATTAGCTAATTAATTTAACATTTTAAACCCAAGCAGAGAAGGTCTTCTTTGTAGATGAACTTGTTGTTGGGCCTTGCCTTCTTCGCTCACACCTCCTGCCAATTTCTTTCCCTTTCCTTTCCAAGTTCACTCATTTTCTTTAGTAATCATCCATGTGAAGAGTATGTGCTTGGGATTTTTTTTAAAATTCAATATGCGAGGCTTTTCCTTTTGGTAAGAGAGCATATCATGTACATTTATCAGCATGATAGATATCACGATGTGAGTGTGTGTGTGTGTGTGTGTGTGTGTGTGTGTGTGTCCTCACTGTACTTACCCTTGCATACATGTATGGAGACCAGAGGTCAATATCAGGGGTTTCTTTCTATTGCTTTCCACTTTGTTTTTTGACCAGGGACTCTCACAAAACCCAGAGCTCACCTTTTGGCAAGCCTGGATGGGTAGTGTTGTGAGGATCCACCCGGCTCTGGGCCTCGGCTCTGGAGTTATAGACACACCCACCACACCTGGCTGTTACACAGGTACTGGGGACCTCAACTAATGTCCTCAATGCTTATGTGTCCAGCTAGCCTAACAGGTTTCTTCCATAATAACCCACTCACTTAATTGTACGTTATGTTTTCTTTAGGAAGTCTGTAAGCTCTTGGGGCCTCTAACATGGCAGAGATGCATACATTTGAACACCCACTTGAGAGCAGTGTGAACCTGCCACTTCATCAGCTATCAGTTCTTCAATGGAGTCACTTTCCCCACATGAAACATCAGCCATGCTGTCCGGGTGACAGACCCACCAACAATGAGCCAGTCTTCCAGGAGCCACAGTATGGACTCACCTGCTTTGCGATTTCACTGGGGACAAAGAGCTTCCAGCAAGCCCTATCCTCTTGTATACCACAGCTCAGTGGAAATGCACAGTATGACAGAATATTCCAGACCCTGGCATCCTTCCATCTGTCACTTATATTGTACTGAGGCAGTTTTCCTACTTACCCACAGGTCCTATAACTGAAAACAATAAAGCTTTCCTCATCTGTCCTCTCTACGAAGGTCACACAGGTGTGTTTCTCCCAGTGTCTCATGGCCTGTTTGAAAATGGCCCTCTGGCTGCCTGAAATGACAAAGCAATGCTGGTCACTTCATTCTGGTCACACTTTCTTTAGACAAGAAGGCACCGTCTTAAGACAAAGTTTGTCATCATCACCTACACACACACACACACACACACACACACACACACACACCTGCCAAACTGTAACTAAGGGAAGTGATAGATGTATTCATTAATTGGGTTGTAGGGATCATTTTATACAGCACTTAGAATACTTTATGCACATATAGGTTTGTCAAATATTTCAAATTGTTTTTAGAAGCTTTTTGGGGAACCCAGAGTAGAAATCCACTGGAAATCACAATTTCCTTTGCTGAGGATGCTGATGCAAGACAGCAATCCAAGCACTCAGGAGAGAGAGGCAAGAGCATCACCATAAACTCAGGGCAAATCTCATCTACATAGTGAGTATCATCCAGGTAGGGCAACTTCACAGAAAGATGGCTCAGGGATTAAAAGCACTTGCTGCCTTTGCAGAGGATGCAGGTTCAATTCTCAGCACCAACAAGGCCACTCACAATCATTCCAGGACATCAGACACCCTCTTTTGGCCTCTGTAGGTACTCCATGCACACATGGAGGCAAAACACTCATAAATAAATAGATAGATAACTGTTTGACTTTGTGGGTCAGAAGGGATACTAACAGTAGACAACGTATTAGGATCCCCAGCTTTTCCTTTGTATTAAAAGTATCTTTCTAAACTTTTGTCTTACACAGGTCATTTAATTTGTTGCAGGTTTCTGGTTTGGAGGAAGCCATCCCCCCAGCATGGTATTTTGCCCTCATTTTTTGTCACACCTGCAGAGATTGCTGCCAGGTACTCTCTAAGTCTATTTGCACACCTGCAGTCAAGTGCTCCCATGCACTCTCTAAGTCTATTTGCACACCTGCAAAGAGTGTTCCTGTGCACTCTCTAAGTCTACTTGCACACCTGCAGGAGAGTGTTCCTGTGTACTCTCTAAGACTATTTGCACACCTGCAGAAGAGTGCTCCATGCACTAAGTCTATTTGCACATATATCTGTGCACTTTGAATGGTGTTTCAGTGTTTCCTGGGGTCCTCCATCTTATCTTCTTGTAGGGAAACAGATGAATTGTATACTTTTTCTAACCCTGTCTGCAGAGTTCCTTGTTTGAAAAGTTCTTAACTAATAGGGCCCCAAGCTGAAAGTCATGTAAAGTCAGTAAGTATTCACCAACATCTATCAAGATAACAGAATAAAGAATATTTTAAGCTGGGGACAGTGGTGCACACCTGTAATCCCAGCACTCAAGGAGGCAGAGGCAGGCAGATCTCTGTGAGTTTGAGGCGAGCCTGGTCTACAAAGCAAGTCCAGATAGTTAAGGCTACACAGAGAAACCCTGTCTTGAAAAAAATGAAAAAAGAAAAAAAGGGAAAGAATATTTTAACTTTGCTAAAAGCAACAAAAAATAATAATTGAGAAGTACAAAGGAGGATGGAGCAGAGATCTAAGTTTAGAATGATGCAAAATAAATAAATAAAATGAAGAAAACCAATATAACCTATAATACAATATGGGTATGGTGTTATATTGTCTCTCAAAAAATATGCACATAAGATTAACTTAGCTGTCTTTTTTTAAATCTATTTATTTGACATTTTGGTATTCTTGGAGGTTCACATTATGTGTAGCTCAACCACTTATCAAACTAGCAATCCTACTAAATACATGATAATATAAAGCCCTGTACAAAATATCCTAATATAAAAAAGTTAGCTCCTGTTGATGAAGGTAAGATAAATCTCCAGTCAGAAGAACACAGATCATGACAGACCAGACATACACAGTGAGTGTGTGAACCAAAGAGTGGTAGCAACTGCTCACAGGGCTGCATCTCAATCTCTGGGCATGTGGCTTTCTCTGTCAGGCATCCTGAGTGACAGGGAGAAGACTTGGCCTTTTTTTCTCATGGCAGCCCCTGATTAAGCACATGAAAGCTGGAGTAATCTCACCTAGCAGAGTGGGAGAACAGCCTTGGAAGGTCCCCATCTCTCCTAGACTCTGCGCGTCCACTCTCAGGTCTGTCAATCAATTGGCTGCTAACTTGCTCATTCACGGTTCTCAGTGCCTGTGGCAAGTCATTGATCCATCTGCCTCTGTTGGAAGCCATAGTACCCCAGGGAGGTAAAAAGCTAATAAAGGCACCGAGAGGCTGAGAGGCTTGATCAGTGGAGCCTTTTTGTTCAGGCATCCGGCCAGTGATGTACTGCAGCACTGCTGTGGGCAGATACGGAGAGCCCCTCCCCTGTAGTAGGCACTGTCCTAGGTGCTGGACACATAGGCGTGGATAAAGAGGGTTTAGTCCCTGCTCCCACAGAGCCTAGGCAAAGATAAATGTGAATGCAAATATAAGTAAAGAAACTTTGGACCATGGTGGGTGTTGTTAAGGTTACAGAGGGAGCTGGGACATGGCACAGCTGGTAGGGGAGGGGCTCAGAGGCCAGGGACAGCAGCCCCAGCCTCAGTCTAGGTGACTGTTACATAGTCCAAAGATAATGTCATGAGGCATTGGGCACAGTTCTTATCTGTGTTAACTCATTTAATTCTGGCATCAGATCTATTTGTAGAACAGGGAACTACAGACAGAGGTGTTGAATGATTTGTCAGGGGTGGATCCAGGATACAGAGCAGGGAGTCATTCCAGATCGTGTGACACCCTATATGTACCCTCTGGTTACTACGGGGAGCACTGCTCCCCAGCCAAGGGACTACCAGGTTCATGAGCCACCATGGACAGCTCCACTCTTCTCATCCACTTGCGCACTGGATAGGCCCCTGACAGAACATTTAAGGCTGACCTGATGAGGACCTGTCTCTCCACCAGGCCTTCAGAACAGAGCGACCTCTGAAGACACAGTTCCAACAGAAGCCTGGTGTTAGCCAACTCAGGCACAGGGAGCCTTAGCTGGTGGGGCTGCTGTGGTTCTGACAACAGCTTATCCCGCCTAGTCCCTTCTAGGAGGATCTTACTGAGCCTGAGTGCCTAAACACTGACTCCAAAGGGGTAACATCTAGGGCTACTGACCAGTAAAGTTCCCTCCGATGACGTAAGGAATGACCCCTCCAGGCCATATCCGCTCTGTCCTTGATGTTGTGGCTCTTCTGACGCGAGCAGAGAAGGTCTTACGTGTGGTGTTTGAGGTCCCAGGGCCAGGCAGAAGTGTAGCATCATCCTTGCCATCTGCAAGGCAGTCAAAGGGTCCATTACTTTGCCCACAAAGCCTTCTGCAAGTTATGCTTTAAACTTAAGATTGTGTTGGTGGTAGACTGACACAAAGGGTAGAGGAAACCTGTGTTCTAAGGAAACATGTCACCCACAAAGGTTTTTAAGACCCTGGGAGGTAATGCTCAATAGTTTGGTTTTAGGTGAATTGGCTAAGATCAGTTCTGGGGAACAAACACCCTCTTCTGCCCTCCATGGGCCCACCTACCCACCCCACCTTTACACATACACATAAATAATTTTTAAATATTTTCTGAGAAAAAAAAACACCCAAAAAATAATGGGGATAGGCAGAGATGACTGTTAAACCTGAGATTCTCTGACCAAAGCTACATCATGCTGGACCTCAGTGTAGTTACTTCCTTTTCTCTTCATTTTTTATGTTTCTTTTCTTTTTTTTCTCTCTATCCTTTAAAAATGATATATAATCCATAACCATAGCATTCGCTTTGATGGTGTTCAGTTCCGATGTCCCAGGTGTGCAGCCATCTCCCCGGTCTGATTGTATGAGTTTATCATCACTGTAAAAGGAGGCTCTGTCCCCATTGGCAGTCACTTCCGGTTTCCCCCTCTGCCTTGCCACCCGGTGGTCTGCTGGGTTTCCGTGTCCGCTCTGGTCATTCCATATGAGGGCGATCAGACCACAGCAGCCTCTGCCCCTTTCCCTTGGCTTATTTTCAAGATTCATGCACACTTTTAAGAAGAATGAGCTCTTCTTCCTACTTTGTGGCCCAGTAGCTTTCCACTATAGGGGTTGACCACAGTTAGCTATTCCTTGGTTAGACATCAGAGTTGTCTCCACTTGGGGGTGATTAGAAATTACATCACTATGAACACTCATGTAGACATTTGCTTCAGCAGGCAGAGGTTTTTCCACTCTGCTGAGCATGGACAAGGTGCAGAATGCTGGATCACATGTCTCTATTTAACCTTTTCAGGAACTACAAGGCTGTTTCCCAGAGCCAACTGTACCATGCATGTCCTCACCAGCAAAGAAAGAGAATTATACACAAAGCCAAGTGGGATTTGTTTTTATTTGCAAGGCTTGTTTAACATGTCCATATATGTATATTAGTATATCAGCAAGCTAAAAAATAGTAAACTCTTTCATATTATTAAATTTTCACTTACTATGTTTTATTTGTTTATTCTGTGGGTGTTCATGTGTGTAAATGCATGCCATGGCATGTGGATGAAAGTCAAGG
>OU015757.1:58928735-58945826 GCA_907169655.1 Acomys percivali
ACCCCTGCCCACAGTCAGGCTGCAGGCCCATGGTTAGGACCCCTGCCTACTTCCCATGTTCACCCAGCCTGTTTACGTTGCCCCTATGCTTATTCTATTTTGCTGTCCAGCCATAGAGTCAATTGTTTCAAGATTTCAAATGTTCTTGCCAACCGGAAGCCCCATGAGGGCAAGAACTGTGGCTGGCTTCTTCGTTGCTCTGTCCTTGACGCCTGCACAGTGCCTGGAGGGTGGCAGCAGTCAACATTTTTGTATTTTGAATGAATGAATTAACAAATAGACAGGCTGTTCTAAAAATAAACAGCCCAACAGTCCAAACATCTCTGTGGCGGAAACCTCTCCAAAGGGTTGGCAGCAGTGAAGCCCACAACGCTAACGTCCTGAGACTCATCCTGTCTTAAGTAATCGCAGGCAGAGATGGAGCAAGTGGAAGTTTGTTATTCGTATCCCATATGGTTTTCAACAAGTCTCTTAATTTTCCTCTGCTGCCAATTCTCCTTTGGAGAATGGGCAAAAATACTTCTCCATTCGAGGGACGAGCGCGGAGACATCTCATGTTGCCTGGACAAGCTGTGCTATGTGGACACGTGACCCAGCATTGTAAGGGCCAATTTTATGTGGCCAAGTCAGCATGGGAAAATCTTAAGTGCACCTGGAAGCAGGCTGGGGTGTAATTTCCAGAGATGGCTTATTGAATGACAGCTTCCCCTTCGGTCCAGTGAGAAATTTAATTTGCCGAGGCCTCAACACAGGAAGCATTTGCCGATTAAAAATATGTCTAAACAGATGTTCTGCTTAGCCTGGAAGAGGGATCTTAATGCAACTGTCATTATTGGATTTTCTTGGATTACTACTAGCTGGAACCAGAGTCCAAATAGGAGGATGTAATTATTTATTACGGCCAAGAGCTCTGCATTTCAAGAGGAGCTCAGGGGCATCTGAAAAGATTTAACACGCTGGAGGTGGAATAGGGTGGGGTGGGGGGACACAGGCCATTTAAACTCCCTCTCTGAAGGAGCGAAGAGGCCATGGCTGTTTAATATTTCATTTCCAGTTGCAGGTATAGCCATGCCCTAAACCAGAAACACGACTGGCCGAATTTCTCAAAGAGCTGTAATTTTTACATAAGGCCAGTGGCAACTCACACACCAGATGTAACCACACTGAACGTCCACCTGCAAAACTCTCACCCCAACAGGCAACGGCTGGAACCAGCACATCATGATGCCCACTGTCCAAAGACTCAAGATCAGTTCCTTGCTGAAAAGGGAGCTGTAAATTATCTGATGAAAGGGCTCTTAAACCTGGTGGCGCCCTAAAAACACTGAGAAACCTGTTTTTAAAAAAAACCAGAGCTATCTGTCCTTGCCCTGAAACTGTGACCCAACAGGCCTGGAGTCCAGGCACCTGCGGGTTTGAAAGCTCTGGTTGAAGCCAAAGCTCAGTGGAGTTTGCGAACCGTTGATAAAGCTCAAAGGCCGGGATTAAGAGTTTTAGGGGCAGTGAACGTAAGATAAATGCTCACGATAGATAATTGCTGCCATTTACTTCCCATGTGTTTCTGCGCAAACTTCCCCCTTGAGCCTGACCACTTCCTGAAGCAAGTCTGTGGAACACGCATGGGACCGAGCAGAGACTGTCAATCACTGGCAGTTAGGAAGGGCCATGCAAGAGCTTCAGGAATCGTCTGCAGTCAGAACAAGTTAAAGTGGAAGCCCGGAGTTAGTCAGGCTGTGATTTCACCTGCACACACAGACAGCGACACTCAGGAGTTCGGGTATGGATTGCCATTTTTGCACCAGGGGAGGAGCAAGACCCCAACAGTGAAATAAAGGCAGCTTGTTCAAGCCAGTCCCTTTATTCTTCCTTCCCACATAATCCCTCCAGGACACTGCTGGATGCCTGCCTGGGGGCACATCTTGTTTTTATTTGAACTGAAGATATGAAATGCCAACCTAAGGTTTCTCTTTTATTGCAGCCTGCCCATTTTCCACAAACCCAGAATGATCCTTGTTTTGGGGTGCAAACGACTCCCACTCTTCACTTCGGAACAAAGGCTTTACAGCTTGGCTCTGGAAAGGAAAGAACCATGTTCTTTTATGAATATGGTTCCAGATATCAGACTCCACTCAGCTAGCCAAAGGTGCGCCCTTGCAGCGGTTACACGCCTCCCCCCTCACTAACAACATTACAGACCCAAGAGTACGCTGAGCTCTCAGCTTCTGGAAATGGGCTGCTCTGAGCAAGGCTTTATGGGAATGTTGAGTGAGCAGTCTAGAAATCCAGTCCAAGGCTGCGGGCACAAATCCCCTCTTTTGGGACCAAAAGGAGCCACATAGTGTCAGGAAGCCAACCTCTGGCAAAAATGAAGCCAGAATTCCCCTCAGCTTCCCCTTTCTGCTCAGGCAGTGTCATTCTGGATTTGTAGGAAATGGGCAGACCGCAATTGAAGGGAAATCTAAGGTTGGCGTTTCATATCTTCAGTTCAAATAAAAACAAGATGTGCCCCCAGGCAGGCATCCAGCAGTGACCTGGAGGGATGATGTGGGAAGAATGAAGGGACTGGCTGGAACAACCTGCCTTTGCTTCACCATTGGGGTCTCGCCCCTCCCCTGGATTAAAGACCTGTTTGTCTGTGGCTGTGATGTAGAGGGAAGAGACAGACCCAGCCTCGACATGCATTGACCTCTTTGGACAAACCAGGGTCATTCAAGGGGCAGCTGTGTGGACCTAGCAGGCTTCAGAGGTGTGTGGGAGGGAAGGAGAAAGTGTTATTATCTTCACTCTGCTTTTAAAAAAGAAGTACCCAACATCTGCTGCAACGCTGATCCTGTACACAGCCCAACCAGAGGCAGCATCTTAATGGGCTGCAGCAGGCCTATTCCTTCCTGTCCTCTGTGCAGCTGCGGAACAGCTGTGGGATCTCAGTCTGGGGTAGATGATGCACTCTTAGTGTCATTCCTAGAGGGGAAGGCGGGGAGGAAAGAAGTGGAGGGAAGCTGGACCTGGGGGTGTGCACCTGTCATCCCAGCACTTGGGGAGGCCGAGGCAGGAAGATCTTGAGGTCAAGGCCAATCCAGACTACACATTGAGAACCTGGCTCCAAAACAAAACAAAAACTGGAAAGCTGGGGTGCACTTAAGCACATCTAATATTTGCATTTTGTAGGAATATTTTTCATTCTGTCCAAGCTTTGAGTGAAGAGTTAGATAAAGTCAACTAAAAGGCTGAGCTGGAATACTTAGCCACACAGAGACATGATAAATACACAGTTTTAAAAAATTCTTTAAAAATCATGCTAAGGAAATGAAGGCATGTGTTCAAGGATGTTTGTTTCAGGCATGACTCACAGCAAGAGCAGGGAGTGGAGTGAATGCTAATAATAAGGGGACAACTGGATAAACTATCTATACTGAGAACACTTTGTAACTGTTCATAGGACTAAATTAATCACAACTACTTTGGAGGAATTTCTCACAAATCAGTGGCAAAGCATGAAGCATTATAATCAATCTTATATTTTTTTAAAGAATTACAAAACTTAACGCATGCATGCATGTTGATGTGCGTGCTTATATACGTACATATCCTCATGGGTTCGTATGCTAAAATAAATGCATGTGGAAAAGTGTGTAGGGACGTGAAGAAATGTCATTATCTGTGAAAAAGAGAAAACGGCGGTTGCAGGGAGTTGGGGAGATAGCCAAAATAAGGGGAAAAGGGCAACAGTAAAAAAAAAAAAAAGTGCGTGATGACATCAAACCATTGGTACATTTTTGTGAATGTATACTTTAAATATTTACATGTGTGTGAGGAAATAATACTGAAGCAAAATCATAAACTACAGCAAGTAATGGTTTCTACTGCACCCCTGCAGGGCAGTCTTAAAACACGGGATTCTGGCATTTGAATCCTTTGTTCTCCAGGCAACTCAGCACTGCCCTGAACAGAAAACGCTTCTCCAAGACTGAGATAGGTCCAGACCCCACCAGCCTCGGGCCTCTGAACCTCTACATGCAGAGCCCATTGGGATACTCCTGGGAAGGGTTTAGGCTGGCCACAAGCCATCACTTGTCTCTCTTGTCCCTCCCTGGGTAGCCAAGGATTCTAGTCTACAGTGGTCAGCCACCCCTATCCCAGATCCACTGTCCTTTCTTGCCTATGGACCCTCCTCTTCTCTAAAATGCAGTCACCTGAGTCTTGCCATCTCTCTTCTCAGACCTTGAACTTACAAGCCAAGTACCAGAGAGAAAAACAAACCCAGAGGGCAGAGTTTTCCAATAGTCTCCAACCAATAGACCTTGTCTTTCCATACCTCCCACCCCACAGCAGGACAGCTTTCCATACCCAATCTCCCCCAACAGCAAGATACGCCCCCCCCCACCCCATTCCACCAAAGGAAACACTTCCCTGTGCGCACTGCTGGCTATGCATATGCCCAGCCCATCTGCTGACACAGGAGGTTCCAGGTTTCAGAAAAGACACCCAAAGCTGAGATTTTGGGGCATGATGGTACCAATTGACAGGGACAGGGTCTCCTTTCAGAGTGATGACAAAGGTCTGAACAAGATGAAGAAGGTCACATCACATTGTCGATGTGCCTAATACCACTACACAGTGCACTTTGAAATGAGTAAAGTGCTATGCTAGATTTAAGTTATTTATCAAATTTTGCCACAATCTGAAAGAAAAATAAAAGGTCCTCAGTGGTCTGGGGGCCTCACATACATTACCCTTTCTTGCCGCCTGGATGCTGGTATTGGAGGCTGTACCATTTGGCCACCTGGCAGATGGCTCCTCAAGCCCACCTGAAGGAGGACAAGAAAAGAGAGTTAAGGACACACCTTTCAGAAGCATCAAGGGAGCAAACCTGCCCACTGGGTGACAGTCAGAGCAGCAGGGATACGGTCAACTAACTAAGGCTTATTAGGTCAGGGAATGCCTTTTTTTATTTTAGTAGCCACTCATAAATTAGTAAGACTGCCATCTTCCTTGGTCAGTCAAGGATGCTCGGAGTGGAATTCAGAGCAGCCATGGGGTGGCGGGGAGGGTGGTCCCAGCTCAGTTCCTCCACTTGGAGAAGATGAATGAACGTACAGAGAAGTCAAGAGTCAGGTCCACACAGGTGGATCACATCATAGCCACAGGACTACTGGTGGAACTCCATCCTTGCGCCGGCTGACGCTGTTCTGAGCTTTTTCTCTGTGTTCTGGTTTCCCCACAGGGAGAATCTTCTTCAGCAAACTGCTGAGTGACTCTGAAGACACCACACAGCAATGGCAATAAGGATCAAATGTATTTCTGGGCAGCCACAGGTAGCCACCCTGCCAGCATTCACCTCACCCAGAAGATGTCAGTCTCCAAGTCCTAACTGGCCCTGCTGTGTGCTGGGTGCAATCCCAGGACCATAGATTCAGCTACAAACAAGGCAGACAGTGTTCCTGCTTCAACACTAGAATTCTTTAAATGGCGTAATGCTAAGTTCTGAAGATCAAATTCAGGAGAAATGGGGCCTCTATGGGAGGGTGAGAGGGGTCATCAATGGGTGCTGGATAGGGCACCAGGAGATACGGTGACCACGAAAGCATGTCAAAGCCTCCAAAGAAGAATCTACTGACAAACAAGAAGGCATTTCTTGCATTGGTTGAAAACCCTGACGCTTAAGAAGCAACCTTCCCTTGGAACATTCTGGGCTAGGTGGTGTCTAACTCCCTTAAAGAAGCTAAGGCTGAGGTACATGCTAACAAGCCCAGAGTAGCCTGGCTCAGGACATGGTCTCTTGGTCAAAGACTTAAGACCTATCCTCTGCCACCACTGCCTGATGAAGGCTCACACTTGGCACCACTATCCAATAGGTAGCCTGTGTCCAGGTTCACACCAGTGTAGGCAACGTTCATCAATTCCTGAGTGGCAGGCTGCCCCCTCCACCGCTGTGACTCAGGCAGGGCCTGCAGCTGCCCTAGCCTCCTGTAGAGGAAGGACCCCAACACCAGGCAGGGACTGGAGACTCCTGCATCCTGCCTGGCTGGCCGGCTTGGAATGCGCTCACACAGCCCCTGCAGCTGCTGGGGTCTATGCTGCCAGCTCTCGGCCCTCGGGTATTCCAGTTGCGATATCATTTCCTCTTGGGCTAAAGGTCAGGGGAAATCCTGACGGTATGAAGTCCTTCTGCAGCACAGGAATGTGCCATCTGCAGAGAGAGGGGCGGGTCGCCGCCATCAGGCTCCGGGTCCAGCTCAGCCTCCGCCCCACTGGCTGCGCAACTGCTGCCGAGAACCTGGGCGTTAGCATCTTTGGTCTGTCAAATGGGCTGCTGCGGGAACCAAAATGAGGTAATGGGTTTGTTTAGGTATGTGTTCATTCAGAAAATATGCATCCGACACCTGTTATGTGCCAGATTCTGTTACTACTGCTGGGGAGGTGACCTCAGGAAATTATATTCTGATGGAGGGAGGGGAAAAGGGGAACAAATAGAAATGAAGTATTTAAGTTGGCTGCTGGTGAGTAACTACGAAGAAAAAGAAGGCAGGTTCTAGGGTGCTGTTTTATGTAGGAAAGAAAAGCAGAAGTCTGAGGAGAGACAAAGTCTATAGATATCTGGCGAAGAGCATTCCAGACTGAGGAGATAGTGGGTGCAAAGGCTCTGGGATGGGAATGTGCTCAGCAGCAGGGAGCTGGGTATGCCAGGAATAGAGGGTAGCAGAGAGCCTGTCAGCCATCCACTGCACAGCCAGCTAGTGTGGGGTCCTATGGGCATTCTCTGGGCTTCATCTTTTATTCTGAGTATCCTAGGTAGGATGCAGAAGACACCTAACTGCACCCACGTGTTGCAAACCAGGAGCTGTTGACAGTGGACGAGAGGGAGGCATGGGAGCTGGGATCTGTATTCTTGACTGTCATGGCTCTAACATGGTGTCATTAAGGTCAGGTGTTCTCTCACAGGCTGCTTTGACAAGGCTCTGGGCTCTTTGGAATTGCCTGTACCTCCCAGGCACCTCATTTGTTCTGGCTCTGATGTGGTCCGGGTCTGAAGGGGGAACCAAGCATCTTCTATGACAAATCCCAGCTTTGAGTGGAAGCACATGTCTGCCAACCCCGGTGGCACTTGGGAAGTAGGGACAAAGGATCAGGAGTTCAAGGCCAGTCTGAGCTATGAAGCAAATTCAAGGCCGGCCTGAGCTGTGTGAGCGCCTAACTCAAAAGACAAAAACAAGACACCGCTATCAGAATGGACAAAAACCAAGAACACACATCCCTTGTCTGACCTCATCCTCAAGGGATGGAAATGTTGTCTTTTTCCTCTGAGCGGCACAAGCCCAGGCTTCTAGTTCTGCCTGGGATCCTCCTAGTGATAAGAAGCCTTGTCACTTCCCTGTTGGAAACACTCCCACTACCTTTTGGGATGAGTTCCCGCTCTGTGTGTGACTGAAGAGGCCTTTAGTGACATGGCCCTCTGAGCATCCTCTGCCTCACCTCTTGCCTCCACTTCCACAAGCTGAGCCACACTAAGCTGTAAGGACTATGTTTCTATTTCCCGTTTTCCTCCTTTGTTTTTATTGAAATGGGACCTTATTATGCAGACTGGGCTGGCCTCGGACTCAAAACCCTCCTGCTTCTGCCTCTGCCTCCTACGTGCTGGTACTCCAGATATGTACCACCTCACTGTTTTCATCTTAAACATCTTCAAGCACACCATTGGGCCTGGCTAGCTCTTACTGATTCCTCAAGCCTCTCACTGGATGCCACCACATTTGTGATGCCGCAGGATGGTACCCCTGCTCCTCCTGGGTTGTCAGCCCACCTCCTCTGAGCTTCCTCAGCCCCACCCCCCACTCTGTCCATAGCTCTCACTGCATGTTCCCAGCACCTCCTGTGTGGTCAGCAGAACCCCTTTGGCAAATTTTTAGGTTTAGTGACATAAAGAAAAAGGCATCCCTCCAAACCCTAATATTCAGAACTTGGCTTGAGGCTGGTGCCCAGTTACATAGGTGATGGATGGGCCAGGGAGCAAAAGACTGGGGCAGCTTCATGGTGTCCCAAAGGAGGGTGGCAGTCATTTCCAGGTCAATTTAATACTGTGGGGGGGAATGTGTGTTTCTCAGCTTTATTAGAGAGAAGGAGGCAGCTGTTGAATAATGGCTCTCAACATTGGCCATAATTTTGAATGACATGGGAAATCCTGTGAAAAATACCGAGGCCTGCTCCCCCCGGGGACTCAAACCTTCAGAAGCTCTGTTTCAATTGACCTGTGGCATGGCCTGGATGTGGGGACTTTGAGACACCTCACGGGTGATCTGAAGATACAATCAAGGTTGACCATAGTAGCCAGGAAAAGAGGCTTCTGCTTGTAATTCCAGCTGTCACAAGCCTGAGGCAGGAGGATCACGAGGTCCAGGCCAGCTGTGCCACCCCTGCCAGCCAAGTAGAGAAGTGGCCTTTAAAAACTCAGAACTGTAGAAGAAGACTCATCTTGGGCTACATTCTTTTTGTTTAAATGTGTATTGGTGCTTTTCCTGCATGTACTTATCTGCACAGAGGCTAAAAGAAACTGGAGTTACCGATGGAGTCACAGGGTTGTGAGTTCCCATGTGAGTGCTGGGAATTGGAGCCTGGCCCTCTGGGAGACCAGCAGGTGTCCTAAACCACTGAACTATCCTACAGCCCATCATATGATATATACATTTGCGGGGGTTGCTTTTGTTTGTTTTGTTTATTTGATTTTTTTCAAGACAAGATTTCTCTACGTAGCCCAGGCTGTCCTGGACCTCACCCTGTAGATCAGGCTGACCTCGAACTCAGAGCTCCGCCTGCCTCTGCCTCCTGAGTACTGGGATTGCAGGTGTACTCCATCCCTGCCTACCTGAGTGTGTATGATTATGAAAGTCTTAACAACTGAGCCTTTTCCTTCCAATCTCACTAGGAGCTGAAGATGTGGAGTTGGGGTTAGATCCATACAACTCTAGAAAAAGCTATGTCACCCCTAAAATGATAGAAACTGTTCCTTGACAGGTGGGGCTCAGGCTGAGACTACAGCTGTAAGCAGGATAGAGAAGAAAGGCAGGAACTGGACCAACGACTCCATCGGTCTTGCAAGTAGCCAGGTGAGAAAACACGATGGCAAACTAACCCCTGCATCGAGGGGCCGAGACAGGGGACCCCTGGAGCTTGCTGGCCTGCCAGGCTAACCTTCTTGGCAAGCTCCAAGTACATGAGAGAGACTGTCTCAAAGGGAAGGCAGAAGGTGTCTGAGGAATCACACCTGAGGTTGTTCTCTGGCCTCCACACGCACATGCACGCACATGAACATGTGTTTACACATGTGTATCACGTGCACACCGTGCAAAAAAACAAACAAGTAAGCAAAAAAGGTGCCCACATGTGTGTGTACGCACACATAAATATGTATGTATATGTATACACATGTACATACACACATGCACATATGTCTGCACAGGTATATATACACATACATACAAGTATATCTCATTCACACATTTGGCCGTTATTTAATTACCTCTTCAGTGTAACAATATGCAAAGCCTTGTAAATTTCATTAGTCACAGGGGTTTATTCAAACTGTCTCCTTTGCATAAGAAACCCAGGCTTACAGCTGGTGTCTGGGAAAGAAAGCCCTCCAGGCCTTGAAAAGAGAGCTTGGCCTGTCCAAACCCTCTCTGAAACACAGTGGAGGTCAGCGGCCCGTGATGCATGGGGCCAGACTGAGATGTCTGTAACCAGCATCTGCAATTCAATCCCACAGCTTCCTCTATGGAACAATTCACTGAACTCCAAGTTGTTCTTTTTTCTAATTCACCATATAATTCACCTCCCAAGTTCAATTAAGAAGCAATCTGTTAGCAACTTCGGGAGCAAGCTGCTTTTCTTTGGGAAAGTCCAATTTTCTTCCGCTCTCAACAAAAAGTATCTTAATTACATGCATCATAATAGACACTGGTGTACACACAACGCCCTTTCACCATAATTAATGAAATATCAACGATACACAGCCAAGATATCCAAGCAGGAAGAAACAGGCTTCTTCAAACCCCAAGGGGATGCTGCCTTGTTTCATAAATCAATATTGCCCATTTGAATAATAGTGACTATGAATATTCATTAATATGGAAATGCATAAACAAACTTTAATTATTCTTTCTATCCTTCATTCTTAAAGCATAACACAACTCGATCCCTAATTTTCTTAAACACAAATCTATTCTTAACTGCAGATTATTTTAGGGTGCCCTTATAGATAATTATAGCAGAAAATGCCTTTGATTTACTTTAAGAAAAAGAAGGAAGGAAAAAAAAAAGCACAAGATCCTAAAAGCCAGTTAACCAGCAGCCTGTTCACTTCAGAAAATCTTGGGTGAGCACCTGCCCTGGGCAGCACGATGCGGGCTCCTGCCCACATGGCCTGCCTTCATGGTGTCTGAGTTCTAATGGATTAGCATAACCAATGAGCTCGTTTTTTGGGGGAGGGATTAAGCACTTTGGAAAAACTGTAACTGAGTTTTATGAAAGATGGTAGGTGGGGTGTGAGCCGAGAGTTAAGTGAAGAGAGGGGACATCTATGTCCCCAACAACAACAAAAAAACCAAACTTCAAGTCAAAGTCCCCGAGAAAGACAGAGGAACATATTGCTGGAGTTGGGGCTCAGTGCACACTGTCAGGCATAACACTGAGGGGACACCTCATATCTGGGGACACCTTGCCACCTTGCCTAATGGTCCATTTAACACATAGCAAACTTCCAAAGAAGTGTTACAATTCCCATTTTACGTAAGAGAAAATTGAGGTCTGTAACACACAACCCAGGTAGTCAGGATTTGCAGTTTCCCATTCCAAGGTTGGCCCTTCAGAGCCCAGAAGCCACACCTTACCCCATGCCTTGACCCCTCACCAGGATAAGTGTGCCTAAGCCACGCTCCAGGCAAGGCCCTCGCAGGAACCAACTTTCCACTGGTATTTTAAGTACTCGGCAGGGAAAAAAGGCAAAGCCCCTTTAAAAGGTCGACCCAAGAACAAACAAGGCGATCACTATGGTAATCAATGTGTGATCTTGAGCAACCTCACGCCAAATAGCTTTCAAATTCCAAATGCTACAGAGAAAGGGGAAATGAGTTAAAAGATCATTGCCAGATTGTGTTAATGAAATGATTTAATCCTGGCGAGGGAATGACGACAGGAATTCTGCTACAGTT
The DNA here is from genome assembly GCA_907169655.1 of Acomys percivali. NCBI lineage: Eukaryota > Metazoa > Chordata > Mammalia > Rodentia > Muridae > Acomys > Acomys percivali. The sequence continues at coordinate 58,939,940 of OU015757.1, forward strand.
CCGGTGGAAGAGAAACATCAACTGGTAGCATTTTATAATTTCGTAAAAGATATCAATGTCTTCTAAAACAAGCAATGGTCTGTCTTCAAGGCGTCTGCCCTGAGGAGCGCTTCAGGCAGGAGGACAAGTGTCGCTCATCTCAACCTTACAAGTAGATTGTAGCATCTGTATCCACAATAGGAGAGTGCTAAAGCAAAGCACGACACAGTGGCACAATTGGTAACCTTTTAAACTGTTTTAAATGTTTGCTGGGTGGAAAAGTCGCATATCCTAAGATAAAAATGTAAAAGAACCAAAAAAAAAAAGCCCCCCCAAACAAACAAACAAAACCCACACAGAACAACAGGTTAGGAAATAGTGCCCAGTATGACTGAGGTAGACTCCAGTGTGACCCCACAGACACAGAGAGAGCCCCAAACACAGAAGACAACTGCAACTTGAAAAGGCCTCAGAGACAATATTGTTCTTCAAAGTGGCTGTGAGCACTCAGCTAATGAAGTGAGCCCTGAGTCCAGTTCCCAGGGAAGTGAGACACTGTCCTGTGCACAGCATGGCACTGCTAGCTACATATAACACAGCACTTTTCATGCTATACCGTTCAACCCTCCATCCACTGATGAGAATAGTTCCGTGTGTGTTTCTGCTCAGATGCCTTATTTAACATCTAGTATGCATTCACCAACACTGAGTTTTCAGATAGCAGTAGTGTAACTTAGGCCTCAGTGCCACCCATGGGTTCCTCTTTAAGGCCCCTTGTGACCTTCTTGGGATCAGGAGATGCAGGCAGCACTTCAGTAGCATGACTGGGCATCACACTAAATGGCAAAATCACCAGCAAGAAGCACAGAAACTCCTGATGAGCTAAAAACAATGCATGGGAAACCTACCCTGTGGGAGCTGACTCAGGACACTGCCCTCCCAATAGCAGGAGTCAATAAGAAAATTCAAGAACACAGAAGCCCCCCAAAAAGGAAGAGAAGACCCTGAGCCCTCTCTTGTGAGCTGGAGGAGCTCAGAGCTGTGTGGCGGGAACTGGGAAGGAGCCAGACAGAGCCTGCTAGAGTGTGAGCAGTCATTGGCCCTGCACTGCATGGTGGCCTTTTAAAGAGTAACAGTAATGGACAGCGATAGGGTACTTGTGGGCACAGGCCAGCTAGAGTGGTGAGCACAGTGGCCACTAGGTAATATATCTAACAAGTAGAGGTTTCCCGAAGGTAGCCCCTGAAATGGCAACTCCTGGCCAAGTGTCCAGTCTCGTCCTGTAACACCTATACTGTCTACTTTCAAGAGAAGACACATCTGTAGTGCATGCTTAGATACAGAAAGAGAAAATGCTCCTATTTGGACAAAAATGCAAACAAATACACTGCCAAGACAATGTGTATAGTGGCTGGGATTGAATTCTGAACTGAACTCTGAGCTTGAACTTGGAGGAGTAGAACACACGGGGACTAGGACTTTCTCACTGCCCAGCCAGGGCTTCAAGAGAAGTTGCAGAAGAATTTTATTCCATGCTCTCTGCAGAAATGCCCAATAAAGATTTACAGATATCTCAAAGGGCAAGTCCAATATGCTAAATCACAGGAGTTTGGGAAATTAAAGATTTCAAGAAAGGAAACAGACCCAAGACATCTCTCAGGCAGGAGGAGCATCATAGGTTCAAGACCATCCTGGACTACATAGTGCACATGCTCCTGAGAGAGGAAGAGACAGACAGAGAGAGAGAGAGAATAGACAGAGACAGAGACAGAAAGAGAGACAGAGAGATAGAGACAGACATAGATAAACAGAGAGAAAATGTGAGCACGTGAGACAGACAGACAGACAGACACAGAGATAGACAGAGACATCAGAAGGCAAAGATTGATGCTCTGGGTATTGGCATGTCAGTGAAATGTGACAGAGAGATCAATGCACACTCATAGTCACCACTCCCAGAGCTCAGGAGGTGGCATGCTATATGACAAACGGATGCCCAAGACTGACTATTCCTTCTCTCAGGATGCCAGGTAATAGCTGAAGTTCCAGGAGCCGACCTTAAGGAAGAAAAGAGAAATGACCTTAACCAGCATTATGAGACTTGCATTAAAAACCTAAGGTTGTGCCTTTTCCTTGCTGGCTCAATGTGCAGGTTCAAGTGACTAGAGCCAGAGACCAGGCAGGTGACACATGAGGATGTCAAAAGAAGACTCAGAAATGATGGGGGGCTGTGGCAAGTCACAGAGAAACTGCCCCCTCTGAGCTCAGATTCCATTGTGCAACCCACTGATTGCTGCCATGTGGACTCTGGACCAGTATGACTGGACCTTCCAGCTCTTTAAGCCAGTGTTCTGGGTTTTTATGAGAAATCTGATTTTTAAATGTTGGCAGTAAATTGTAAAAATGTAAGCACACTACAAAACAAACAACACACATCTGCAGACCAGATTTGGCTTGGGGGAGGGGATGGGACCGACAGTTTGGGACCTCTGAGCTGGAGGGCGGAGGCGACAGTCACGCCTGTAGGCAGGCCAGAAACGAGGCCCTGGGGTCTGGGGATGAAAGGGTCTTAGAATGCACAGAGACAGAGAGCAAGGGACGCAGAAGCAAAGCCCGGCTCATTTCTCACTGTTTGTAGACAAGCAAGGGTCGTTAAAGGTGACCCGAGAAACAAGATAACCAGACCAGAGTGTGATTGTCTGGCAGCTACACTGTCATCTCCTCTCCAGATCCCCCTTGGAAACTGCAGAAATGATTGACATACCAACCTCAGTATAAACAGTCCTATAAGAGCCACACCCTGGTCCGGGTCATCCAGTACATCATCCTGCAGGAAGCAGGCCAAAAGCCTCATCCTAAACTCACACTGGCCAGCTGACCCACCTGTCACCCAAAGCTCCCAGCTCCCTCAGTCTCAAGGGCTTAATTCCCATCCCTTTGTAGGAAGCAGTCTGGGCTTTCTTTGGCTCTTCTGTCTGGCCCATTGATGTATTTTCTACGAAGGAACAAAGCAATCTCACAGTCTCACATCCTTCCAACTTCTGGGAGCCCTCTGGGCAGTCTTTATAAGGTGCCATGTCAGATGCAATTTAAACAGGAAGCACCAGATGAAGGCTAACCAGAGAGATTGTTGTGACCCAGTCGGTACCAGGAGCATCAGGGGTCACATGGCCAGTCCTCACAGCATTCAAGAAACGTACCAAAACAAAAAACAAAACAGGACACCCCCAAATGACTCATTCCTGGCTCTCAGGAGGAGGAGTCCAATCATCCATTTCATAGATAAAGAAACTCAGAGTCCTAAGATGCCCCTAAGAGTCCATCACAGAGAACTCCAAGGCTGTGACAATGGTTTGTTAAAAAGCCTGTTCCACCTGTCATAGTATAGCTGGCTAGACCACTAACAAGGAATATATTATCAGGGTGGGGGCGGGGGCTACATTCTATAATTATCTTCTTCGGTAATATCCTCTACTGTCAGTATCCCTACATAGGTAGGTGCCACAGTAAAGGACACTTGATCTGATGGATTGTAATATAGTGGCCGTATTGGAACAAGTGTAAGAGCAAGGAGCATTTTGCGGGTCCCTGAAATCAGCCGTATTCCTTTCTTTCCACCTTACAAGTCCTGGAGAAGGCAGCCCTCCTCTCTCTCCCTCTCCCCCTCATCCTCTCCTAACTATCAACTGACTCCCATCCTTTGTATGTGTGTTTGTATGATGTGTATATAAAGTGCATATATGATTATGTGTGCACGTAGTATGTGTGCATGCGAGTGAAGACACACACGTGTCACAGCACACCCGTAGAGGTCAGAGGACAACTTTAGCTGTAAGTCACCTCCTTCCACCTTATCTGAGACAAGTCTCTTTGCTGTTCATCGCTGCACGTTCCAGGCTAGCTTCCAATGAGTATCAGGAAGGTCTCCTGACCCAGCTCTCCCATCCCACAGTAGGAGTACTGGGATTACAGATGCACAGTTACCACTCCTGGCTCCACATGCATTCTGGGGACCTGAACTCAGATCCTCATGCTTGCACAGCAAGAATTTTATTCATTGAGCCATTTCTCTATCCCTCATATAGCTATCATCCATTATTAATCAACCATCCAGCTCCTCGCAGAATAACCCCTTTCTTTAGAGCTACCTTGAGTGAATTCTCTGTCTCATACCTGGGGACCTGTTGGCTAGAATGCCACACATTACCCACTTTCTTATCACAGCTTCTGGTTTTGATTCAGACTCCCAGATTCATGGCCCTGGAGGGCAGCGAGTCCTGGGATAGATTGAGAATGCCTGCCTGCCTGCCAGCCTGGCTGGCTCAGCACCCACTGTGGCTCCAGTTGCCACAGATGCAGTGGCGATAAATATCAGCTCCAAGGTGAGCTTGCTTTCCCCAACACTGGAAGTTCTCAGTGAGCTCTGGCTGCTGTCCAAGGTGTAAGTCAGCCTTGAGTGAGGCCCCAGAGGAAGAGATCGACGATAGAATCCTTATGTTGCGTTCTTTCTTCCTTCCCAGAGAGCAGATGTGCACTCTATCAAATGTCTATCATTTCAAACGGTCTCACCAAATAAAAGACTTCATGGGTAGAGGCATTGCCAAGCCATGCTGGTCCTAGTGCTGGAATCCTAGCCCTAGAACTTGCTGACCACCAGACCCTCTTGAGTCCAGGCTCTGGCCCCGGGGCATCCTGACCTCAATAGTGGCTTTAGGAGCAGTTCACCCTGCCCTCTTTTGGCTCTTACCTCACCCCCCTGGTTTTTTTTTTGTTTTTTTTTGTTTTTTTTTTTTGAGACAGGGTTTCTCTGTGTAGCCTTGGCTGTCCTAGACTTGCTTTGTAGACCAGGCTGGCCTTGAACTCACAGTGACCCACCTGCCTCTGCCTCCTGAGTGCTGGGATTAAAGGCGTGCGCCACCACACCTAGCTATCACCTCCGCCCCTGATTTTGATTTGTGGACTTTTGCTTTAGTTTTGACTCTTGCCCTGTCACATTCTCCCAGGCCAGTACTTCCTTATGTCCGCCCCAAACCCCACTTCCCATAAGGACCAGGGCCTGCTCTACCCTCCTCTTCACAACTACCAGCATGGAACTAGAAAGGCTGCTAATGGCCTCCCTGGTGCTCTCTGCTTGGGTTCCTGTACTCCCAGGCTGGGCACACACTTACGCCTGCCTGGAAAGCAGTCTTTGGGGAGATGGGTGGCTGTTACAGTGAGGGACACTTCTGATGCCATCTCCTACCCCTCCAGTACTCCAGAGTCATAACAACAATCACTTGCCACTACAGCTCACCCTCCTTAATGGTAGAAAAGGCATGGATATAGCTGTATCTTGGTACTGAGTACAGATTAGCTTTTTTTTTTTTTTTTACATGAAAGAAGGTAGGCAAGAGAAAAAGCTGCTAATCGTGAAGTTGACATGAGAGAGACGGCAGGGCTGTGTGACACAGCCCGGGCCAGGCCGTGGATGATAGCACATGAAGACCAAGTTCCATGCTGTGGAACTCCAAGAGACTTCTTCTGGGAGGGCAGGCTGACCACGGGAGGTCAGCTGGATGGCTTCAGATTATGAAAGGTGGAGCAGTGGGCAGGAACCTGGATGTTCTCTCTGTCTCAGAGATGTCCTGAGGACCGTGTTTTCTGACTGAGAATCTGCAGGAAGGGACCAGTAAGATAAGCTGCTGCCTATGTGGCTAATGGGTATCATTTTCAGGCACTCCATGCAAGGTGATGTGGATCTGCCCAGCCCTGGGCCACCACTCTGAGGCTGAGACCACTCTCTGAGCTTTCACTTAGTCCTAGGCCTTTTAGACATCATACAGCCAAGCACACAAGCCTTAACCATAATGGTGTCTGCAGAAGTGTGTGTGTGTGTGTGTGTGTGTGTGTGTGTGTGTGTGTGTGTGTG